>CM053582.1:132059883-132173602 GCA_028627135.1 Pseudochirops cupreus | reverse complement strand
CCTCGATCGAAACCCCATTTTCTCCAAACAGGTCTAAAAAACACAGCAGACTGAATCCCAGGGGAGGAAAGTCTAGAACAAGTCACATTGGGTGTTTGTCTAGCCTAGACTGGCATAGAGAGACAAAGGGAATGGGTTCTGGCCAGGACCATGGGGCACTTGGAGCACTCTAGTGCCCAAGGAGAGGCTCTGCACCAGGGAAGAGAAGATCTAAGATCCACATGGGGCAGGGCAGTATTGTGAGATTAGCCCTGGTGGTCTTGAGACTCCTATGCCCAGATCTCTTAGAATCAGAAAACAAAATAAAAATATAAAGAATCAGTCAGTCACTGCCTGAAAGAAACCTCCAAATGAAAATTCCTAGAAATGTTATAGACAAAATCCAGAATTTCCAGGAAAATGAAAAAATACTGAAGGAGCCAGAAAGAAAGAGTTCAAGAGGAGTCATGATCTGAATCATACATGATTTAGCAGCCACCACTATGTTATTCTAGAAGTTAGAGGATGGCTTACACTCAAGAATAACTTAACCCAGCAAAACTGAGTAAAATGTTACAGGGGAAAAATGATTAATTAAGTAGAGGACTTCCAGGCACTCCTGAAGAAAAGATCAGAGCTGTATAGAAACTGAAATTTAAACACAGAAGTTAAGAGAAATGTAAAAAGGTAATCATGAATGATCAGTGATAAATGACTAAACAAGGATAAACTGCTTGTTTACATTGATACATGTGGTCTCTTTGAATCCTATCATGATCAAGGATCGTAGAGGGAATCTAATTAGACAAGGTGTGGGAGAAGTTCTGTTATATGTTGGTGATTTTAAGAAAAGAATGAAAAGAAGGGAAGAGTAATACACTGTGGAGGGGAAAGGAAGGAAGGTTAAGGAAAATTATCTCACATAATAAAATAAGAAGATAGGGCTGAGAGGAGCAGCTGACATGTGACCCTCTTGTGTGAACTAGTCAAAGGAAGAAGATTATAGACACTCATAGTTCGGTACAGAAATGCATTTCACTCGGTAGGGAAATAGGAAGGACAGGAGAGAAGAGAGAAAGGAGAATTAGAGGGAAGGATTAGTCTTAAGGAAAACAAACTCTAAAGATGTACAAAAAAAATTTATAGCAGCTCTTTCTGAGGTGGCAGAAAAAAGGATACTTGGATGAACAAGTTACAAGTTATGGGTGTGTGTGTGTTCATTTATATACATATATGTGTGTATACACTCACACTCGCGCATGTGCACACACACGTGCTCAGTTCTTATCAGTATGATGACCAACTGTGATTCTGGGAGAATAATGATGGAACACACTACCCACCTTTTGATAGAGAGATGAAGGATTAAGAGTACAGAATACACACACATACATATACACATATGCATTTATATATGTGTACATAGGTATACATATGTATATATATATCTGTGTGTATGCATGTATGACATGTAAAATGCAGAAATGTTTTGCTTGACTGTACATGTTTGTAACAGGGATTTTGTTTTTCTTCTTAAAATTAATTAATTTTTAGTTTTCAACATTCACCTTTACAAGATTTTGAGTTCTATATTTTTTTTCTCTCTCTTACTGGCATTCAGTCTTATATAGACTATACATGTACAGTTTTATTAAACATATTTCCACATTAGTTGTGTTGTAAAGAAGAATTGGAACCAAAGAGAAAACCACGAGAAACAAAAGCAACAGAAAAAGAGAAAATAGTATGCTTTGATCTGCATTCAGATTCCATGATTCTTTTTCTGGATTAGGATGGCATTTTCCATCTTTAGTCTTTTGGGAAGTCTTGTTGTTCCTGTGTTCTTATTTGGAAGTGGGGGTGGAGTTGGAGTGAGAGGACAATGTAGATTTTCCTGATTGAAAAAAAAAGGATAATTTTTTTTAAATGCCTAGGATCATAGAGTTTGAAGTTGTAAAGGACTTCAACCATCATCTAATCTGGCTCTCTAGTTTTACAAATAAAGAAAGAGACCCAGAGAGGAGAGTAGATGCCTTAGCTCATATAGATAGTAAGTGATTGAGGTAGCAGTTGAACTGAATTCTTCTAATTCTAAATCCCATGTTCCATTTCACTATGCAGTCATCTACAAATAACAGGTTGTGTGACCTGAAGCCAAAGTTGGAGATCCTTGGGGCTCAGATAGGAAATGGGGCCAGGGAGCTACTTAATGGAAGGGGAACTACATACTCTTAAGACTAAAAAGGGGCTACATACAGAGATAGCGTGGACTTGGGAACAATGAGCTCTGGGTGGCATGAAGGACTTACTTTGGTCCAAAGCTATATAGATGTCTACTTGGTCATGTTTTGTGCACTTTGAATTAGAACTTCAAAAGTACATGAATTTACTCTTTGTAACTTCTTTCCCAGTCCTCTCAACCAGTCCTCATACATCATAGTCTTCAGTCTTTTCCCTACCGTAATTCCTAATCTTTGCCAGGGGTAGGGAGCCTGCGGCTTTAAGGCCACATGTGACCCTCTAGATCCTCAAGTTCAGCCCTTTGACTGAATCCAAACTTCACAGAATAAATTCCCTTAATAGAAGGATTTGTTTGGTAAAACTTGGATTCAGTCAAAAGGCCCTACCCAAAGACCTAGAAGGCCACAACTTCCCCACCCCTGCACTGGGCTCACTCCATTTTTTTTGTGTCCTTCCTAAAGTATGGTATTTAGAATTAAATGCAGTACTTCAAAGCAATAGGATTAAGTTTGGACCAGACTGTCTGTTCCTGTTTTTCTTGTAGTCTTCTATAGGGAGACAGGAACCAAGGATGAGTGTCTGGGGACATAAATATCTGAGAGCAGAGCTCATTAGAAATAGTGTGTTGCTCAGGTTAGTTTTCAGGGTCATTGAGTTGGGAGAATACTGTCAAAAGAGGCTGAAGAAATTAGATTCCCTTCTGCTCCTCTTCCTCCCCTCCTTCCAGTTTTAATAACTCACTATTAAGAGGATTTGAATCTTTTAGAATAAGCACTTAGTGTCCCTTTAAAAGCCACTTAGTATTCTCATTACAGCAATTTGGTAAAGGATCAGCTTTTTGGATTTCATACTTCTAAGAGAGCCAGTGACCTTAGCCTGAGCAGGTTTTCTTCCCAGGGATATTGTCAAGTGCCTTTGGATGAAAAAGGCAGAGTGTAGGACTGAAGAAAAGGCTTTAGTTAGCATGTGAGGGGAAGACAGGCTGGGATGGGGCGTAAAAATACAGACTGTGGAAATAGGGTGCTGATTGTCTAGCACCAAAGTTGGCAGTCTCACCTCTCTCCTTCTCTGCGCCCTGCCTCGCTGAGGAAGGGTTTGGGCTGGGGAGTAGGTGTCAGGGAGCGAAGGGAGAGCTTTGCTTCATTGCATATGCGGTGTTTAGGGAAAGCGTAAGGGAAATTGGCAGGTTTGGGCTTCTGTGGGATCTGTGGTTTGAGGACGCTTCCCGGACTGCTGCTGGGCGTGGCCTTGTGGGGCGTCTGCTTAGTTGGAAGGCGTCGCTCATGGTTTTGAATATCTTGGGAGCTGGGTTTCACCGAATGTTTTATTGATTCTTTTATTCGAATTTGTATTTGGGTTTGTACTTGCTTTCTACAAATTACTTTACAAGTGTGAATTATGTGATCTGTAAATGTAAGATCTTTGCCAGTCTTTTGAGCTTAGGATTCTTTACAGTGTGTTGATTAATTTTAACTTTGTACCTACTGTGCAAGCAACTTTCTGAGATTATGTAAGATGTAGAGAAGGCGATGATCTGCATTGATAGAGGATGTTTTCTCATTCAGGACATCCCTTTATCAATGAAATCATAGGTCCATTCCCTATCCTTTCCTACCTACTGCTTAGCTGTTACTGTTGTGCCATTCAGTATTGCATAATGTAGAAGCAATCCTGTTCTCAAGATAGGGAAACTGAGGCAATTCATTTAAACAAACATTTGTTAAGCAACTTATTACTGTAAGGCATTGTGCTAGATGTTGGGGATATAGAGATGAAAACCACAGCCCTACTCTCAAAGAATTTACAGTTTACTAGGCAAGTAAAACATAAACAGTTACCATGATGCTAGGTGTCATTCCCCATATCTTCAAAATTAAGCTGGCAACCTTTGACACTCTCCTGTCAGTCTATACAGTTCAGAGAAAACTGGTCAGTATACCTGAATTATGTCTTATGAGTGTAAATTCTGACTTGCTTGTTTTAGGCACCTAATAAATCATTAATTCAATCCATTATTGAGTATTGAGTATCCTCCCAGCTATCACTGGAACTGGGTGATTGGTTATCGAAGTAGTTAGTGCAAATAGGAGAGAGTTTTTCTTCTTGTACTTTTCTTGTACCATCAGAAAGCATACATACTTCATTTTGTTTTAGGTACTGTAAGTGGCTTTGGCATTGAATTACCTTATATGCATTTAATATATATTATGTATATGCTTATATTATCTCTTCCCTTAGATTATAAGCTCCATGAAGACTTTTTTTTTCACTTCTGTGTTTCTTTCAGTACTAGCACAGTTCTTAGCCTAAAGTCAGTTCTTAATAAATGTTTATTGATTGATTTATTTGAGCCTGTGGGTGTGGGGTCCTACCTAAACAGTCTTCAAGATGCCTATGTCAGTACCATGCAGGAACCTAGCCCATGTTATATATCTGATCGCATGAATTGCCCATGGGAGCATTTTGCTTTTTTTTTTTTTTTTGGAGGGGGAAACGAAGGCAGGGCAGTTGGGGTTAAGTGACTTGCCCAAGGTCACATGGCTAGTAAGCGTTAAGTATCTGAGGTCCGATTTGAACTCAGGTCCTCTTGACTCCAGGGCCGGTGCTCTGTACCACCTAGCCACCGGGAATATTTTTCTTGTTGGTGCTAGAGCCAAGGTTAATTGAGTAACTATCCTGTGAGATGTGTGACTTCAAAGCTCCTGTGGTTTATATGGAGAGATGAGACCTTTATAAGATTTACTGAGTCTAATTGCTTAGGGGGAGTCTGCTTATATACTTATTATTCACCACTCCTGTTATGTATGGCTGTTTGTGTTAGATCTGCTAACCACTGTTGAGAAGAAAAATTAGAACTGAGAGATAATATCCTTTCCTCCACCTACATGTGGCCCTCACTGACCACTGGTTCTAGTCCTGGGAATGAGGAGGAGGAAATTCCAAGGATGAATTGCCATTGGCATTCTTAATCAGGAGTTAATGAGGTCCGCCTCTGTAGGACCCAACGGAGTGAAAGAATGAAAATGAACCAACTCTAATCTCAGCTGAAGGAGATTTGCTCAGACATCTTAGCTACTTTTTGTTACTGAAAATGATTACTGTCAAATCCATTCTGGCTCCAGAGTCCTTGGAAAAAGACTTCCTTAAAAAAGTCATGTGTTATCCTCCTTTCATCTCTTGCTACTCATTGGGTTACAGAAATAAAAAAAAAAAGGTCCTGGGTCGGAAAGAGCAAGAAGTAGTAAACGGTCTACTCTGAAGAAGACCCAGAGCCATCAGATATCAGGAATTTAAGGTACTAGAAGCCTTTTGCACTTACAGTTTTACAAAGAGCACTCATATGTATTGCTCATGGTCTTTATAAAACTCCTGTGAGATGAATTGGGTATGATCCCTGTTTTAGAAATGAGAATATTCTAGCAGTACTATTACTAGGTCTATATCCCAAAGAGATAAAAAAAAAAAGGAGTAAAGGAATCTCTTTGTACAAAAATATTTATAGCAGCTGTTTTTGTGGTGGCAAAGAATTGAAAATTGAGGGGATGCCCACCAATTGGGGAGTGGCTGAACAAGTTCTGGCATATGATTGTAATGGAATACTGTTGTGCTGTAAGAAATAATGGGCAACATGATTTCAGAAAAACCTGGAGAGACTTACATGAACTGATACAAAGTGAAGTGAGCAGAACCAGGAATACATTGTACACAGTAACAGTGGTATTGTACAATGGTCAACTGTGAATGATTTAGCTATGATTAGCAATACAACGATCCAAGACAGTTTCAACTCATAAAACATGCTGTCCACCTCCAGAGAAAGGACTAATGGAAGTATACTATTTTTTACTTTTTTTTGTTATTGGAGAAAAATAAAATATTAAAAAGAGAAATGAGGATATTGATAGGTTGAATTGCAAGGTCCTCCTATCACATCTTAACTTTGTCCACTTTTATCTACTTGAGGAAGACTTTCTAAGGGCTTTTAGGAGGGTTAGCAAGGGCTTTAGGTCTCCCTCATAGTGTCCTCCTATTTCAAAGCTGATACTGACATTCATTCTTTGGAATATGTGGTCTCTATAATGTTTCCTGTGGTTTGAAATGGAAGAAGGGAAGACACATCTACCCACTGACATTCTTTTCTCATGATTAGTTTCCTTGGGTCCTTTACAACATTGGTGCCAAAAGTGATTCACCAACTTAATGTGTGGGTTTTCTGCAGCTTAGCAGGTTTTTTCCTTAGCTTAAAAAAAAGATGAGTTTTGTGTGATTGAAGAATAATAGTTCATCACTTTCTTTAATATTATAGCAAAAGGTAAGCTGGAATGAAATGGTTCTGTTTTTGATAGTAGAGCAGAGAACCATGGCATCTGAGAATTGGAAGAGACCTTGGATCTAGTTTTTTCTGTACTTAAACAGGAACCTCCTCTGAAGTGTCCTGACAATTCTATAGAAATTTCTATACTTTAAAACTCAGTAATGGGGGAAATGAGATCTTTCCTGATTTTCCTACCCCAACTACTTGTGCCTCCTCCCCCAAAGTACCTTGTATTACTTTTATATACTTTTATGTGTATTTGTTATCTCCCTTTAAAGAACATTAGCTCCTTGAGGTGGGGTTGTTGATTTATGTCTTTTTGTATACCTGGCACAGTGCCTGGCACACAGTGACTCCTTAATAGATACTTGTTGCTTGATAACCAAATGCTTAGGTCCCTTGCAACTCTGACATTTTATCAGTCGGCTTCTTCTCCTAAGTAGATCTTTTTTGAAATCTTTGCTGGACCAGTTCCAGACTTGCTATCAGAGGATAGGCTGCAGTTTGAGTTGGCAGTTTCAGCCAAGTACTCCTGTCATGGTCTTTTTCTGCGTTGAGGATGAGGAAATCTACTTTCTTTTGCTGCCAAAGATAGATAGCATCTGTGCCCTACTGTGTGTTTCCTCAGCTGAGATCAAGGCCTTCTCAGGAGGTCGTTGGTCCTTGCACAAGGGAGTAGAGGTCCTGTTAACACACTCAGGCAGAACTTCATTCTAAATATTGCAGGCTGGATTACAGTTCAGTATTGTAATAGTCATTATCAGTATCTGTCTTTAAAATACATACTCTGGACCTTGTGCTGCAGACAGTTTACATAGTTGGTAAGACAGTGATATTAAAATCAAACATTCATCAAATATGGAATGGATGTCTTTGTTCTACAGCGAGGTAAAGATGATTTTTGAAGTATGGTACTTGTTAAGAGTTTATAGTCCCTTTGGTGAGATAAAACCCTTTATAAACCAATAATAAATGATAAAAGACAACAATATGTGGAGCTGAGGAGGACTCAAGCAGTCTGATTCTAGTGTCTAGGGTGAGGGTAGTGAAGGTCCTGTAGTATTCTTTTTTTTTTTTGGAGGGGGGAGGACAGGGTAATTGGGGTTGACTTGCCCAAGGTTGCACGGCTAATAAGTGTTAAGTGTCTGAGGCCGGATTTGAACTTAGGTCTTCTTGACTCCAGGACTGGAGCTCTATTCACTGTACCACCTAGCTGTCCCATCCTGTTGTATTCTTACCTAATCAAACCATAACTGGAAGTTTGTTTCCATTCCTTTGCAATTTAATAAGGACATTAATAAGCTGGAGCTTGTCTAGAGGAGTGCAACCAAAATAAAGAGAGAATTGGACGCTATACTTTTTTGAGATCCACTGAAGGAAACTGGCATGCTTAGTCTGGAAAAAAGAATACCTGAGAGTGGGCAATTATTCCTGTCTAATAGAGGTATCTTGGCAGAGGGGGATTTATTTGTTTTGCCCTGTTCTTCTCCAGAAGGATGAGTGAGGAACAATGGGAAATTGTAGGGAAAGTATTTCTTTTTTTTTAATTGAAGTTTAAAAATTAAAAAAAAATTCTGAACTTAACAAACATAAACTAAAATGGGCATTTCCCTATACATAGTAGCACAGACAGGGTTGTAGATGAAGCTGTATATTTTTTTTATCCATGGCTTGCTTCTCTTTTCAGGTATATAAAAAATTCACAAGATTACTTTCAAAGCTACCCTGCTTGTCTATGATTCCTTCTGCCCTTTCTTCTGCTCTTTTGTGCAGTTCAATAATGTTTTAGTGACTTTTCTTTCTCTTTTTTTTAGCAATCCTCATTCCCTTCTCCCACTCTACATTTTATTCCTTTCCTCTGCAAATTGAAAAAAACACAGCCACAAAACCTTTGTAACAAATATACTTAACCAAACAAAATAAATTCCCACATTTGCTATATCTTAGAATGTTTATCTCATTCTATAACTTGAGGCCATCAGTTCTTGGTAGGGAAGTGATTTATTATCAGACTCCTTGAACCAAAATGTTTTTCTTTACAATGTTGTTATTGTGTTGTAATTGTATTTTATTATTCTGGTTCTCACTTCATTCTGTATCAGTTCATACAAGTCTTGCCAGGTTTCTCTGAATCCATTCCTTTAGTTATTTCTTATGGCACAACAATATTCTCATTCCCTTACTTTCAGGTATGATTATTTGTTCAGCCAGTTGATGGCCAACCACTTATTTTCCAGTTCTTTCAAACCACAAAAAGAGTTGCTATAAATATTTTGTTACATATGGTTCTTCTACCTTTGATATCTTTGTGATGTAGGCTTAGTAGTGGTATCATTGAATTAGAAGGTAGGCAAAAGTTTAGTAATATTTGGGCATAATTCTATTCACTTCGATGTCAAAAGGTGGGTAGCATATTGTATATAATCAGTTCTCTTGAACTGAACTTGGTCGTTGCATTGAACAAAGTTCTTAAGCCTTTTAAAGTTGTACTTACAATGTTATTATTATATATAAATTGTTTTCCTTGTTCTGTTTATTTCCTTCTGTATCAGTTCAGTTCTTCCCAGGTTTCTCTGAAATCACTGCTTTCACAATTTCTTACAGCAATATAATATTCCATTACATTCATATATTGTAATTTGTTCAGTCATTCCTGAGTAGACAGGCAAACTTGATTAGTAGTTCTTTATAGCTACTATAAATTTTTTGTATACATATGGGGTCTTTTCCTTTTTGGTTTCTTTGAAATATAGGACAGGCAATGGTATCACTGGGTGAAAGGGAATGCATATTTAGTGAGTGCTTTTTGAGGCATTATTCCAAATGGCTTTCCAGGATGGCTATACCTGGTGTTCATAACTTCACCAACAGTGCATCACTGTGCCTATTTTTGAGCAGCTGCTCCAACATTTGTCATTTTCCGTTTTTGTCAACATTTCCAATCTGATGGGTATGAGGTAGAACCTCAGAGTTGTTTTAATTTATGTTTCTCTAATTATTTGTGATTTGGAGCATTTTCCCTTTAATATTACTGATGATAGTTTTAATTTCTTCCTTAGAAAACTGTTCATGTCTTTTAACCATCTGTCAATTAGGGAATGGCTTTTATTTTTATAAATTTGAATCAATTCTTATATATCTTGGGAATGAGATCCTTATTAGAGAAACTGGCTGCAAAGATTTTCTCCCCTAGTTCCTGTTTCTCTTTTGATTTTAATTGCATTTTTTTTCTTCATACAAAGTTTAAAACGTTTATGTAATCAAAGTAGTTCACTTTGTATTCTGTGATCAATTCTTCTCCTATCCATAGTTGGGACAAGCACTTTCTTTCTTGTTCTCATTTGTTTATGATGTGACTTTATTTCTAAGGCATGTATCCATTTGGTGCTTCTCTTGTTGTATGATATGAGATGTTGTTCTACACCTTACTTCTGCAGACTATTTTTCAGTTTTCCTAGCAATTTTTGTTGAATACTGAGTCTTACCCCAAGACAGGAAGGAGTATGTTAGCTGAATGTAGAATACAGTTTTTAATAGAACTATTCAACGATGGAAGGAGCTGTTCTTTTAGGTACTGAGTTCCCCATCAATGAAGGTCTTCAGATATGTGAAACCTGTGGATTGCTACATATTGGGATCTTGTAGGTGCAATTCCTGTTCAGATACTTATTGTACCTGATGACCTTCGGAGGTCTCTTTCTGGTCAGAGATTGTGTTCCTAAAATAGTTTCTATAATTCGTGTTTATATAGCACTTTTCAGCTTTACAATGTGTTTTCTTCATAATGAACTGATGAGGTCAATATTCAAATGAGGGTATTACAAGCACCGTCTCCATTTAACAGAAAAGGAAATGGAGACAAAAAGAACTCAAGTGATTTGTCCAATGTCACCCTGCTGGTATGTATTAGAAGCTGGAGTTGAATTCAGGTGATAGGACTTAGAGTTAGAATGGCCTAGTGTAGTGTCCTTACTTTAAAAAGGCTGAAACTGATATTTAGAAAGAAATGAAGTCACTTGTCCAAGGTCATATGGTAGCTGAGCTGGGATCTAGACCGAGCTTGTCTGACTCGCAGCAGTCAGGGCTCTTCCCACTATACTCTGCTGTTTGAGCCTGGTTTTAGGATTATTAAGTGTGGTACTGTTTCTACTCTTCCTCTACACTTCACTAAATGGAACTCGCTGTGGGCATAAGTAGTACTTATTCTGCTTGGGTAGAATACTTTAAAAAATTCTTCCTCAGTACCTAGCTCTATGCTAATGCAAGTCTCTCCTTCCCATTGGAATAGAATTGAAAAAAGGATGGATCAAAAAGTGGCATTAGAATGAAACAGTGAGTTTATTCTCAAACCTCATCCTGAATTCATGTCTGGAACTGCCTGCCAAATGACTGGGGAACAGAGAGAGTTGGACCTAAATCAGATTCCTTCATGTTCTCAACGTTTTCAAGCATGCAGGCCAGGCTTTCTCTAATAATAATAATGTTGATGATGATGGTGATGTTACTAAGTATTTACATAGTGCTTTAAGGTTTGAGAAGTGCTTTCCACATATTATTTCATTTGATCCTCACAGCACCCATCTGAGGTAGGTGCTATTATTGACCCCATTTTACAGATGAGGAAACTGAAGCTCAGGGGTCAGGTGACTTCCCCAGGATCACAATAGCTAATAAGTTATCTGAGACCAGATTTAAACCTAAGTCTTCCTTACTCTAGATTTAGCACTCTGTCCACTGTAGTTCATCACCTTCCTACCTGCCACTCTTTTCATTCATATTACTCTGTCAGAAATGAACTTCCCATCTCCCAAACCAATTAACATCTGTTCGAGTTTTTCCTCTTGTTGAAGGCCTAACTCAGATTCTGTTTCCTCCAGGAATCCTTTTTTGACCATCCTCTTCAAAAATCATAGTTTAAGATGTCTCATTGCACTTTCTCTGACTTGTATTTGCCCTTACCATATTCTTTCTTTTGTTATGCTTATTTCTCTATATGTCATCTCTACTTGATTAGATGAAGAACATTAAATCTAGAACATTTCTGGAGTAGACATTTAATAAGTGTTTGTTGAATTGAATGTCCTATTTTGATGGTTTATTGTAGGTGAAATGTTCTTGTTAAAAAGCAAGGGTGTAGTCTGATTCATTAACTTGAGGTTTGCTTTACGTGTACAGAGTTATCCTCTTAATTTACTTGGCAAACATTTATTCAGCAGTGCTGTGCATGCAGTAGTCAGTGTTTAATCAGTGTTTGAACTGTATGAGCCCACACCTGTTCAGAAGACTGAGTGAAGCCTAGGGAAGAGAGAACTCTCTCAACATATTCAGTCTCTCCTTGATTGGGAGAGAAAAAAAAAAACCAGGGGTAAGGAAGGACCAACTGAGCAGGTTGTTCACTAAAAGAAAAAAAAATGGCATTGTAATAATTAAGGGCAGAACTCTTTGGAACTCAGTATAATGTAGCACTTCCCTGAATAGGACAGAGTTCTTCTCTGTGCCACTTGTGACTTTATATAAGAAAAACCATTGGAAGGTTTTCACTGTCAGAATATATGGTTCCTCAGTTCCCAGTCAGCTTTCAGGCCCCCTAAGAATTCCTGTTGGAAGTGGCTCATGTGAACCTAGATATATAAGGATCTTTTTGTCCAAGTGGAGGTAATCATTGTATATGGGTAGCTGGAATGAGGCATAATGTCCCACTCCTTTTGCAAATGATAGTCTTTGTATAAGGCTAACAGAACAGAAGAGGCCCAGCCCTGGGGTTGGGTGGTTCCATCCCTTTGCTCTTTTAAAAGTTAATAGTGCTGTTGTAGTCTCTTTTAGGAAAACTTCTAGAGCTGGTTCCCTTTTATGCTGAAGCCCATGAATCTTGGGGCTTGGTGAGTTTGGACCATAGAACCCTGGGTACTAAGCGTCCCAGTATCTCTTAATGATAGGGCTACCAAGAATATTACTGCTATTTTAACTTAGTGTATAAGTAAGATCAATTTTGTTGCTATTGTATTCCCCTTCCCAGGCAGCTTAGCAGTTCCCCAACTCTCTCAGTGAAATAAATGGGCAAAAGCTTAGGGGTTTTGACTAGATCTGGGTCTCCCTTGGCTCTGACGTTTTACATTTTATGTTTTAAAAATTTTCTGTGCTCCAAAATAATTTGTTCTAAAGGATCTTTCTTCCAGCTCTGATAGTTTATATTCTAAAGTTCCTCTCATTCTTAACATTATGTAATTTTTAAGTCAAGGAAAGTCTTAGCTACACAGACTCCTAACATAAAAGAACTTTAGAATTGGAAACTTCAGGTTATTTACCCTCTATTCCATGCAAGAATCTCTTCTTGGCTCTGCTGGGGGTGGGAGATTGGAGTTTGTTTGACAAGGATCCTCATGTAAGCTCATTGAGGGCAGTGGTTGTCTCACTTTTGGATTTCTGTCTCCATTAACCAGCACAGTATCTCATAGATGGTAGATGTTTGATAAACCAATGTGGTAAAGCTCTGATTATTAGCTTCTCCAAATCTGCTTCCCTGTAATGTTGCTCCTTAGGTTCTAGTTCTTTATCTGGAGTCACACAGAACAAACACATTAACTTTCTCTGACCCAGAAGACTGCTATCTTGTTTTCTCTAAGTCTTTTCTTCTTCAGCTCCTCCGCTACAGTGCTATCCACAAGTGGGATAATCAGGATCATGGATGGTGGGACAGGTTCCTCTTTTGGAGAAGGTGATAAACTACTTTATATTTATATGTTGACTTTTAAAGGTGCTTTCCCATCCCTCTTTTTTGACCCTCATCCAAGTCCTATGAGGGTAGACATTTCAAACTGCATGTCTAGTAGACATCTTAAGTTCAGCATGTCCAAAACAAAACTCATTGTCTTTCCCCCCAAACTACCCTCCCCCTCCTACCTTCTCTTTCCTACCTTATTGCCGAAGGTAACACTGTCCTCCCAGTCCCTTAGGCTCACAATCTTGGAGCTGCGCTCTCCTTTTCACTATCTCTCACCAAGGCCTGTCAATTTCACCTTTACCACATCTCTTGGATATGCCCCCTTCTTTCCTCTGACACTACCACCACTCTACTGACAAAGGCAGAGGAGAGACACTCTTCAGTCCAGTAACATTAGCCTACTGACTGTTCTTTGAACAAAACGTTCCATCTCTTGACTCTCAGCATTTTCTCTGGCTATCTCCCATGCCTGGAACACTCTCCTTACTCAACCCACCTACTGACTTCCTAGCTTCTTTTAAGTCTCAACTAAAATCCCATCTTTTACAGGAAGCCTTTCTTAATCCTTGTGTCTTTTCTCTGTTAATTATTTCCTTTTTATCCTGTATATTGCTTGCTTTTTATATGTTTGTTTGCATGTTTTTGCTCCCTTTGGTTTGTAAGCTCCTTGAGGGCAGGGACTATAGACTCATTTTGTAAACTCATGATTTAGCACTGTGCCTGACACATAATAAGTGCTTTAATAAATGTTTATTGATTGATTAAGGCAGGAAGGCAGGAAGGAAACAAGCATTTATTAAGTACTTACTATATGCTAGGCATTATGCTAAATATTTTACAAATATTTCACTTGATCCTTACAATAACCCTGGGAGGTAGGTTATTATTATCTCCCTTTTATAGATGAAGGAAGTGAGGCAGACAAACCTAAGTGACTTTCCCAGGGTAAGTAAGGTTAGAGTTATTATCTTCCCTTTTTTAGTGAGGAGGTAATTAAGACTAGGCATAGCTTGTGACTTTCTTGAACTTACACAGTGAATTAGTGGTAGATTTGGTGCTGGCATCAGTGCCAAATCTCAGCTGTCATTGCTTGTGGATATGGGATACCTACTGGTAGTCTACTGACCTGAAGACTGTCAGTACTTGGGTCTGATCAAGGGGACAGATGCAGGGCTGAGTATGCTACTTAACATTTGATTTCCTTGTTCTGAAGCGGCAGGGGTTGTGACTTACCTCTCCTTCTTCAGTGTTTGTACAAGTTCAAGTGAGTGTAAGAACAGTGATTCTTCCCTTATAAGTTCCCCTCCTAGCGTTGATTTGTTTCTCCATAGACAATCTGCTCTAAGGGAATCCCAACAAGAAGATTCCTGGGCCATTTGGGAGGCTAGATTGACTGACAGCCCCTATAATATAGCTACCAGCAGAGGGATTCTGGAGAAACACCAAATCAGTTTTCCTTGATAGATTTTGTAGTATTCCAGTAGCCATACTATGTACAGTATCTGTAGTGTCTAAGAGGCAATCTAGATCAACCTCCTGTCTGTCTAGTAAAATGTTAGTTTCTTGGCGTCAGGAGGTATCTTACTTTTTTATATTTGTATCACCAACACCTAACACAATGCCTGGCATATAGTAGATGTTTAATAAATGTTTGTTATTAATCACCCAATGAAAGATCCACTCTGTGACATAGCTGTCATTTAGGTTCCATTTAAAGACTTTCAGTGACAGAGAATTCACCATTTCATTTGAGTCCCTTCCATTGTTAGAAAGTTGTGAGTGTTAGGATGTTCTTTTTACTGAGTCAGCATTTTCCAGGTGACTTTCTCCATTTGTGATAATTTTACCATCCAGAACCAAGCAGAATGCATGGGTTTCCTGTATCCTTATGGGGACAGGAGCTCTGTAGTGGTAAATTTTAGCCTTGGCCTAGCAGTCTGAAGACTTGGGTTTGAATCCAAACTTAGCTACTTAGTAATTGTGTGACAGTAGGTTTGTCTCTTCCCATCTCTAGGACTGTTTCCTTATCTGCAAAATGAAGGGGTTGGATTAGTTTCTGAAGTCTCAAGGCATGTGGAGGCAATATAGTGTAAGGACTGAACATGAATGATCATCTAACAGTCCTTAAACTAGGCTTTAAGTGCCTTGATTGGCCTGTTTGAAATGCAGAAGAGAAGTGTTGTTTTCTGACTTGGAGATCTTTTCCCCTATGATGTTATAATTTTAGTTAGCTTTTTATTCTAGGGAATAGGGAGGAGATGATTCAGTTGCTTATGCTTCCATGGTTTCAAAATATCTCTTAATTTGTTTATTTATTTATTTATTTTTGTTGGAGGGAGTTGCTTTTTGAAAAGCTGGGATAGGAATGTGTTCATAGCCTGCTATCAACAGTCAGCTCCACTTTGTGTGCTTTGCCTGTGTTCTGAGAATTTACAGTCATTTGGCAGCCCCATGGATAGCCTTAAGCTCTAATCTGAATGATTTACCTGTGTTCATGGAAATTAAACTATTGGACTGAATAAACCAGGAAATATTTAGCTTAGAGAAGATTTTAGGCAGATATACTTAAATATGTTTGAAGGGTTATCATGTAAAAGAGGTGTTTGAATTATATTTGACTTTAGACTAGGTCAAGTAGACAGAGCTACGATCAATGAAGGGAAATTGCAGAGAGGCAGATTTCAGTTCAATATAAAGAAAAATTTGTTGTTGTTTTTAAACAATTAGTGGTAACCAGCAGTGGAATGGACTGCTTCTGTAGGTAGTGAGCTCGGTGTTGTTGGGGGTGTTTATGCAAACTTGATGGTGGTATTATAAAGGATATTCCCACTGTGGGCAGAGTGTGTTTGATTTAGACACCCTCATAGACACCCTTTTTTGTCTCTGAAGAAATGGAAGGACTTGGGAGATTTGGGGTTTGGGGCATCTGGTCTCCCCCTTCCCCAAGCAAGGATTTGAATTTGATTTCTTTTCCATTGTGTCCTGAAGAGTTTGAAGCAGCCTTGGAGTTTAGACATTGCATTCCTCTGCCTTTCCTTTTTCAGAAATCTCCCTGCTTGATGACGCTGATGTGAAGATATGTGTGCTATGGCTGAGTTGTTTGTGAGGAATGTTTCTCTGAGGACACAGTGTGGTGTCTCATGGCAGCTAGGGTTTGGTGGCCATTTTAATGATTGATGGAATAACTTAATTACAGAGATCACAGCTGAGGGAATTGGGGTATGTGCCGGCAGGCCACTGGGACAGCCAGAGAGAGGCTGGTCCTCCTCAGCTGCTCTGGGGTTTAACTTCTCTGACTGTTATCTTTCTGACCTAGCGGCAGAAGTGTTGGGGGAAGCAAGGAAGAACACTCTCCTTAGGCAGGAGGATGGCTTTGCCTCTGATTTGCTTTGTGACTGGGTGCATGCCCCTTCCCCTCAATGGGCCTCACTATCTTGATCTGTCAGATGAGGATAGTAATCCCTGCCTTGCCCCTTGGCCAGAATTATTATGAGAACCATGTGAGAGAATGAACTATGCCTTGAAGGTAAATGTGGAAAGGATTATTATTTCTCTTCACTGATAGGTGTGCACACACTCATTTTTGCTCATCAGAGTCTTCCTATTTTTGGAAGAAACAACTGTTGCAACCAAGCCTTGGAAAAATCATTGTGTTTATATACCTTAGAGAGGTTTTCCTCATTTAATATGGCTCAATAAATTTTGTTATGTAAACATATTTCTATGAAGTGAATTCTCTGTTTGGTCCTAGAGTACAGAACTGTGAATTATCCCAAAGGAGGCAAATGAATGCTGGGTTTGGAGTAAGAGGCCCTGGGTTCAAGTGCTGGCTGGCTTTGGTATTTATTACTTATGTGACCTTGGGCAAGTCATTTAACTTCTGTGAATCTCAAGTTTTCTCGTCTATAAAATGATGGGGCAAGATTTTTTAGATAACTTCTACAAGACTTTTTCTACCTCTAAATCTTGTGAACCAGAGCTATCCCACATTGGATCACAGATGCCTGAGGGGAAGTAAGCACATTGTCACTTGAGGTGTTAGAGACAGACTAGCCAGCTACATGTTAGGATGGCTGTAGAAGGAATTAATGCCTTTGGGCAGAGGTTGGATTGACCTGAATGCTGAGGTACCTTTTAGCTCTGAGATTCTAAGGTTCTGTATGTCCATTGCTTCCTATAATAAATTACATACCTTTGGGGAAAACATTTACCAGTGTCAGCCAGCTTGGGATGCAAAACATTGTAGTCTGTCAATACCTCTGTCAGTACTGCTATACCTGCTAGGAATCCTTGATCCTGCAGCATGCCTATTAGATGCTGCTAGGTGGGACTGGTTGCATTCATGTTTTTAGGATTGGGATAGGAGGGAGAGAAGCAGGTATTCAGTATTTTGTTCTGTGCTTAACCTTTTATTTGGCCTGTAGTTCACAAAATTATACAGTCTCCAGGGTGCAAGGGAGCTTGAAGGGCATCCAGTTAAATTCCCAGAATCCTTTCTTCAACATCCAGCTCTTGCTTGAAGACACCCCCCTCCCCACCATTGGTGAGGTGCTCACTACCTTCTATAATAGCCCATTCCACTTTGGTACAGCCCCAGTTATTAAGCTCTTGCTTAACTTGAACAGAAATCTGTCTCTTTGCAATTTTTTTTTCTTGTTCCTAATTCTGCCCTCTCTGCTCAAGTAGAATGATTCTAGCTAGGTAATATGGTACCAGAGCGACTAGATGTGGTGTTAGAAGGTCTGAGTTTTGATCTTGGTTTGGCCACTTAGTAGCTCTGTGTCCTTGGGCAAATAATTTTTTTTTCATTCTGGGCCTTAGTTTCCTCATATGCAAAATGTTATTAAATTAGACAATCCGTTCTAACTGTAGATCTCTCCTTGTTCTGCATGACTGCTATTTTTACACTTGAATACAGTTATTATGTTCCTGTAAGTTTTGTATTTTGTGTGGGTGTCTGTGAAAATGTATATCTCATTCTATACCTATAGCCTATCGCCTTTCTGTCAAGCCAGGTCTTGTAGTCTACAGGCTAAATATCCCCAGTTCCTTCAGCTGATCTTTGTATGTGTATGGTATATACTGTATTAACCAGTCCTCTAGTTGCCATTCTCCATACATGTTCCATCCTAAAATGTGATGTGCAGTACTAGACATCGTGCTTTACATGAGAGCTGACCAGAGTAGATGATTATGTTTTTCCTTGTAATCAGGTGGTCTCCTTGCCAAAATGTGCTTCTCCTTGGGAGTGTAGCTGAAAACCACAGGGTTGGCTCAATTTGGTTGGTATCATTCTTAGCTATCAGAGCCTTCTCATCACTATCTGGCCTATCAAGTTGTCCAAAGTGTAGTCAGCTCATAGTAACATCACTGGGATCTGACCTTCCAAGCCTGGCTTCCTTACCACCCCACAGATGTGGGTGGAAAGTCATTGTTCCATCTGCCTATTCCTTGGAGCTTCGGGAAAGGTTGCAGCATCAGCAGTAGTGCATATTCTCTCTGCATTATGCTGCCTTTGATAGGGTATGTGTGGTAAAAAGAAAGAACATTGACATGCAAGTCCAAAAAATTAGGTTCTAGTTCTGACTGTGGAACTATTAGCTCTGTATTGTTGGGCATGTCCTGTGCCTTCTCTGGGTCTCAGTTCCCTCATTTGTAAAGTGCAGTGTGGAGGAGAGAAAACTGAGGGGAAATGAAAGCTGTTTTCAGCTCATTTCTGAGTCTCTTTTAGCACTGTATCCTATGATATTTTCTGAGGGACTAGACTGTCATGGAGAAGAAGGGATAAGACTTACTGACTTTTTCTGCTTGCCTCCAGAGGGGGCAGAACTAAGATAAAACAAGGATGAAACCCTAAAAGTTTGGAGAGGTGGGGGAAGGCAAGGGGAGACTGATTTCCTACTAGGTCAGGAAAAAGCTTCTTAACTATTAGAGCTGTTCTAAAGTGGAATAGGCTATCTCAGGAAGTAGAGAGTTCCTTATTGTTGGAGTTCTTCAAGCGAGAGGCTTGATGATCACTTACTGGATGTTGTAGAGGGAATTTCTGCTTAGGTATAGGTTGAAATAGATGGCTTCCCAAGGTAATTTTTAACTCCCAAGAGTCTCTAATTTGAACTCATTGCTCTCTGATTTCAGTCCTTATGAAGCAGTGCCTCTGTATCATTTTTGGGGGGCTTTTGTACCCCAGTTTGTAAAAATCTCACTTGTGGTTGGGTAACTGTGTAAGTCACATCAGTTTGTAACAAGCCTGTGCCATTAAGCAGTAAAAGTCACACTTTCCTTCAGCCATAAAGGCATTCACTCTGCTTCTCCCCTGCCCCTAGCCTCAGAGTCTTTTCCCAAGCTAGCAGTCAGTCTGCTAGATAGTTTCCTATGAATCAGTCACTCAAGTATTCTTAGAGAAATACATAACCCCTTTGTTCTTAGTGGCCAACTGCACTTTAGAAACCTTGAACAACATTATCAAGGAGATAACTCCCTCCTAAGATGGTCCCTAATCAGTCTAGCTTCCAAACTTGGTACCTTCTGCAACAATCAAGCCTATACTCCCAGCAGCTATGTTGGACCTATGTCATTCATCCTTGACCAAAAAGTTACCTAGTGATGTGTCAAGGCAAAAACCACACCTCTCCCTCCCCCTCCCATCAGATTTCTCCCAGTGAATTATGGGCAATACACCTGCGCAGATGATATTAAAAATGCATGGCCCTTTAAGCACTTAACCACTCCCAGACTCCTCCCTAATTCCACCTTTGTCCACCTAGTTAGGTGACTGACAGTTTTATGTCTTCAAAAACTACATCCCTATCCCCAGCACTCTGCGGGCTTTTTATATCACAACCCCTGCCCGCTGAAGAGCGTCACACTAAACCCTCCCCTTTTACAGGTCTTCTTTCTCTCTCCCCCTGCCCGCTGAAAAGCTTAACTTTATAACTCTGCCTTAAATCCCTTTCAGCTTGCAGCTCCTTGCCTCAGTGTAACAATAAAGTTTTATGACTCTGCCAAAGGACAGCTGAGTCCAGTAATTCTTTCAGATGACAACGAACCTAGGAAGGATTTCATTAGAAATCCCCCATCCCTTATCCCTCATCACTTACTCCAACATTCACTGATTGCAGTTCCCTTAACTTTCACCCTCCAGGGCCTGCGTCCTCTATACTGAGAGGGACTCAGGGCATCCCTTCCTTTAAACAAGTAGGGTAAAGGAAGGAAACAAAATATCTTTCCTGTGGCCTAGGTGCAGGTAGGACTAGATAGGTTTGTCCCCTAACTTTTGGATTCTCAAGATAAGATCCTGCCCTTCCTACAGAGAACCAGATCTTCCTCTTCACTTACTTTTGTGAAGATTTATTCACTAAATGTTAATTGAGCACTGTGCCTGGCCCTGAGCTTTGTGGTAGGATAGGGGGAGAGGTGGTGAGGAGAGAACCACAGATGATTCATTTCAATTGAGCAGATTGACTTTGCTTGTCCCTCGGAGGGCAGAAGTAGAAATAAACAGTAGCAAATCATAAAGAAGCAGATTTTGGCTACTCCCTAGTGTTTGGGAGGTCTTTAAGAAAAGACTTGGATGACCATTTGTCTAAGAATTTGTGGAAAGATTTTTCTATTAAATTATGGCTTGAACTAGTTGTCCTCTGAGGTCTGTCGCTTTCAGTTCTGAGTTTTTAGGATATTATAACAGACACATTTAGGCCAGATTTTTGAAAGTATGTTCTCTTTTAACTTTCAGAGTGTCTGATTCTGCATTGCATCTGAAGACTAGAAATAATGTAGTGGTATTTTAAGGTTCACAAAGCAATTTGTTTACAATAATCCTGTGAAGGAGATGGTGCAACTGCTATTGTCCTGTGCTACTTTTCTATACTTGTTTCCCTGATAGAATGTATGCATATTGAGGGTTTGATTTTTGTCTGCATAACCTAGCACCTAACATAGTGCCTGGAAGTGCTTAATAAATGCTTATGATTGGTTTTTGATCCCTGTTTTCACAGAAGAACAGACTAAAGCTCACAGTTATGTTGATTTGCTTAAAGCTACAGAGTGTACTGGGATTTGAACACAAGTATCCTGACTCTGCAGGCAAGTAATAGTAATATTCATGCCTACTCTTGTTTTGGTCAGTGTCTGAGACAAGTCTCCATTAGCATCCTTGGAAACTGGAATTGGCTTTGTTTCGAAGTTCACACCAAAGCTTAAGCAGAAACTTGTTTGTATATTGGTAGTATTTCTCTAGCACAGATTGAAGTGGTGTTATGTAGTGGAAAGAAAACTGGGCTTTATAATTTACTAGCTGTTTGACCCTAAACAGATTACTTCATTTATTTAGCCCAATTTAACTCTCTTTAAGATGGGTATAATTAAACTTTCACTACTTATTTCATAGGGTTGCTCTGGTGGGAAACCTTGAAGTTAATATAAGAGTTATTATAGGAGCCCTAGAGTCTGCTGTCCCCTGCTTTTTTCTGAGTTGCGGTTGTCATTGTTGTTCAGTCTTTTTAGTTGTATCTGACTCTTTGTGACCCTATTTAGGGTTTTCATGGCAAAGATACTGGAATGGTTTGCTATCCTTTTCCAGCTCATTTTACAGAGGAGACTGAAGGCAAACAGGGTTAAATGACTTGTTCAGGTTCACACAACTAGTAATATCTGAGCCTGAATTTGAATTCAGTTCTTCCTGACTCCAGACCTGGCACTATCCACTCTGCCACCTAGATGTGAGACTTTAATGCAAAAAATTTAGGGGAATCTTTCTCTTGGTTTTTTTTTTCTTTTGAACTTAAACACCAAAAAAAGGAAGCAGTTCTGTATATATAACAGAACGCAAAAAGAGGATGCTCTGTAAAGTCATGAATCTCCATTTACTGCTTTAAAAAATGTATAATAAATTCTACATGTTACTTTCAAAACTGTCCTGCTTATCTGTGCTTCCTTCTGAACTTCTCTCTATCTTCTGTGCTTTTAAAAAAAAAGGTTACAATGCTTCTCTTTATTTTGTCATTATTGTTGCATGAAGACATGGTTGGTCTTTGTTCTTAAGACTTTCAGGTTTTTTTTTTAATGATGTAATTGGCTTTATATAAATTATTCTTCTGATTTTGTTCGATTTACTTTGTATTCACACAGTATTCTCAAAAATCATTGCTTTTGTTGTTGTTGGAAATGCAGTAATATTCCATCATATTTATATACCACGATTCAGCCATTGCCGATTATCTAAGAAGGACACCCCTTTAGAAACTGGTTCCTTTTTTTGTTTGTTTTTCTTTTTGTAATTGTCACTTTGGTATCAGCAAGTTAGTTTTATTTGCAGCTATTCCTTCCTCATATTATACTCCTCCCATTCTCAATTATATCCCTGAGTTTGATACATTTCTTCACCTAACGTGTGTGTGTGTGTGTGTGTGTGTGTGTGGTATGTTTGTTTCTTTAACCTTCTGATATTAGTCCTGGAGGATGATACTTAGCTTTTCAGGGTAACTTATTCTTGTTTGGAAGTCTTTATTTTTAACCTTTTGGAATAATGTATTCTAAGATCTCTCATTTTTAGTGTATTCTTTTAGGTTTTGTGTGAATCCGACTGTGGATCCTTGTTACTTGAACTGCTTCTTTCTGGATACTTGTAGTTTTTTTTCTCCTTTGACATGGAAGCTTTAGATTTTGGCTAAGACATTCTTGAGACTTTTATTTTTGAGGGTTCCTCCTGTCCCCCAGGAGGTTAGGTTGGATCAATTCTGTCTTTAGTTTCCCCTAATAATAGTTCTAATATAGACAGCTAAGTAGAGTGGTAAATAAAGCATGGGCCTGGAGTCAGAAAAAGCTGAGTACACTCTAGCCTCAAATACTTACTTGTCACCTGGGCAAGTAAGTCACTTTACCCCTGCCTCAGTTTTCTCCTCTGTTACATGGGGATAATACAGGGTTATTAGAACCAAATGTGATATTTGTAAATGTGTTAGCACAGTGTCTGACATACAATAGGCACTTAATAAATGCTTTTTTTCCTTTCCTTCCAGATAGGTCTATGATTTTTTTGAAATATATTATCCTGGAATTTTTTTTTTTAATGACTTTTAGGGAGTCCCGTGATTCTTAAATTACCTTTCCTTGACTTTTTCAGGTCAATTGTTTTTGATATCAAATATCTTAATTTTCTTCTATTTTTTAATCTTTTGATTTCGTTCTCATCTTTCTTGCTGTCTAATGGAGTCACTGATTTTTGTTTGTTCTATTCTAGTTTTCAGGGAGTCTGTTGCTTGAGTAAGGTTTACCTCTTTTTCTTCAATGTTATTTTTTTCTTATTTCACTTCTCTTCTTAAGAACTATTATTTCATTTTTTGGTCTCTTGCTTCATTTTTTCTAGGTATTCATGTAGTCCTTGTGGAAAAATCTTACTTTTCCTTTGAATCTCTACTTACAGTTATTATGGAGTTAGCCTCCCTTTTGGGGGCATCTCTAGAATTGCAGTGATTTTGATTCTGCTACTATCTCCTTTACCTGTCTCACATTATGAAGTGGCCTTACTCCTTACCAAGGCCAATCACTCTACATGTTCGAGTATTCCCATTCCATCCTATCTCTTCAAGCAGCTGCACTCTCTGTGAGCCCCACTCTCATTTATTTTTAATGTGTCTACTGGCTCATTCCCTGCTGCCTGGAAACATGCCTATAGTCTTCCCTATCCTGAAAAAACCCTCACTTGAACAACTTTCATCCCCACTAACTATTGTCCTATATCTTTTTTTGCTGCTAAACTCCTTAAAAAGGCCGTCTATCTACATTAGGTACCTTTACTTTGTCTCATCTCATTCTTTTCTTGACCTCTTATGATACAGCTTCCAACCTTATCATGCCACCAAAACTACTCTGTCTAAAGTTACCAGTGATCTCTTAATTGCCAAATCCAATGACCTTTTCTCAATCTTCATTTTCCTTGATCCTTTGCAGCCTTTGACATTTGATCATCCTTTCTTCCTTCATGTTTTTCCTCTCTAGGTTTTTGGAACACTACTCTTTCCTGGTTTTCTTCCTACCTATCTGATTGCTCTTTCTCAGTCTCCTTTGCTGGATCCTCATCCAGATCATGCCCTCTAATTGTAGTTGTCTCTCATGGTTCTTTCCTGGGCCCTATTCTCTTCCCCCCTTTTACACTACTTCATTTGGACAGCTTCCATGGACAATTTACCATCTCTATGCTGATTTTCAAATCTACCTGTCCTACCCTAATTTTCTGGCTGATCCTCAAGCTCACATTACTAGTTGCCTTTCAGACTTGTTGAACTAGGTATCCAGTGGATTTCTTTTTTTTTTTATTTTTTGGCTTTTTGTAGGGGGGAAAGCAGGGCAGTTTGGGGTTAAGGGACTTGCCCAAGATTACATGGCTAATAAGTGTTAAGTGTCTGAGGCTGGATTTGAACTCAGGTCCTCCTGACTCCAGAGCTGGTGCTCTATTCACTTCACCACCTAGCTGCGCCCCACCCCACACCCCCCAGTAGATTTCTTAAATGCAACATATGTAGAACAGAACTCATAATCTTTCCCCCTAAAACCTTCCCTGCTGCTTTCCCCATTACTATAGAGGGCAAGACTATCCTCTTAGTCCCTGAGGCTCATAGTCTAGGAATCCTTGATTTCTCACATTCAATCACCACACACCTCTTCCCCCTATTCAAGCTGTTACTGAGGACTGTTGATCTCGCCTCAGCAAGATCTCTCGTATATGGTCTCCCCTCTGCACCCCCACTCTAGTGCAGGCCCTCATCACCTCATGCCTGGATTATTACAATAGTCTGCTGTTGGGTCTGCCTGCTTCAAGTTTCCCTCCTCTCTTCTATCCCTCATTCAGCCACCAAAGTGATCTTCCTAAAGCTCAGGTCCAACTGTGTCAATTCCCCTTATTCAGTAAATTCCAAGTTACTCTCCATCTCCTTCAGGATCAAATATAAAATGCTCGGTTTGATATTCAAAACCCTTCATAATCTAACCCCCTTCTACCTTCCCATTCTTCATTCATCTTACTCTTTGATCCAGTGATACTGGCTTCCTGACTTTTCCTTAAATATGATAGGCCATCTCTCAGCTCTGGACATTTTCTCTGGCTGTCCCCCATGCCTTTTACTCCTCAACCCGTGAACTTCCCTTGCTTCCTTTAAGTCCCAACTAAAACACCACCTTTAACAGGAAGTATTTCCCAACCCTTCTTAATTAACCCTTTTTCATTCTAGTGCCTTCCCTCCTGCTAAATCATTTCTTCTTCTCTCCTGTATATAGCTTGTTTTGTATATATTTGTTTGCTTTTGCCTCTCCCATTAGTTTGTAATCTTCTTGAGGGCAGGGACTGTCTTTGCCTTTTTTTGTATTCCTAGCACTTAGTACAGTGCCTGGAACATAGTAGGTGTTTAACAAATATTTGTTTATTGGTTCATAAATACTAGCTGGTGTTTAGTTTGATTTATTCATCTCTTCTTTAGTTCTGGAATTAGCATATTATTGCTTGGGTCAGCTTCTGCCATCTGCTTTTGGGTTGTGTGGTTTGCCCTGCTTGGTCTTGCCCTGGGAGCCTTTCATTCCTGTGGTGACTTCCACTTCCATGGTTAGAGCCATTAGGCTCTTCTGGATCTTAGATGTTTAAAGCCCTGTATTTTCAAGGGTCTTTATTTTGTCTCTGAACAGAATGCTTGGGACCTGAAGCCCTGGGCACCTGAGTTGTTCTTGTCTGAGTGCTGCCCTGAAGCTCTGGTCTCTCCTTATACTACTTACAGTTCCTTCCCAAGGTCCTTGCTATGACTTTACAAGCACCCTTGGTCTTTCTTAGGGCCCCTCCTCTTTGGCTGCCTCCAGACAGAGAGCTCTGCATATGACTTATGTTTCTGACCCCTCTTTGGTTGTGGTCGAAAGTTGTAGGTTTATTTGCTAGTATTGGTGATGGCTTTGCTGTTGGTCCCTGTTCTTAATGCCCTGGGGTTTCTGAGTGATTTCCTGTGCAATTCTGGAGTAGAAGTAATTTGCTGTAGTTTCTCATTGATTTTCTTGATCATTATTCTGTCTTTTGGGAACATCAGGGTTTTGCTGGAGTAGGTATGTGGGAGCTAGGCATTTTCTGCAAGGGCTTCTCCTCTCCTTACAAGCAGTAAATTCAGGCATCACTGGTCTTGTCACTCCAGCCTTGTGGAGATTTTTCTGCACTAAAGCTTAAATTATACCAGCAATATTTTCTGGTAATCTTTACATTGTCTCAGAATCTAGGAAGGGCAGAGTTGTTGTTGTTATTCATCCTTCATTCTCAAAGAGGACCAATGATATCAGGAGGATGATGTCTTGACTTGCAAGTGAATTGGATTTAAATGAGGCAGAACTGTGCAAAGTCATCAACCTCACTTTCTCCTCTGGAGTCATCAGACTCCAGTGGCAAGACAGGTTAAGATGACTGGTGATGGCCCCAAGGTGGCTGAGTTAGGCATTAGTCTGCCCCCTAGGAGGGATAGAATTTCAGTCAGCCTGAGGTGATTTAATCTTTGAGGGGGAGGAAGGGTAGGTGGGTGAGTTTGAAGGGTTTCATCATTGATGTAGACACATTCAGAGGGCAAAAGCCATCCATCACTGTAAGACATATTCTGTAGTATAGATGTCTGTACTGAAACAAAGAAGTCCCCAGTTCTGGGGGCTGTTCTAGATGAGAACATTCAATTCAGGACCTATGTTACCTGGATCATAATAGGAACTAATTATGAGGAAAGGAAGAGAAGCAAAGGTTTCAGCTCTTGTTTTCAAGGAGCTGTTAAATTAGCAGACAAAACTTGTCCCATGAAATTTTTGTAGTGGTTTTGTTGTTGAGTTGCTTCAGTCATATCTGACTCTTTGTGCCTCCATTTGGAGTCTGTTGGAGTGGTTTGTTATTTCTTTCTCCAGCTCATTTTACATATGAAAGAAATCGAGGCAAAAAGGGTTAAGTGACTTGCCCAGGGTCACATAGCTAGTTAGTGTCTGAGGCCAGATTTGAACTGTCTTTCTAACTCCAGGCCTAGTGCTCTGCACCACTTAGCTGCCCTCTGTAGTGGTTTAAGTTTGACCAAGTATTTTCCTCATAATCTACCTGTGAGGTGTTATTTATCAGTATTCTGGGAGAGTTGACTCACTAGCCATGTGACTTTGGGCAAATGGCAGATCTGGTGGGAAATAGTTGGCAAACCCTATAAATAGTATGTAGTCAATCACAAAACTTAGGCTTGGTTATCATTGCTATGACTTATCACCTGACCTTGGGCAAAGCTTTCAGCTCTCTGCGTCTTAGTTTCCTCATCTGTGGAATGCAGGGGTTTGGATTAGGGCAGCATTTCCTAAACTCATTTGGCTATGGAATACTTTGAGGCTTAAAACTTGAGAGAGCACATAAAATGCTACCCTGGTGTGGGGACACAGGGCTAAAATTCCCCAGAATAAAGGAGGGGTCAGGGTCATTTGGGGGCAAAATACAAAAAAATTGAGACCATTCAACTACTTAAAAATTGTCAAACACCATTAGTGTTTCTGATACATATTAGAACATGTAATGGGAAGAATACTTGGTTTGGAGTCAGAGTGTAAGTTTAACTATGGTCTCTGCTGTCTATTAGCTGTGTGAACTTGGAAAAGTTGATTCCTTTTGAGGGGCTTCAGTTTCCTCATTTATAAAGTGACGGAGTCACCTTTCAGCTCCAGTTCCTATGACTATCTCATATTTTAGAGTGCTGACAACAGCTTTTTTATATAACCCTTATTTATACTAGGGTTCCATGATAATCCTAGTATGTGGTTCCATAGTTCCATAGTAACTGGGAAGCACTGGTCTAAATGATCTGTTAAGGTTCCTTTTACTTCTAATGTTTTATAATTATAAGAATGTATAATGGTGCAGACCATAAGAAGTATTATTGGCCACAAAAAGGAAAAAAATGACTTTGGTTAGAATTACAGGTGAAGGCTCCCGGAGGTTGTGCGTTCTATATATCCTAGGCCTTAACAGATTGATAGGATTTAGTAAGAAGAAATTTGGGTGTTGGCCATGATAGAGAATGGAAAAGTTGCAATTTTAACTGTTGAAATGTGAAATTGACTGCTTTAGGAAGTGCCATTTTCCTCAAGGCTGGAAACCTTTAACAGAAGCCTGTATAAACTGCTTGTTGGTGATAGTGTAGAGAGGGTTCCTATTCCAGCTAAATGTTGAGCTAGATGCCCTCCAAAGTTCCTTATAAATCTTTGATTCTCTGATTCTAGAAGTAGTAAGTTAATTATTTTGTCTGGAATACTAAAAGTGGAAAAGAAAACAGGAATCAGATTATCCAGGACTTTGAATGCCAGGGTAAGGAGTTTAGACTTTATCCTATAAGGATTAGGGGACCCATTGAAAGATTTTGACCCAGAGAGTGATACTGATGAAAGGAGTGTTTTAGGAATATTAATCTGACTCCAGGCTCAGTGCTCTTTTGATTAAAACATATTGACTCTCCTTATAGATTCTGTATAAGTTCTTAGTACCTGGATAATTGGTAACTAGGATGTTTTCCCTGTATCTCTGATAAGTCCAACCTTGTAAAACCCCCACCTCTCCTTGTTTCAACTTTCAGTATGTCCCTGTTCCCTAAAGTATCAGAGGATCAGAGATTTAGAACTAGAAAGTGTCTTAGAGGCCATCTAGACCAGCCTTCTTACTGCTGTTTTAGAGATGAGCAAACTGAAGCCCAGAGAGTTTGTGACTGGCTCAAGATCATACAGGTACTAAGTAGAGGCAAGTTTCAAAGTCAGGTCCTCTGACTCCAAACCCAATATTCTTTCCCCCTCTACCATGTAGGAAAAAAATACATACTTTTTGGTCTGGCATTCAAAGCCCTCCATAATCTGGCTCCAGGCTGCTTCTTAGGCCTTATTTTATACTTTATTCCCTAATTTCCTCCTGTTCTCTCTGATTACATGAATTTAGGTCTGTACCTAGAACTGACTTTCTTATCCTCTGTCTCTGGCTTTTGATAACTACTCTTCCTTCATGACCTATTTTTGAGTGCCACCATCTCCACAATGCCTTTCCTGAGCCTTTTAAATAAGAGTGATTCCTTACTTTTTGTGTCTCTTGATTGTTTGACATCTCTTACTCAGTCATTTTTCAATTTATGTAAATGTCTCAACTTCTTTGAATTTATTTTTCAGTGTTATATTACACATAGTAGGCTTTTATAAACGTTTGTCGGATTGAATTGTACATTTCTGAAGTCTTTCAGTCAGTTTTTCTCCAAACAGTATCTCTACGTGTCCACCATGTTGTAGAACCAGCTCCTTCCAGTTCTTCTTCTTCTATGACAGGCAAGGGCAGGTGGCTTGAGTTCCAGAAACTGAAATGCACTGGGGTATGTTAGTGGTGGTGGGGTTTCCATTGACCCCTGCTGCCTCCCGGTACAGCTGGCTCTGTGTGAGATAGAGGAGAATGCCACCCAGGGGAGAGGGGGGTGGTCATTAGCAGAAGCAGCATACGTGTTCTTCCCCATTTCTCGGCATTCCATCTCCTGTCTTCATGCCTTTGGATAGGCTCGTCCCAGTGTCTGGAATGCTCTCCCTCCTTACCTCAACTTCTTGGGCCTGTCCTCTTCATAAGAATGTAAGTTTCTTGTGAGAAGGGATTGTTTCTTTTTACTTGTATCCATAGCACTTGGCATACAGTAGGCACTTAATGATTGTTGATGGATTCTAGCCCCTTTTAAAGGCTCAGCTCAAGTGCTACATTCTTCAAGGGTCCATTCCTGATACCATTCATTTTATGTAAACGATATTTACTTAAATTCTCTAAACATATTGTAACGTGCCACTCCTCCCCTCTTTCCCTCATAGAATGTAAGGTCTTTGATGGTATGAACTGTTTCATTTTTATTCCCAGCATCTAGCACGGTGTCTGCCATGGATTAGGCACTCATAAAGTGCTTGTTGATTGGCAAAGTGAGATCAGTTTCCAGCTTAGGCTATCCAGATGTGGGGAGGGGTTTCCTGGAAGATGGTCATTTTCCTCAGCTTTTATGAGAAGTGCATTCTCTCTTTCTTTCTATATTTGTTCCCAGAGATTTCTTCCTATATTATCAGGAACTGATGAGATTTTGCTCATTTATGCTCTCCATGCCCAGAGCTTGGGAGGAAGATGATCCTGGGGCCGGGGGGAGGGGGGCAGGAAGTATTTTTCAGGGGCACCACAGTGTAGTGGAAAGAGTGCTGGATTTAGAATCAGAAGCCCTGGATTTGGAGCTCAGCTCTGAAATTTGTTAGCCTTGTGATGGTGTTGGACAACTCTTGTCTCAGTTTCCTAATTTATAAGATGGGGATGAGGTAGTCCATGCCTCATAGCATTGTTGTGGGGAAAGCACATCATAAACCTTAAAGGATTATTAATTCAAGTTGTTAACATGTGAATATGTATTGTGGAGTGAAGGGGAAGGCATTGTGGTCCAGGTTTGGTTTCTCTTCTTTTTGGATTTCTACCCCTGCTATCCTGCCCCAACAGCACTGGAAAGGACTCTTGGGACCATTTAGTCTATCCTTCTCTTTTATAACTTGCTCAGGGTCCCAAAGATAATAAGTAGCAGAACTAGGATTTGAACCCAGGTTATTTGATTCCAAATCCAGTGTTCCTTCTGTTGTACCACATTGGCTTCTAGAAATTGGGCTAGGAAATTCTTGTGGCTCCTGAAGAGTAGTCTGTACTCCTTAACCTGACATTTGAGGCCCTTTATGACCTGGCCTTATATTCCGCTACTCTCCCCTTGTCTGGTTGTCCACTCACTGGCCTCTGTACATGTCATGGTTTCTGCTTTGCTTATACTATTAACTTTCCTTTGGAAAGCTCACCTTGCTTCTTGTCTCTCCTCCCCCACATCCACTGTGTAAGAAGAATCTTGTCCCCACTCCAAGGCCCAGCCCAAGTGTCACCTGTTTTTCTTCTTCCTCTGTATACCCTTGACATTCTGCATGTACCTAATAATAACCCTTCAATTAGGCATCAAATTAATATTTATCACATTATACCATATGTTGCAGTTTTTTATGTAATGCTAAACTCTAGTACTAGAACTTTGGGAACAGGAAAACAGTTTTATCATGACTTCATGTGGAAGAGGGATTATATTTGTGCTGTTTGGCAGAACAAGCCTCAAAAGCCAGAACTAGGAGCAGTTTCAAAGGAAGTTTCAAAAAGTCAGAGTTCTTGTAGATATAAAGAAAAATTTCTTCACAATGTGAGTTGTGGGCTTCCTCTCATTGTAGGTATTGAAGCAGAGGCTTGACTATATTGGAGGTATTAGAGAAGTTAATTCTGTTCAGGTGTTGATTGGACTAGGTAACCTTGAGGATCCTTCTGACTCTAACATTATTTGATTCTGTGTTCTTTACTCAAAAACCTTCATTGATTCCCAATTACCTGTTGACTAAAGAATAGGCTCTTAGTCCTGATTCTAACCTGATTAATCTGGTTCTAACCTAACCTTCCGACCTTATCTGATATCACACTCATTTGTATATCTGAGTTCCAATCAAACTGAACTATTTTTCTTGTTCTTCTTCTTCTTCTTCTTTTTTTTTTTTGCTTTGCTTTTTGGAGGGGGAAGATAGGGCAGTTGGGGTTAAGTGACTTGCCCAAGGTCACAAGGCTAGTTAAGTGTTAAGTGTCTGAGGTCAGATTTGAACTCAGGTCCTCAGGACTCCAAGGCTGGCGCTCTATTCACTGCACCACCTAGCTGCCCCTACAAATAGTATTTTTAAAGAAAAAAAAATGAAGAGGGAAAAAATCAGCACAACTTATCAATGCATTGGAAAAGTCTGAAAACATGTATAATGTGTAACTGCTGTGGAACTCCCATCTTCACCAAGGCCATCCCCTATATCTGCCATCATAGTTCCTTGCCTCATTCCAAGAGGTTTCTCTATTTCAGACTTTTGAAGTGCTTCTGTCCTTTTACCTTTACCTTAGATACCATGAAGAGACAGAACTCCTGATTTATTTCCCTCTTTTTCCTTTTGACCCAGGTGAAAGTGGTCTCTCCTTTCTCCTGTTTCTCAGAGCAGTTTTTGTAGATTGCCTCTTTGCCCTTATCACTCTCTTCTGTCATCATTGTCTGTGTACATGCCTTTTCTTCCTCTTATTAGATTGTAAGCCTTAGAGCAGCATTTGTGTACAGACTATCTTTGTATACCTAACACCAAGCACAGGAGCAGGTGTATTCTGCTCATTAAATGTAGAATGAATTGGCTAAATGACTAGGCTAGTTGATAGTGATGTCTCGGAGCCCACGTGCCAGAGAGTTTATTTGCCATGATTTCACTTGGTCAGAAGACATTTTGAGTTTCCCTGAATTCCTGTTTCCCTGCAGAGAGCTAAGCTGAGCTGTAGGTATGAAGGGCCTGTGCCCTGTGGTGAAATAAGGACGTGCTGTTCTGAGAACATTCTTGCTAATAGGCTACTTCTCGAGAGTGTGCCCCTTGCTGATCTTTGAGTCCTGTGCCAGGAGCATGCTGGCAGCATGGACATTTGATTCAGGCCCTGAGCTCTGAACTTTCCTAATTCCAGGGCCAGCCAGTTGCTTCCTACCCCAGGATTCAGGAAATGCTCTAAATGAACACTTTAACTGTGCCAATAGAAATGGGCCACCTTCAGGAAATGTTTCTCTAATTTATTTAGATATATTCAATCACCATACAAATATGATAATCTGACTTAAAGATAACTCATTTCTGTAGCACTTTAGGATTTATAAAGGGTTTTTCCTCCTGACAACCCTATTTCAGATAGTATAAGGGCAAGGGGCAGACTCTTGAGAAGTGGCCTGTTAGCAAGAATGTTCTCAGACCAGCACATTTCTGTTTTCATGAAGATTGTGACTTGCCTTAGGTCACAGGCCAGTCAATAAATGTGTAGAAGCTGGGATGCAAGTGATTCTCAGTTTCTTGGTCTTTTCACCACTGTATAGGGTTGATGAGGAAGGCTCTGAGTCCTTTAGGTGTGTGCTGTAGCAGCCTTTGGCAGATCTCCACACTAACAATCTGCAGTAGTCAGTACTTCTCCTGACTTAAAATGACTTTCCCCTCTTTGCCTCCTTTTTGAATTGCTTTCCCTGCGCAGCTCAGGTCCTGTGTTTTCTAGGAAGCTTTCCATACTTTAGCCTATGCCATCTGTCAGGCAGTAAACATGTATTAAGCACTTACTGTGTGCCAGGTACTGGACTAAGCTCTGGGGATTCAAAGAAAGGCAAAAGACAGTCTGGTTTCAAGGAGCCCACAGTTTAATGGAGGAAACAACATGTAAACAGCTACGTCCATACAAGCTATCTACAGGATAACAGGAAATAATTGAAAGAGGAAAGGTATTAGAATTAAGGGGGGTTTGGAAAAGGCTTCCTGTGGAAGGTGGGATTTTAGTTGGGATTTGAAGGAAGCCAGGAGATGGAAATTAAGAGGGAGAGAATTCCAGGCCCAGTGGACAGTCTGTGAAAATGCCTAGAGTAGAAGGAGCCTGTTGTTTAAGAATAGCAAGGAAACCAGTGTTACAGGATTGCAGATTGGAGGGGTGGTGAGGAGAAAGGTGAAAGAAGACTAGAAAGATAGACTGTGGGGGCTTGGGTATGCAGGGCTTTGAAGGCCAAACAGAGGATTTTATATTTGATCCGGAGGTGGTGGTGGGAGCCATTAGAGTTAGCGATTGGGGAGGGGGTGATATGGTCAGACGCTGACTTCTTCTCTGATCTCCCACAGACCTCGTTGTTTGCGTGCCCATTTGGCATTTGTCATTTTACTTGTTGCTTTGTAGTGATAATTATCTTCTCATTATGAGCTGGAGGCAGTAAGTTGAAGGGCAAGAAATTTTGTTTTCTATGTCACCCCCCTCCACCAGCCTGACCTAGCACGTGTAGAAGTCTTGCATATTATAGATGCTGGATGTAGATAGGTATCTACATCCACACGTACAGAGAGGTCTTGCATGTTGTAGAAGGATCGGCAGTGTTTGATTTGATAGAGTAATTGAAAAAAAGCCAGAAGCTAATCAAAAGTTTTTCCAACTTTTCCACAATCCTATAAAGTCTTGTAGAGAGGCAGTGGTGGGGTTACAGCTCCCTGTCAGTAAATTCAGCTGAGATATTTGTGAAGTGCTCAGCACAATGCCTGACACATAGTGGGTACTCAGTAAATGCTTATTTCTTTCTTTCCTCCTCCCCAAATTTCCTTTTGAGATGGCCAGCAGGGGTGATGTTATGAATTTAGAATGTCAGACGTGGAAAAGACCTTAAAACATATCGTAATAATGGCTCACGTTTATGTAGCATTCTAAAGTTTGTAAAGCACCTTCCACATGATCGCATCTGATCTTCACAGCCCTGTGCAGTTGGTGTGGTTATCATCCTTGGTTTTTAGATGAGGCAGTTGAGACTAAGAGATCAGTGACTTTCCCAGGGTCATGTAGCCAGTGTCTAAAAATGGATTCAAACCCAGTTCTTCTTAGCATCATGTGTATGTATGTGCGCGTGCGCGTGAGCATAGGTATACACATATATACATAGATAAGCATATACATGAGTGTATATATTTTAAAAGTGTATATGTATGTGTATACATATCTATATTTGTATGTGTGTGTATAAAGACCTTAGAGATCATATAATCTCCTCCTGTAGTTTATAATAGGAGACTGAAGCCTAGAGTGGGGATGGAGCACTAGATTTGGAGTCAAAAGACGTGGATTCAGATCCTGGTGCCACTTACAGCTGTATGACCCTGGGAAGATCACTTGACTTCTTAAAATTTCTGCTTCCTCTTCTGTAAAAAGGGAATAATAATATCTGTATTTCTTACCTCAGAGTTATCAGAATCAAATGAGATAACATGTGTAAAGTGCTTTGTCAGTTGTTCCATCAGTTAGAATTAGGCTACTTCTAATCATAGAATGGACTTTGATGTGTTCCCCCTCCATGGAGACTTTCATTTCAAGGATAGGCTAACTGACCATTTGTCAAGGATCTTCTAGAAAGGATGCTTATTTTCATAGCCAGTGAAAATTCCTGAAATCAGGAAATGGAACATAAACAGCAAGGAGGGCAGTGACCTTGTATTATACAGTATGTAGGGGTAATGGGGAGCTGTAAGGTGTAAAAAGACTGGAAAGGCAGGAAGGGGCCAAGTTACAGAGGTCTTTAAATATCAAATTTTATATTTGATCCCAAAAGCAACCAAGAGACACTGGAATTGATTGAATGGGAGGTAGGGTGACATGGTTAGATTTGTACTTTGGGAAGATAAATTTGACAGCTGAGGAGGGGATGGACTAGAGTGGGGGAGAAGCTTGAGGCAGGCAGACCCACCAGCAGGCCATTACAGTAGTCCTCAGGAGTCAGTAAGGGTCGGTAATAGGGTGGAGTCAGTAACAGAGGAGAGAATGGGATGTGGTGTATATGACAGATGTTCAGAAGGCAGAAATGACAGGACTTGGCAACTGATTAGATATGGGGGATGTAATGAGAGAGTGTTAGGAAATTAGGAAGAGGGGAGGATTTGGTTGGGGAGAGGAGGAAAATAACGAGTTCAATTTGGGACATGCTGAGTTTAGGATTTCCATGAAACATGCAATTTGGGTTGTTGAAAAGGCAGAGATATGAGACTGGACGTCAGGAGAGAGGTAAGGGCTAGACAAACAGATCTCAGATCATCTTCGTAGAGCTGATAATTGAATCCCCGGGGAGCTGATGAGGTCACCAAATGATATAGTATAGAGGAAGAAGAGAAGAGGTCTAGGACAGAGCCTACTTTTGTAAACCACAAAGTGGTACATAAATGGTAGTTAATTGCTGTTATTGTCAAGGTCATACAGTGAGTTAGTGTGAGAGTTAGGTCTAGGACTCTGGTCTCCAGACTCCCAGTGCAGTGTATCATTAAGATTTAAACTAATTTACTAATAATAGGTTTCAAGGCCTTCTGTTAATTGCCTCTCTCCCTTCCTCCCTTCTTTAAGTGACTGCATTTTTCACTCCCTGCTCTGAGCACTGTGGCCCACAGGCTTCAGGTGCTTCTCACTGAGTTTGGCCACCCCAGGTGCCTGCCAGGGTTCACTACCCTGCCCTGCTATCAGTCACTTTGTACTCTTGCCTACCTCCTGGTGCAAAGAATCAGAATTTTCAAATGTTAGAGTTAGGATTGAGAAGTAGAGGTGACCTTTGAGATCATCTGCTCTAATTCATTTTAAAGATGAGTAACTGAGGTGCAGAGAAGTGAAGTCAGTTGTCCAGTATCACATGACTAGTAAACAGCAAAGAGCTGGGTTTTGAAACCAGGTTTTTGGACTCCAAAGTCTGTGTACTACACTGCCTAAGAACTTTCCTGGGCAATAATTTCTGCTTAATACCAGCAAGAAACTAGAAGTCTTAGGAAAAGATAGGCTTTTTTAGTATTCAAGTATGAGCCCACAGGCTGAGGGATTTGATGATAATTCTGATGATGATTTAATGACAAGCTTTGGTATTTGAGCTTTGGTTTTAACACAGAATTGCAGCTAATACCAACAAAGCTGCTCCCCAGTCTGCTGCTTCTGGCAAATGTGCAGATGGAAGCAATGTGTGTATGTGGGAGGCTCCTGGGAGTTAGTAGGAGACCCCCAAGGGTTTACCCAACTTTTGGGGGGTGTAGTTTGGGGTAAATTTTAGTTGTTTCAGCCTTGCAAAAAGCCATTTGCTCACTAACCCAGAGTGAATGGTAAATTTGATTGGATAACCATGGAATGAACTTTGATGTGTTCCCCTTCCATGGAGGTTTTTGTTTCAAGAAAAGGCTAAACAATCACTTGGCGTGGATCCTGTAGAGGAGATTCTTATTTGGGTATAGGTTAGACCAGAAACTCTTTGATGTCTTTGGGGGAAGAAAGGGCTCTAATAAGGCAAAGAAGGGGTGGCAATGGCCATTGAGAGCTCAAAGACAAGGCAATGGTCGGACCTTGGGGAAGTCCTGGCCAAGAGGATGTCCTCATCTCCCTGGGTCTTATTTAATACCTATTTCAAAAGATCAGGGACTAATTTTCATACACTGGTGGCCAGTGTTCCAGTGATGAGCCCTTCCATAATTAGATTTTTTACACCGAAGACACATAGGTTTTCTCTGGACTGTTCTTTGCCAGGAGCTTAAAATTCTCCTTGTAGAGTCTTATGGAGCCTCATCACTTCCACACATTGAGGAGGAGACATTGGAGGACATCAGCTGAAGGCTTTATAATCACCGTAGCTTTAAAACCGGAGCACTTTAAAAGTTGCAGACCACTTTCACACACATTATTTTGGTTGACCTAAGCTAGAGAGGTCAGTGTAAATCCCTTTCCCCATGTCCCTTTTTATAGAGGAAGCTAAGACTCTCTGGGACTTGAACCAAAGACTTCTGAAGTGCATTTCCTTTCTTCCACTCTGCTTTTAAGGGGAGCTAGTTTAGGTCCCCTCAAACTGATCTTTACCTTTCTCATCAGCTAGGTTACTGTGATGCAGAAGATAGATTACATTAATATGTTCTGTTGGATACCTTTTATCTTTCTCTACTCCCTCTTGAATTTAGGATAAAATATAAACTACCCTAGCTTGGCATTTAAACTACTTCATGGGCTGCTTCCAATTTATTTCTAGACTTAATTCACATTACTCCTTTATACAATTGATATTTTAGTCAGACTGACGTTTTTGCTCTTTCCAAAACTTGGTGTTTAATCTCTTTGCACGAACTGTGCCTCACCTCATGGATTCCCTCACTTTCTTCTGATCTGGCTCAGAGCTAAACAAAGCCTTTCCTGTTCCCAATAATTCTTAGTGTTCTAGTTGTCATGAAGTGACTTTGATTTTACTTTATAAAGAATCAGTATTTGCTTTTTTAATGTATATAATAGCTAGTATCTACATAGAACTTTAAAATTTGCAAAGGGCCTTACATATGTTATCTTAGTAAAACATGAAGGTCTTAAGGTAGGGACTGTTTTTCATTTTGTCTTTTGTTTCTGTAAGTAGTTGATACAGTAGGCACTTAATAAATGCTTTTTGAATGAATGAATGAATCCCCCACTTGACAGCTTTTTCTTCAGTGAACTTGTTAATTTGACTTTCAGATTGAGCCCTGTAAGTCAGTAATGTCAAGAAAGTGAATCGGACTAATGCTGCCTAGGGGTCATTTTAACGACTGGGCTGTAGCGTGTATTAATTGCATACCTGGGGTGAGTGGATAGGACAGTGCTCTTGCACTTAGGTCAGCGATCAGTATAGGAACTAAAAGGCACACATGAAATTGCTTTAGTGTAGTTTATCGTTTAATTGTATGGGGCTGGCTCTAAAAACAACCGGAGATCTCATTGTAGATCAGATGAGTCAAGAACAGCTTCCTGGAGGAGGAAGAAATCATCCCAGAATCTACCTTGCTTAAGTCTGACCATGTGCCTCCTCTGCTCAAAGACAAACATCATAACCTGGCATCAGTCAGGTTCCAGCATAACTTTTAAATGGGGGTTAGATGATCCCTTGTTGGGATTGATTCCTGCTCAGGCACAAGTTGGACTAGAAACCCCTTAAGGCCCTTCCAACTTTGGAATTCTGTGATTCATTCCAGCCTAATTTTCTGCTCTTGTTCATGCACTGCATTCCAGTGTAACTGGACTATTAACTGTTTTCTGATCTCATTCTGCCATCTCCTGCCTCCATCCAGTCAAGCAGGTCATTTTCTTTGCTTGAAAGACATTCCTTCCTCATTTCCACATGTAGAAATCCTTTTACTTCTTTAAAGCTTAGTTCAGGTGACACCTTCTTTATGAAGTTTTCTTTCATCTCATCCCTGAGTCTGTCCACCCCTCACTGAACATGATTACTCCCTCCTTTATAGTTCTTATAACACTTTGCTGGTCTCTCCACTTTGCCCCTATCACATTCTACTTTGGATGAAACTTGCATACATGTTGTATTGCTTTTCATCTTTGTTTCCCCAGCACCAAATATAAGGCTTTGCACTAAGGCACCTTAGGTAAATAAATATCTGTTGAATTGGATCCCAAGAGTACTAGCAAGTCTATCCTGAGTTTGAGTTTGCTTCAGGTGATGTAGTGGTACCACTAGGGGCAGAGGACAAGTAGGCAAATAAATGAGGTAAGTATGAGGTGAGGCTGGACATAGCGATAGACGCTCATGTCTCTGGCAGAATGGTCTTGTTTAGTGTGTTACTCAGGAAACTGGCGATTTTCTTTATTTTTCTTATTACAAACTTAAGAAACCTGAATATTTTAATATGCAAATGGTAGAAAATGAAGATTATGTATGAAATAATCAACTTCCATTACTTGGTTTGATTTTTTAAATGTATATTTAGTACAGTATGTAAAAAACTGGCCCACTCATTTGTATCACCTTCTGAACTTCCTTCTACAACTTCCTTCTTTTAATGTTTCATTGATGCTTTTTTTTTTAGTGCCACTCATTACTCCACCCATTCTTCTGATAATTCATTTCCCTCTCCTCCAAATAAAAGCTTTTCTACAGAGAACTTAAAGACTAACCTAATGAAGTAAAACAAATTCATACATTGGCCATATTTGAAAATGTATGTCTCATTTCTCACCACTAGCCCATTATCTCTCTGGCATTTTTGCTGTAGATACCTTGTCAGCATTTAGCTCTCCCACCACAAAAACCCGTTCTTCCGACCTCCTTGGACCAAGGGGAACAGAAGGAAGGTCCTCCTTCCCTGATAATTCTTACTAAGGCATATGCTTATAGAATTAAGCCAAATGGAAACTGGCTACTTGATACCAGGCTCAAGGGGTTACCCTAAATTCAGAGTTTGAAATGACTCCCTCCCTTTCCTTTATTTTTTCCTTATGAAGGAAGGAGATATAATGAAACTAGTAACAGAACTAGACCTGGAATGCAGGTGTATACTGGTAAATATTTAACAACCTCTTTGGAGAGAAAATGTGCCTGTAATACACTTGTAAATTTAGTCTGTATTGTTAACATTTTCTCAATCTTTTCTTAAGTCTAGGTAATCGGGAAAACAATAACTCAAGCCTAGATTTGTAGTTTGTGAGCATTTACCCTTGAAAATTAGCACTGAAAATTTAGGGATTAGTTAGCAGTTATCTTATACAAGTACATCCTTGATATGGGATATTATTCTAAGACTTCATGCCCTCATACCCTCTTCTCACTGTTGCTGAGACTATTTCTAGTCAGTCTACAATTAGGGCTAATTTCCTTCAATCAGTAAACATTTATCATGTATAAAGTATATAAGGCCATAGTGTCAGTCACTGAAGCACATGGATATCTCATTCCAACAGCCAGGATGGGAGTCTGTAGGGAAAGCCTGGTATAGCAGAAAATACAAAAATCTAGGAATCAGGTCATCTGCAATCTAGTCTCAAATGTACTCAAATTGAATAACCTTGGACAAGTCTCTTCTGTCCTGTAGGGATCAGTTTCCTCCTCAATAAAACAGAGATAACAAAATACAAATGAGTAGATGCTTAAAGGATTATAAGAATGAGATAACGTATAAAATTTTTTTGAAAATTATGAAGTGTTATATATGCAATGGTGATCATTGAACTTGAATCCAGTGATAATCTAGCTACATGTAATAGGGGGAAACTTTCTGAGACAGATGTAGAGTTTGGAAGGCATTTTTTCTTCCCGTTTAAATGAATTCTTGACTATCATCAACAGTTCAACAGACATTTATTTCACAGAATTTGAATTAGACCCTCAGTGGCACAGTCCCCCCCTCCCCCTCCCCCTTTTTTGGAGGATAAAAGGCTAGGCAGTTGGGGTTAAGTGAATTGCTGGAGGTCACACAGCTAGTAAGTATATCAAGTGCCTGAGGCTAGATTTGAACTCAGGTCTGCCTGACTCCAGGGCTGGTGTTCTATTCACTGTGCTACCTAGCTGCCTCAACAATCCCTTTTCTTTAGAAATTTATAATCTAATTTGGAGGTAAGATTTAGACACTTAAGTATAAGATAAATTAGAATTTCAGGAGCATATAGAAGAGAGGTACAAAGTACTCTGATAGATTTGAAGAGGGGAAAAAAAATTATTTCTGCTGAGGAGGACTTTCCTGTTCTTTGCCTCCAATATTTTTCCTTCTCACAACTTGGGAGAAACCTGAGACCGGCCCAGTCCAGAATCAGGAGTAGGGGTTAAGCTCTAGTACTATGCCCAGTCTTGGGCTCTGCTATGTTATGAGAGAGATTAAAAAAAAAAAGATATAGTCTTAGCTGTTGAGGAATTTATAGGCTAACTAATGAGATAAGACTGTTGGTTTAGTTGTTTTTCAGTTATGTCCAACTCTTTGTGACTCCTTTGGGGATTTTCTTGGCAAAGATACTAGAGCAGTTTGCTGTTTCCTTCTCCGTCTCATTTTACAGATAAAAAGAGGCAGATGAGATTAAGTGACTTGCCCGTGGTCTCCTAGCTAGTATGTGTCTGAGGCCTGATTTGAACTGAGGAAGGTAAGTCTTCCTGACACCAGGCCTGGCACTCTATCTATCTACTATGTTGGCTGGGGTCAAGTGCTTTATGGATAAGACAAAATGGGCTGTTCTGAAGAGTTGGTAATCATTGGAAGTATTCAAGTAGAAAATGGATGACTTGGAGTGGCTAGGTAGTGCAGTGAATACAGCATCGGCCCTGGATCAGGAGGACCTGAGTTCAAATCCGGCCTTAGACACTTAACACTTACTAGCCGTGTGACCTTTCGAAAGTAGCTTAACCCCAATTACCCTGCAAAAAAGCAAAAAAAAAAAAAAGGAAAAAGAATAAGAAAATGGATGACTGCTTGTCAGGGATCTTGTGAAGGGGATTCTCATTCATGTACAAGTTGGATTTGTTCTTTCAAAATCTACGTCAGTGACAGAAAATGCTATAGGAGTTGTGAGGAAGGAGTGCTCTACTGTTGTAGCAGTCTGCAGAGGTCTGCATCCTGCCTTTGGCTTATGTGGGTATGACAGAGGCCTCTTTCTTTCCCTCTGACAGAATTCTGCAGGATTGACAAGCCCTTGTGCCACAATGAAGATGAACAGCTCAGCTTTGAGGCTGTCCGAAACATCCACAAGCAGATGGATGATGATGCCAATGGGAACGTGGATGTGGAGGAGAGTGATGAGGTGACAAATCCCTACCCTTCCCTCTCTTCCTGTGTCATGTCTTCTTGCTCTTCTTCCTTCCAGCTTTCCTCTTTTGCATTTGCCTTGTGTGTGAAGCCTAGCCCTGAAAACAGAGGGGGTGCAGGATCTCTCCTGTTGAGAAGCAGCCAGTCTGCTCTTGTGTGGAGTGGGGTGGCACCAGCCTATCTGGGCATTATAATGGTATACAGCCCTGTGAGTTTTCACTAGTAGCTCAGGGCTGGCTAGTCCTGGGAAATTGATGAGAGGTTGATAGTTGCTACCCCTGACCATGGTATCTCTGTAGCCCAGGTTTGCCATCTCTGTTTTGGTTAGTCCATTGTGCTGACTAGATCATTCATTGCCGGGCTACTCCAAAGCACTTAATCTTGACCATTTTTTCCCCAGAGCTTCTGACCTGTCTGAGAAGGTCAGTGAACAACATTTAGCTGTAAACTGGTCATCTTGCTGAATCTGGTCAGTTTGAACTCATTTGGGCCTGAGGTTGCCATCACTAAGCAGATGGGGGCTTAAACAGCCCTAAGATTTGATAGGACTTTATCATTTTCATCATAGAGACAAAAATCTCACACTTGAAAAATTAAAGGATTATCTAATATGAATTTGTTAAGTTCCAAATGAATGGTATAGCCTATAAGGCAGAATTCTGAGAATTTAAACGAAGAAAAAAATCCTCCTGCAGATAATTTCTTTAATGGTGTTTCTGCCATGCTTACTTCCATATTAACATAAAGTTCTGATCTGCATGAGGATTTGATCCCATACGTGGGTGAGCAGTCAGAAGATAGTGCATAGAATACTGGTTTCTGTTGTTACATTTCCATTCCCTAATCAAAGTGAGGAGACTGGAACCTGAGACTAACATGTGAAAATAGGAACCCTTGAAGGACCTGGAGGAAGACTTGGAGAATGGGATATGATGGGTATCTTTTAATATCTGAATGGCTGTACTGAAGACATGTGGAACAGACTTGTTCTGTGTGGCCCCAAAGGGAAGACCTAGGAGGATAGAGGCAAGGAAATGAATCACAGCCAAAGAAGATTAAGAATAATCAAGAATGGACCTTAGATGTAATTTAGCCCAACCCCTTCATTTTACAGATAAGGAAACTGAGACCTAGAGAGCTCTGTTAAAGAATTTGCTTAAATAGGTAGTAAGTGACAGATGGGATTTGAACCCAGGTTCTCTGACTGCAAATCCAGCACACTTTCCACTGTACTACACTTTCCCATAAGGAAGAGCCCAAGGTTATACAGATATAGCAGAGCTGGAATTTAAACCAACTCATTTATTCAGCAAATATTTACTAAATATCTTTTGTATGCAGAGCTGGGAGAGATGTAAAGCTTAGGTGATGCAGTTTAAAATTTCATGATCTTCGGACTCCAAATCCAATGCTTTCTCTTCTGTTCTCTGATGACTCAGGAAGGCAGATTCTGCCTCAACCATAAGGGAAGACCTGTCAGAACAGTCTGACAGTGGCTATCTTAGTAGGATGTAGTCATCTCCCATCAGTGGAGGTCGTTAGAAAAATGCTTATTTTATCATAAACTTGATAGTGGTCAACAAAAACAAATAAATCAGATATACAAAGTTAGGGACACAATCTTATGTAAAACTCATTGAGCTTCACAAGGTAGAACTGAATGAATGAGCAAACAAGCAAATAAAATGCTTCTCTGTGTGTCTCCTTCCTGTTGTATGTGATATTCTGGTATCCCTTGCTTCTTCCCTCCTTCCTTCTTATTTTTCTTTATTGCTTTTCTTCCTCCTCCTCTTCCTCTCCTAGTAGGTAGTTGTAGTTGGTGTGAATATAGTTCTGACCTGCTGATTTCACTTTATAGCACTTCATGTAGATCTTTCCATATTTCCTTGTTCTGCTTTATGGCTTTTTAAAAAACAGCACCATAGTATTCTGTTAATATACCATAATTTATTTGGCAATTTTCTAACTGTTGAGAGTATATGTTGTTCCTGATTTTTTTTTATTACAGAGTACAGATAGACTTTTTCCTTCACCCTCCCTCTTTTATTATGTTTTTGATATTATGTTTTGATATAAAAATCCTATTAAGTGAATTTTGAGGTCATGAGATTGTATGATCAGCTTTGGACTCATTACCAGTTTCCATATTGCCTCTCAAAATGTTTTCACCAATCTATAATCACACCAAAAATGTCATAGAGTATGTATTCCATCACAGGTCTGCAAATCTGAAATGCTACCTTTCTGATGAGGAAGACTGGAAATATATTTTAAAGCCCAGATTATCACATCTCTCCAACTTTGCCTACAGTTCTTACAAATATTATTCAGTGGCCCGTTCCTACTGGCCATGATGGGCTACCATTGTAGAAGTCCTGTCTGTGCATAGTGGGAAGCCAGCTAGCCAGAGTCAGGTGGGGAGCCTAATCTGACTGTGGCCAGAGATCAGGACATTGGGCTCTGGGGCTTGAAGGACTCATAAAAACTCCTAAGGGGTTTTGCCAGAGTTAGTAATGGAAGAGAAAGCCCAACAAATGATTAAATTGTTTAGGCAACAAAAATATCATGAGCAGCTGTCTAAGCATGTCCTTTGCTGGGCAGAGGAGACCAAACAAGAAGACACTGTCCTTGCCCTTAATTAAGGAGTTGATGGCAGGGGGCACACACCTGAAACAAATAACCATGTCAGGCTGTATGTGATTTAGCTTAAATAGATCACCAGGAGACCTAGACATGTTAGAACCATGGACCAAATCTAATGAGAAATAGAATAAGAAAAATGTACATTCCTATACTTGGTTTCAAAAAACCCAACTACACCAGTACAGGCTAGTCTGGTTGGAGAGACAGGAATGTATTGAGGAATTTTAGGTGCTGGATCTGGGGAATCTATCTTCCTAGTCCTTGAGTGGGACAACAATCATGGCGGGTCTTGAAGTTTTGAAAATTTTGAGAACTTGTAATAGGTATTAACAAGCTGTTAAGGATTCCTGAGTTGGGGAGTAATATGATGAAAGCATTTGTGATGTTTATTTAGCATTTTCAAGCATCAGTGGCCCATGAAAGCCAGATTTAAGTCAAATAAATGAATTGCTTATTGTAGAGAGATGGCTTCTTGTTTCAGGTGATACAAGGCATGTCACATGGCCTTTTTCTTAGGAGCTGGGCTATCTCATTGGTGACTTTTCTGTAGCCTTCGACAGTGCTTATTAATTCCTACTTTTCTGGCTTCCCACAGCTTCTGGGACATCATACTCCCCTGGTTCTCTTCCTATCTCTCAATTCTCCTTATTTTTTTTTTGTGGACTCTTCATATTCTTTTTAACCCCTTTCATGTAGGTTCGTTCCTTTGGTCATTTTCTCTCTCTCTGTGTATACTTTCTCTTGGTGACCTGTCATTCATTCCAAGGGCTTCAGCCACCACCTCTGTGAAGCAGACTCCCAAACCTGTAGCTGACCTCTGAGCTCTAGCTGCCAACAGAGTAGTGCTTTGTATACAGGATGTGCCCCAAAATGATAACATTCCTATAGCACTTTATGATTTATAATGATGATAATAATAATAATAATGAGGATGATGGCTAACATTGACATAGTACTTCCCTGTGCCTGTCACTGTGCTTTAGTGTGTTTACAAAACACTTTCATCACACCTGTCTTGTGAAGTAGGCAATACAACTTTAATTATCCCCATTTGACAAGTAAACAAATTGGGATTCAGTGAGCGAGTAAGGTGAGGTGTCCAAGCCTGCGCAGCTGGTGTCAAGAGCCAGGACTAGCAGTGAGCTGCATGAACACATAACCCAGGGGCTGGGGCAGGAAGCAGCTACAAGTGTCTGTGTGTGACTTTTTTAGATGTTTTTACTGTCCCCTCCTCCTCTTTTTCCCACTTTGTGCTACATCTTGATGTCAGTTAAGGGAGGAAGAAAATGTTCTCTTTAAAAGAATGTTACCACAACAAAAAAGCTTGTCAGCACAGACTGCTCAGAAATCATACAAAAGCTGCCACCCTTCTCTTGCCTGTGCCTGCCTGCCGCCGTGAGCTGTTCTTTTCCAGCAACGTCTATCTCTCCGTGGCCCCAACCTACTCTGCCTTCCTGTTCCCCACCCCCTACTGCCTGCTGTCTTTGTGGCTCCCAAGGCTTACTGTCTATATTTTGTGTAATGAGTGAGAGCCTCTGGCTTTTGAGAGAAGCAGCTTGATTCATTGTGGCTGATGGCAAAACTGCGCTTCTTTCTTGCCAATCTAAACAAATGAGAGCAGGCCCACAGACTAAATGGGCTTTACCTCTGGTAGAAAGGCAGTTTCTGAACTGAAGAGGCCACATGGTTAGTGGTAGGGATGTTTGATAGTGTTGAGAGCCTATAGTTTGATGGAAATCATAAGAACCAAGATTCCTATAATGTAGAGAAGACTATCCCCTAGAGCTTGAGTTCAGTTTCAGAAAATGCCATGTGGTTGGTGGGTGATATCTCATTTTATCTTGCCTCATTAGAGGAACAAAGTGTATGAGGCAGTTCCAGAATAACCGGGGCTTACCTTGTTTAGCACCAAACCTTACTTTGTTTTAACCATTTTTGGAGGAATTCAGTGGCTTCATGGCCCCCAAACACTAGACTTTCTGAGTCCATTTATTCTTTGTAGTTTTGTTTTGATTTGTTTTTTGTCTCCTTCCTCATGTTACTATCTTAGAACTGTAGGGACTCTCAAGGAACATCTATTCTAAACTATACCTGAAGCATGAATTCTCTGTCTCCCTAAAAGGGGGCATTTTAGTCTCAGATTGACAACCTCCAGTGAAAAGAAAATCACTAATGCTTGAGGCACTCTTCTCCATTTTAGGCCTGATTATTCCAAAGTTCTTTCTTATTTTGAGTTGAAATCTGCTTTCCTGTAGCTTTTGCACATTGCTTCTCATTTTGCTGTCTGAAGTCAAGTAGAATAAACCTAAGTCTTTTCCCCATTTGATAGTCCTTCAAATAGCTGATGACAGAAACCATCTGTTTTGTTCAGGTACGGGTACAAGTTCTTCCCTTCCTTTGAACTTTTATGGCATATATTATATACTACATTTTAAAATAGTCATATTTTCTCTTGCATTTTGTATGAATTGTTCCTTTATGTTTGTAATTCTTGTTTCCCTAAATAGATTGTAAATTCCTCAAGTGCAGGGACCTTGCACTCATAGTGAGAACTATAAGAACACTAAATTTGGAGTCAGAGGACCTGGGTTCATTTCCTAGCTCTACTATTTGTTACCTATATGTAAGTCACTTCCCCTCTCCCACTTCAGTTTCTTCATTCAACAAATTTATTAAATGCCTAATGTGTGCTGGGCAGCCTGGTGTAATGGATAGAAAATGGGTCTTCGACTCAGGAAGACCTGGGTTCAAATTTTAGCTGTAACACATAATGCCTCTGTGATCCTGGGAAATTCACCTAACCTCTCAGTTCTCCCAGGCAACTTTTCTAGGACTTTAAGTTGCAGAGAAGGTACCTAGCTGCATTGGCAGAGGAAGTTCCTCAGACCTCACTATACTGACAAAATCACAGGTCCAATACAAAAAAAAAAATGTGCCACGTAGTGTTGTAGGTGTTAATGATATAGTAACCAAAACAAACAGCCCCTGCCTTCAAGGATGTTACATTCTAATAGAAAGAAGCTATATGTACACTGATAAGCAAATTCAAAATATTTACAAAATCAATTTAAAGTAATTTGTAGAGGATAAGTCCTGATAACTGGGAAAATTAGGAAAGGCCTCTTATGAGGGGTTTGAACTAATTCATATTTTAAGGTCCCTGTCTCTCATTTGTTTGTTTGTATGGCTCATGGTACCAAGTATTGAAATGAGCACATAATAGAAAGTGTGGTATATAAAGGACTTAGCATGCATTAAGAAGATCTGGGTTTGAATTTGGGATTCTTCTACTGACTCATGGTAACATTGAACAAACCCTTTTTCCTCTATGAGCCTCATTTCGTGTGTTTGTAAAATTAAGGGGTTAGTAGGGAGATAGATTAAATTGTCTTTCAGTTCTGTCCCAGCTTTACCATCTGAGGTGCCCAGTTCAGACTTGTTGGTTGAATTTGTTGTGAGAGGGGGCTTTTGGGAGTATATGTATGGCTTCCTTCTCAGAGAACTTGTATTGTAGCAGACTCATTCCTTCCATCTGGAATAGATCCTTATCATGTCAATGAATATGCATAGAAGCAAAAATTGAGTGCCAGGGGAATATAGGATAGAAGTAGTAAAAGGAATGTTTGCTTCCCTGAGATTCTGAAGACTAGTGGCAGCAATAGATCCCAGTATATACATAGACAAATATATACCCAGAGCATAAACCCAGATGATTCTCAGTTACTTGCTGTGCTGGCTTTACACAGCAGTCCTTTCCTCCCAGTCAGAGGCCAGCTTTCTCTTGTAATTGAACTGCCTTTCTTAACCATTGTGATCATGTCAGTGATGTTTCAATTCTATGGTTGTCCCAAGATTATCCAGAATATGATCACTGAGGGTTTGATAAAGGAAGCTTTCCTTGTTAACCCTGGCATTAAGGGCATCCCTAATATCTCATCTATTAGACTGTGCATATGTACACATAAAATAACTTAGGATCTTCCTGTGATGGAAGATCAGTTTTCAATAACTCATTCAATAAATTAAGAAGTATAAAGCATTTAGTATGTATCAGGTGCAGTGCTAGACTTCTAACTAGGGACCCAAAGACAAAAATGAAATAGTTCCTACCCACAAGGAGTTTACACATTTGGGGGAAGGGAAAGTAGTGAGGTGGACAACATGTACATACATAAGCAGATGCAAAATTATACAAAGTAAATCTCAAGGAATTTCAGGTTGATGGTTGTACTAACATTTTGGGGGGACAGGAAAGACTTCTTGTAGGAAGTGGTGCTTGAGCTAAACTCACACCAAGAAAAACTAGATAATGCATTCTGAACCCAAGTCAACCCTCTGGGTTTACCCGGTGTTTTGGATTCTTCATGAAGTATCATGAGTTAGCACAGAGATTCTTAACCTTTTTTTTTTTTTATGTCATGCACCCTTTTGGAAATCTAGTAAAGCCTATGGACTCCTTGTCTGAATTTTTTTAAATGCACAAAACAATATGTAGGATTATAAAGGAAACCAATTATTGAAATGCAGCTATCCAAATATTTTTGAAAAAATGTTTAGGAATTCCAGGTTAAGAACTCCTGGTTTAGTGGAAAGAGCACTGGGTCTCGAAATAGAACTAGGTATAAGCCCTGATTCTGCCACTAACTAGCTATGTGACCATGGACCATTCACCTCAAACTTTATTTTCTGAGTCAGTTTTCTCCTCTGTAAAATGTGAATGATCATCTTTTACCTCACAGGGTTGTTGTGAAGCAAATGCTTGATAAACTATAAAGCTGTAAAGAAATGTGGATCATATTATTATTACCCTTCTTTATGATGACTTATAGAGCATCATGACTAGAAGGAATCATACAGTTGTACTCATCATTAGACTTATAAAGATAGTGTAAACTGTGGGTCCTTATAATAGTAGATCATAATGAGAGACTCTTAGACTCTTGCAGTGAACTGGCTGGTTTTGCCTAATGCAGGATATTACAAGAAAAGGCACTGGAAAGCACCAATTCAGAGGCCTCAGGGTATTCTTCCTGGGGAGGAGAAAGTAGTTTTCCTGTGGGAAATGTCAGAGCCGCCCATAAAGTTCTACTTAAATCTGCCATGATGCAGATCCCCTGGAGCCCTTCAGTTGGCAAGTTACTGAGGAATCTCAAGGCCCTTTGGGAATAGAATCATTGGCAAATCCCTGGCTTCTTTGTGGTTGATCCTTTATAGGTTTTTATCTTAAAGGTCAGGAGTAGCACAGTCTACATGGGCCTTCTTTCTCCCTTCTCAGGATTCACTCAGTGCAGTTACCATGTCAAAGGAGGCCCCAGGATCCTTCTTGTCAACAGTGAGCAGCTTCCATAAGAGTCGCCATCTTTGGGAATTTACCTTGTAATCCTTGGAGAGGTGGAACTCAGAGAGGTTATCCCAGGGATTGAACACTTTTGTGAAGTGGCATTCCACGCCTTCCTGTATCCCTTTATGTGGGAGTGAGGGTGGGGTTGGTAGCAGATCTCCCCTGAAAGGAGGGTGGAGGGATTGGGAACTTTTTGGCAGAAGTTGCCCTGGGCCTTAGCTCCTGACCATTCAGGGAGTCAGGGTGGGAGTGGACAACTTGGAGGAGGAGGGAGGTGACAAACTTAAGTTTTCCCTGCTCAACCATATAGCCACATACACCCCTTTCCACAATCTTAACTGAAGAAAAATCATCTGATATATTACCTTTGGCCTACATACCATAGCTGCTAACCTGTCCTGTTAAATTCATTTTCTTTTATTCTTTCATTCCACAAATACTTTATAAGTGTCTACTGTGTGCAGAGCACTGTGCTTGGTAACAAGCTAAATAAAAAGTTTTTAGTAGACTCCATTAGTGCCTTTATGGGGTTTCCAATGTAGTAGGAGTATAAGATGTAAACAGAGAAAAAAAAGTATGCCTAAAATTTTATATTCTGAAATTTATCAGAGAGGCACAGTGACCTGTGATGTGAGACTCGAAAGGGAAGGTAATTACTAACATGGGTGGAGGGACCTTGGATGACTTCCTGGAAGAGGTGGCTTTTAAATTTGACTTTAAAGGAATGCAAAGAATTCAACAGGTAAAGAGGAAAAAGACATTCTAGGCAAAGGGAAGAGTACAAGTAAAGACATGGTGGTGGGAGAGCTCTTGTCATGTTTTAGAGGACTGAGAGACCAGTTTGGGACACGGAGGACTGTGACGTCAAAGAAATTCAAGTCTTTGGATTAGGTTTTGCAACTCAGTGCATCTTCCCACTAGTCTATGGGACAGTTTAGACAATGTCTTTTTTTATACTCTAAGCAACAATTTTCCATTCCTTGAATCCTACTTGGAGGCAGAGAGAGAAGAAAGAAACAAAATAAAACTGATTGATATTATTGATCGTCATCTGACTTGCTCTAGGAGTGCCCTGGGAGCCTGTTTCATAGTCCAGCTTTCTCTTAGTACATCAACACTGCTGACCCTATAACCCCTAGCTGCTTTAAGTATGTCATTGAATTTTGTTAAAATGATCCTGTTGTATTCCACTAAAGTCCTGATGTCTCATCACTGTGTGGAGGTAACCTGGGTTTCCAAAGAATGTGCCCATGGAGCAAAGGCTCTGGCAGGTCCTATCAAGTTTTGAATATATGTCTGTCATCAGAAAACCAGACTAGCTGAGAGCAGAGACTGCTCACCAGGAAGGCTGGTCACTAGATGATTAAATTTTTTGACCAATATATATGTCTAGAGGGATTGTAATTGGTATTGGTGTAGGGAAACTTTTTTCCCTTCCCTTTTAAAAAATTTATTTACTTTTAGTTTACAACATTCAGTTCCACAAGCTTTTGAGTTCCAAATTTTCTCCCCCTTGCTCTTTTCCCCTCCATGGCAGCATGCAGTTTGATATAGGCTCTACATATACCTCCACACCAAATATTAGTCAAGTTGCAAAAAATAATTATAACCAATGGAATGAACAATGAGAAAGAAGAAACAAAACAAAAAAGAGAGCAAGTAGTTTGCTTCCATCTGCATTCAGACTCTGTAATTCTTTATCTGGATGTAGCTAACCCTTTTCATCATGAGGTTTTTGGAGTTGTCTTATAGCCTTGCATTGCTGAGAGGAGCCCAGTCTATCAAAGTCAGTCACGACAGATACGATGTATCTGTAATTGTGTACAATGTTTTCCTGGTTCTGCTCTGCACACTCAGCGTCAGTTTATATAAATCTCTCCAGGTTATCATGAAGTCCCTCTGTTCCTCATTTCTTATAGCACAATAGTATTCCATTACATTCATATACCACAACTTGTTTAACTATTCCCCAACTGAAGGGCATCTACTTGATTTCCAATTCTTTGCCACCACAAAAAAATGCTACTATAAATATTTTTGTACATATGAGTCCTTTTCCCACTTGTATGATCTCTTTGGGATATAGCCTTAGAAGTGGTATTGCTGGGTCAGTATGCACATTTTTATAGCCCTTTGGGCATAGTTCCAAATTGCTTTCCAGAATGGTTGGATCAGTTCACAACTCCACTAACAATGCATTTTAGTGTTGCAGTTTTCTCATATCTTCTCTAGCATTTGTCATTTTCCTGTTATGTCATGTTATCCAATCTGACAGGTGAGATGTGGTACCTCAGAGTTGTTTTGATTTGCGTTTCTGTAATCAATAGTGATTTAGAGCATTTTTTCATATGCTTAAAGATATCTTTAATTTCTACTTCTGAAAATTGCCTGTTCTTATCCTTTGACCATTTATCAATTGGGGAATGACTTGTATTCTTATAGATTTGATTCAGTTCTCTGTATATTTGAGAAATGGGGCCTTTATCAGAGACACTGATTGTAAAAATTCTTTCCCAGTTTTGTGCTTCCCTCCTAATCTTGGTTACATTGGCTTTGTTTGTACAAACACTTTTCAATTTAATGTAATTAAAATTATCCATTTTTCATTTTGTGACATTCTCTGTCTCTTGTTTGGTCATAAATTCTTTCCTTCTCTATAAATGTGAGAGGTAAACTAATCCTTGCTCTGCCATATTGCTTACATTATCAGCCTTTATATCTAGATCGTGAGCCCATTTAGACTTTATTTTGGTATATGTTGTAAGATAATGGTTTATGCCCAGTTTCTGCCATACTATTTTCCTATTTTCCCAGCAGTTTTTGTCAAATACTGAGTTCTTATTCCGGAAGCTGGAGTCTTTGGGTTTATCAAACAGTAGATGACTATAATAATTGACTACTGTGTCTTGTGTACCTAATCTATTCCACTGATCCATTTCTGTTTCTCAGCCAGTACCAAGGAGTTTTGATGACTGATGCTTTATAATACAATTTAAAATCTGTTATGGCTAGGCCCCCTTCCCTAGCATTTATTTTCATTAATTCTATACGGAAACTCCTACTGATGAAATTATAATCTTTTGAAACTTTGGAGTTTTGAAGAGGACTTTGTTAGAAAACATAGGACTTGGAAACCACATGGCAATTACCAATGTCTGTTAATTTAACAAGTGAAAAGAAGTGTGCTGCTTCTGGTAGAGAAAGGGGGCAGAATCCTGCACTCCCCCTTCTTTTTGTTTTTAAATAGTATTTTATTTTTCCCCAATTCCATGTCAAGACGAGTTTTAGCATTCATTTTTACAAGATTTTGAGTTCCAAATTTTTCTTCCACCTTCCCCTCCCCTCTTTCAAAAATGGCAGGCAATTTGATATAGGTTATACATGTGCTATCATGTAAAACATATTTCATATTAGTCATAGTTGTGAAAGAAGAAAGAGATCTAAAGGGAAAAAAAAAACCATGAAAAAGAGTAAAGTAAGTGAAACAAATATGCCTTGATCTATATATTCAGAGTCTATCAGTTCTTTATCTGGATGTGGATAGCATTTTCCTTTGTGAGTCTTTTGTACTTGTCTTGGATCATTGCTGAGAAGAACTGAAGCGTTTATACTTGGTCATCACACAATGTTGCTGATACTGTATACGATATCTTCTTAGTTCTGCTTTTTTCACTTTGCATCAGTTTGTACAAGTCTTTTCCTCCCCTTTTTATAATCTTCTGAGGCTCTAGATCTTTTTGTATTGGAAGACAGTATAGCTTTCTTCCTTTCTTTCCTTCAACTACACAGTTGTAATGTTGCGAAAACAATCCTGTTTTTGAAGTTAGAAGATCTGGGGTTAAATTTTTTACTCTGTCACTTACTACTTGTGTGATTCTGTTCAGATCGCTTAACCTCCTAGAGTTTGGTGTTCAACATGTTTAAAATGAGCATAATAATACTTACCATTTATACTTGTTGAGACAATCAAACAAGATAATGTATATAAAGTACGATATGATAAATGTAAGCTGTTATTACCAATTATTAAATTTTAAGGTCCACAAGAGTAGGGATCCATCTTAACTCAATTTTATAGCTTCCCTAGCACTGGGTAATAATAATAACTAGCTGATTTAAGTGATATGATCTCATTTGATCCGCATAAAAGCCCTGTGAGGTGGGTGCTACTATCACAGGACTCTACGCACAGGTACTTAAGAAATATTTTTCAGCCAAATGCCACACAGTATATAACCAAATTTTTTGTTGAAGGATCAGCCCCATTCTCCCATATACATAGTGAGAACAGAATTTTCATGTTCCACTGAGCTGTAGCAGAGTTGGAGAAGAAATGCTAGTTCTCTTTTTTGTAGCACTGGACTCCCTATTGGGCCCTGGGGTGATAATTGGGAGCCAGCCTTCAGAACAGAGCCCACTGGTGAGGTTCTCCTGGGTATGCTGAAAAGAGCAGTATTGTATAGAAATGCTGTCAAACCAGCATATCATGAAGTTTAGGTAGGACACCAGGCTGACTACTTCTCTCCATCAGTAGAAGTGGGCACAGCTCCCAATCTGCTCCAGTGCCTTTGCCAGATACAGAGGACAAGGAAGCCATTTCTACAGATGGTCCCATGGGTTTCTAGGAAAACCCAGAAAGTTGCTTGTTCTGACAGAAGGGGAGATCCTCGCCCACGGAGCAGATTGTTCCAGGGCTCTTGTTTCTCCTTCCTTTCTTCTGCATCTGCGAATCTTTCATGGCTTATTCAGGGAATGGAAACCCCTTGGTGGCAGGGACTAGTTGCAATTGCAAGAATGTTTTGTGGGAAAGGGATGTATGTGTATGTGTGTCTCTCTCTGAGCCATGTATAGTATAACAACAAGCCAAGGTTTGTTGTTTTGATAAGTCACTTCCCTTCTCTGGACTTTTATTTCCTTATCTGTAAAATGGCAGTAATAGCACCATCCTTTCCAGGACTATTTTGGGGATTGAATGGTCTATCTTTGTTATACATATCCAGTACTTTGTCTATGGAGGAGAAATTGGGAGCAAACTTAGCTGATACAATTCAGGTAGGCAGTGCTGGGCTGGAGCTGACCACAGCTTACTTTGTCATTGGTTCTCTAAGTCTGGTGCTTGTTTGTCTTTGGGTCTGGGAACAGAATGAGCCATGACTCCAACATGACTCCAGTGTAGAAACCCATGAATATCTCCCCTAATCTCTCTTCTCATCTCCCTTCCTTGACAATAATAACTATGAGAGCAAGAGGCCCAAACACTACCCAACACTAAGGGTGCCAACCTATCTAGTTTCTCTTCATGAGCTCTTACTTTGTCATCTCACCAGCAAGTGCAGGAGGGTTTAATCCAATAAAGAATTAACCTTCTTTTTAAAATTATCTGGCTTTCTTAAATGCCCTGATAAAAATGCTAGTGTAATAAATTACCACTTACTTTAGCTGTTCATGACAGTGTCCCAAGGGAATAAACTTTGCATTCTTTTCTTTCCCTGAGCTGCATGATACTCAATTCTCCTCTTATACAGATAGCTTAATCCCTATTTCTGAGACTTGGCAGTCAGCTGCCACCAAACTCTGAGAGGCATGGAGACTGGCCCAACAGATACCTTGATCTTGGTGGAGATGACTCCATTGACTTGGCCTGAGCTTGACAATCATCTGCCCTCTGCTTTAAGCTAAGAAAGCCTTGAGGGTACTTAGAAAGTTGTAGAAGAGATTTATGTTTCAAGGGCCCTAAGGGCCCTTCCAGCTGAAGAGCCTCTATGACAACTTGTTCTTTAACTGTCTCTAAATGTGGCACTTCCGAGGCTCCTTCTCTTGAGGAGGTCAAGACAGGAGTTGAAAGATCATAGGATTCAGAACTGAAAAGGGTATTGATTTCACATTCAGTCATTTCAGTCATGTCTGACATTTTGTGACCCCATTTGGGATATTCTTGGCAAAGATGTTGTAAGGGTTTGCCATTTCCTTCTCCAGCTCATTTTAATGATGAAGAAACTGATGTAACCATGATTAAGTGACTTGCCCAGGGTCACACAGCTAGTAAGTGTCTGCAGTCATATTTGAACTCAGGAAGAAGAATCTTCCTGACTCCAGGTCCAGTACTATATGCACTGCACCACCAACCTGTCCTGGAAAGGATATTAAGAATCATTTAGTCCAGTGTTTTTATTTTAAACATCAGGAAAGTGAGAACTGTGCCTTATCCAAGATAGAAAGTATCAGAGATAAGATTTGAACCCAGATCTAATGACTCCATTTCCATTGTCTTTGCCATACACAACACTGAGTGCATTGTAGGTTGCACAAGTAGTTAGGCAGGTTCAGGGACTGAGATCTGAAAATCAGGGCAAGAATTTGGTCCAAGGCAAGAAGCAAAGGGCTATCACACAGTTTTCTTGTGCCAGGAATCCCTCTTTCTGTTCGTGTTCCCAAATCTTTTCTGCCCAGAGGATCCAGCTTAGATTCCACCTTCTCCAGAAAAGTCTCTTCTACCTACCCCAGTCCTCAGAGTTCTCTCCTTCCTTTGAATTCATATTACATTTAAAGTCTGAATCACATTGTTAGCATTTAATATTCTCTTTTTGTTTTGCATGTTAAAGTCTTAGCTCCCCAAGTTGATCATAATAAGCTCCTTGAAGGGAAATGTTTTTTCCCTTTTTATAATTTCACAACTTCAAAAGTACAAGATAAATGGGTGTAGCTAGACAGCAGTTTGAGGGGAAAATTAGGAGTTTAATGGATTGCAAGCTCAAAATACACTGGAAATATTAATTGAAGCAATTAGAAAGTTAATATAGACACATTAGGAGATCAATGGTGACCAGAATACAGTATGACTCTCCCCTCAAGTAAGAAGAGACCTTGGTGGCCATCTAACCCAACATGTACCTGAAAAAGAATCTTTACTACGACATATTTGATAAGTGATCACCCAGCCTTTGATTGAAGACCTTGAATCTGCTACCTCTGGGGTGACCCATTCTATTTTTGAATAGATCTAATTGGTATTATTTTTTCCCTAACATCAAGCCTAAATTAGCTTCTGAGTGTCTTCTGCCTATTTCTTCTTGTTCTGTTCTCTCAAGCAAGTACAAAGCACTGGGGTTAAGCAGTGGTGGTACAAAGACAAAAATGAAAGAGCCCTTGCTTTAGGCATGTCACTTTGATGATTGTGTGGAGGAAGGATCAGAGAGAGAGAGAGAGAGAGAGGGAGAGAGAGAGGGGAAGGCAAGGCAATTGGGGTTAAATGACTTGTCCAAAGTCACATAGCTAGTAAATGTGTCAAGTTTCTGAGGTTGGATTTGAATTCAGATCCTCCTGACTCCACGGTTAGTACTCTATTCACTGTGCCACCTAGGCTGCCCCAACAGTGTAAATCTTGAAATGTATGATGGACGATCATTTCTGATGGGTAGTAGAAGGAATTCTTGTTCATACACAAGTTAGACTAATTGATTTTTGAAGTCCCTTCCAAATATGAGATGCTACAATTCTGTGTCTTCTTGCCTCAGAAAGCAGAATGAGGATGAAGGGTTGGCATAACAAAAAAAAATAGACTTTGACTCAGTATAAGGTACAACTTCCTTGTATAGAGCTTCCCAAGTAGAGAGTGTGTTCTGTATCTCTGGAGATGTTCGAGTAGAGGTTGGATGGATATTTGTTGGTGATAACTGTAGAGGAGATTCATACATCAGAAGAGGAATAGACTAGATGATCTCTTAGGCCATGCTAGCCCTGAGACACAGGGCTCTTTACCTGAATACTTCAGCTGATACTTTGTTGGGTCCATACAGTCTTAAGAGTCTCCTGAGGTTTTTCTGGCAGAGACTGCACAGCACCAAAGAAAACCATATAGGAATGTGTGGTAGCAGGCAGGCCCTGGCAGAGTTAGTGCCCTGCCCTCTCCTCTCCAGCCACCTGGGGGAAAGAGTACTGCATATAAGAACTTGGTAGTACACTTACCCACTTGCCTTCTTACTCTGGCATTTTGAGGAGGCAAGTCTAAAAATAGAAGGGCTTGGGACGCAAGAGTTGGATACTGTTCCTGTTGAATAAACAATTCTCTTGCATTCAGTTAATTCTGCTGTCGTCTCTAGACATAGAAATTACCCCACCTTGCCATTTCCCTGGGTAGAATCTTTGGTGATGTAAGGTTGGAAAGGCAGTGTAGTATAATGGTAAGAGTCCTGAGCCCCAAGGACCTGAGTTCAAGTTTGGGCTCTGATAATCATTCGCTGTGTGATAATAGGCAAGTAACTTAAGGTCTCTGAGCTTCATTTTCTTTATTTGTAAAATGGGTATGATAGGATCATAAATTAGAGCTGGAAGAGTACTTTGAGATCATCTAATCCAACCCTTTTATTCTATAGATGAGGAAACTGTGGTCCAGAGAGATTGTGACACTCCTAAAGTCACATAGCTGGTTAAATAGTAAAGCCAAGATTTGAACTTAGAGCTTCTGACACCAAAGCAAAGTTTTCTGCTATTTTTTTTTTTTTGCTTTGTACCATGCTATCTCTTATTTGCATGTTGTACATCTCAAGCAAAAGAGGGTTGTTAAGAGGGTTGTTATGAGAAACATACTTTGTAAGCATTAAAGTGGTGTAGATATGAATTATTTATATTATCATTAGCCTAAGGGATATCCTGATGACCCCATTGGCTAGAAACTTTGGCTAGATCACTACTTGCTGGATGGTATAAAAGAGATTCTTCTTTAGGTATAGGTTGAATTAGATGACTTCTTATTTTCCTTCTGTCTTTGAAATTGTATGATTTTATGACAATTTGGGGTCTCACAGGGAGGGATAGTTGAGGAACCAGGATTACTACCTCCCCTTTGTCTTTGAAATTTATAGCTTCCTTCATGTGAATGGATGTGTAGAGCATGGACTACCAGGAGAGGTAAATGGGCTAAAACACTCCATTGTCACATTGGCTCTCTTTGTACATTTTCTTCTGGGGGGAAAAGTGGTCTTTTAAAAGCAATTCCCTTGGGAGATCAATGATAACGTCTACCTCTGAACCCCTAAATTGCTGCCTTCAATGGATTCTTCCCTTTGCTTTCTCTCTTTACCCTCAGCCTAACCTGGAGCTTCTGGTATTCTATAGCCATCTCTCTGACGCCTCTGGTCAGACAGTTAAACACCTTTCTCTTGTCTTATCTGAGACAAAATTGTAGATTATTTCTTTTAAAGCTTTACTAAGCAACAGAGCCAGGAGAACAATTTATACAATAACAACAATATTATGAAGATAATTGACTCTGAAAAATTTTGAAACTCTGATCAGTACAGTAGAACCAACCATAATTCCAAAGGACTCATGATGAAATATGCCGTCTCCTTCCAGATAGAGAACTCATGAACTCATATGCAGATTGAAGCATATTTTTTTGAACATAGCTAAGGTGGGAATTTGTTTTGCATAACTATACATATTTGCAATAGATTTTGTTTTGCTTGTCTTCTCAGTTAGTGGGGGGAGGGGGAAGTAGAAGGGAGAGAATTTGGAACTGAAAATAAAATCAAATTGGATTAAAAATAAAATCTTGCAGAAAAATAAAGTAAAAAAACACTTTGTTTAAGAAATTAAGGGAAAGGGCAAAGCAAAACCACAGGATTGTATATTTAGAGTTGGAATGGACCTTAGATAAAATGGGGTACCAAGTATGGGAATGACCACTTACTGTCTTTGTCATTCCAGGATGAATCTAGCTAGGTTTGGAGAGGTCAATCACCCGCTGATTTGGGAATGATGAATATTTTTTTCACGGAACAGCGAACCAAGGCTGTCTTCTGCAGAATAAAATAACTGTTTTTTGCATTGGTGGAAGGAATACTCACATAGATTAAATCATAGATCCTGGAAACATGACCACTATAAGGTAGTCACATTCATGTGGACATGACAACCTGATTTAACAAAGTTGTCTTACCCTACCCTACCCTTGTCCTTTCTCTTGGACCTTTCTTTTATTCAGATCCCTAGGGTAGGGGATGGCTAAGGCCAAACATGTCTATCTACCACTGGTGACCCCCTCCCCCAGCTCCAAAGATGCTCAGCTGTTTAGTAGGGACCACCCTCTGTCTTCATAGTTCTAGAAAATTCGATGCTGTAAAGGAGTAAGCACATTTTTGATGCTTATTGTCACTATATCTGGTCTAAAGCTCAGATTTGGAAGAGACATCAGAGGTCATCTCATACAGCTTATTGTAATCCATCATTTGCTTAAAAACTTTCAGACATTGGGAACTCTATATTAAAAGTCAGCTGTTCTTTTATTATCATTAATCATTATGGAAATGTATTTCAACCTGTTAGATTCAGCCCATTTTAGATCTTCTGGACCTTAATTATTTTGTTCTTTCTATAAAGTGATCCTTACAACTTTATATCCTTTAAAAAGTTTCTTGTTCCTCATTTGCAATGAAGAAAAAAAGGAAAACTAGAAGAAGGTCATTTTCTTCCTGGCTGGCCTGACTTTCTATTCCTAGTCTCTCATTGGGACCTTGGAAGATGAGCACTATCTCCTGCGGACATCCTCAACTCTATTCATCTCTGTAGCTTCTCTGGACTCCTCCAGCATCTCCGAGAGTCTATACTACATAATTACCACTTAATGAAACTCTGTCTTGTGTTTGTCTCTGATTGTGATTTTCATAGGGTCATTGAGTACCAGATTGGGAGTTTTCAAAAAATCTAGTCTCCTAGGGCTTTTTTCTTCTTCTTTATATAATTGGACCTCTAGGTAAAGGCCTTTTCATATCTCTGGAACCTAAAGGACCGTAATGGATTGCTGAATATTGACTCTGTCTTAAGGCTCTAGGGAGCAGTAGCTATGAGTAGGGAGTGCTAAGATCTGAGTTTAATGCTGTTACCTATCCTTGACAGTCAATTAACAAATATTTATTAAGTACCTATTATGTTCTAGACATTGTGTTAAGTATTGATGATACAAAGAAAGGCAAAAGATAGTCCCTGTCCTCAAGGAACTCACAGGCTAATGGGGGAGAGATAACATGCAAATAACTATGTAAAAACAAGCTATATACAAGAGAAATTTGAAATAAACAGATGGAAGACAACTAAAATAGACAGGGATTAGGAGAGTCTTTGTAGGTGAGATTTTAGCTGGCATATGAAATATTCCAGGAAATGGAGATGAGGAGGGAGAGATTTCCAAGCATAAGGGATTGATTACCAATGAAAATGCCTGGAGTCTGGAGAGGGTCTTGCTTGTGGAACATCAAGGAAGCCGGTGTCACTGTGTTAGAGAGTATATAGAGGGGATATAAAGTGTAAGAAGGTTTTAAAGGTAGTGGCAAAGGGAAAATTAAGAAGAACTTTCAGTGGCAAACGGGATTTTATATTTGATCCTGTAGCTAACAGAAAGTGACTGGAGTTTAGTGTGTGTGTGTGTGTGTGTGTGTGTGTGTGTGTGTGTGTGTGTGAGAGAGAGAGACAGACAGACAGACAGACAGACAGACATAGTCTTATCCTTTAGGAAGATTGCTTTGGCAATTGAGGGAAGGTTTGACTGGAATTGGGAGAGACTTGTAGGGAGACCAAGCAGCAAGCTGTTGCCGTAATCTAGGTGTAAGGCGATGAGGGCCTGCTCCAGTGTGGTGGTAGCATTGGAGGACAGAAGGGGACATATTCAAGAGAAATTATCAAGGTAAAATCAACAGGCCTTGGCAACAGATTGGATATAGGGAGTATGAGCCTAGGTGATTGGGAGGATAGGGGTGTCCTTAGGTGTCCTAACTTTAGGGAAGTTAGGAAGAGGGGAAGGTTTGAAGTGAAAAATAATGAATTCGGTTTTGGACACACTGAGTTTAAGACGTTTACAGCACCAGTTTGAGATGTCCAGTAGGCAGCTGGGGATGTGAGACTAGAGGTCAACAGAGAGGTACTGAGCGAGTAGATTTGAGAACTATCAGTACAGAGATGATAATTGAATCCATGAGAGCTGATAAGATCAATAAAGTGAAATAGTGTGAAGGGAGAGAAGGGCTCAGGACAGAGCTCTGTGGAACATCCATCATTAGTGGGTGTGACCTGGGTGATCCAGCAAAGGAGACTGAGGCATGATTAGTCAGAAGGAGTCCCAGGAGAGAGTGGTGTCACAAAAAATTAGAAGAGAGTATTGAGGGTAACTGACAGTGGCAGAGGCTGTACAGGTCCAAAAAGGATGAGAATTGAGAAAAAGGTGTTAGATTTGGCAATTAAGTGGTTTATGGTGACTTTGGAGAGGGCAGTTTTGGCTGAATGATGATGGCGGAGGCCACACTGCAGAGTTAAGAGAGGGGAGATCAAAGGAAGTGGAGGCATTTATTGTAGATGGCCTTCTTAAGGAGTTTAGCTATAAAAAGTAGGAGAGATAAGGGATAATAGCTAGCAGGGATGGCTAGATCAATGACAGGTTTTTTGAGGAGGGGGAGACGTAGGTATGTTTGTAGGGAAGTAGCCAGTAGACAGAAAGAGATTGAAGATAAGTGAGGGAGGGAGGATGATAGAGGAGGCAATCTCCAGGAAAAGATGGGATGTGGAATAGGATCACTTATGTACGTAGAGGGATTTGTTTTGGCAAGGAGCAGGACCACCTCACGTGAGACAAGGATGAAGATGGAGATAGTGGCAAAAGGCATCTGGAAGATATGAGATGAGGAGAATAGAAAAGGAAGTTCTCAGCAAATGGCATTAATTTTTTTTCTTCAGTGAAATATGAGCCAAAGTTCTCAGCTGAGAGCATGAGAATAGTAGGGAGTTATGGGAAGTTTGAGGAGGAATGAAAAAGTTTGGAAGGGCCACTGTGTAAGTGGGATAGTGAGTCAGTTTGGGAGGTTTAAAAGGATTGCCTTACTGCCTTGAAGGCCCAGATCTAGATAGTAGCAGCTAGATTAGAGCTGTAACTAGAAGTTTTGTGCTTTGGGTAAGTTGTACAAAAGATACCTTTAGTTGAAGGAGGAGAGGTATCACAAGACTACTGCTATGAAGTCATTATTAAAGAGGCTGCCTCCAGGGAAAGGAAGTTCATTTTCTTGGCAGTTTCCTATTTTAACTTAAGGTTTTTGCTAAGTAGGTGTTAAGGTCTGTTGTTTCTTCATACTTGTTATCCAGAGAAGCATGGTTTTGCGGTGGTAGGCATATAGTGGTAATCCTTACAGCAGATCTGTGGTTTTGAGGAGCATTGGAAAAAGGTTAAATAAAGCCAGCCCACCCCGGATCCTTAGAGTTTTATGGCAAAGTGCTTAAGAGTTAAAAGGCACCTGAAAGATCATCTAATCCAGGGGTAGGAACCTGTGACCTCAAGGCCACATGTAGCTCTCTAGTTAAGCTAGTGCAGCCCTTTGACTGAATCCAAACTTCACAGAACAAATCCCCTTAATAAAAAGGATTTCTTTCATAAAACTTGGACTTAGTCAAAAGGTCATACTTAAGGACCTAGAAGGCCACATGTGGCTTCAAGGCTGCAGGTTCCTCACTCCTGATTCTAGTCCAACTCTATTTTATCTTTTATTGAAATTGAAACACCAGAGGAAAGAAGAATTGCAGAGAAAGCCTTTCAACTCTTATTGGAGTAGACACAAAGATGGCCTAGAATCAGAGCTCAAATTTCACAGACTTCTTGACTATTAAAACTGGAAAGGCTTCATTTTATGGAGGAGGAAATAGGCCCAGAGTTAGTGTCAGAAGAACCGAGGTCTTCTAGTACCAGCATTCTTTCAGCCAGATTGTTGGAATGTGATATGAGAGGTGAGTAAGGCACAATCTGGGAAACCAATCCTTTCTTTCTGGGCATCAGCCCCTGAACTATTGACTAAGGATAAATGGCTGAGTGGGGAGGGGGTGTCCTCATCCTTTTCTAGAAGTCCTCAGATCCTAAGCCAACTCACAAGGAGGGCAGCTCAGAAGCCTCTTTATCCCATTGCCCCTATCTACTTTCCTCTGGCGTTGTTGGCCATTGTTGCCTTATAGGGGGCCATGGCCAGGCTTTTCTTCCTATCTGCAGGCCAGCTTGTATCTACCAGACATACTCTCAGTCTTTTTCTCCACTCTCATCTGGGGAACTCTGTAAGCTATTGCAGAGCTGGATTTTTTGGAGTCTTCTCTTTGTGGGAGTTTCTTGCCAACCTGTCACTATAATTTGCTCTGCCACAGCAACTACCTCCACTGTCACAAGTTATATGGGAATGCCTTTTAAATTTTGCTGTTCTGGTGCAAAATCCTGGTCCTTCTGCCTTAATTATTATTACTCTGACCAAAACTAGTAGTACGGCAGATGGGCAGCCACTTTTGGCATACCATGTTGGAGAGTGAAAAAAGGATACTTTTTATAAATGCACATTTAAAAAATGCCAAACAGTTATGTTTCTTAGGATTTGTCAGTTTTTGTTTTGTGATAGATCACAGAGAGGAGCAATATATTGTAGCAGAAAGAACTTTGGATCTGGAGTCATAGCACCTGGGTTTGAATCTTGACTCTTTTACTTATGTGATACTTGGCAAGTCATTCAACCTCTGGACTCCAGGTGTAAAATAAGGCAGTTGGCAGGGGCTACAGCCTGAAGCTTATGAGCCCCTTCTCAGAATCATGTTTTTAAATTAATAAAGTAAAATTGAGTTACAAAGGAAATAAATTATATTGAAATTAAGTTATCAAAATATTTTTTTAAAAAACAAGTTCACAGATTAAGTGTCACTGGACTAGAAGATCTTCTGACTCAAATTTCTTCTGACCTCCATAGTGATCTGCCAGGTGTGTTCTAGTGAGGATTCAGAGCCTTAGTGTGATTGGGAGAGAGTGAGGTTTAGATGGTACAGGTTTCTTACCTGGCTGAGGATGCACGTTTGTTCTGGTTCAGGAGGAAGGGTTTTAGGGAGGGATGAGTGGTGAGGGTGTATATGGATTTTAAGGGCTTTTAAGCTTCAGGAGAAAAATAGGAAGGAAGAGTCCTTTCCCACAGTGCTATCCTATCCTGTCCTAGTCTCCATCACAGTTTAAAAATGGCAGCAGTGACCTCAATTAAAGAGCAGAAAACCCAAACTCTCCTGGGAAAGCCCTTCTAATTAGCATTCTATTTCTAATCCTCCATCATCAGTCAAAGGTTAGTGAACCACCAGTTCCACCCAAGGTAAGGTTCTTCCTTCTGATGACTTATTAGAGTGGCTGGAATTGACAGCATTTAGTTCAGGTAGCTATTTTCATATAGGCCCCTTACATGGTTTGCATTTGTCTATAACTCCTGGCGAGCACCTGCTTGCGGCAGATTATTAGATAGCACTGAACATGAAGACAGATATTTGAGTTCTGTCTTTAGCATTTGTTAACTGTGATCACAGGTAAACCACTTAACCTCTTCGAGCTTCTGTTTCTTCATCTAAAATATGGGTACAATATAACTAGGTCCCAATTAGTACAAATAATGAAATAGTTTCACGTATCCAAATTCTCATTTTTGAAGTAATGATTATGTAAAATGCAGTTACGGGTTCCAGCCCAGTAGAAAATGCAGTGCAAATTTGATTAATACGATCATTTTAGCAGATCTATTATTCCCCATTTCGGCTACATGACCATTGCCTCTCCATTTCTGATCATAAATTTCCTTGATATATTTTGTGTCACTTTTGCAGATCAATAATAATGGGTAACTTGCTAAAATACCTACTGTTGCCCTTTGGGTCACTTATAATTTTGATTCTTAGGAGATTGTAACCCCTGATTCTCAGTCATATGTTAGTAGAATATTGATGTTAAAAAGATATATTTTTGTGTTCAGGAGCATCTTGGAATTATTGAAAGCATTGCAGAATTTCCCAAATATAACCCAGCCTACTCTTTTTCTTCACATGAGTACAGTTATTTTCCAGCCTCAGATACTGTCTTAGAACTGTGTACTGATGTACTAACTCAGTAACCTACCTATTCCATTGCATGGCACAGATTATCTAGAGATAATCGGGATTCTTTCATCCATTTATTTTTTCTTATATGAATTGTCGGGCCATTTTATTTTGAGTAGATCTCATTTAAGAGACTCTGTGGTCCTCAGAGGTTTGATGCAGTTAGAATGATGCAGTTGGCACCTGTAAACAGAACATCTGAAAGCCCTCACTCTCTATCACAGGTTCTCAACTTGTGAATCACGACCCCTTTGGGGGTCAAACAACCCTTTCACAGGGGTCACAGGGGTCGCTTAAGACCATCGGAAAACACATATTTCTGATGGTCTTAGGAACCAAGACACTGCTCCTCTATCCATCTCCAGGCGGGTCCGCCCACATGCAGATATGCCCACGTACGCGTATTAAAGGGTCCCGGCATTAGGAAGGTTGAGAACCACTGCTCTACCAGGAGTCCTTTCTCCATATGGACTCTGTATTACATAGTCCGTGGCAGTATTAAAAGTCTTAGGCATACATGTTGAAACTTAACTTGATTTTAATAATTAGAGGATCACTGAACACATTTTTCTTTGTGATTACAGCTATCAAGGGATCTTGTTTTTGTTTTAACTTATGAATGGGAGGTACCCTAGAAGGAGAAGAGCCCTCAAATCTATATGAAGTTAAATGCTTTAAAAAAAAGTTTTATTGATGGCTTTTGTTCTTTATACCACAGTCATTTCCCTATCTATTTCCTCCCCACGAGCCCTCCCTCATAACAAAGAAATAGTTCAACAAAATCTTTTGTCACACTAACTGGATCTGGCAGCATAGACAGCATTTCACATCCATACCCCTCCTTACCTCTCTAAGGAGAAGAGGCATATGTTTCATCATCTGTCTTCCAAAACTGAGACCATTACATTTAATCTGAGTTCATCTGCCTTTATGTGGTTTTTGTTTAAATTTTTGTAGTCATTCTGTAATATCGTTTTCCTGGTTGATTCTGCTTTTTCCTCTATGTATTCCTTCATACAGGTCTTCCTTTGTTTTTTAGAAATCTTTATTATATTGTTATGCTATGATAATATTCTATTACATTCATATAACATTATTTATTCAACCATTTCTCAATCAGTAGACACCCATTTTGCTTTTCAGTTTTTTGCCACACACACACACACACACACACACACACACACACACACACACACACACTGTGAGTTGTTTTGAATGCTTTTTGATAATCAACAAAGAACATGGTGGAGATCTTGCACTTTCTACACTTTTTAAAGTCTATTTTGTACCGATGAAGACGCAGTAAATTGTTTATTTATTGTCTATTTTTTGCCTGTCTGTCTCTTTCATATTTTTACCTCAGTGCATACATGGACTACTCTTAGAGATGAGAAAGTAGACACTTAGGTTGATAGAGGTGTCTTCATTACTTTCGGGGGGAAAATAGGGAGGTAATAATTTTTCCTGTGAAATTTTAAATAGTTTGTTATATTCTTCTCTTTTAATACATTTAGAATTTATTTTTCTCTATGCCTTCAAAATTGTGTTGCTTCTTACATGTATTTCTTTTATGCGTTGCTTGATCTGGTTTAATGTCCTTGACCTCATCTTTTGAGCACTGTTTTCACTTCCATATATAGATAGATAGATTGATTGATGGATAGATAGATGGAGGCAGTTAGGTGGCTCAGTGGATAGAGCGTTGGGCCTGAAGTCAGGAAGATCTGAGTTCAAAACTGACCTCAGACCCTCATTAACTGCGTGACCCTGGGCAGGTCATTTAACTTGTTTACCTTAATCCACTGGAAAAGGAAATGGCAAACTACTCCAAGTATCTTTGATGAGAAAACTCTATATGGAGTCATGAAGTGTTGGATGTGACTGAATGACTGAACAACAGTGAACACACACACACACACACACACACACACACACACGTAATATTGAGTACTGATATTTCATTGTCCTATATGGTAGATTCATTACTATCATTGAAATGTAACAATATCTGTTCCATATTTTGCCTATTTGTTTTCCTCCCACTTTCATCTATAAATTTTATTGGGATGGTCTGTCTTATTAAGATCTCATACTAAGGTGTTTGTACTCTTTCCCTCTTTACTTCATTTTGCTCTTTTGTGGGGCAATACTGCTCATATTCTCGTAACCTTTTATGATGTTTTGTTGTCTATTTTATACTGTCGTCTTTAGATGTTATCTCCTCACTTGACGTAAAGATGGAATGTTTGAGATCTTTTAGCCTCCTTTTTATGATTCTTTAACATTAAGATTGGTTAAATTATAGGAAATGTTGATAAGCAGAATCATTCTTGTATGTGCTCATCCATTTCCCATTTTTAAGTGTGAATAGCTTATTTGAATGGGTCAATTGGTAGCTCTTCAGATTGTACACATTATCTTCTCATTTCTGTCTTCTAAATTAGTCTTAATCTTTTACCTTTGTTTTAATTAGGTCAGTGTATGACTGCATATTGTATACTTATTTAGATATGCCTTCCCACATTAATAACCAGTCATTTTCTGTCATTAAGACAATAGTTTTATTTTTGTGACATATTTGGTGTTCACCATATTTAGTACTTTCTTCCTCTTTAAAAAAAAAATAAAGTATTTACCATATATATACCCAGCTCCTCAGTAGTCCATACTACTAGACCAAAATTTCCAATAGTTCTTACTTTTCTTCCCTGTGCCCATTCTCACTTTGAAATAATTATTATCAGTGTGTCAATTTGGTTTGGAGTCACTTATCATATTTTTTTACCGAGTTTCTCTAGCTCTTTATGTCCTAGAACAGATCTTTATTTCATAGTGGTCTTTTTTTGCGATATTTAACATGGATACTCCAGGGAAAGATGACCAGAGGTTCCATAAATGATGTTTCTTGTTGGGAACACAATTAAACTAGCTCCTTCTAACATTTGCCTTCCAAAGAGACCTTTTGAACCAGACCTCTATTCAGCTGCAACTTTCTTATGTTTTCTAGTTTCATTAGGATAGTCAATATTGGTTCAGTTCCTCCGGCAATAAATTGTTAGTCATCCGGCAAAGGTCTCATATTTATGAATGTACCAGCAATTATGAACTTATATAAAGGTATAGAGTACTATATCTTTGATGTTAGGTAGTCCCCATTTATAAGGAGAGTTTAGCTAATGTTACCAGGAACAGCAAGCTTCCCCTCTTTTGATTCAGAAGCGCCTGTCACCTGACCTGGCCTAGGTTCATGGGTGAATGGGGTTTTTAAACTTGGTGTATGGGGTTTTTAAACTTTCCAGAAAATCACTTACATATAATATTTCATAAATCCATCAAAACTTTGGCTTATAAAAATGCTCCTCTATTCTGAAGTCTAATTCCTATGAAAATAACTTATTTCTCACTTACACTGAGATTTTATCTATATTCCAGCTTCATAGACTCAAAGAAGAAAATATACTCACAGTATGATTTGACTGTTTACTGTAAAAAAAAAGATAATTCAATAGTATTGAGATTTCACATTTGGCTACTGACTCTTCAGATAGGTGGCCATCTCCTATGCTTCTGATCTTATCAATGGTTTGAATTTGCAACTTTACTTACTGTGATTTGCTGTTTGTCTCAAGGGAAAAAAAAGAAAAGATGGAATCATCTCACCAGCCTGCTCTAATACCCACAGCCTGGGACCTATAACCTTACAATTCAGTCATGCTTTCCCAATTGGAGCTTTCCTATCCAAGTAGCCACCAGGCTATTCCCTCCAGCTAGTCTTCCACTACCAGTTCCTCTTTTCTATTTGGATTCTGACAGATTTCTCTCTAGCATTCCCTGCAGCCATAGCCTTTGCCTAACAGATACCCGAGGCAAGGATAATGAAATGAGTTTGTTCTCATATAAGGTGATACCTGGTGTGCCACAAAATGGTCTGGTATGGTTGTCTTTAGGTGGTCCCACAAGGTTTAGGCCAAGCATTCTAGTCTGTCCTTTTAAATTGCTCTACCCAACATGACAGTTACTTCTTTTTTTTAAAGAATAATTACTTAATTTATTTTTAGTTTTCTGCATTCACTTCCATAAGATTTTGAGTTTTAAATTTTCTCCCACTCTGTCTACTTCCCCCTCCCCAAGACAGTGTGCAATCTGATATAGGTTCTCCTTACACATTCGTATTAAACATATTTTCATATTAGTTATGATGTAAAGAAGAATTAGAACTAATGGGAGAAGCCACAAGAAGGAGCAAATAAAACAAAACAACAAAAGAAAAGGAGAGCAAATAGTCTGCTTCCATCTGCATTCACACTCCAGAGTTCTTTCTCTGTATGTGGGTAGCGTTTTCCATCATGAGTCTTTTGGAGTTGTCTTAGATCCTTTCATTGCCGAGAAGAGCTAAGTCTATCAAAGTTGATCATTGCACAGTGTGGCTGTTACTGTGTACAGTGTTCTCCTGGTTCTGCCCATTTCACTCTGCATCAGTTCATATAAGTCTTTCTAGGTTTTTCTGAAGTCTGCCTGCTTCTCATTTCTTATAGTACAATAGTATTCCATTATATTCATATACCCCGACTTGTTCAACGATTTCCCAATTGATGGATAGCCCTTCAGTTTCCAGTTCTTGGCCACCACAAAAAGAGCTGCTATAAATATTTTTGTACATGTGCTGCATTCATTTCCCGTTTTTATGATCTCTTTGGGCCACAGCCCTAGAAGTGGTATTGCTGGGTCAAAGTGTATATATGGTTTTATAGTCCTTTCGGGATAGTTCCAAATTGCTCTCCAGAATAGTTGGATCCATTCACAACTCCACCAACAGTGCATTAGTGTTCCAATTTTCCCACATCTTCTCTAACATTTATAATTTTCCTGTTTTGTCATGTTAGCCAATCTGATAGGTGTGATGTGGTACCTAAGAGTTGTTTTGATTTACATTTCTCTAATCAATAGTGATTTAGAGCATTTTTTCATATGACTATAGACAACTTTAATTTCTCTGAAAACTGCCTATTCATATCCTTCGACCATTTATCAGTTGGGGAATGACTTGCATTCTTATAAATTCAACTTAGCTCTTTTAGAAATGAGGCCTTTATCAGAGGCACTGACTGTAAAAATTGTTTCCAAGCTTTCTGCTTCTCTTCTAATCTTGGTTGCATTGGCTTTGTTTGTGTAAAAACTTTTCAATTTAATATAATCAGAACCATCTAATTTGCATTCCATAATGTTCTCTGTCACTTGTGATCATAAATTCTTCCTTTCTCCATAAAAACTGCACTTGCTCTCCTAGTCTGCTTATAGTGTTGGCCTTTATATTTAAATCATGCACCCATTCTGACTTCGTCTTAGCGTAGGGTGTAAGGTGTTGGTCTGTGCCTAGTTTCTGTCATGCTATTTTCTAGTTTTCCCAACAGTTTTTGTTAAATAGTGAGTTCTTATCCCAGAAGCTGGAGTCTTTGGATTTATCAAATAGTAGACTACTATAGTCATTGACTATTGTGTGTGACATTTATGGCTAGTTCTGAGCACTTTCTGCTCTTCTGGACTGTGCAATTCTAGGTAGAACTCAGGGAATATAGAAGAAAGATCTGTTCTTGTAAATGTAGGCTTCATTCAAATGAACTTTTATCGATAGTATAAAAACCTTGTAATTATTAGCATCCCATACAGCTTTTTGTTTTTGATCATTCTGACCCTGTCATTTTTAGAACTAGATGTTGTGAACACCAGTTAGGACAAAGGATCATTAAACATTTTTTCTTTGTTTCTTTGATTGTCTTCCTTTGCCTCTCAGTAATTAGTGAGGCTGGTTGTTTGATAGCAGGCATAATCTGTCACAAAGAGCATAGTTTTTTTCCTAATTGCTTTCCTTCCCCCATCCCTCCCCAATATATTCTCATTCCTTCTGGCTTGAAGGTCATCCACTCTGGCCTTAGGCCATTTGAGGTACCAGGGGAAAACACATTTTCTGTTAGCAGTTACATTGTTGAATATTGATAGGCTTGGACAGAAGGTTCCTTGTAGTCATCCATCCAACATTGCTTTCTAGAATGTATCTACATCCCTGTTGTTGGAATGCTGACTATGTGTGGGGAGTAGCATTTAGAGAAATTTGGATACTATTTATCTCCAACCTTCCAGTCCCTTTCCATCTAATTAAACTACATTATTAAGATGCACGTGTACAATAAAGAGGTGATAATCCCAACGTACTCTGCATTGGTCAGGAATTCCTGTGGCTAGGAATTGTTCACAAGTCACATTGGCAAACTAGAACATATCCAGGGGAGGGTAACTAGAATGGTAGGAGGACTGACTGAAGACTAAAGACGGTAATAGGAAGATCAGTTGGAAGAACTATATGCGTTTAGCCAAGAGAAGAGAACAGTTGGGGGAAGGGAAGTGGGGGAGGGGAATGGCATGTTAGCACTTTTCAAGTATTTACATAACTGTCCTTTGAAAGGATTATATTTGTTTTGCTTGGCCTCAGAGGTCAAAATTAGGAATAACAGAGGAAAGTTGTAGTAAGGTATATTGTCGCAAGGCATGGAAAAACTTCCTAATGATGTAAGCTGTCAAAAAGTAGAATAGGCTGCCTTGGGAGCCAGTAGTTCTTCATTCTGGGATAACAGGACTTGCACACATACAGAGTTTATGTAAGTTTAAGACATTGTGTCCTAAATACCAAATAAGTTGTATAAGCAGTAAATGCTGTACGCATTCAGAGAAGCACAGAAGCTCAGAATTAGAAGACCTCATGTAGGAACATCTAGGCCAATGCCCTGTGTGAGACAGAAATCTTTTTTATGGTGCCCGTAACCAAAATGGTCATCCTGTCCCTGCTTGATTTAAAGCTTTCAGAGCCAGAAAACTGCCTCAAGAATCAGTCCCTTCCATTTTTCAAACAGTTTTAATTGTTAAAAAGTTTATAACATCACAGAATTTGAATCTAGAAGGGTTCTTAGAAGTCATCTAGCTAGTAGCTCTCTGACCATGGGCAAGTCACTTAATCTCTTTGAATCTCCATTTCCTCATCTGTAAAATGGGGATAATAACAGAACCTACTTCACAGAGTTGTGACAAATAAGAGTAGTGCATGCGAAGTACTGTGCAAACCTGTTATTTGACAGAGGAGGACACAGAGGCCCACAGAGAAGGGGTTTGCCCATAATCTCTTTTACAAGAGGTAGGCTAGGTCTTTGTGTTCTCTTTATTCTTAGTTCATTGACTTTGTTTTGGTGGTTCCCACTCCCCCCCAACCCACAACCCCTTAGGCCTCTTTTCCTTATGTTGAGATTATTTTGCCTCTGTGCAGATGACTAATGCATCTTTTTATCCAACCCTAATTCCTTTCCTGAGTATTAGTCTTACATATCTTGTTGACATCTGGATATCTTCACCTGGATGTCTTTCTGGTACCCTAAACTTTATATGTATTAAATAGAATTTATCATATCTTCCCCCTGTTCTGCTCCTCTAGTCAAATTCTTCCTTTCTGTTGCTGTTCTGACCGTCCTCTCTATTCATTCTCAAGACTTTATAGGCACCTTTGACTTTTCCTTCTTTCTCACCTTTCAGTCACTTTCCAAATCCAGTCCTTTCTATGCCCCTTTCTCTCATCTGTCTCATATTGTTCACATATACACACAGTTATCACTGCAGTTCAGTCCTCATCACCTTTTACCTTGTCTCTTATGTTTTGTAATTAATCTCCCTGTGTCTATTTTCTTCCTTCTCCAATCTATTAACTGTCAAAATAATATTTTTAATGCACAGGTCTGATCAGATCGTTCCCCCATTCAAAAACTTTCATGATTCCTTTTGTCACTAGGATAAAATACTAATTCTTTATGCTTGTGTTTAAGGCCTTCTGCAGTCTGTCTTCAACTTACCTTTTCAAGCCTTATTTCACTTTAGTCCCCAGTAGATTGTTCCTTGAAAAGGATGATTGTCTTTTTCATCTTTTTTCCCCTGCTGCCTAGTTGCATAGTGGGTACTTTATAAATATTTGTTATTTCTTGACGTGATAAAATCTGTCTTCCTTTAATTTTCTGTGAGTAATACTAGTTCTCATAGAATGTGTCTAATCCTTTTTCCATGACAGTCCTTCAAATATTTAAAGATAGTGATCATAATCTCCTGTTAAATCCTTTTTTCTCCATGCTAAATATTCCTAATTTTTTTTTAACCAGCTCTTCTGTGGTATAGACTCCAAACAACTTCCTCTTACTGTCACTCTTCTTTAGATTCATTCTTGCTTGTCAGTGTCCCTCTCAGAGGAGGGAGAGATCACCATGCGCTGGATTTTCAAGGAAGCCTCCCTGGAAGAAGAGGCAATTGAGTCAGACCCCAGAATGTTGCAGAGAACTTGGATGGGTAGGGGAGGGTGGCATCTGATGTGGAATGAATAGCATGAGCAAATGTGTAAAAGCTAGAATGAGCCTCATGTGAGTAGTGGGCCTGAGTGGCAGGTTAGAGACATTGAGAGGTAGGGAGGAATGTGAGGTTTTAGAGGACATTGAATACTGTTGTTTAAAGCAGCAATTCTCAAAGGGACCTTTATGTGTCCCCAAGATATTTTCATTGTGTCCACGAGGTCAAAGTTGTTTCATGATAATACTAATACATTTTAATTTCTAATATAGTAAACATCTATATAACCCACATAAGTAAAAGATTCTTTTTGGGGGAGGCCCTCAATAATTTTTCAGAGTATAAGGGGATCCTGAGACCAAAAAGTTTGAGAGTTTCTTGATTAGAGTGTTAGGTGCACATATTCCAATGTTTATGTCTTTGATTTTTAGATGAACAATTCTGTTCTTTTAGAAAATCTTTGGAATACAACTTCCTGATGAAGGTGACTTGGCTTGCAGTTTAATCGTGAAGCTCCCAGGGTAGAAGGTCCCCTAAGCAGTGATTGAGTGGGGTTTGGAGGCAAGGGAGGGAAGGAAAGCTATTTTGATAGGTCTCTCTTTAAGGAAAGCTGAGAGAAAGATCACTTTTCTTTTCCATACACTGTGAGCTAAATATACAGAGCAACAGCTGATCTCTACCTCCCTTGGGAAGCTCTGAGCAGCCACGTGGGAGGATACTGCTGCATACTCCTGTAGGTCACAAATGTTGTTGGGGGAGGAAGGAGGGAAGCAAGGCAGATAGAGATCAGTCTCCTTTATACTTTTAGCCTTCTGAGTTTCTGAATATGTGAATTGTGATTTTAGTCCCATTCAAAGTACATGAACATTTATTAGGCCATAGATCTAGCGTATACAAAGTCCTGTGCCAAATGCTAATGATACAAATACAGGGCATGATACAGTCTCCTTTCAGGGAGCATATGATATGATATGATATAGAGAATGAAAGTGCTTTTACGACTTGATACAAGTGAGAATAACAGAAGTACAAAGGAGGGAGACAATGAGAATTTAGAGTAAAGAGAAATAATTTTGATGTGGAGGTAGAGTTAGGAGAGGCTTCAGGAGAGTTGACATCTGAGTAGGGTCAGTTGATCCTGAGGTAGTTCTCTGGATGAGATCTGAACAGGTAGAGTAAAACAGGAATATCACCTCTATCACTCTGAATAATATATATTTTTTAAAAATATATATTTTATTTTTTCCCCAAATAGATGTTAAAACAATTTTTTAAACTTGTTTTTTAAGATTTTAAGTTCCAAATTTTATCCCTCCCTCTTTTCCCCCTCTCTTACCTGACAGTAAGCAATCAGATATAGGTTATACATAATATACATCTTTTGATGTAGTCTCATTTTATAGGAACTTAGATTTAGAGCTGGAAGCACTTTAAAAGCCAGTGAATCTAACCCCTTCATTTTGCATGTGAAGGAATCAAGGTAGTTGGTTATTGTTCTTCATGCTCAAATAGGAGCAAAATGGCATCACTATGTTGGGGTCAAGGTACGGTGTGTTCAGCTGTGGCTGATCAAACCAATATGAGCTTGGAAGGCTCTACCACAGGTCAGGCACAGATACTCCATATGAACATTTAGAGGGGAGATTTCTCTAAATTTGCACATCTCATGTTTATTTTAAGCTACAGCATTTCTGTAGTAGCTCAATTAGGAGGTTGTTGTAATAGTTTAGGTGGGAGATGATAAAGGCCTGAATTAGTATGATAGCTATGTAATGGAGAGAAGGAGATAAAATATGATATCATGGAAGTAAAAGTGACAAGATTTGGCAACTTACTGAATGTAGGAGTGAGAGAGAGAAGATGAGGGAAGAGGGAGAGTGACTTCAGGGGGCAGAGCCAAGATGGCAAAGTACAGGAAGGAGCCAAGCTCTTCTAATGTTTCCCTCCAAATGACTTTAAAATAATGTCACAAACTAAATTCTGGAGTGGCAGATCCAGTAAAAAGTTGGTGTGAGACATTTTTCAAGCCCAAGACAACTTAGAAGGTGGAATGAGAGGAATATGAGGTAGAGGCTGACCTAGAATTTGCATGGTGGCAAAACCAGCTGTGGGCCCAGAGGTGGTGACAATAGCAGCAGCAGTTTCAAGAGCTTTCAAGCCAGAGACAGTAAGGGGATCTGGCATCTGGTTAGAAAGAGATTACAGGGGACGACCCTTAGCACAGGACCAGGACCTGTTTGGCAACTCCATTGGCCATACCCACTTCCAGATCACAATTGCAGGATGGAGGGGAGCATTCGCAGACACAGGGGAGCAGGGATCCTGAAGAGCAGTATCACTTTTGGTTCCTAGAGAACTGGACTCCTGAGGAGCAATATTAGGGACTCTTCCTGGGTAAGGAACAGAATGAAGACCAGGGGAGCAATGATCACACCTTTCCATCACACTACCTTGGAAGCACTGAAAACTTTCAACCTCCCTGACTTAATTATGAAGTGTAATTATAGCAGTGCAAAAAAGCCTAAAGCTTGGGAGAATGTCCCCCCTGCTGGGAAGAGAGCCCAACTTTAACATATAGTTCAAAGGCAAGAAATAGGCAGAAAAAAGTGAATAAATGACAAAAAACTGAACCTGACTGTAAAAAGCTACTGTGGTAACAGGGAGGATCAAGACACAAACTCAGAAGAAGACAAAAATGTCAAAACAGCTACAAGCAAAAACTCGAAGGAAAAAAATGTGAATTGGGTGCACAAGTCCAAAAGAATTCCTGGAAGAGCTGAAAAATAATTTTAAAAAATCAAATGAGTGATGTGAAAAATAGAAGGCAATGTGAAATTTCTCCTTGAAAAAATCAAATGAGTGGTAGAGGAAAACTTAGGAAAAGAAATGAGAATGATGCAAGAAAATTATAAAGAGACAATTAACAGCATGGTAAAAGAGGCACAAAAAATACTGGAGAAAATAACACCTTAAAAAACCAGAATTGGCCAAATTGAAAAATAGGTACAAAACTTTACTGATGAAACTTATTAAAAAGCAGAGTTGGCCAAATGGGAAAAAAGATACAAAAACTCACTGAAGAGGTAGTCTGGAATGTAAAGAGTGTTGATAGGGTAGATTCTCCTTAAATTAGGGGAATGATTCTACTTCTACTTCTACACTGTGCCTCCATTAGTCACTACCAAAGACATGTACAGACAGGGCCTCCCAGTTGTCTCCAGATGCATTCAAAAAGTATGTTCATGTGCACTACATGCTTAAGGAATGCATTTTAGTGCTAATGCTTTGAGTCAGTCTAGAACAGTCAAGCTGTTATCACCTTAGGCAAAAGAGATCTGGCTTCTGGAAGCTTCCACATACCTTCTAGGGTTTACAAGCAGCCCTTTTCTTGTTTAAGCCCTCTTGGCATCTCATTCATTGTCCTTGAACCTGGAAGTGCCTTGAGCTTTTGGGATTTTTTTTTTACTGAAGGTCAGGAAATGTTCATTTCCACAGTATGCTAGCTGTCTGCTGTACCATTCCCAAAGGAAAGTCTTGGCTACCTGCCCTTTTTAATCCCTATCGCTTTGCTACCTGCAACAGTGATTGAATGATTATTTTCAACATTCTTCTTCAAAGCAAATTCAGCCAGTCTTAGTTACCTGGGATCTATACAATGTCCTTTATGCTCCCATTTGGGGCTTATGTTGGCCCCAAGTATGGATTTTTCCTATTAGAGAATTGCAGAACTAGAAAAAACCTAAGAAGTCTTTTAGTCCAAACTCTACCTGAAGAATGGATCCTATCTCCAACAGCCTAAATAAGTGATCCATTAACCTGTACTGGAAGATCTTTAAGTGATGGGTGTTGCCTCTTGAAGCAGCCCATTCCATTTTGGGATAGTTCTGATTCTTATGAAGGCTTTCTTTTTGGTGAACCAGTGATTACCTCTGTAATTTTATGCATGTGTTTCTAGAGCAAAAGAGAAGAAGTTTAACCCAAATACTTGAAGATAACAATTACGTTCCCCTTAAGTCCACTCTTTGCTAAGCTAAACATCACTAGTTCTTTTATATAATATGGATTCCCAGTCACCTTAAGATCCTGGTCACACTCAGGGCAATAACTTGTCAATGTCCACTGTGATATGCTGGAAAGACCACTGGATTTGGAGTCAGGCCCTGGTTTTTAATTCTGGCTCTCCTCACTGCATGTGTGACCTTGTGAAAGTTTCCCCTCAGCCCTACCCCCCAGGATCCCAGTTACTTTAAAAAAAAAAATAAAACAAGGGGGCTAGACTTTAAGGTCCCTTCTAACTCTTAAAAACTATGATGTACATAGATCATACATTTATGATCTCTTTCAAAATGGGACACCCAGAATGGAATATAATAATTCATTTGTAGGGAGGGTGCTATATTCTCCTTAGGTTCTCCTAATACTACTAGGCACAGGTAGGGCCTCAAAACATACATTGTTTTTATTCAGCAAAGCTATTTTTTTTAAAAAAAGCTTTTATTTAGTATTTTACTTTTCCCCAGTTACATGTAAAAAGCAATTTTTAACATTTGTTTTTAAAACTTTGAATTCCAAATTCTCTCCCTTCCTCTCTCCTCACTCCCCACTCCCATTGAGAAGGGAAGCAATTCCTTATATGTTATACATGTGTAGTCAAGCAAAATATTTGTAATAGTCATGTTGTGAAAGAAAACATAGACAAGAAAAAAACAGTCAAGAAAAATAAAAGAAAAAAAGTGTTTCAGTTTGTTTTCAGACACCATCAGTTCTTTCTCTGGGGATGGATAGCATTTTTCATCGTAAGTCCTTCAGAATTTTCTTAGATCATTGTATTGCCAAGAATAGCTAAGTCGTTCACAGCTGATCATCTTACAATATTGCTGTTACTTTGTACTTTGTACATTTTACTTTGTGTCAACTCATGTAAGTCTTTGTAGATTTTTCTGAGAGCATCTTGCTCATCATTTCTTGCAGTACAATAGTATTCCATCATAATCACATACCACAACTTGTTCAGCCATTCCCCAGTTGATGGACATCTCCTCGACTTCTAATTCTTTACCCCTAGAAAAGAACTGCTGTAAATATTTTTGTACATATAAGTCCTTTTCCTTTTTTTTTTAATCTCTTTTGATATATAGACCTAGTAGTGGTATTGCTAGGTCAAAGGGTATGCGTGGTTTTATAGCCCTTTGGGCATAGTTCCAAATAGCTCTACAGAATAACTGAATCAATTCACAACTCCACCAGCAATGTATTAAAGTTTCATTTTTCCCACGTTCTCTTCAATATTTGCAATTTATCTTTCTTGTCCTATTAGCCAATCTAATAGGCATAAGGTAGTACCTCAGAATTGTTTTAATTTGTGTTTCACTAATCAATAGTGAGAGTATTTTTTTTCATGTGACTGTAGATAGCTTTGATTATTTCATCTGAAAACTGCTCATATCTTTTGATAATTTATCAATTGGGGAATGGCTCTTATTTTTATAAATTTGACTCAGTTCTCTATTTGTTTGAGAAATGAGGCTTTTATTAGAAAAACTTGCTTCAATTTTTTTTCATTTACTATTCCTAACTGTATTTCCCTTCACCCTTTCATTCTATTCTCTCTCTTTTTTTACCCTTTCTTTCCTCAAAAGTATTTTACTTCTGACTACCTCTCCCCCAATCTGCTATACCTTCTATCAACCCTTTCTCTGCTTCCCTCCCTGCCCTTCTCTTATCCCCTTCCCCTCCTACTTTCCTGTAAGGTTAAGTAAGATAGATTTCTGTGCCCAATTGAGTGTGTGTTATTCCCTCTTTGGGCCAATTCTGATGAGAGTAAAGTTCACTCATTCTCTGTCACCTCCCCCCTCTTCCCTTCTGCCGCAAAAGCTTTTTCTTACCTATTTTATGTGAGATAATTTACTCCATTCTACCTCTTCCTTTCCTCTTCTCTTGTACATTCTTCTCTCACCCCTTAATGTTATTTTTTTGATATCCTTTCATATTCAACTCACACCTGTGCCCCTCTGTCCACATATGCTCCTTCTAACTACCTTAATAATGAGAAAGGTCTTATAAGTTACAAATATTATCTTCCCATGTAGGAATGTAAGCAGTTTAACTTTATTAAGTCCCTTATGGTTTCCCTCTCCTGTTCACCTTTTTATGCTTCTCTTGAGTCTTTTATTTGAAAGTCAGATTTTCTATTCAGCTTTGTTTTTTTTTTTTTTTCCATCAGGAATGCTTGAAAGTCCTCTGTCTCACTGAATGTCTATTTTTTACCCCCTGGAGGATTATACTCAGTTTTGCTGGGCAAGTGATTTTTGGTTGTAATCCTAGCTCTTTTGCTCTCCAGAATATCACATTCCAAGCCCTTTGGTCCTTTAATGTGGAAGTTGCTAAGTCTTGTGTTATCCTTCTGGCTGCTTGCAATATTTTCTCCTTGACCTAGGGACTATGGAATTTTGCTATAATATTCCTGGAAGTTTTCATTTGGGGATCTGTTTCAGGAAGTGATTGGTAGATTCTTTCAATTTCTATTTTACCCTCTGGTTCTAGAATTCAGGGCAGTTTTCCTGAAAGTTTTCTTGAAAGATGATATCCAGGCTCTTTTTTTGAGGATGGCTTTCAGTTACTCCAATAATTTTAAAATGATCTCTCTTGGAGCTGTTTTCCAGGTCAGTTGTTTTTCTAATGAGATATTTTACATTGTCTTCTGTTTTTTCATTCTTTTGGTTTTGTTTTATTGTTTTTTGATTTTTCAGAAAGTCCTTAGCTTTCATTTGCTCCATTGTAATTTTCAAGGAATTATTTTCTTCAGTGAGCTTTTGGACTTCCTTTTCCATTTTGTTGGTTCTTAAAGGCATTCTTCTCTTCATTGACTTTTTGGGCTTCTTTTACCATTTAGCCTAGTCAGGGTGGCATTTTCTTCACCTTGGTGAAGAAAGGTGGTATTTTTGTGTCTCCTTTGCCAAGCTGTTGATTTGTTTTTCAAGATTTTCTTGCATCACTCTCATTTCTCTTCCCAGTTTTTCCTCTACGTCTTTTACTTGATTTTCAAAATCCTTTTTGAGCTCTTCTATGGCCTCAGATCAATTCATAATTTTCTTGGAGGCTTTGGATGTAGGAACTTTGACTTTATTGTCTCCTTCTGAGTGTGTGTTTTGATCTTCCTTGTCACCATAGTAACTTTCAATAGTCAAGAGTTTTTTTTCCCTGTTATATGCTCATTTTCCCAGCCTATTAGTTGTCTTTAAGTCTTTGTTAAAGGAGGGCTCTGCTTCCAGGGTGGAGGGTGTACTGTCCCAAGTTTCAGGAGCTTTGTGTAGCTGTTTTCAGAGATACTTCTAGGGACCTCTAAGTTTTCTGTTCTTCCAAGGTGATATGATATAAGGAGAGGTGTTTACTCCTCTCCTGACCTGTGATGTGTTCTGTGAGAGACCACAGGCACTCTTTTCTGCTCTGGAATTGTGAGAAGGGTCCCATCTCCACTGTAGCTGAAAGCTCTGCTATGCTAGTACTCCTCTCTACCCTGGGACTCCCACCCAGGACCCAGATCTGAGTACGGGCAAAGCAACAGAGTCCTGCCTTAGTGCTAGTACTACCATCTGTGGGCTGAGGGCTCCAGAAGCAGCTCCTGTTGCCTTTCACTGCCAGTTTAGTCACTCCAAAGTCCTGCTCTTGGTTTTCTGCAGTTTGGGCTATCCTCGCAAGGCTTGTGCTCTACTGCACTTCAGTCACCCAGGTGTGACCTTTCCTGCTCACCCTCTAAGTTATCTTGGGCTGGAAACTTGTTTCACTCTGTCCTTTTGTGGCTTCTGCTGCTCTAGAATTTGTTTAGAATCATTTCTTAAAGGTATTTGGAGAGGTCTTTGGGAGAACTTTATTGCCTTTATTCTTCCATCTTGGCCCTGCCTAATCCCAGCAAACCTATTAAGTCCTTATACTGTACTTGGAACTGGAATACAGAAGGAGGAAGAGGGTTACTTAGATGGAACTATGTGGGTACTCTCTCTATTGGTACAGATCTTACAGCCCTTCCTTACCTGCTTAATTGTGTAAGATTCTTTTTTCTTTTGCTTTTTGGAGGAGGGAAGGCAGGAAAATTGGGGTTAAATGACTTGCCCAAGGTCACATGCTTAGTAAGTGTTCAGTGTCTGAGGCTGGATTTGAACTCAGGTCCTCCTGACTCTAGGGCCAGTGCTACCCCATGAGATTCTTATTTATGTCCTTCTACAAATATTCCATAGACTTTCTATTCAATGTTTTTGAGGCTTTCTAATGTTTAATTTGTCTATATTCATTGGAGCAAGGAATGCCATTAAAGGCATAAGGAACTGCCTGAGTGAATCTATAAAAGTAAAAAGTTTGGAGAACAATGAGTACCATATTTCATTACGTAACTGTCACAGATTTTATGCCAAAATTTTTGCAAAAAAAGTGGGGTGTGACCATTATGTGAAGATTTTTTTTTAGTTGTGTCAGCATTAGTTAAAAATCTTTTATTACTAAAATGTCTTTGGTGTAAGATTAGCATCCTTGGAATACTTGTGAATATATATTAAAATTAAATAGTCCAAATAGACCCACATTATTTCTTCATGACATTTTAGTGAACATTTTTCTGGTCTGAAAAATAAAGTTAATGTATTAGTTGTTATTGATTTGTGCATTCTAGTCAAAATATTACACTTGAGACAAGTTACTACGGTGTTGTGACATATGGATTTACAAAGTTTAATCTTTTGTGTCTGAGGAATCAGCACCTGCTATCGTTGGTTTCGTTGTCTGATGCGCTGTCCTCAGCACCACTCACATTAGATGTGTTTATTTCATAGTCACTCTGCCACATTATGTCATCTTCAGATCCATCTAGTGCAGTGTGGTTCTCAACTTGTAGATTGTGTTCAATTTGTAACAATGAAAATACATCCTGCATATCAGATATTTACATTATGATTCATAACAGTAGCAAAATTACAGTTATGAAGTAGCAACGAAAATAATTTTATGGTTGGGGGGTCACCACAACATGAGGAACTGGATTAAAGGGTCACAGCATTAGGATGGTTGAGAACCACTGCTCTAGTGTGTTCAAAATTCCCATCTTTTTGAAGCTTTCGATGACTGTTTTGTGTGGTATAAAGTCCTTACTCTTAATTACCCACATGAATATCACCTCCAAGGAATGGTGCTTACTATTTCCAGTGGGTGTCATCATTGCTTACCATTCACTGGTAGAAATGGTGCCAGTAGGGGAGGCTAGGTGGCACAGTGAATAAATAGAACACTAGCCCTGGAGTCAGGAGGACCTGAGTTCAAATCTGGCCTCAGACACTTAACACTGACTAGCTGTGTGATCTTGGGCAAGTCACTTAAGCCCAACTGCCCTGCTTTCCACCCTCCGAAAAGCAAAAAAAAAAAAAAAAAGACAATACCTGTTCTAGGCTCATGACTTGAAATGGAGGAGAGATAAATGTGTATCCATATGCCATGGGTGAATACATTGCTGCTCTGTTTACTTTTAAGTGGTATGATGAACAGAATTCTACCAGGTTATAAATAAATTTTTGGACTGAAAAAAATAGGGTGCGATGATTATGCAGTGGTAATGATTATGTGGTGAAATTCGTTATTGTAGTTTGACTGAAGGGGTTCATTGTGAAATGAGGCTGTAGAGAGAGAGGTGGACTAGACCAGGGGAGTCTTCACATGCTAGGCTGAGGTGTTTGGCCTTTTTCCTGTAGGTTAGTGATGCTGATGACAGTATTTTTTACTGTCCATAATTATTTTAAATTCAATTTCTTTTTCTATTCTTGCTGGATTTTGTTGGTAATATACAGAAATGCTGATGATTTATATGGGTTTATTTATGTCCTGCAACTTTGCCGAAGTTGTTCATTGGTTCATTTAGTTTTTTTAGTTGACGCTTTAAGGTTCTCTAAGTAAACCATCATATTATCTGCAAAAGCTATAATTTTGCTTCTTCTTTGTCTATGCTTATTACTTCAGTTTCTTTTTATTGTTTTATTATTATGGCTAGTATTTGCAGTACAATATTAAATACTAATGGTGATAATGGACATTCTTAGTTGACCTCTGAACTTACTGTAAAGTCTTTTAACTTACTCCTATTATAGCTAATGCTTACTTTTGTTTTTAGATAGATACTAATTATCATGATAGGGAAAGCTTCATTTATTCCTATGGTTTCAAATGGTTCATTTTTTAAAATAAGGGTGGGTGTTGTAATTTGTCAAAAGCCTTTTCTGTATCTAATTAAATGGTTTTTGTTTTCTGTTGTTATTGATATGGTCAGTTATGTTCAGAATTTTCTTAATACTGAACCAGCCTTGCATTTCTGTTATAAATCCAGTCTGATCATAGTGTATGATCTTTATTATATATTGCCGTAACCTCCTTGGATAGTAGTTTATTTAAAATTTGTACATCACCATTCAGTAGAGAAATTGATCGGTAGGTTCTTTCTCCCCCCCCCCCCAGCCCCCTTGTTTTGACTCTCCCTGTTTTAGCAATCAAAACAATATTTATGTCATAGAAAGAATTTGGTAGAATCCTCTCTTTACTTATCTTAAAAAAACAAGTTTATACAGTAGTAGAATTAATTGTTGTTTAAATGTTTTGTAGAATTTACTTCTAAATCCATCTGGTCCTCAGGTTTTTTTTTTTCCTTTGGGAGTTCATTTATGGCTTGTTCAATTTCTTTTTCTAAAGTGGGGTGATTTAAGTGTTCTATTTCCTGTTTACTTGGACAGTTTACATTTTTGTAAATATTTTTCCTTCCATTTAGATTGTCAGTTTTATTAGCTAGTATTTGGACAAAATAACTCTTAATTGTTTTTATTTCTTCATTGTTATTAACTAACCTTTTTCATTTTTGATACTGATAATTTTCTTCTTTCTCTTAATCAGATTATATTTTATATATTTTATTGTCTTTTTCCCCCTTCTTTTGATGTAAGCATTTAGAGCTATAAAAATTCCCTGAGTACTTCTTTGGCAACATCCCACAAATTTTGGTATGTTGTCTCATTGCTATTATCTTTAATGAAATTATTGATTGCTTCTATGATTTGTTCTTTGACCTACCCCTTCTTTAGGAGAAGTTATTTAGTTTACGATTAATTTTTGTTCTTTGTTTCAATGGCCCTTTGTTAAATGTAATATATGTTTCTACTTTTTTGAATTTGTTTATGAGGCTTTTATGTGCTAATATATACTTGGTTTTTGTGAATGTTTGATGCACAGTAGAAAAGTAGGTACAATCCTTTGCATTTCCATTCAGTATTCTCTGGATGTCTACCATATCAAACTTTTCTAAAATTCTTTTCAGTTCCTTGACTTTTTTCTTATTTTTCATTTGATTTATTTAGGTTTGAGAGGGGTTAATTGAGGTCTGTCACTATTATAGTTTTACTGTCTATTTCTTTCTATGGCTTATTGAACTTTTTCTTTAATAATTTGGATATTCTGCCATTTGGTGCATATGTTTAGTATTGATATTATTACTAATATTGATATTGTCCGTGGTACCTTTTAGGAAAATGTTATTCCCTGCTTATCTCTTTTAATTTGGTATATTTTTGCTCTTGTTTTGTATGAGATTATGGCTGTTATTAGAAGTTTTTTTTTTTAACTTCAGCTGAATTATGATAAATTCTGCCCCAACCCTTTATTTTAACTCTGTATTTTTTTCTCTTTCAAGTGAGTTTATTGTAAACAACATATTCTTGGATTCTGGTTTCTAATTTATTCTTCTGTCCTCTTCCACTTCGTGGGTGAATTCATCCCATTCACATTTACTATTATGATTTTTAACTGTGTATTTCCCTCCATCCTATTCTCATATACTTCTTTTTTTTCACTGACTCTTCTTTGAGTCTGTTATGCTTTTTGACAAATCCCTCTCTTTGTCTGTCCTCCTTTTTGTTCCCTCCTTTTCCCTTAACTCCTTTCTTTCCCATTTATACTTTTAGTAAGATACCTTTCTCTGTACCCAACCATATATTCTTCCCTCCTTTAACCAGTTTAGATGAAAATGAGGTTTAAATATTGTCTCTTACCTCTCTTTTCTCCCCCCCGCCATTGTATAAACTACTTTTTTGTACACATCCTTTATGTAAGATAATGTTCCCTATTCTTCCTCTCCTTTCCTCCCTCTCTCAGTGCATTCTTCTTCCTCACTTATTCCATTCTTTTTTTGAGATCATCCAACCCAACATAATTACACCCAAGCCTTCTGTGTAATTAGACTCCCTCTGTAACTCCTGGTGATGAGGGCTATGTTTATCATATTCCTATATAACAGCATTTACAATTTAACCTTGTTTTGTCTCATGATTTCTCACTCATGTTTACTTTTTAATGCTTCTCTTGACTGCTGGGTGTGTTTGTCACATTTTCTATTTGGCTCTGATCTTTTCATCAGAAATGCTTGTAAGTCTTCTATTTCATTAAAGGTCTTCCTTTTTCCCTTGTATACTCAGTTTTGCTACATAGATTATTCTTCGTTGTCAGCCTAGATCCTTGCCTTCTGGAGGGTCATATTTCAAGTTCTGCACTTCTTTATGGTTTGCTCATTCTTCCAGGCTACTTTTTGACTTTAGAATTTATGGTTATGCTGGGCACTGTGTATTTCGGGGAGTTAGGATGTCTGGTCTGAGCTTCTGTCCTCTTAATGTCCTTTTGCTCTTTCATAACTCTGGCTCAGGACCTGCAAGCTTTCAGTACTCTCAAGAGTGGTGTGATGGAGGAGGAAGTCTGTTTACTGCCCTCCTGGTCTTAATTCTGCAAGTTCCTGACCCAGAAGACTCCTGCTTGATTCAGCCACTACTGGCCCTCTGGGAGGCTCTCCAGGTTCAAGGCAACTAAATTCCTCTTCCCTCTTTTGTCTGGGACACTGCACTCCTCTCCTGCCATCAGTATCCTATAGCTGTCATTTGCTTCCTAGAACTTGTTCAATGCTGAGTACATAACTAGGGGCATCACAACCACTTTTCTCCACCCTGGATCTGTGACACAACACTGAATGGTGGGCAGCAGAGCTTTCAGATGGCAGCACCCAACCTTTGCTCAGAGATCCCCTGGGATATCTTTCTGGTGCCCTGTTCAGGGATCTCTCAGTCCCTGGGTGCTACAGTGCTTCCCACCACAGCAGCTGCACACTCCTACCAACCCTCTTCCCCAGTGTCTAGAGACCTCTCTGTTTCTCTGAGTTGCCCTGGGCTGGAAAAATGACTTCCTGATCAGAATTCAATCTTGAGCATTCCCTAGATCTTTGTTGAAGAGGTGGGAGGGGAGAGCTAGACTCTCACTTTGCTATCTTGATTCTACCCTGAATTACTCTCTATGAACAAATTAGTAAAAAGTCCTAGAGCCTAGCACAGTGTCTAGCACATAGTAGGCTTAATAAATACATGTTGATTGATAGTGACCAGTCTTAAAAGTACCATTAACAGGCGCTACTTTTTCTTTTTAAAATCTCCTTATTACTCACTGCCTTCACATGCTCCTAATTGCATCTATTTCGCTACTATCCTTAGCCATCATGTTTTTCATCTTGCTTCTGAGTACCCTGTCATGTCCCGAGCCATGGTATGGACAAGAATAGCAGTGGATATGGTAGTCTTGTCTTAATGTCAAAGGCTGGTTTTAGCATTTGGAGTTGGAGAATTAAACCCAAAATGTTCCAATGAAAGTTATTGATTGAGTGTTTGTGATTGAGTGTTTACTGCACATCCAAACACATAGAATATCTGGTCACTGCCCTCAAGGAAGAAGACAAGACACAAAAATGGCAAGCCTTACCAGGGCATGTTTGTTAAGTATCCAAAGAAAGGATGTAAAATCTAAGGGCCAAGGGATGTCAGAGGAAGATGAGATCAGGGATGGTTGGGATGAAATAGGAAAGAATTCCTACGAGATATATTTTATTTCATATGTCCTATATGTTAGTATGACTTTTGTGTATTTCTTTCCCAGTTTTTGAGGGAAGATCTCAACTACCATGACCCAACAGTGAAACACAGCACGTTCCATGGGGAGGATAAGCTCATCAGTGTGGAGGACCTATGGAAGGCATGGAAGGCCTCAGAAGGTAAACCATTGACCTGTCAAAACAGTGTGGGGGAAGAGTGACCAAATTGAATGGCCCTTACAAAACGTAAACTGATGAAGAAAACTCAAAAACTGAGAGCAAAAGGAAAGGAAAAAACATCTTTAAAGGTAGTATTATAATATTCCCAAATGAATGTAACTATATCATAGCTCGCATTTGTAAAATACTTCAAAGTTTACAAGATAATTTCCTCACAATACATTCATGAAAGAAATAGTAAAAAAAAATTATTATCCTCATTTTGCAAATGAGAAAATAGAGGCTAAGGAAAGTAAATTGACTTATCCAGGATGAAACAATAAAGATCACAGTCAGGATCTGAACTTGAGTTTCCTGACTCCTAGCCTAAGGCTCTTTTTATTGCACTTTGAATGCATGCAGGCAGTTGTGCTTAGAGAATGCATTGCTGCAGAAGTTATAAGACACAGTCTCTGCCCTCATGGCACTCATAGTTTTGTAGGAGGGCATGACACATAAATAACTATAATGTCATAAATCATGGTGATTGTATGAGTGGTGCAAACCAGGGGAAAGAAGATCATTTCTGAGCAGGAGGTAGGTGGACCAGGAAAAGCACCCTGTTGGACATGACATTTGAATGGGGCCATGAAGTACAGATAGGATTTTAATAGAGGTTGGGGTAAGGGACATTTCATTGACAAAGAATGACATGCAGAAATGTAGAAGAAATGAAATTCTAGATGTGTATGGCAGCTAGTAAAGAGATCAGCTTAGAAGTAGTGCAGGATACTTAAAGAGGATATAAGCTATGATAAGAATGGAGAGATAAACTGGAATTTAATGGTGGAGGAACTTGAATTCCTCACTACCAGCAGAAGTTTGTTTTCAGATGTTGAAGAATCATTGAAGGTTTTTGGTGGATGAATTTAGGAGTTATAGTTGTAAATGTATTTTCCCTGCTTACCTTATTGTTGAACCCTTGGCAGAAGTTCAGGTTTCCTGAGAATTCTTGAAGAGAATGGGAGAATGAATTCTATTAGTTCTTCCTGGTTCTGGCTTCTCTTTTCCAGGCTTCCTCCTTTATTATATTAGGTACTCTACTAATGGCAAGATGATCACTTTCCATGACCAAGAAAAGCAAGGAAGAATGATGATGCCCAGAAGGTTTGGGATTGAGAAACCCAGAAAGAAATGATGCTCAGACTATTATGGTTCAGTATTGAAGACAGGATCCCTATGTCCTTGATAGTCATAGAGCTTCAAAGCTGGAAGGGTCCACAAAGATCATCAGTTCCAATTTTCTCAATTTGCTGATAATCACATTAAGTCCCAGAAAAGGAAAGTGACTGGCTCAAGGTGACAGAACCAGTTAGTGTTTCAGAAAGAGAATGTGTAGTTAAGTATTCTCATGGAGTTTATATGTAATTAATGTTCATATGTCCTTAGCTTCTCCTTTAATTTTCTTACCATTGTCTGGAGATAAAAAAGGTAAAACTTTGGTGAAGATATAATGTCTCAATTTTCTAAAAAGGGAAAGAAGTAGAGTCTGCATATTCTAGGCTAGTGAGTTTGATTTCACTTCTTGTCAGAGTTCTGGAATATATTATTAAAGGGATGGTTTTTTAATATCTAGAAAAGGAAGCAGTTATTATTAAGAGCTGTCAGCTTCATTGAGAACAAAGCCAAAAGCATTTCCTTTTTTAAAAACAGAGTTATTAGACTGATAGACTAGAGAAATCTGTAGATGTAATATTACCTAAATAGAACAAATCATAACAAACTCTTACGCTGTCTTTTAAAACAAGATAGGTGGTGACTGCATGACAACATGTGTAGTTATATGGATATATGTACTATATCACAAAACTTTTGTGGAGAACATGCTTTATAAATCTGTTATTATTATGAAAGGCTGATGAAGTGTGTTTGTGGGAACATTGTGCTGTTGGGGTTGCTGAAGTCTAGAGAAAACTATTCCTGACCTTGGGACTGGTACAGCTTTTGGAAATCTTTGGCTGGCCATGTCAACTGTTTGGTTTTATTGGCCTTCCTCTGCAAGGAGGCTATCCAGAAGGGACCTGTTCTCTAGTTTCTTTGTTAGGGAACTAAAAGATCAGGAAACCATTGTGGGCAGGTCACTGCTGCCCACTCATCCACCCATCTATCTCAGCAAGTGCTATCGTTTGGTGATTGGGGAAGGAGCTCTTAATTTGCTTGGGTCCTCATAGTTTGAAAGTGGAAAAAACCAGTGCCTGCCTAATATTTGTTGTGTCCATATCTCCCCTCCCCCTGCCTCATCTTCTGGGCCAAAATCATCTTAAGGTAAGAAGTAAGAATTCTTTGGGGTTTAGTTCAACTAACTTCCTTTTCCCTATTTCCTTAGGGGACAAAGCAGATCCTGTACTTTTCTGGTATCTAAAATGCCCTAGATTGATTGTGCCAAGCCCCTTCCCAGTATTCCTCCAACCCAGGATCAGCCTGTAGAAAGAATAAGCCTAAGAAAATGTCCTCATTCTGTTTAAGTACTTTATATTATCTCAAGAACACAGTCCCTATTGTCTTTAAATCAGAGCTTTGGAGGTGGGGAGTAGATAGTGAGAGGTGAAGTTGCATTAGAAAGAACACTGATCTTGGAATGAAGAGATGTAGATTTGAGTCTTGGTTCTGCCTTGATTCCTCATTTGACTATGAATGAGTACTTTCCCTTCTCTGAGTATTTGCTTTCTTCTTTGTAAAATGAGAGATTAATTAGAGACTAGATGGTCTTTTAAGTTCAAAACTTCTTAATGCTTAGGGTAACTGAGAAGTGAAAATGACTTAGACTAGGAATAGTTTTTTTTCCTTCTCTGAGGTTAATTAGGCATAAAATGACCTCTAAGGTATTAGCTTCCTTATAAGTAGGGCTGTTGAAAAGTGAAAATGCCTACCACAGGAGATAGTGAACTCATCCTCACTTAGGGTTGCCTGTCAAGTGTATTTTAGAGAGATTCATGGCTTAGACCAGCTGACATCTCAGATCCTTTCCCATTTGAGATTATATGATCCATATTTAGCCTTTCAGTAGATTCTTACAGCTGTCATTTGAAGGAAGCAGAGTAGCGACTTCTTTGATAAGTAAGAAAATCAAGTAATGGAGATGGATAAGATAATTTATCCAAGGATTATATCCCTAGTTGTTTATGTTAGTTTATGTTTAGTTTCTTATCCTAGAGTTTATGTTAGTATCTTATCTTATGCTTCATGATGGCAGTGACTCTGTCTTACATAAATTTCTCTCTCTTAAAAGGTGAAAACAATATTTTGCAGCTGGTATGCACTTAATAAATATTTACTGAGTGAATAACTCTTGTCCCATGGGTCCTGGGGCAGTCATTTCTATAATGGCATCTTCCAATCTTGAAATTGTGCAAGTAATTTAATCACTCTCTAAACCTTTGCTTTCCCCGTGTAGAAAATGATGACAATAAACCTTGTACTATTTACAAAGGTAGTGATGAAAAAAAGTACTTTGTAAGGCTTAAAGCATTAAAGAAATGTGAGTTGTCATTATTATTAGGTGGGTGGTCTAACAACTCCCTCCTTAGTGCTCAGACCCCAGGCCTCTTATGTCCAAGGAAACAGCTTTCCAGGCTAACAGTCCTGTGACCTTCCCAACAAAGGCTCTGCAGTCAGGGTGAAGAGGGTAAAGTGTATAGAAAAAGACATTTTCTGAGTTCTCTGGCTTGAGGAAATCCATCCCACACACTTTCAATGACTTTCCATGTTTTAATAAGAACTAGGCCCCCTGGAGTTCCTCAGTGAACTTGGCAAGGTTGAGTGTGGGGGAAGAAATAACTTTTATCACTGTTAATAATTGAGGCTCATGTATACACATCTAGTCAGCCTATAAACTTTACAAAATTGCTAAGGCAAGTAGGCCTGCCTTTTTTCTCTTCCATAAACCTTTCCATCTCTTCCAAATGCTGTCTTAATGATACTCGAAACCTCGGGTCAAATACAACGTTTTGTGGGCAACTTGGTCACCCAGTGGATAGACTACTGGGCCTACAGTTAGACTGGAGTTCAAATCTATCTCATTTAGTAGCTGTGTGACCCTAGGTGAGTCACTTGTTCTCTGTCTGCCTTAGTTTCTTCAACTTCCAAATGAGGTTAATAGCACCTAGCTTGCAGGGTTGTTGTGAGACTCAAAGGAGATAATATTTATAAAGTACTTAGCATAGTGCCTGGTGCATAATAGGTATTTATTTAATAAATGTTCCTTTTCCCATGGTATATGATATTTTTAAGACCTATATTCCCTGCCTTTACCTGTTGGACACCCAACTGAGAGTTTGTCAGGTGCCAATAGACAAGGTGTCTAGCTCGTGTGTGAAGTAGAGGGATGGGCTGTGGGGTCAGGCATTTGGATTTGGCAACTAAGCTACTCTTAGTAGTGGGGAAGAGAACAGAATGGGCTTATCTGTTGGGGAAGTAGAGGAGCTTCTCTTGCTTTTATTTAGACTCCCTCCCCTTATCCCCTTCCCCCCCCATACCTCATTTTCCTCTTCTGTCACAGGGTTGCTGTTCTTGACAGTGAGGGTTGTCTTGCTCACTCATGCCTGATTTCTTCCTTGACACTAAAAGGGGGGCAATATGGTGCCCCTTAATTTGGGTCCCAACTCTGTTACTTTTTAACTTTATGATTGTAGGCACAGTTTTCTCCCCTCCCCCCTTCCCCTACCTTGGCCCTCAGTTTCCTTTTCTGTAATATAAAGGGTGTGTGTGTGTGTGTGTGTGTGTGTGTGTGTGTGTGTGTGTGTGTTTGTGAATTTCTTTCTAGTGCTAACATTCTTTGGTAAGTTAAGCTCCACTTCCATAGCCATCCCTGGCAAGAAATGGGAAGCCTTTAGGCTAAGATAAGATAATCAGTGAAAAAGCTCTAGGTTTCTTTAGGGTCTCATATACGGCTTGATAAATCAGTACCAAAGATTTTAGCTTCCCAGGCTACCTCTGTGTTCTTTCTCCATAGCTACAAATTAGTTGCTCAAGTAGCCTTGCTGAAAAGAAAGGATTTGGGGGTAAAGCCATCCTTCCTGGGTCATCTATAAGCTAGTTGCAGCAGGAGAGGCAGAAGAGGCTGCCATTCCAACAGCTTTGGACTTCAGCTCATTAGAAAGTAGAAAGAAGCTCCAGATGGGGCTTGAGGTTGAGACATGACTGTGAAAGTTGTCTTCCTGCCTGAGGTCCTGGCTCTTTACCATTACCCTAGGGAGCTTCAGCTCCATGAAAGGCATCTGGTTTGGAATCAAATACCTAAAGGGTTTTTGTTGCAGAAAGACATTCATGAGCCCCTGGAATCTGCTTGTTGAAAACTCATGGGTGGGCAGGTGTCATCAGACTCATACCCAAACCACTTCAAAGCTTAGAGCAAGAAAGAGTTGGCTAGCTCCTCAAGCTTTCAGATAAACAAAACCAAGAGAGATGTTTATTCTGTTGGATTGGCTGTTTAGAAATGTCTTTGCTAAGTGTTATCTTAAAGCCAACTGGTTAAACTTCATAGCCATTATATGCTGACATAATACCAGGGGAAGGACACAGAGTGTTTTCTCTTTTCCTGAAGCGCTCTCTTACATGGCATTTTAACTATTCAATTTTCTACTTTTCCTTCTGCTCAAGAGGAGTCAATAACTCTTGGATTCTTGCCTTTCAGTACTCTATTTATCAAGTCCCAGAGGTGATTCTTCAGAAATGGGAAGGCAGATGCCTGCTGCCACAATCAACAGTTAAGGCCAGTCGTAGCCATGGTTTTCAACAAGAGGCCCCAGTGGGGCTGGTGCCTTGAAGGTGGCCCAGCCCTGTAAGGAGTCAGACATAGGGTCAGGCCTCAGACATCCTGCAAGAAAACAAAGGGCTCTTCAGGGGCCAAACTGAAAATGGCTCAAGAATATTGGGTAGCAAGCCAAAAGGAAATGTCCCAGTGCAGATAGGATGTGATGGCCAGACCCCAGATTCAGCCTTCCTGAGATGTCACAGGAATAGGTAGTTTGGCAAGGGCTACAGCTATTACACAGTGCTCTCCAGAAGAGCTGAAGTGAACATTGTGGGTGGGGGACAGGTATGGCCATTCAGAGTAGTAATCACTGGGTCTTAAAATTTGGCGCTTTCCTTGGCATGTGTTTTTTCATACAATTGGTATCATTTCCTCTGAGATAGGAAGGGCTCAAGGATATTCTTCTATGAGGTCTACCATTAGAGAGCCTTAAGGCACAAATAGGGCAGAGGTTTTTTAACCACCTACACTTGGCTCCTGAAGGAAGCAATTACTAGATTTATAGCTTGCTGCTGACTTCAGTCTGCACCTTAGGAAGGGATCCCTTTATCTCAGGAGCATACCTATATATCCCCATCCCATCCTGACTTGGGCTATCTCCAGACTTGAGCATTGAAGTCACTGGCTTCTGGGTTGGTTCTTTGAAGGCAAAGAAAGGGATAAAGGAAGAGAGGTCGCTTGTTCTCACACCAGAGTGGCTTTGCTCAGGCTATTCCATAAGGAATTAGAGAGATTCTATTCCATCCTCTGCTGGTCTTCTGATCTGGTTCTTCCTCGTTGCAAGGGACTTTTCTGGTCTGGGGTGTGTGTGTGTGTGTGTGTGTGTGTGTGTGTGTGTGTGTGCAGAAGGAAGCCACTCCTTCCTTCTCCCTCCACCTGTCTCTTGGCTTGACCTATTCTGCCTATTGGGATAGGAGAGAAAGGCTATTCCATCTGCTTCTGCATTGATCTCTTTTCTTGAACTGCCTAACACTCTGCAAGGACACTACCCTGAGACTAAACCTCTAGTGATGTTAACCCTCCTGAATTCATCCAGTGAAGAATAAATTACTACCTCATCATACCCTTCCCATCCCAGTGATCTTGAACTCTCAGCTTTCATTATATAAATTCTATTCTACATTGCCACTGCCTGCTCCATTATTCCCATCCCTCTCAATCCAGCCTTCCCAGGGTTAAACTCTAAAGCTATCCACCCCTTCCAATGTGCTCTTTGGAATATGTACTTCATATGTAAAAAACTTGCTTTTATCTTAAATTTTTTCCTTCCCTATCTTCTGGCTCTCCCTGAGACCTGGCCCCCTCCTGATGACACAGCTTCCTTGGCCACCTTTTCCAGCACTGGCTGCCTTTTTGCTCATTCCCTCCAACTTGATGGTTGAGGTGGGGAAGTAGGCATACTTCTTGCTTCCCATGACCACTTCCGTCTCTCATCTTTTAAGGTTCATTCAGTCTACATCTATTACCCAGTAAAAATTCTGGTGGCTATTGTCAACCAACATTCAGGATATTTTCCTTCTTTCCTCACTGAGTTCAATGCCTAGCTCACAGTCATTCTTTCCTATCTAATACCTGCCTTCATACTAGGGGACTTCCACATACATATTGATATTCCTCAAACACCCTTACCTCTTAGTTCCTCAGCTTGCACAATCTGTTGTCTCTCTTTTTTGCAACTTCAAATCCTGATCTTTGTCTTTACTGTGACCTACAGTAAAAGGCCCCTTAGTTCTTTCTGAGGCCATTACCCCTGAACTGGTACTCTTCCCTTCCTCATCTTGACCAAGTGAACCAGTTCAACTCTACACTTGCTTCCTCTCTTGAGTCACTTGCCCTCTTATTGTATCACTGATCTTGCATTGCCAAATTTTAACCCTGCTTTATTCCCACCATCTATTGCCTTCACTATCTTAAATAATCTCAACTGGGCCCTCACTGCAGCAAGGCAATTCTTTTATACTTCCTGAATTGGCTCACTTTCTCATTCACCACAGCATCTTTTTATCCCTCTTCAAACTTCCCAGAGTCTATCCTCTCGGCTCAAAATCTTTTTCATTTTTCTTTGAAGAAATTGAGGCCATTCACTGAGAGCTGCTTCTTCTCTCCTCCTCAGCACATCTTTTAAGTGCCTTTTGCTCAAATCTCCTCCTGACTTACATAGTGAGGTAGCCCTTCTCCTTGCCAAAGCAAACCCACCTCTACATGCATAAGTGATCCCATTCTATCCTGGCTTCTTCCACAGATTGCCTCCCCTGTCATCCACACTCTCTCATTTATCTTCAATCTCTCCTTGTCTATTGGCTGCTTCCTTATTGTCTACAAACATTATTGTATTTCCCCTATTCCCCCAAAACTCATTTCATCCTTCCCTTCTCTGCTAACTGTTGTCTCTAATCATTTCACTCTTTTGTGGCTAACCTATTTGAGAAGGCCTTCCGTAATGGGTACCTCTACTTCCTTTTCTCTCTCTTTTTGACTGTCCACAGTCTCAGGGTGGCTAGGTGGCTCAGTAAATAGAGCACCGGCCCTAGTCAGGAGGACCCGAGTTCAAATCCAGCCTCAGACACTTAGCACTTACTAGCTGTGTGACCTTGGGCAAGTCACTTAACCCCAATTGCCCTGCCTTCCTCCCTCCAAAAAAAAAAAAAAGTAAAAAAGACTATCCACAGTCTAGATTCTGACATCATCATTCAACAGAAATTGCTCTCTACAAAGTTATCAGTGATCCCTTATTATCCCTTAACTGCCAAATCTCAGTCTTGGTCATTCTTGACCTTTCTGCAACCTTGTCAGTTTTCAGTCACTCTCTTCTCTTTGATACTCTCTTTTAGGTTTTTGTGACACTTCTGTCTCCTGGTTCCCCTACCCATCTGACTCCTTCTTAGTCTCCTTTCTGGGATTCTACATCCAGGTCACACCTATTAGCCATGGACACTGACTTTCCATGGGGCTCTGTTCTGAGCTCTTTTCTTTCTCCACACTCATTCACTTAGTGATTTCATCATCTCACATGGATTCAATTATCATCACTATACATATTTTTCCTAAATCTACTTATCCAGCCTTAACTTCTGCTGACACCCAGTTTCATATCTTCAACTGCCTGTTGGACATCTTGACCTGGATATCTCAGGGGTATTAAAATCAAATAGAAATGAATACCTGTGGGTCATATTGACATAGAAAACCACAAATTAACCTTACTTATGTTGTACTGTTATTTTGATTTATTTTATTAGACATTTCCCTGTTACATTTTAATCTGGTTCAGGCTACATTTGGGAGTTTTGTGGACAGCCATGAGTTTGATACCCCTGCTGTAGACATCTTAAACTTGACATGTATGAAATTGAATTATCTTTTACCCTAAATCATCCTCTCTTCCTAACTTCTCTGTTATTGTTAAGGGCACCAACGTCGCAGCCACCCAGGCTTGTAACCTATTTGTCATACTTGACTTCTCCCTCTCTCACCATTCATATTCAATCAGTTGCCAAATTCTGCTGGAATCATCAAAACATCTCTTTTGCCTATGCCCCTTTTTCTCCTCTAACACTACCACCAGTTTGGTACATCACCTCAAGCCTGGACTATTGCAGTAGCCTGCTGGTGGGTCTTGTCTGCCACAAATCTCCCCCCATTCAGTCCAACTCTATTCAGCTGCTAAAGTACTCTTAGGTCTGACCATGTCACCCCAAAACTCAATAAACTCTAATGGTTTCCTATCATCTCCAGGGTCAAATACAAAATCCTCTGTTTGGTGTTCAAAGTCCTTCATAACCTTCCTCCCCTCTATCTTTCTAGTCTTTGTATACTCCATATCCCCCAGATATTCAGTGATCCAGTTATACTGTTCTCCTTGCTGTTCTTCACACAAGAGATGATATCTGTAGACTCTCTTCATTTTCACTGGCATCCCCCACTCCTGGAATTCTCATCCTCCCCATGTGCCTCCTGGCTTCCCAGGCTTCCTTCAAGTCATAGCTAAAATCCTACCTGCTATAGGAAGTCCTTCACAATCCCATTTCATTCTAATGTGTCCCCTCTATTTGTTATTTCCTGTTTATCCTGTGTGTGTATGTGTGTATACACACACACACACACACACACACACACACACACAGAAAGAGAGAGAGAGAGAGAGAGTTTGTTTGTTTGTACATATTTGTTTGCATGTTGTCTCCCCACCAGATTGTGAGCTTCTTGAGAGAAGGGACTGTTTTTGCCTTTTTTATCCTCACTGCTTAGCCAATGCTTGGAACATAATAAGCACTTAATAAATGGTTTTTGATTGAACTTCACATAGTACTTTATTTGCACCTATCTTATACTTATCGGTATTTATCTTCCCTTCTTAGACTCTAATGGTCCCTGTCTTCCTGAGACAGTTGCCTTTTTAATGTATTTATCATCACAGGACAGATTCTTAATAAGTAGGGTTCTTTTTTAATACTTGTGAGGCAAATGCACAGGTCAGTCACATGGCAGAATGTGATAGCCAAGGAGAAATCCAGAGAATATACCTTAGGAAAATTATGCCAATATAAGAAATATTAATTTCATCCACCTGGGGAAATGCCTAGTGGGTGACTTAAGTAAATCCAAGTAATAGGTAGTTGTTTGAGGCTCTGAAAGGTCACACTGCTAGTGTCAGAAGGAGGATTTGCATCTCTGTCTTGTCAAAGTCCAGCACTCTATTCACTATGTCATGATGCCTGGGGGAAAAAATGACTATTATTGTTACTGTGTTTATTATTTAGATCAGTGATGTCAAACTCAAATGGGGGCCACTAATCTGTACATGAGGATCCCAGTGGGCTTCATATTGACTTAATTTTGAAATGGGGTGTTATCTGTGTTTTATTTTGTTTTTATTTATTTTGTTAAGTATTTTCCAATTACATTTTAATCAGTTTGACTGTACTTGGAAGTGTTGTGGGCCATGTGTTTGACACTCTTATCTAGATCATCTGATCATAGATGTACAACTGGAGGAGACCTCAGAGACCATCTAGTCTAACCACGTCATTTTACAGATGAAAAAACTGAAGGTCAGGAAGTTAGATGCCAAAGAGCTTGCTGTTGCCAGATATCAGCCCCTTCCATGAACTTTGTGTCAGGAAAAGAAAGAAAGCTCCTTTCTGACTGCCCTAGGTGATATCAGGAGAAATGACAAACACTTTCCTGTTCAAATGATGTGAGATCTGCTGCCTAAACCAATGGACTTTGGGCATTAAGGTTGCCAGCTTGGGCCTGGACTTGAGACCAACTCTGAATAGCTGATCACCCCAGGCCTTTCCCTGAAACATAAAGTTACCTCCTACTCTCTGTCTTCTGATGGCAGAACTGAAAGTTCCTTTTGTGGAGGAGGGAGGTTGTTGCTTCCTTGGCAGCGGAGGGGGCTCCACAGGTCACCACTTGCCATTTTGAGTCATATCTTCCTATCTCTTCAGCCTCTAGCATCAGGCTCTCCCAGTATTGTTCCAGGGAATGGAAATGATCTTCCACCTAGTATTCATCTCTGGGAACAAAATCCTATCTTCCGTTGTTGGGTTTTGCTAGACACCTATCTCTAGCCCTATCCTTTCACAGCTTCTACTATCTGGCTCTATTACTTCCTAACTGTGTGACTACTTGGAAAAGCAGCATTGTATAGAGGACAGAGCACAGGATTTAGAAGGAAGAGGTCTGAGTTCAACCTCCATCTTGTTTATGGATAATTTTTATGACCTCTTTGAGCCTCATCTACAAAAGAGCTTTAGACATAGAACCAAAAGACTTGGGTTCGAGCGTTGCTATGTACTCGGAGCATAATTTTGAGTCTCTTAACCCCTATACACCTCAGGTTCTTCATCTATAAAATGACAGAGGTAGAATAGATGATCTTAAGATTGATCTCATTCCTAACATGCTATGATTTTGTGAAAATGGGCATAGTATTTATTCTTCCTGCCTCACAAGGTTGTTGCAAAGAAGGCACTTTGTAGATATAAAATCACTTTATAAATGTGGTCTGTTATAATTACTTAACTTCTCTGAACCTCTGTTTCCACATTTGTAAAAAAGTAATATATGAAATAAAGGATTGGAAAGCATCCTTTCTTAGTTATCCTTCTGTCTTTCCCAGTGTCTGCCATAATTCATTGCAGAAAAGATGCTTAATAAATCTTTGCTGATTGTAAGAATGAGAACATTTTGTAAACCATAAAGCACCATATAAATGGTAGCTGCTGTTGTTATTATTAATTATTCCTTGACTGAGATCTTTCTGTATTGGCTCATTAGTGACCCTGGGTTCTCAGAGGTTATATTAGTGGTATACAAGCTCTGGCAAATCCTGCAGTACTGGAAAGGTTTCAGGCCTAGTGGTGGACTATGGGTCTCTCTTCCGAGGACAAGCTTAGCTGTGTGTGGAGAGGTTCATCACCAAGTGATGAATTTTTATGACCACAGCAACTCATGAAACAAAGTGCCATGGTATGAAGGGTGTTGGGACCTGAGCTGGTGAAGTCAGGATTCATACCAATGAAATTATGAGTCCTTGAAGTATTGAAGCATCATTATTATGCTGCTTTTCATCCCAGGGTCCAAATCCATCCCTTGGAACTGGATTTGTATCTCTCTTCCTTTCCCTTCTAGATTCAACCCCAGTCCTTCTGCAAGCTCCCAGAGTTTCTTCCTCCTCCCCTGCTCATCCCTCTGTCTTTGTCCAGACGTGCCTGGTAACTATTGCCTTTGTCTTCATTTGTTTACATCATCTTTGCCCTTTGGGTGTTCTGTACAGCCTCCGTCTTGAAACTCATTTCCTGGTCCCTTGCTTTAGAATCAGAACTTCTACATTGAATATCAATAGGTTCCCAGGCTTACTCTGAGGAAGAATTGTGTTTCTGTACCAGAGATTCTGTACTAAGCCCACCTAGGTCCTTATCAGTCCTATGTTAGGCACTTTGTGAGTTGTAAAAATGAGTAAAATGTGGTAGTTACCTTGGTAGAACTTGGTTTGGTAGGGGAGATATGAGACATATATATGTCTTAAATTTAGTGCATAAGATTCATGTTTTTGTTGGCATAGATCGGAGGTTCTCAAAACTTTTTGGTTTAAGAATTCTTTTATGCTCTTAAAAAGTATTGAGGACCCTCAAAGAGGCTTGTTTATGTGGATTAAATCTATTAATATTTACTGTTTTAGAAATTGAAACATTTTACTGTTATTATGAAAGTAGTTTTGACCTCAAGTTTTCTTAAAGGGTCTCCAGGAGCACCAGGGGTCCTCAGATTACACTTTGAAAACGCCTCAGAGTTTCAGTCACACAATTTTCAACCCCTCTAAGCCTTTGTAGATGGTCTTTATGAGTTGTATTGATCAAGAAAGGTATCCTTCCCTTGTGGCCAACATTCTGATAATAAACCTTTTCTCTCTAGTCAGGCCTTCAGAACTCAGACATCTGGTCCATCTTTGGGCCTAAATTTTCTGGCTTGGTAAAACCTGTCCTACTTCCATAGCCCTTTAAGAGCACAGAATCACCTCTTTGCCACTGAGAAGTATCTGAGGAAAACTTTAATGTAGGAAGACACATAATCACACAAGTTAAATGCCAGGCAGAATATGATTCTTGATCTAGAAGAGGTACAGAATATTGTGACATCTCAGAGGAGAGATTGTAGAGAAGTAATAGCAGGTAATTAGGACATCCTTTAGCCATAGATCTCTGCACTGGGCAAATGCCAGCCTTCAAGTTCACTTGGACCATTTTGAGGAAGAGCTTAGAGATGAGAAACTGAAAAAGGGTTGGGAGGATCACCTTTAGCCCCAGGTGAAAAGAGATGTGGTTAGCTATATGGAAGATACTCCCCTGTCTGTCTTCTGAGGGGCTGAGGATGAATGAGATGCTCTGCTTAGCTTATTTTCCCTAATGGTACCCTCCTGTTTTCTCCCACAGTATACAACTGGACCGTGGATGAGGTGGTACAGTGGCTGATCACATACGTGGAGTTACCACAGTATGAGGAAACCTTTCGGAAACTGCAGCTCAGTGGCCATGCAATGCCAAGGTCTGCATATGGTAAAGGGAGGGGGGAGGGCAACGAAAGGAACAGGATGATCATTGTCACAAACTAGTGTGATGGTGTCTCAGCTAACTTGAGGCATTTCTCTGGACTTGGGTTTGAGTTTAGATCTAGTCTTCCTGAGAGTCACTTCCTTTCTGTACCATCTATCCTGATTAGTCAATCCTTGATCAATTGGCTCCTGGGTTTCACGTATTCTTCTAGACAGATGTATTGTCTGGGAGCCTGTTCTCTTCACAGGAACTGGCCCAGAAGTTCTGTTGATGACAGTAATAACTGTTCTGAATCTCAAGGTTGGGTTAGTAGTTTTTGTAGAGACCATAAAAAACTTAATTATAATTATGTGAATTATGCACATAATATGGATTATGCAAGTTGTTATTATTTTTAATACCCCTTTTCAGATGCAACTTGATAGAGCAGAAGGACTATTGTACTTGAAGTTAAAATTCTCTGATTTTATTCCTGCTCCCAACATTGCCTGTTTATGTGACTGACTATGGGCAAGTCAGTTAACTTTTTGATCCTCACTTTCCTGATTTGAAAAATAGGGATAATATTTGCACTGTTTATCTCACAGGATTATTGTTTGAGTTTGATTTGGGGAATGCCATGGTCAGGCCCTCACTTTGGGAAAATCTTTTTGGTAACTGTACAGACAATGGATTGGAGAAGGGATGATTTTTAAAGCGTTGAGACCAATTATAAGGCTATTTCAGTAGTCCAGGCAAGAGGCAATGAGGTTTTAAATAGACTTCTAGCCATATGAATAGAGAGAAGTGGATATATTTGAGAGATGTTTTAAGATAAAAACAAGATTTTGCTACTGACTGGATATGCAGAGTTAGAGAAAGTGAGAAGTGGAGGATAACACTGAAATTTGTATATGACTTTTAATTTTTCAGACTCCTTTTATTAGCTTACTCTGCAAGGTAATAATGTTGCTTAAGCAAAACAGAAAGGGAAATATTCTGTAATTCCTCCTACCCATCTTTCCCAAATCAAAACAGGAAAATACTATCTAAAATAAAACAAAAATGGTTTCAACATAGGACAGTGGGATGTCGTTTCACAAAACACTTTTTGATAACAACAGTCCCTTGGGGGAGGGGGCAATACTAGTATTATTGTTCCCATTTTATAGAAGAAACTGAAGCTTAGAAAAGTATGACTTGTTTATACTCATACTGTTAATAAGCAGCAGAGGTATGGGAGTCTAACCCATCTCTCTGGACTCCACATCTAGCACTTTTTTTTTCTACTGAAGTATACACCCATAGAGATCGGTGAGAGAAATGTTGCAAGGGAATTGAAGGCCCAGAGAATCCTTTTTTGTGCAAGTCAGTCAGCATTTATTAAATAGCTGCTATGTGCCAGGCACTGTGCTAAGCGCTAAGGATACAAAAAGAGGCAAAAACCAGGCCACTCCCTCAAGTAGCTCACAGTCTAATAGAGTGTATGACAAAGTGTCCACACAAGCCGTATATTGGGTAAGTAGGAAATAATTAAAGGAGAGAAGGCACTAGGATTTAGAGGCTGGGTAACCCACAGGATGTGAAGAGACAAAGAGGTGATGATCTCGTGTTCTGCCCTGGGTATATAATACCACGAGTTCTAGGCACTACACTTTTGGAAGGCCATTGATAATCTGGAGAATGTTTATAGAAGAGTAACCAGGATGGTAAAGAGCCTTGAATTGTTGATTTATGTAGGTAGTTTGAAGTTATTTGGAATGTTCAGCTTTGAGAACAGAAGACTGTTGGGTGGTTAGGAAGAAGGAGCAGACCTAAAATTAATAGTTATCTGCAAGCACTCAAAGAAAGGGTTCTTGTGTCAAAGAAGGTATTAGATTTATTTTGTTTTGTCCCAGAGCGAAGTTTCAGGGACAGATGGGTAGAAGTTGCAAAAGGGTAAAATTTTTTAATTGTTTTAAGAAAACACATCTTATCCATTAGAGCAGTTAAAAAATAAAATGGACTGTTTTCAAAGGTAGTAGCTTCATCATCGTGATAAATAGGATTTGCATCCTCCCCATGGTCTTCTGAGGCCTGACACCACTTGTTGAATTGAAAGTTATTGATTTGAATTTGCTCTTTTCTCTCTAGGTTAGCGATTACCAATGCAACGATGACAGGCACTGTTCTTAAGATGACTGACCGGAGTCACAGGCAAAAGCTACAGCTGAAAGCCCTAGACACAGTGCTGTTTGGACCCCCTCTCTGTAAGTACTGCCTGGGGACTGGGCTGAAACCCAAGGGCATTATTGCTGGGGACAAGGAGAGTAGCTATTTCCTTAACCATTTGAACATAGGGCACTTGGGGAGGCAAAGAAATTATCCTGTATCCTGAAATAGCCAGAAGTTCACTATCTTGGGTTGTTTTAGATTGTTGGACACAACATTTCAGCCTTAGCTGTGTTAATAATAGCATCCAGAGAGAGGGAGAGGGGTGATAATATTTGCCATCCTTGCTAGCTTGTAGTAGTACTCACTACTCTTTGCTAGCTCCTTCCTGGAGCAAATTTTCTTTGTTCAGTTCCTGTGTATTTTAGAAAGGATATTGACAAACTGATCGTTAATATCAAGAGGTGCATAAAAGAGATGTACACTCCCTAAAGGTGTTTGCTACTGTCTTGGAAGAATTTCAACAGAGTCTAGCCTGAGAGAGGATTTCCCTGAGATGGTGAGGTCTACAAATTGCTCTTGTTTGTGGGTGACATTGTACTATTTCAACCCTTAGAATATTGTAGTGATTCATAATTACCCTGAAGAGTTTGGCTTAACTATCCATATATAAAAAGCCAAATGGATAAAGAATGCCTATATTCAGACTATGATATACAAGTAAGATGAGCTCTGTAGAGCTTGTCCATCTTTGCGCATGTATGTATGTGTATGTATGTGTGTCTCCAAAGACTGGCAGATATAGATTTATAGATGTAAAACACTATAAGTATACAATGAGATGGGCACAGAATTGAACAGAAAGAGGGGAGCAGGCTGGATTACCTTTGGGAAATTAGAAATTTCTTTTATTGTTCTTGAACTTCTCCCTAAAACAAAGGCCCATCTTTTTTATATCAGTATTTTTCTGGTAGTGATATGTGGCTATGAGTCATGGTACCATACTGCTTGTTCAGTTAGTTCATTACAATGACAAGAGAAATCAAATAAGAACCTCAGTACATTGGGTAGACCCCTCTGTGAAGAGTTTATAGAAGGCCACGAAATTTCAGAGGATGGATATGGATGGGTTACAGTCCATATCATTGGAGGGAATACTCACACAATGAGATTAGAAACCTATTTGAGTACTTTAATATTAACATGCTATTATAGGTCCAGAGAAGGGTGAAGAGACCTAGTACCAAACAAGTCCTATGGGAGCCCTGTTCCATCCTTTCAAATTTAGCCTGGAACACATAGCTTGTTGTAGCATGGGATGGTCAGGTAAGACTTAGAGAAGGAAGAGAAACTAGACTTTGAAAGAGAAAATTTAGGTGCATGGTGAGGATAAGTGAAGACATTTTAAGTAGGGTGAATGGTAAGATCAGTGCCACTTAGGGGGTAGGTCTTAATGTGATGTTTTCAGGGCATAATCCAGTTTGCATAAAGGTTGCTTGTAGTCAGAGAGTAGCAGAAAATAAGATTGGAAATAGAAATTTCTTACAAACCATGGAAAGACCTCAGAAGCAAGACTAAGGGGTTTGCACTGTTTTGGAGGCTGTGGGCAGTCCTATCAGGTTCCAGTGCACTAGAGGGACATATCACTGTGCTATAGGAAGGAACTTCTGGGTTTGTGTGCATGATAAATGGAGGTGGAGTGATTGGAAGGAAGGAGAATGAGGAAGAAACTACTGCCATCTTACAGGGATAAGAGAGCTTGGAGGGAGAGAAAGGGTTAGAAGCAAGAGACATTTCCAGGTAAGGCTGATAGGCTTTGGTGGGTAATTGGAATGGAACAGGGGTGTGGAGAGTGTAAGGTTAATACCAAGATTTCAGAATTGGACTGCTCTTACCTTGTGACAATAGTCCAAGAGTGTATGAACCAACAGTCTGATTAAGTTTCATTCCACTTTGACTAGAGCCAGAGACTTAGTGATTCCTTCCATTGAAGCTTTCTACAAGAGCTACTATAACCTCTAATTGGAGCCGCTCAGCACTGTTCACTGCTACCTCCTACTCCTTTCTTCTCCCCTTTTGGAATGACACTTGACCTGGTTCTGCTATCTGGGTCCAAGCAGAATACTACAGTCAAACGGATTTATTTTTTTCTTTCCCATAATAGTCCATTAGACAGTAGTTTCAATAGATGTACTAAAGTTTTCATAGACGTGAAATTTCTACCAGGAGTATGCTGGACACTCGCTCTTTATGTTGATGGAAAATCAAGCAAAGGGAAATGGGCTCATAAAATAAGTGAGATTGTAGACATAAGAAGGAACTTCTTAACCATAAGAGGAATTAGACCTGGACCAGCTGACCAAGTGTGACTCGTGAAACTGTCCCTGGGCTCTTTCAAAGAAAGAACAGGCACAGTCACTGGTATTTGTGTTTTTAAAAATAAGCTTTATGAATATTTTTTGTTTACATCATAGTTGTTTCTGGAAATAAGCTTTCTTCCTTACCCCATTCAAATTGAACTCTCTCTAGTAACAAAGAAAAAGAGCTAAGCAAAAATACCTACGATGGGAATTGTACCTGGCAGTGTATATAATGTTCTCCTTAGGTAGCCCCCTAACTCCACTGACAAGGAGGTGTGTTTCATTACTTATTCTTTTTGGGACCATTATTTGTTTTTCAGTTGCTCAGAGTCTGACTGCTTTTTCCTGATCTTTTATTTATATTGTTTTAATCATTACAGGGTGTCCCTAAAGTCTGGACACATAGGAAATCTCATTAACTGCGCATATTTTCAAGAAATGAAATTTTCAGCATTTTATTTCATTAGCATAAATTTTAACCATGACAATTTTATATGGAATAAAAGCTTTCATTAATTATTAGGAACTATTTTCCATATTAATGAAATTAATTTAATTTAATTAATGAGATTGCCTATGTGTCTCCTATGTCGTCTTATGTCTTCCTATGAAATCTCATTTATACTAATTAGATAAAATGTTGAAAATTTCATTTCTTGAAAATATGCATAGTTAACGAGATTTCCTATATCCAGACTTTAGGGACACCCTATATGTACCACCATGTAGGATTTCCTTATCTCAATGTGTATAATTTCATACAGCTCTTTCCATGTTTCTCTGAATTCTTTATATTCATTCTTATTACATAATAAAATTCAGTTACATTCTTATAACCATAGCTTTTGCAGCCATTCCTCGGTTGATGAGTACACACTTTGTTCTTAGTTCTTTATTACCACAGAGAGTACTATTGTGGTTTTTCATATATCAGATCAAATCAGCTTGTCTTGCAGGGTTTCATTAGCCTAGAACAAGGGGTGCTCCCCATTTTTTCTACTTTTGTACCTTTGTTCCTTTCCAGGTTTTATTTCCCTGCCAAGTGGCTTCCAGGGCAGGCCCTAGGGAAGTGAAAAATTGTCTTCCCTTGATAGGCCAGCTTGTGCCATAAATTCATCTGGGAGCCAAGAATATTGGTATCTGTCTTTTAGGTGAATTTAGTGTGGTTGGTTAAAAGCCCTTGAGTGTAATTCTTGTTGAATGGAGGGACAGAACCAGATATATCACCAGGAACAATGCCCAGAGAAGCAGCTGGCACCGGAATGAAAGAGAAAAACTTCTGTTTCTAATAGCCACACTGTCCACCTGACTTGGGTTTTGTTTGCTAGATTGGTTTTTTAAAGTTTTTGAATGTTTATAAGCAGCTTAAGTATTGATAGTTACCCACCCATCCACCATCTGCCTCTGCATTTCTAGGGTCCTGTGAGTCACTTTCTTTCCTTGGGTCTCAGTTTTCTTCCCTGTAAAATGAAGGGTTTGGACTACATGATCTTAAACTCTATTATCTAAAAATGTAGTGCGGTGTTGGAGGGAGAAAGCACAGCAGGCCATGGGTTTACTTATTCTAGCAATTGAGCTGTAACAACAGAAATCAGCATCAACTCCTTAAGACACACTGGAGGTATAGCATAGGGAAGTGACTTAACTTTAGGGATCTACCAGATCAATTGGAGAAATAAGGTATTTATCATTGAAAGAGACAGCATATACATACATATATACATATATGTATGTATGCATCTATAGATGCGTGTGTGTATACACACACACACTCACACACACACGTACAAAGAGTTAGTTGGAGTTAGAACTAGAGCTGGAATAAACCTCAGAGGATAAGTGACTTGCCCAATGATACACTGGTAGTAAACTTTAAGGTGGTGTTTGAACCCAGGTCCTCTTCCTGAGGAGCCAGTGTACTTTCCATTATGCCATGCTGCCTTCCAGAGCCAGAGGTAGTGTGAATCATCTTGGGCCACAGTAGTACTAAAAGCTTTCACAGAGGAGGTGAGAATTGATTTGAGGATTAAAAGATGAGTTAGCATGATATAGTGGATGAATTCCTGGACTTGGAGTCAAGAGACTTGAATTTGTATCTTTACAAGCCATTTTGCTATTTTGAGCCTCAGTTTCTCAGTAAAATGAGGATCATCGATTTAAATTTGGAACAGACCTTAGAGGTCATCTAATATAACCACCTTAGTTTATAGATGAGGAAACTGAGGCCTAGAAAAGTTAAACCCTTACCCAACTAGTTTGTAGTAGACTTGGGAGATATACCCAGGTCTTCAATTCATTGGAAAATTATGAAGAGATCACTTTGTAAATGTTAAAGTGCAGTAGAAATGTACATGATTCTCATTATTATCTTTATTGTGATTAGGCTGTGGATAAGAAGTGGAGATGGAATGGACACTTCAGATGGAAAAGAAAGTTCGAAAGTAATCTCTTCCTCCTGAAATTTCTCATAACACTTTACTTGGATATCTTTGTTATACTTAACATGGTTTCCTGTGTTGAATAGTTAATTGTGTACATGTTATATCTGGCTGTTAAACTTTAAGGCCCTTGAGAACTGGGGCTACCTCCTGTTTATTTTTTTCTCCCTGGAGCCCTTTTGAACTCCAGACATACCAGGGACTTCATGTGTGTTTGTGAAGTAGAACTGAAGAACCTGGAGCACAAACAGGCAGCACTAGGGAACGTGGCCTGTGTAGGGGTTATGCAGAGACCCAGAGTGGGCTATGCAGCGTAGCACTACTGGAAGGGAGGGATAGATAAAATGTACCAAGACATGAGATTGGCTCGTTAAAATGTTGCCAGATTCTGGGATAATCAATACAGACCAAATACATCTGTGTTTTGGTGATATGACATCTAGTAAGGAGTGATTGGAGTTGGGTTGGATTAATCACAGAAAGCTTCTTGGAGGAGGTAAATTCTGAACTATGGATTAAAGAGTATAGTAAACCTTGTTTGTTGAGAACAGAGGTGGGGCTAGCATGGTGGTGGGAAAGAAAATACATTTGCAGGGGTGTGGAAGCAGGCCTTAGGTTAGAAACTGAGGCGCCTCATTATAAAACAATCCCAGTGTGAGTCACTTGCCTTGTAATAGAATGAGCCAGCAGTATAACATGGCAGCCAAGATAACAAATGCAGTCTTCTGTGTAAGTGCTGCAAGGATATTTGTGAACACTCTCCACTAACATAGATCAGTTCCTTAGTGCCTAGAGGTTTTCATGAGTTCCTATAGCCAAAAAATATCCATCTTTTTGTAGGCAACCTTTTAGCTATGAAACTCACTCAGACTTAGCATGGCTGATCCTTGAATGACAAACACAGTTTATCACTGGGCCTGTACCTGAAGCTTTTCAAATTTATTAGGATTTGCCCAGAGCTTAGTTGGCCTTTGAGAAACCAAGGTCACCATCCACATGTTGAAATGTGGTATCAGAGTAGAGCTTTCTTGGTTTGATGATGTCTGAGACCGTATAGGAGTAGAGGATCCAAGATCAAGGGAGCTGGTAGTCCTATTGTTTGCTGCCCTAGTCAGACCACGTTAAGAGTATTGTATTCAGGTCTAAACAACACATTTTAGAAGAGTCACTAACAGGATATAACTTGTCCAGAGCAGGGTTTCGTTGCCTGGAAACATGACCACTGTTTTCAAATACCTGAAGGATAATCAAAAGGAAAATATAATGGTTGTTATCCTTTGTGCTTGAGGAGGACCAACGTGACATCACCAAGTACAATGGTCCATCTGTGGTTGACCAGACCAGTACAAACTCAGAAGATTCTACCACAGGTTGGGCACAAACAGTTATATGAACATTTGGAGATGTTTCTACATTTGCATGTCGCATTTCTTTTGAGCTACTGCAGTTCTGCTTTGCTCACAGCACTTTCTTTGATGTGAACATGCCACGCTGGATAGTCTTGTGCCAGTGTCTCCCATGTCTCACACTTGATACCAAAGTTCTTCAGAGAGACTATGAAACTGTCTTTGTATCACTTCTTCTAATTTCTGTGTGAGCGCCTGCCTTTTGTAAGTTCTCTGTAAAGTAGTCTTTTAGGCAAGTGTATGTTTGGCATTTGAACAAAGGGGGCTCCTCAACCCCACTGGAGTTGCACTCTCGGCAGTAAAGTTGGAATGTGTGGCAGTTCAGGTCGAGAAAGGACCTCAGTGTCTAGTACCTTATCTTGCCAGGTAATCTTCAAAATCTTCCTATGACAATTCAAATGGAAGTGACTCAGTTTCCTGGCATGACGCTGGTATAGTGTCCAGGTTTCAAAGGCATACAACAATGAAGTCAGCACAACAGCTGCATAGACCTTCAGTTTTGTGGGCAGCCTAATACTTATTCTTCTCTCCCCCACGTTTCCTTTGGAGTCTTCCAAACACTGAGCTATCTCTGGCAATGTATGTACCAACCTCATCATCTGTGTGTATATCTCTGCAAAGTATACTGCCAAGGTAAATAAACTTATCCACGGCATTCAGAATTTCTCCATTTGCTGTAAATGATGGTTTCTTGTATGGATGGTGTGGTGCTGGCTGCTGGAGAACCTTTGTTTTCTTGATATTGTCAGGCCAGAAGTAGCACAAGCAACAGAGAATTGATCCATACTGTGTTGCATCTTAGCCTCAGAGGCTACATAGAGTGCACAGTCATCTGTGAACAAAAAGTTGTGCACCAACTCTCCCTTCGCTTTAGTACTGGCTTTTCAAGTTTTTTAACTTTTCAAGTTAGATAATTTCCCATCAGTGTGGCAGTCGACCTTAATGCCATTTTTGTCCTCATTGAAGGCATCCGACAACATTGTGGAACACACCATGCCAAAAAGCATGGGAGCAAGCACACAACCCTGCTTCACTCCATTGGTGACTGGGAAAGTGTGAGAGCATTGTCCATCCTCCAGAGTCCATGCATGCACGCTGTCATGAAACTGGCATACAATACTGATGAACTTCTGTGGGCAATTAAATTTTGCCATGATCTTCCACCAGCCCGCATGATTGACAGTATTAAAGACTTTGGTTAGATTAACAAATGTTTTGTACAGACCTCTGTTTTACTCCTGGCATTTCTCTTGGAGTTGTTGGGCAGCAAACACCATATCAATAATTCCTCAGCCCTTTCTGAAGCTACACTGGCTCACTGGTAGATGATCATCTTTCAGGTAAAGGATCAGGTAGGACTCTGGCAAGAATCTTGCTGGCAGTGACTAAGAGAGAGACTAGGTGTGCCGCACCCTCCAGCCACTCCCTGTGATTGTCATAGCACAACTATTTCCTTTATAGAAATGGAAAACGGAGGCATCCTTGAATTCCTGGGCGATAGACTCCTCTTGCCATATAACTTGGAAGATTTCAGCTTTTGTATGAGCAGTGGAACTTCTGCCTTGTAAATCTCTGCTGTAATAAAATCAGTACCAGGTGCTTTGCTACAGGAGAGGAGCCTAATGACATTTAAAACCTCTTTTTCAACTGGAAGCTCAGCTAGAGAGGGATTGTCTTCAACCTGAGGTATATGGTCAGTGGTTTCAGCATTGGTTCACGATGTTCCGTTGAGGACATTATGGAAGTGTTCAGCCCATCTCTCCAGGATTTTGTTCTTATCAACTAATCAATGTCTCAGAGGTCTTTGGCCCATAAAAAGCCTTCAGGGCATCATAAAAGTACTTTGGATTGTTACTGTCAGTGTAAAACTGAATTCCATCTGCCTTCTTACTGAGCCAAGAATCCTGAATCTCTCTAAGCTTCACTTGCACTTTACTTTTGATAGAGTTAAACACTTGCTGTCCTAGAGATGGATGAACTATCTGGTAAACCCTGTGGAGTTCTCTGAATTTCCCCATCATTTTTGTCAAACCAATCTTGACATTTGCAAGTATTCTGGCCCAGATGAGCAAACGCAGTACTGTACACCAGATACCTGAAAGCTGCCTGCTCCTTTTCTGCTCCACTGTTTCCAACCATGTGTTGGCTCAGCTTCCGCTCCAATTTAGCAACCAAGCCAAATAACTCAAGCTTGGAGAAATGCTTTAATCTGTTGACATTGTCTTCTTAAATGGAAGACAGTGTTGGTGATGAAAAGGTCATAAGACACACAAATCTTCTGTAGTGACTGTTGCTGTTTCTGACTCCATTCCTCTCAATGACTCCCTGCCATCTCTGATAGTTTGTGCCCAGTCTGGTGTTAAAGTCACCCAGAATTATAAGCTTGCCCTCTTTTGGCACATTGATGATGAATGTCTCCAGGTCTCCATAACATTTTTCTTTGACTTCCTCAGGGTTCATCATGGTGGGAACATAAAACACTGATGATGGTGGTGTGGGTGCTTTCCTGCAAGTGGTAATCACATTGTTACAAGCCTGTTGTTGACTGTTTTTGGGAAGCATACAAGGTTATTGACTGGATTAGTTTTGATTGCAAAATCTATGCCAGCTTCACAGTGCTCCCCATTACTGCAGTCACTTCAGAAAAACATGTATCCAGCTCTGACTTTGGTAAGCTGGCCTTCATTTGTGTAATAGTAATCTGTTTAGCAGGATACTTAGCACTTAGTAGTGCTAAGTGCTAAG
>CM053582.1:131955026-132059383 GCA_028627135.1 Pseudochirops cupreus | reverse complement strand
GTGAAAACTGTGTGGCCATTTTCTGTGATAAGCCTTGTTCTGAATATTGTGGCCACTGTAGTGAAAACTGTGTGGCCATTTAATGTTATAAGATGTAATGTTGTGAATATTATAATGTTTTGAATGTTTGTCTTGATTTGTAATGGAATAAACAGAGTGTTCACTCTATTTTGTAATCTGAACTCTAAAAGCTGTTCACGGTAGCATTCCTTTGGGAATCTGCTGGTGAATGGCATTACATTATGGCGTAGTCGGCAGGATTAGTTTTGATTGCAAAATCTATGCCAGCTTCACAGTGCTCCCCATTACTGCAGTCACTTCAGAAAAACATGTATCCAGCTCTGACTTTGGTAAGCTGGCCTTCATTTGCCAGCCTTGTTTTACTCAGGGTTTCTGTTCAGATTGATACCTGCTGAGTTCTTTCACAAAAAGAACTGTTTGTCTTTTAGATCTGCTGGATTTTGTGTTGTCCATAAGTGTATGCACATTCCATGTACCATTGGTGAATGGAATCATGTTTGCAAAAGTTTTTGTACTTTTTTTGTGTTATGACTACAGGTTAGGATCCTCACCTGCTGCATCAAGCAGGTCAGGGTTAGGTTAGGTGAAGCAGACAATTTTTAGACCCTCACACCAGGAGGTGAGCAATGAAGGCCTTGAAAAAGGCTACTCAGACACCCAGAGGGCTCCTGCATCCCACTGCTACTTCAGTCCAGTGAGAAGATGACCCTATGCCCTGGGCCATCTGTGTGTAGGGTTGTGACTGTGTATCCACAACTACTGCTTCATTACTTGCCTGTCAACATAGGACTTTGAAGTTGGTAAAAATGGTAAAATGCTATGGGTGATGTCTTTTGATTCATGCATAAATTGGATTTTAGTGCGACAGAGTTGTGTGAAGTTGTTGACCTCACTCTCTCTTCCAGAGTTCTCAGAGTTCAGTTGCAAGACAAAAGTTAAGATGACTGGAGATGGATCAGGATGCAGTGGATGACATTGGTGTCTTTGATGTCCAACCATGCTCTAAGTTCTCCACAGCACCTGCTTCTCCATCTTCATGGCCTGTTGGAACAAATTGTTCACATCCAAGGCAAATGCAATTCCCTCATTGTATCTGAAATATTGTGGTCACTTTGGGGTACATTTAGGACAAGCTAGAGTTCCTCCAGGGGATGAGATGAGGACTAGAAACCATGACAGAGGGAATTGATTGAAGGAAGAGCAGAGACTGAATCTTGATAAGAGAAGCCTTGGAGACTCATTGTAGCTGTCTTCAAGTATTAGAACAACTGTTCTATAAAGAGGCATAAGACTTGTTCTACTTGTAAGGGATATGTTAGCTGGAATTCCTAATCGGGTATGGAATAGTCTCAATGACCTCTGTGGTCTCTTCCAACTTAAAGTGCTTTTATAGGGATGTGTGAGTATGAATACATTCTTATGTATGTGTTTCACAAGGCAGAACTAAGAAAGGTGGATGGAAGTCTCAGGGAAGTGGGTTGTGATGTAAGGGAGAACTTTCTAAATCACTGTCTTCTACTGATTAAGCTACCCTGGGAGAGAAAGTTCTGTGTCACTAAAGGTGTTGAAGAGACTGAATAATTCCGTGTTGACATCATGGTGGAGATTCATACACTTGTCAGGGGAGACTCTACTTTATGGTAGATCCTGATCCAGAGGCTCATTAGATAGAATCAAAGATAATTAGCCTCTGTGTCCAGAATCCAGGAACTGGCCAATGGCATCAAGAGAGAACCAGAAGGAGCTGCTGACCATGGGTTACTACCCAGCTTCTCTGGAGTAGAAGCCAGGAGAAAGAGAGTAAAAGGTGTTGGTTTTAGTTGTGAAAGCTCATCTCCTACCTGCCTGGTACCTTTTCTTTTCATGTACCTTTTCATTCTAGCTATTCTTCTTCCATGGCCTTATTTCACTAAACCCAGAAGTAGGGAAGCAGGAGTGGGATGACTTTGGCATACAAGTCATCTCCCTAATAACTGCTTCCTCATAGCATCTAAGCACAAACCATTTGTCTAAGGAGTGCCTCTGTCTTTGCTCACTGGAGTTTGGTTCTGTGACAGACTCTTCTCCCTATTCCCCAGCACCTCTGAGTGGGTCAGTCCCCTTTACAATAGTCCCTTGTCTGTCTTGTCACAGTCTAGACCTTGAACAGCTACCGGCCAAGAAGTTGATGAATGAAGGAATTATTGCTGTGTATCTGGGCCCATCTTAGTCTCCTGACTTCATCCTGCTGAACTGGATGGTTGACCAAGATCAAATCACTACTTCCCTCTTGACTCTCAGAACTTGGCTTTAGGAACCTGTCTCCTCTGTTTCTGAACACTGTGCTTTCTCATTCTGTTGCATTATAATTACTGAGTCTGTTCTCTTTAAGGTCTGCTTTGATTGCCACCTTATAGATGTGCAGATTGATAGACTTTTAGCACTGGAAAGGAACATAGAGATTATGTAGTATGACCAAGATCTCAAAGCCAAGGGATCTACAACTACAATTCAAATCCAGATCTTTTGACTTCAAATGTAGAACTCTTTTTATTATAGTATCCTTTTTATTCTGCCCACAAAGAAATACCCTCTGTGAACCATAAATGTTATATAAATCTGAATTGTTATTGTTACCCCAATGGCCTACACCAGGGATGGAGAACCTGCTGCCTCTAGGCCACATGTGACCTTCTAGGTCCTTAGGTGCAGCCTTTTGACTGAGTTCAAATTTTACAGAACAGATCATTATATTAAGGGGATTTGTTCTGTGAAGTTTGGATTCAGTCAAAGGGCCACACTTGAGAAACTAGAGAACCACATCTGATCTTGAAGCCACAGGTGTCCCATCCCTGGCCTACACTGCTCTTTCTTCTTGGAATCATAATTACACATATAGTCAGGACGCAGTTTCATATCGAATCTGCAAGAGTTTCAGGTGAGAGTCTTATTTCAGAGCTAGACTGTAAAGTTCTTGGAGGCAACAGACATCCAACAGATTAGTGGGACAGTAAGGGTCCCTTACCTCTGACACAAAGTCAGCAAAGACTATAGTCTTAAGCATCTGCATTAGGAAATCATTTTTCATTATCTGAAGGTCAAAGAATGCTACCTGAGGAACACACGAAAGCTTCAGACAACCCTAAATTCAAGGTCCTTAAGGACAGACATCTGTCAAACCCTATTCCCAATAACTATCAGACACCCTACTACTTTTCCCATGAGATATCTACTGCCTCAAATATCCCCCCAAAGACAGACATCCTCCACACTACTTTTGAGACCACCAGAAACCTAGTTCCAAAGGACATATTATATACAATCTAGTTCCACTCCAGGAAGCAGATAAACTCCACCCTTGGATCAACAGATTATTATTCCCACCTTTTCAAGTGCTGAGTCCCGTGATAATGGATGATATTCCCTTCAGGCTCTCTCAAATGTATTTGTGTGTCTTCTGTCTTCCCTAACAACATCATACACTGAGCTGGCAGAGAATGGACTTTAATTTGGGCTTATTGGACATACTAATTGATGTAATATGCCCTTGGTAATAATATATGCATATTCTTTCTCTAAGGCTGAGTTAAGCTTGACTGGGAAGCTCTGTTCAATCATGATGCAGTGGGAAATATACTGTACTGAAAAAGACTTTTTAGGCCAGCAGAGGGTCAAATCCTCGAAGACATAATGATGATCTTTAAATATTAGGGCTGTGGTATAAAAGGAAGCATTGCCCCAGACTTGCTGTATTCTTTTGGGCAATTTTTTTTCTCTTTGGTTCTGTTTCCTCTTCTGTTGGATAAGCTGATCTCTAAGAACCCTAACATTCTATGGTCTTTTCATTCTTACAAAGCTGGGTGTGTTCTTGGGTGTTTTCAAATCTGGCAGCCAGCCTGATGGTAAATGTTTTTGTATTTTTCTACTGACGCTTGTTAAATGTAAGTCGTCAAAACTGCAGTTAGCATTTAAAGGGAAAAAAACCAAGATGAGTAAGGGTACTCAGACATTTTCAGGGCTAGCCCATTAAGATGCCTGAGAAGCAGCACGTGGTGCTGAGGCCTTGTGCCTTTTGACTTTAGTTACATAGATCTGCTGCCTCACTATCTTGGGGAACTGATAAGGTATCATTCTCAAGATGCCCGTGTGTACTGTGTTCCTTGCTGTCAGAACGTACTATCAACTTTCCCTGTTCCAGTCCAAACACGGCCATACCGTTGCTTTGAATATGAAGAGCTAGAGAGCAGCTGGCATGCCTGCTGTTCAGTAAGTGGGACAAGCTGCTCCACTGAATGCTACCTTTACCCCCTCTCCGCTGATCTTTCGCTAATAATAGAGAAAACAAGTTAAATAAAAATACCCAGTACAAGTCTGATAATGTCTTTTAGCCCTAAGTAATCTCCTATCTTCCCTGCTAAGAGGAGAGCAGTATGTTTTATTATCTGTTCATCAGGAACATTGTTCATTTTGTATGATCTCTTCGCTGGCTTTTTATGATCACTCCTTACTTTCTTAGATGCTCATCATTTGTTGTTGTCCAGTCACTCAGTTGTGTCCAGCTCTTCATGACCTCATGGACCATAGCACACCAGACCCTGCTATCCTTCACTGTGTCTCAGAGTTTGTCCAAGTTCATGTTTGTTGTTTTCATTATACTATCTATCCATCTAATCTTTTGTCTCCTTTTTCTTTCGTCTTCAATTTTCCCCAACATCAGAATCTTTCCCATTGAGTTTTGTCTTCTTATTATGTAACCAAAGTATTTAAGCTTCAGCTTCAGTATTGATCTGCCACTGAATAGCCTGAATTCATTTCTTTAAGTTTAACTGATTTGACCTCCTTTTTGTCTAAGGGACTCTCAAAAGTCTTCTCCAGGACCACAATTTAAAAGCACCAGTTCTGTAAGTGCTTGGCTTTCCTTCTAGCCCAATTCTTACATCCATACATTGTTAGTGGAAAAAACCATAGCTTTGACTATATGGACCTTTGTCAGCAAGGTGATGTCTCTGCTTTTTAGTATGCTGTCCAGATTTGCTATAGCTTTCCTTCCAAGGAGTGTGTTTTAATTTGCCAGCTGCAGTTGCCGTCTACAGTCATCTTTGAGCCCAAGAATATAAAATCTGATGTTGCTTCCGCTTTTTTCTCCCTCTATTTGCCAGGAGGTGATGGGACCAGTTGATAAGTCTTTAGCTTTTTTTGATATTAAGCTTCAAGCCAGCTTTTACACTCTCTTCTTCCACCCTCATCAAGAGGCTTCTTTACTTCCTACCATCAGAGTGGTGTCACCTACATATCTGAGATGTTAATTAGCCACCCCTTTAGTAATGCTTTTTAGAATTTTGCCACTGGCCCATAATGTTCCAACTCCATTCTCTCCCCTTTTCTGAAAATTGGGATATTTGCTGTTCTCCAATATTATAGTACCGCCCTTATTTCATGATCTTTCAAAGATTACGGGCACCAGATAATAATACTGATAGTTAACTTTATATAGCACTTACTATGTATCAAGCACTGTGCTAAGCACTTAGCAATTGTTATCTCATTTAATCTTCATAACCCAGAAAGGTAGGTGCTATTTATTATTCCTATCGTACAGATGAGGAAAATGAGGCAGATGTTAAGTGACTTGCCCAGGTCACACAACTGCTAAGTATCTGAGGCTAGATTTGGAGTCAAGTCTTTCTGACTTGCAAGTCAGGGTGCCACTTAGCTGGGATTAGAAGTCCTATCTGCCACTTAAAGTGCCTGAGGGTGTGGTTCATCTAAACCTGGTGACTTGAACTCATCAGACACAGCCAGGTATTCTGTTACTATCTCCTTATTTATTTTTCTTATTAACTTCAAACCATATCCATTTTATCTTTTCCAGGTAAAAGATTATTGTTGTTGACAGAGAAAACAGAAACAAAATAAGAATTGAATACTTTTGTCTTTTCTCTCTCTAGTTATCATCTCCTCTACTTCAAGCTGTTACTTTCATCCAGTGCCATTCCTCCCTCCCCTCAAAAAAGCCAAAACAAAACCAACTTCATCCTTTTTGTTATACAAGAAGCAAGGAGGAGGGAATGCAAGGAAGCAGGAGGCAACAGGCCCAGCTCCTTCAGAGCAGGGGTCAGGTTCATACTTTTCAAACTGCCTTTCAAGGGCCTTCTGTGATCTGCCTTCCTTTCTGACTTTATTATTTTCTATTTTTCTCCCTACATACTCCATCCTCCAGACAAACTAGACTGCTTTTATCCTTGCTCTTCCCATTCCTGCATCTTTGATTACATTGCTCCCTATTCCTAAAATGCCTTGCCCACTGCTCTTACCTTTCCATAACTACATTTTTTGAAATCTTATCCATTCTTCATGGTCCAGCTCAGGAGTCACATCTAGAAAACTTTTGCTTCACTTGCCAGTCCTCTTCCTACCTCCAAGCCAAAATTAATCTCAAATTTTCTGTCATATTTCATGGCAAAATAAGGATTCAAAAAGAGCTCAATAGGATAGAACACTGGGACAAATCTTGTAAGATGACACTTGATATGTGAGATAGAGTCTTCCATTTGGGTTAAAAAAATTAACTTCATAGTTACAAGATGAGGGAGGCATGGCTAGACAGCAATTTTCTGAAAAGGATTTAGGAGGAGTTTTTGAATAGTGCATGAGCTGAATATGGGACAGCAATGTAATATGGAAGCTTAAGAAAGTAATAAAATTTTAGGCTGCATTAAAAGAAGCCTAACATCTAGGACAAAGGAGGTGAGAGTCCCGTTACTGCTCTGTCCTGGGAATACCATATCTGGAATATTGTGTTCAGTTTTGTTGTTTGTTCAGTCATTTTGGTTGTGTCTGACTCTTTGTGATGCCACTTGGGGTTTTCTTGGCAAAGATGCTAGAGTGATTAGCCTGCCATTTCCTTCTCCAGATCATTTTATAGATGAGGAACTGAGGCAAAACAGGGTTAAGTGACTTGCCCAGGGTCACATAGCTAGAAAGTATCTCAGTCTGGACTTGGACTCAGGAAGATGAGTCTTCCTGCCTCTAACTCTGGTGCTCTATCCACTGTGCCACTTAGCTACCCATGTTTAATTTAGAGAGCCGCATTTAAGATAATACTGATAAGCTAGCAAGACAACATCTAGAGGACTATCTAGAACATCCAGTGAAGGGTTTCAATTTCATGCCATGTGAGAATGAAAAGAAAGAAATGAAGATTTTTGGCCTGGAAAAGAGAAGTCAGTTGGGGTGAGATAACCATCTTTAAATATTTGAAGATTTGTCACTTGGCAGATTCTATTTATTCTGCTTGGTTCCATAGGGCAGAACTAAGAATGATAGATGGAAGTAGCAAAGATGCAAGTTTAGGTTTGATATCAAGTAAGGAAAAATTTATGATAATTAGCTGTCCAAAAGTAGGATAGCCAGTCCCAAAATGTAGTGGGAGCACCTGTCCTTAGAGGTCTTTAGAGGATGGGTGACCATTGATCAAATGTTATAGAAGGGATTCTTATTCAATTATGGATTGTACTGGATGCCAGTTGAGATCTCTTACAATTGAGATTTTCTTAATAGCACTGGGTACTCCTATGTAGTTAACATGTTCCATTTTATATTAGTTACTTATGTATGTTTTATCACTCTATGAGCTTTTGTCAAAGTATAGCTTGTATATCATTTACCTTCCCCTGTACTGATCAGTTTTGCACTGTGATTAAGTAAACTTTTAATCAGCATTTGTTAATTTGAAGGAGCTTAAATCTAGTTGGAAAATGAGACAAACACACAAAAAGTTCAACAACAATACAAGATTATAAGGAGATGGTGGGTAAGGTACCAAGAAGGAACACAAGCACCCAAAGATTATAAATCGGGCAGTTTATTGATTACTCACATACAAACAGTCTCCCCAGCTCTTTAGTCTGTAAGCACATGTATAGGAATATGGTTAGATTCATACCATGGTTGAGAGCCCAGAACTACTCTAAGTCTCTGCCTTTATATCTGACTGTTGTTGCTGTGCAGATTGATAAGGACTAAGTGGGAAGAGGATCTTAGGCACAGTCAATTAGTGGGTGGTCCAAATTGTGACACCTCTCTCCCTTATTGATCATAGGAGCATTATGATTAGAAAAATTTGCTAACTTTATGTACCTGGGTTTGATGAAGTTTGCTAAGCTGATTATCATCAAGAGATCTTTATTTTTTCTTGCCTAAATGAAGCCGACTAAACCATTTATTAGGTATGTAGGGATACAGTATGGTTGAACCTTCCTTCTAGTCACTAGACTTTTTTTCATCTGGATTGCCCTTCTCAACAATTGCCTGGGAGCCCATTGTGTCCACCTGTCCTCTAAGATAGCAGCATCTGGTCTGACTCAGCCTCCAACTCTGTCCCATCTCCCTAAGTCAGTCTTTCTGAGCAAGTGGACCTGTCTGTTGTCTTCCCTTGAATATTACCATATTGTCTGAAGTTCCTGTTTGAGACTTGTTTTCTGCTGTTTCCCTCAGCCTGTGAGCTATAGCAGGTTCCTCTTCTCATGACTGGCTTAAATTGACCTTTTCTTGACAGGTGCTCTTAATTTTCTTTTTCATCCTACTTAGCTTCTCTCTCCCTCCCTCCCCCTCATTACTATATTGTCTCACTTAAGCTTAATCTCCTATACCTTTGTTTTAGTCTCTTGCCTCTACTTTGGCCTCCTTTTGTGAAAAGTGATTCTGAGTATCTCTTGAGGTGTTGTGGTGTTACCCCTTCCCTCAGTACCCAACCAGGCTTATGTCACTTGAAGTCTTCTGTTTGTAGTGGAACAAGGCACATGTAAGATGGACAAAAAGTTTATATGTTGTAGGAGAACAAAGCATTGGACTGGGAGACAGGAGACCTGAGGTCTAACTGCTGCTTGATCAGCATGATTCTCTGGAGCTTTGGGCAAGTCGCTTCTTCTTTCTGAGGCTGTTGCATTCTGCAGTTATCCAATCACTATTATTTCCAGAGCAGCATGCTAGGTGCTGAAGTTACCACAAAGATAAAAAGAGTACCTACTCTCATAAGGATCCCACAGTCTCATAAGAGATATGTTACATGCATATAAATATATATATATACATATATAAATTCTAATATATATTAGAATAAATAATGGAATATTAACTAGATGGGAAAAGTATAAAAGTCCTATGGGATTAGTTGTGGGAGAAAGCACTTGTAGCCAGAAGACTTCCTGAAGAAGGTGTCAGCATACCTGAATCTTGAAGGACCTGAGTAGGATTTCGATCTGTGTAATGAGATCTTAGACTAAATAATCTCTCAGGTCTCCTCTATCTCTGGTATAGACCAAAGATTCAGTGATTCTGTATGATCCTTGACCCCAAGAAGTTTGAGGTCTATTTGGAGAGCCTCCACACAAAGTTAACAGTATCAGATATCACTGGTCTGTGCATAACTCACTACTAAGCAAGTGATTATTATAGATAATCAGAGGAGGGATAGAGCTATGGGGGCCAGGGTGATCAGGGAAGTTTTCCTAGAGGAGGGAAGATTTGAGCTGGAGGATTCACAGTGGTTAGGGGGAAGCACTGCTGGCATGAATACAGTAGAGAGTAGTTTGGGTTCTTGGTCTGTATAGTTTCTTTTCCATGTTTTAAGAAGGAGACCTTGAAGGAGCTGTTAGTTCTATAGCCTTTGAACCAGGCCTACCTTGAGAAAATAGTGAGGGGTCAGAGTCAAGAACGCAGTTTTCTATGGTCTTGTTATACAGAGTTGTCATTGTCTGACACTTCTGTGTTCTTGGTGCCCAAGCCATCAGGTAGCTAACTCACAGGGGAATGCAAACAGATGGACCCAGAAAGCTACTCAGGAATAATAGATTACCGGAGCCATGCTGACTTGTAACACAAGTCTCAATTGGTATACTTTTGCTTTCTCTCTTCCCCTTCCTGTACAATCAACTCTGTACTCAAAATGTAATGGGCCAGGCTGTAACAAGAAACCGTCAGCCAGAGAGGAGGGTCTAACCTGTCCTGCTTTTCTCTGCCCTTGGAGTGGGAGAGAGGTTGATATGTTCTCAGAACTGTTGATAACAGTAGCTACCTTCCTACTTAGTATTCAACAATCTGTTCTCCCTAGTTGTCTTAACAGTAGGTGAGATTTAAGGGTGCAATTTCCTAATGAACAGATCTCCATTAGTATTTGGTTCTCTATGGTAGTATTTTTTTCTTCATTTAATATTTTATTTTCCCCCAATACATGTGAAAGCAATTTTAAACATTCATTTTTAAAATTTTGAGTCCTGGGGCTATTAGTCAAGTTGTGAAAGAAGACACAGACCAAAAAAAAAAAAACCAAAACCCCACAAGGAAAATAAATAAAAGTTTTTTAAAAAAGCATGCTTCAATCTACATTCAGATTCTATCAATTCTTTCTCTGGGGATGGATTTATATTTTTCATCCTAAGTCCTCTGGAATTGTCTGGATCACTGTATTGCTGAGAATAGCTAAGTCTTTCACAGCTGATCACTTTACAGTATTGCTTTTACTGTGTACCCTGTTCTCCTGGTTCTGTTCACTTCACTTAGTATCAGTTCACGTACGTCTCTTTGGGTTACTCTGAGAGCATTCTGCTCATCATTTCTTATAGCACAATAGTATTCCCTCACAATCATATACCATAACTTGTTCAGCCATTCCCTAATTGATCAGCATCCCCTCAATTTCAATTCTTATGGCAGAGATTTTTATGGAAATTTCAGCTCCATAAAAAGAAAAGCTTTTTAACAAAAGAGCTATCAAGAGGTGACATGGGCCCCTCAGTAGATTGTCAAGCAGAGGGTAGATGACTTCTTATCCATGGGTTGTGTAAGTTGTAGATTGGAATAGGTGTCTTAGAAGATCCTTAGTTCCCATATGTCCCCTGACTTGACACTTTTCTTGAGGCCCACCAGGTATGTTGAGCTCTGCTGCTACCAGATTTGTAGAACTCTCAGAGTAGTATCAGCTGTGGACTCCAAGCCTCAGGTGGCAGGACATTCCCCACTAATAAATGCTACAGCCAAGACCCACAAATAAGTGGAGCTGTTTTCAAAGTGTGAGGAACAATTATCTGCTGTGCTGATGAGCACATCAGAACCTAAGGTTACACCGTATATAACACTCTCTGTTCTCAGGGAGTACTGATAAATTCTGCTTGGCCTATCCTCCACTAACATTATTGTTTCCCACTCCCACATCTTAGTTCTCATGAGAGGAAACAATGTATTTTAGGCTCTGTCCTGGGCTTTCTTCTCTGTGTTCTCTCCATGATTTTATAAAGGTCAGTGGAAGAAACTATCATCTCTATACAGATGACCCCCAAATTAACATATTTAGCCCTAATCTCTTTCCTGAGCTCTGGTCCCACATCTCCAACTGTCTCTTGATGATAAACATATCAAGTTTGATGAAAAATTTCATCTTTCCATGTAAACCCATCTATCTTCCTAACTTTTCTTTTCCTGCAAGGAAACACTACTATTCTAATTATCCAAGCTTGAAACCTAGGAGTTATGCATAATGCTTCATTCTTTTTCAGTTCCTGTATTCAATCAGTTACCAAGTCTTTTCTCTCCCACTACCTTCTGTTTCGTTTTCTCTACTCATACATAACACCCTGATCTAGGCCCTCATCACCTCTTACCTAGATTATTTCAGTAGTCTCCTGTTTGAATCCATTCTTCTGTCTTCAGTGTACCTTCTACACAGCTACCAAACCGATCATCCTGAAGCATAGATATGATTATGATTATGCTTGCAAGTTTCAGTGGTTCCCCATTGTCTTTAGGGATAAAATATAAATTCCTTTGTGGCACTTAAAACTTGAGCTCTACCCTTTTTTTCCTCCAAAGTTTCTTTTATTTTTATTATGAATTTGATAAACCTCAACAAACACGAACATTTCCCCATAGAAAGAGCAGAAAAGAGGTTTATATATAATGCTATGAATTTGTATTATATACAGTTTTTTAAACATATGTATTTTTAGACATATATGTTACTAAAATTATTTCCTACTCTTCTTTCCCCTCAATAAATAAAAGTTCTCTTTTATAACCAATAAGTATACTCAAGGAAAACAGATCTGCACCGACCATGTCTGAAAATGAATTGTTTTTCTCCCCCATTAGTTCATTATCTCTCTGCCAAGAGTTAGGGAGCATGAATCAACATGAGTCTTCTGGAGTTGTGACTGGTCATTTTGTTGATCATAGTTCTTCAGTTTTCACAATTGTTTTCCTTTGTAATATTGTAGTTTTTATATCATTTGTTTTTCTGGTCCTGATCCCTTTATTCTCCATCAGTTCATACAAGTCTTCCATTCATCTTTCATTGTTTCTTATGATATACTAATATTCCGTTACATTCATATACCACAACTTGTTTAGATGTCCCCCAGTTAATAACCAGTTCTTTGCTGCCACAAGAAGTACTATTAAAAATATCTTTGTATACTTCGAGCCTGCTTTTTTCATCTTTGATGGGTGTGAGCTGAAATCTTAAAGTTGTTTTAATTTGCCTTTCTCTTATTATTAGCAATTTGGTGCATTTTTATATGGTTGTTCATAGGTTGCTTTTCTTCTTTCAAGAACAATCAAGTAATCAGCTAAAGAAGGAAAATGACAGTTGTTGGAGGGACTCTGGGAAAACAGATGCAGTAATATACTGTTGGTGGAATACTGTTCTAATCATTCTGGAAAGCAATTTGGAATTGTAGCTAAAAAGACATATGTGTACAGGTATAGAGCAGAAATATAAAATGAATAGATACAAATATATACAAAGTAGTTAAAAGATAGTCTAGAAGGGAGAAGAGGAGTAGTTGGGGAAATCAGGAAAGGCTTCTTGCAGAAGATAGTATTTGAGCTACATCTTAAAGGAAGAGGACTCTTTGAGGTGAAGTAAGGAGAAAGTACACTCTAGGCATGAGAGAAGGCCAGCCAGTACAGACAGGAGGCGGAATGTTGTGTGAAGGGAACAGAGAGGAGGCCAGCTTAGCTGGACTGTAGAGTGTGAGAGGAAGTGAGACTGGAAAGGTAGGGGTTGGGGCCAGGCCATGTAGGGCTTTAAAACCTAAACAGAAACTGACAGTTTATATGAACCGTTTTTTATTCTTTGACTATTTATCTATTGGAAAATGGTGCTTGTTCTTGCATATTTGAAATAATTTCCTATATATCTTAGATATCAGACTGTTATCAATAAACTTACTGCCGAGATTTTTTTTCTAGTCTTCATTTAACTTTTTATCACTTCCCTGATTTGTGCGTGTTATGTGTGCAAAAACTTTTCAGTTTTGCTGCTCTGTTTTATTGCCTCTGGTTCTTGCATCCCTAATCTGTTCCACTGATTCGCTTCTTTATTTTTTTAAGCTAGTGCCAGATAATTTGGGTGATTATTAGCGTGTATTAAAGTTTGTATTGCTAGGTCCTCTACCTTCTTCAGCTTCTCTCTCTCTCTCTCTCCCCTTTTCCCTCCCTCCCTCCTTTTCTCTCTCAATACAAAAGGATATGTTTAATCATGACATAGCTAGGTGGTACAGTGCATGGAGATCTGGGCCTGGAGGCAGAAACACCGGACAAGTTTCAGTTTGGCCTCAGATAACGTGGCAGCTTTGTGACATGGAGCAGTCACTGTATTGTTGCCCTTGGTTTCCTCAGCCATAAAATGAGGATAATACCAACACTTCTAGAGTTGTGGGGAGGCTCAGATGAGATCACATCTGTGAAGTGTTCGGCGTAGTGCCTGACACGTCGGAGGCTCTAGCTATTGTTCCTGCTGTCATCATTATTATTTTCACTGTTACTGCTATCACTACTACTAAGATATATTCAATCCTGACAGATTCACACTGGTTTTTAGTACTAGATTTGCTTTATAACACTAGAGGAGGGAAATAAAAGGAATTCATTCTTAAGTGTAGCAATTAGGAAATAACACAGATTTTAAGAAATTTTAAAGAAGAACTCAGAATTAAAATTAAGAGTGACCCAATATCATATTTCCATTCAGGACTCCTTAGAAAACATTTAATTTTAACTATTGTTAGTAAGAGGCAGCTAGGTGGCATAGTGAATAGAATGGAAGATTCACCTTCTTGAGTTCAAATTTGGCCTCAGATACTTCCTAACTATGTGACCCTGGGCAAATCACTTTACCCTGTTTGCCTCAGTTTCTTCATCTGTAAAATGAGCTGGAAAAGGAAATGCTGAACCACTCTTGTATCTCTACCAGGAAAACCCCAAGTTGGGTCATGAAGAGTCAGACATGACTGAAGTGACTAAACAACAAAGCTGTGTTAGTAAGCTGGCAAGAGTTAAGCTCAAATGAATTTTCACATCAGGAAATGCTATTCTTCACCATTAGGGAGAAGCTGAAAATGTAATAATATAGTATGGTTTGTACCTATTTTGATGACCACCTCTCCAGGATACTTTCCCATCCCCACTTTACTGCTTATTACTTCTTCCTCAGATTTTTCAGGTAAATCCTCCTCTAGATTCCCACTGCTGTTGCTGCTACTATTGTTCATTTGACAGAACTACTTTCATGTCATATTTACAAAAGCCAACACTGTGATTTTTCTTTTCCATTATTTTCTTTGCTGGTTCTTCTTCCTTAGATGTAATAAAACAGAATTCATACTTCTTGTTGCATCTTGTTGGCCATGAAGATTTCTCTAGATTCCATTTCACCAGAACCACAAAAGTACTTTACTCCCTTATTTTCCTCTTCAGCCATATCCAGAGAAAGACTGCTAACAAAAAGAATGTTTTTATATGTTTTTTTATCTTCAGCCTATCTTCCCAGGCCAGTTATATCTCACTGCCCCTCATACATTCTTCAGTGCAGCTCAGTTGACCTACTTGTTTTTCCCCCTATAGCACATTCTGTTTCCTGTCCCTCAAGCCTCAATGGTCCCCTTTTGGAGTAGCAAGATTTCTTCAAGGCTCAACTGAGATGCCACCTTCTTCAGTAGGCTTTTTGTGATTTCCCCAGTTCTTAATGCTTTCCTCCCCAACCATCAGTTTATATTTATTTTTAATGTATCCTATATTTGTTTGCCTGTGAATGTGTTATAAAAGCTTTTGTAGTAGATAGACTGACATTTCCCGTTCCACATACCGACTCTTGCTTTTCTTTATGTCCTGACCAAAATCCCATGTTTTACTGGAATCCTTTTCCAACCCCTCTTAATTCTATTGCCTTCCTTCTGTTAATTATTTCTTATTTATCCTATAAATAACTTGCTTTGTATATATTTATTTGCATGTTGTTTCCCCATTAGATTGTAAACTCCTTGAGGATGGGGACTGTCTTTTGTTGTCCCTGGTTGTCCCCTGCACTTAGCATAGTGCCTGCCACATAATAGACAATAAATATTGATTGTTTGTTTCTAGCACATAGTAGGTACTTAACAAATGGTCACTGACTGATTATTGATTGAAGGTACAGGCCAGGGATGGGGAACCTGTGGCCTTGAGGCTGCACGTGGCTCTCTAGGTTCTCAAGTGCAGCCCTTTGACCGAATACAAACTTCACAGAAGAAATCCCCTTAATAAAATGATTTGTCCTGTAAAACTTGGACTTAGTCAAAAGGTCACAACCAAGGACCTAAAAGGCCACATTTGGCATCAAGGCTGCAGGTTCCCCACTCCTGGTACAGAGAGGCCTTTGAGCAGTTCTTCTGCTAGATTTCAAGTGCCTAACATCAAGATTTAGACCATATCCTTCTTGTGCCTCAATCCTGACTCTAACCACATGAACTTTCTTATATTGGAAAACACTGTCCTGAGCCTCAGAGTCCGCTCTCTGCAGCCAGCTATCCTACACTTTACACACTTGACCAATTCACAACCCATCAGAAAATTCAGGAGGCTTGAATTCAGAGTCATTGCTTTTGCTGATTTCTTATAACTGAGTAAGATTTATAGATGTAATTAAGCAGAATATTCTGCTCTGAACTTTCTTCTGTGACTTAAAATGCAGGCATCCAGCTAGTAGCTCTGATTCCTGGTAACAGACATGGGTATCAAGGGATGTGCGGAAGGGGTATCTGAAATTCAGATAATAGTCTTTTACATTTATGTGAGATCTGCTTTTCAAAATACTTTTATATACATGATCTTTTTTGAGCCTCCTAGCAGCTCTGTGAGATTGGGTAGATAGGGATTACTATCCCTATTTTTAATAGAAGAAGAAACCGAGACTCAGAAGGGCTAAAGGTCTTAAATTCAGTTAAATACTTCTTAAGCTTCTTCTATGTGTGAGGTACTTTGCTAGGTGCTAGAAGAAATATGTAGATAAATAATAACTGTTCCCTATCCACAGAAACTCACAGTCCAGATAAATGAAGAATGACACAAAGTGCTGTCACACTTCTGGGTGAGAGGCCAAGTCAGGACTTGAACTTGGGCGTCACATCTGTCCTCTGTGCCAGGCTGCCTCCCAGAAGGAAAGGATAACAAGTACTTTAGTGAAAAAAGTGTTGAACTTGGAATCAGGAGATCCAGGTTTGATTTCTGGCTCCAACACTTTCTGTCTGAGTGACCATAGGCAAGTCACGCCCCATCTCTGAACCTTACATATATATATATTTTTTTCCTTTTTTTTTTTTGGAGGGCAATTGGGGTTAAGTGACTTGCCCAAAGTCACATGGCTAGTAAGTGTGTCAAGTGTCTGAGGCCAGATTTGAACTCGGGTCCTCTTGACTCCAGGGCCGGTGCTCTATTCACTGCATTATCTAGCCGCCCCTGAGCCTTCTATTTTTTATCTATAAAATGAGAACAATGCTATATCATGATGTTGTTTTGATAAAAGCATTCTTAAAACTTAAAAGTGCAATAGAAATTGAAGTTCTTACTGTTTTCTAAATAAGACTCTTCAGATTAGCTTCAATTATCAGACTTCTTCATTGTGCCCAGTTATTAATCTTTTGGGCCAAGGAGTGGCGGCAGTGCCTTGCTAGGCTGAGTTGGATGTAATTCAGTTGCAGGTTTCCAGTACTGAGATCTTCACTTCCCTTGAAATCCGAGTGGTTGGGGTGGGGGTGGGGGAAAGGGTATTACAGTAATCGTTTTACTACTAGTGGTAGTCAGTTCTAGGCACCCTGAGGATACTTGAGAATGAGGGGAAATAGAGTGCCCTTGAGAAGTCAGCACAATCTGGAAAGAGCCCAACTCAGTCCCAGACCTACCAGAGAGCATGATTCTAGCAGGAGGTTTCTAGAGGGAGAGCTGTGGGTTCTTATACCCTTCTTGGAACATAAGGGGGCAAAAGAGTGGGCAGGTTTTATCTGCTCAAAGATGTTCTTTGCTGTAAATGAAGTTAGTCAGACAGCCACAACTGGATGATACTTATTAGGGCTGTTGTAGAGGGGATTCTTGATCAGATATTAAAGCCTGAGGACTGGAAAAGACTTTAGAGGGAATCTATTCTAACCTTTACTAAAATAGAAAACTCTTCTTCTTGAGGCACTCTTTTAGATAGCTCTACTTGTTAAGAAGCTCTTCTTTTTATTAACCTAAGTCCTTTCCTGTAATTTCCATCCATTAGTAATGGTCATGCCCTCTGGGATCAAGTAGAGTATGTCTATATCCTCCTTCATAAAATCACAGAATCTCTTGAGTAGGGCCACCTAGTCCAGGTCATACCTAGATAGGACTCCTTTCTCCATTGGTCTGACAGATGATTACCCTACTGCCACTAAGAAGCCTCTATGAGAGGGAACTTCATTTCTTCCCAAAGCAAACCATCTTTCCTAATATCAAAATTTACCTTTTTGCAACTTCTACCCATTAATTCTTGTTTCTGCTTTGTGGGGCCCTGCCAAATAAATCTAATCCCTCTTTAAGTCCTTCAGCTTGAGGGCATGGTTATTCTGTGGGGTCTGTTGGTTTTGGCTGCTTCAGTTAGTCCTTGTATAGTATGATTTCTAGCCCTCTCACCATCCTAGTTGTCTTCTCCCATTAAATGTGTTCCAGATTGTCTGCACACATAGGTGTGTCCTTCTTATAATGTGGTGCTGAAAACTCATGCTATTTGACCGGGGCAGAGAACAGTGGAACTGTCTTGTTCTGGATACCAGTCTTCTATTAATGTATAGGGTTGTGGTGATTTGTAATTTAGAGATTCTATGATTGGTTCTGCTTAAAGCCAAGAGAGAGCACTGTCCCCTGGTGCCTTCACTAGAGGGTCCCTACGCAGCTACCTGCTAGAGGTCCTGGGACATGAGAAAAGTCGACTATAGGCAAGGAGACCAGCTAAGAAGTTGTTTGAAGGGGACCAGGTCTGGCTTAGGGAAAGCAGGTTCATTTGCAGGGAGTGAAAGAGAAGAGGAACTGTACATGTGATTTTATTGTAAAGGGACCCTCAGTGAGGAAGCTCTCTGAGCAGTTTGTCTTTTTTTCTGACGTTAGAATCAGACTATTGAAACTAAGAAAAGACTTTAAAAATCATCTAGTCCTGCTTTTTTAATTTGGAGAAGAGACAACTTAGAGGAACTATCATTCTCCTTATATATCTCAAGGGCTGTTATATGGAAAAGGCATTATGTTAATTCTGTCTGGCCTCATGGGGCAGAATTAAAACCGGTGGGTAGAGAGATACAAGGAAACTGATTTAAGCTCTATATAATGACAAACTGCTTTAGTGGGTTTCCCACCACTGTGGGTCTTCAGTAAGAGGCTGAATGACCACTTGGGAATGTAGAGGAGGGAAGTGATGAGTTTAAGACATGTTGAAGGAAAAAATTAACAGGGTTTAGTCACAGGATAGATATAGAGCATGTAGAAAAGAGGTGTTCATTTGAGGATGAATTAAAAGCTTACAATCCAAGAGACAGGTGAAATGGTTATACCACTGATAGAAACAATTTCTGGGGAAAGAGAGGTGTTTCGAAAAGAACATAATGAGCTCTGTCTTAGATACATTGCATTTGAAGTGACAGTGAGGCACCCAAGTGGAACTTTCCTTGCTGAGACTCTGCACTTTATTTCATTATTCTCTGAAACAGCATTTTGCCTGGCAGCTAGGTATAGTGGCAGCTGCTGGCGCATCAGATGAGAGATGGCCAGGTTCTGCTTTTATCAAGAGCACCCAAGGAGGAAGTGGACTTCTGTTGCAGCTTGACCTAAATAGAGGGCATCTCTAACAGAATTTTCTCACGCTGTAGTTGGTTTAATAGTGGAATTGGATTGGAGTGTTTTGGCAACCTAGAGTTCTTTAAAATTAGGATAGCTTTGTGTGCATGAAGTCATTTTGGTATAGCCTCCCCAATGAAAGGAGAATGAATGATATGTCCTTCTGAGGCCCTTCTTGCCAGAGACAAGGGGACAGATGAAATGATCTCCCATAACTCTTCTTGCCCAGACATAAGGAATATGTCACATCATTCCCCTTCCTACTAGAGAGAGGAAAGGATATAAAAGAAGTGACTGCCTGAATGCAGGAATGGATGAAGTAACCCTTACAGCTCTTCACATCAGATGATCTCATTACTGCAGACCAATTAGTATATTTAATTTTCTATCATAGTGCTAACAATATATTGACCATAGGCACAGCTGCTATTCTTTCTCTTTGGACAACATTGTTGATTGGTAGCATGGCTTATCTTCCAGGACTAAAATTTCATTTTCTGTAGGATTCCTCAGAAGTGTCCCAGTAGCCTCAGTACCTGAGTTCCCTCTCAATTGCTGCTTCTCCATGGCAAAAAGTCAACATCTTATATGCTGTGCCTCTGTACCTAATTCGTAGTGTGTATTTTTCCCCCTTTGGGGACCCACATCTTTACTTTGATGAGACTAGTTCTGAGAACATTTATATTTGTGTTCAAGATACATCAGGGTGGTAGGAATTACTCTCATTATAAGAGGAGTCACTCAAGAGATTCTTTTGAACTTCCCTTTACTTTGAAAATTAGTTTCCGTTTTAGAACTTTCAATTTAAATAACATTCCAGAAATACAACCTTTAAAATCAGACTCCTAGAATCCTAGAACCAGAGAGGACCATCGCAGGACCTTGTTGCTTCCTAGAGCAATCCTATAATACTAGCAGTTCCTCATGTGGAGCGTTTAAGGGTTACAAAGGACCATTTTACCAGTGGGGGAAAAAAGTTCACAACAGTTAAGTGACTTACTCAAATTCATATGGTTTAGGAAGAGAAAGAAAATGTGTAATGGTGGAATGCTTTTATAATGCTTATTACCAGTGTGACCCTGGACAAGTCATATAACAGTAATAACTAACATTGATGTAGCGCTTACTTTGTGTTAGGCTGTAACCTTCCTGAATCTCAGTTTCTTCTTCTGTGAAATGTGGGGTAGGCAAGTATAAAGTTGATGGCCTCTCACATCCCTCCCAGGGCCTAGGGAACCTGAATCTAATTCCAGTATTCTTTCCACCGCTGTATTATAATAACTCTTATCTCTCTTGTACTCTGTGTTTCCAAAGTGATGCTTTCACAGCAATCGTGGAGATCATTATAATGCTCCTTATAATATTCAGTGACCCACAAGCAAGAGGAAATAGATTTCAAGGTTATAGAGATTAAGTGGTACCTGGGATAAGGAGAGATGAAATGGGTAAGAAAAATTGGTAGTATCCAAGGGGATCTTGGAGCAAGAGTTGGTGCTTGAGACTGATTTAACTTTCTTTGCTTAAGGCAGAAGGGGAGTCAGGTATAGCTGCAGAAATTCTTCTGCCTACTTTGACACACTCTTCAGACCCTCTATTGTTTTCCCCCTTACCCCTTTTCTCAGCAAGAGTGAGAAGAAGCTTCACCTTGCATTCACTGTGAGAGAATGTGAATTTCATCTTAGTGGCAACACAGGTGCCTCTGCCCATTCATCCTTGAAGGGCCTGTGTAATGAATCCCACTAGTTCATCTCAGATAGTTATGAGTTCCATAGTTCACCTCCTTCTGCCTTCTGGGCTTTGGTCCCATAGGTGCCACCTTTGCTGTGTGGGCAGGACTTAGGTACCACCCTCCTTCCTTTGGGGAATGGGTAAAAAGGATTGTTTGGCTCAGTGATTGATCCTCAGACTCAGAAGCCTGATTCTTCTTCCATATTCGTGCAAATGGTATATCCAAGGCTTTTAAGGGAAAGGCTAGAAGGAAAGTGATTTATTGGCTTCTTAGTTTCTTCCTCAATATCTTCCTAGCCGCTTCATCACTGGAAAAAGCTAGGAAAGTCAGGGCTTTTCCAAGGAGGCAACAGGATTGTAGGTCATTGAGCTCTGAGAGTGACACCACTCTCCTACCTTGGAGGGATGAAGTGGGATGTGCACAGTAAAGTGCAATATGTCCTCTAATTCCCTTTTTGCGACTTCTCCATCATTGAGACCTGGGCCTCAGGGAAAGGTTGGAAATCTTTCCAGATGCCAGACAAAGTTGTGGTAGATAGAGGCCAGATCCCAGTGCAACTAGTGAAAGTCACAGTAATGTTTTCAAATTGTTATCTGTTTGGCACTCTCCAGGCCTTTCTTCCAGAAATAGAGGGAAAAAATTGTCTAGGAAGGCATGTAAAAACTTACATTCAATTTAATAAACCTTTATTAAGAGTTTGCTTTGGAGAGAAACCGGAGCTGAGTGCTGAGCATACATAGGTAGAAATATGGCACAGACCCTGTTCTCAAAAAACTGACAATCTAATTTCAGGAAAAGTCATACATGAGATAAGTGCATAGAAGAAGCACAGGTAAAGTAGAAAACAGAATCTGTGAAGTAGAGCAGTGTAAGGCTGGAGACTAGAGATAGATGGTAGATTAAATGATAGAATCAAGAGGTTCTGCTTTATTTGCCATTGCATTGTGGTGGTTTATCTACTTGCCAAGGCCAACTCCTCTACTCATGCTCTTAGACTCAACCCTCTTATTTCTCCTAGGAACTTGTTCCTAGTCATGTCTTTTCTCTCCCTAATTTTCAGTATCTCCTTACCCTTTGACTCCTTTCCTGCTGATTATGTGCTCGGATCTCTTTCATCCTTCAAAAACAAAAACCAGAAACATCCTTCATTTAACCTTACAGCCCTCAAGCTGTCATCCTAGATCTAACTTTCCTTTTGTGGCCAAACTCTGGGAAAAACTATCAATACTTAGTGTCTCTGCCTTCTTCCACTCACTTTTAAGCCCCTTCTCTGGCCACACCATTTGACAGAAACTGCCTTCTCAGAGGTCACTAATGAGTTTTTCATTGCTTAACTCAGTGGCGTTAGTCCTTTCCCTTTCTGACCTCTCTGCAGTATTTAGAAGTTTTGAGGATCTCCTCCCTGGGTTTTGTTTTACCCCATTATCAGTATGCATAGTCACACTTTATTCCTCCAGTTTTCTCTTAACTTTTTTGACTATTCCTTCTCAGTCTTACCAGAAAGACCTTTGTCCATGGCCTGCCCCTGATGCAGGGGTTTACAAAGACTTTCTCTTGGGCCTCTTCTTTTCTTTATACTTTGTTTTGGTGATTTCCTCAGTTCCTGTGGGTTTAACTGTCATTTCCAGACAAATGTCTCTAAAATCTCTACATTTGCCTTTTAGCATGGTACAGTTGAAAAAGCATTAGATTGGAGCTAGAGAACCTGACTTCATGTCCTATTACTGCCATCTGGGGAAGTCATTTAAACCCTTCTGGACTTCATCTCCCTCACTGGTAAAATGCTAAGGTCTTTTCTAGCTCTACGTCTGTGATTCTTTGATCTCTCTCCTGAGCTATAGATTCATATCTCTAGCTGCCTATTCAGTACATCTAACTCCCTATCTCTTAGGCACCTCAAACAGGATTTATTTTTCCATGTAAATGCATCCCTGCTTCCTTCTCTGTTTCTGTTGAGGGCATTACCATTTTTCTAGTCACCCAGGTCCACAACCTAAGATTTCATTCTTTTCTCTATTCTCACTCATTACTCCCTGCCCCCCATATCATTTACCAAGCCTTATCAATCTTACTTCTCTTAATCTATCCTTTCTCTCTATTTCCACCCCAGCCACCTTAATTCAGGCTTTTCTCCTCTCACCTAGGCTAGTTCAATAGTATTGGGTTTCCTGTGTCTAGTTTCTCCCTCTTCTGGGGACTGGTTTTGCATTATTCTCCTTCATATGCTTTACGTTTCAGCCAAATTGAAATATTTGCTATTTCTATTCATGGTATTCCATGTCTTCGCTGTGCCTTTGCCTGGCTATTCCCCATGTCTGGATTGTACTCCTTCACCATTGCTTCTTGAAACTCCCATTTCTCTTCAAGGGTGAGTTCAAGTGCTATTTCATGTGTGAGACCTAGGTATCAGTGCCCACTCCTCCCCATTCCTGTGTATTTAGGAAGACTTATCTTCCTGACTTCAAATTGAGCCTCAGACACTTACTAGCTGTATTATCCCGGACAAGTCATTTAATCCTGTTTGCCTCAGTTTCCTCTCTCTGTACAATGATCTGGAAAAGGAAGTGGCAAACCACTCCAGTATCTCTGCCGAGAAAACCCCAAATGGGGTCATAAAGAGTCAGACATGACTGAACAACAACAAATTTTTGTATCTGTCCTGTATTTACTGATGTATGAATACGTATCTCCCTAACAGAACGTAGGCTTCTTTAAGGCAGAGGCTGTTTCAGCTTTTACTTTTAGAAGTCCAGTTCTTGGCACATGGCAGTCATAATGCTTACTGAAGTGAGTTTCTTAATTGAGGTTTTTAAATAGAAAAGAGAGATAAAATCAGTCATGTATTAAAAAGACAACTCAGACCGTTGTGTCCTAAGAGGATCCCCTTGGTCCCTCATCCCCCAGCGGCTGCTGCTGCTTGACTCTGTTCCAGGAGCGGCACCCGGAACGGTTGTTTCTGACCTTTGTTGTGGGGAGTTGGCATGTATTTGATTTGTCCTTCAGATGTGTCATTTCTTGATATCTCCTGGGAGACTAGAGTGAGGGAAATGGGGTATGTTTAGGGTGACTTGGGGATCAGACTTGTCTGCAGATAGCAGGATGGCTTAGATGAACTCTGGAGGGCTCTACTAGCGTGAGATAAAACTTAAGAAACTATGAAATACTTGGTTTCTACATACTAGCTGTATAACCTTAAGCAGCCTATACTGTGTATATAGTATAGGCTAGGACAGTAATCGTATAGTATAATACAACTAAACTTGGAATCAGTAGACCTGGATTTAAATCTTGGCTCTGACACTAGTTTGGTGTTTTGAGCAAGATACTGTACGATAATTTCATCATCTGTAAAATGTGAATAATTGTTCTCATATTATCTTCTCATGAGGTTATTATGAGGAAAGTGCTTTATAAAACTAAAAGTGATATAGAAATAGATTTTATTATTAGGCAAGTTCTTCCCCCTTCACTGTGCCTTAGTTTACTCTTCTGTAAGATAAGAGATTTGGACTAGATGATCTCTATGGTATCTCCCACCTGACATTCTTTGATTTTATGATTCTCTTCATGTATTTGGCATAAACATGTGAAGGGCACAGATGCCACCCTGGATCCTATAGTCAATCTAACCTGCCTGGAAATAGAACATGTTAATCTGCTTTTTATCCTAGTTCATCCCACCACCCCAGCTGTTCATAGTCATGACCCTTGTGGACAGTCTTATCTGTAGCCATGTGTTTCAATCCCATATAGTTCCCAAACCTGTCTTCACTTCCAGGCTTATGAGCACACCCACAGCACTGTGGCTAAGTTGATCCAGAGACTTTTTAGGTCTCTTAGTGTCCCCTATTGCCCCCTGCTCTAAGACTTAGAGCAGTGATATTCCTATCCCCCATCTTCCGGACTCATCAGGATACTTTACCTCCTCCTTACGTAGACAGCAGGGTGCAGATCCCATCTAAATCACCTTCTCCTGTAATCCCTCAGAACATGAGGTATAAACTGACACTGAGTTTTTGATGCTGTGAATTTAATATCAGATATTTTTCTGTTTGGTCTCAGAGGTCAGAAGAAAAGAAGATTGGAGGGCCTTAGGTGAATATAAAGAAAAACGTTCTAACAGTCAGATATGTGTATTGGCAATAATGGAACGAACTACCTTGGATGGGAATGACCTTGCCAAAGGGTTGGCAGAAATGTATAGAGAGTTCCTGCTCTGGGGTGTGTTGAACTAGATTGTTTTTGTGATTCCTCTAAGGGGTGGAACTAAGTGACTTTTGAGGTCCTTCTCAGTTCCAGGATTCTGTAATTCTTTGGACCGAGGAGAGAAAGAGATGCTAATTGTTTTGGAATTGCAACCCTTAGCCTTCATGATTCATAGCAATGCCTGCTTTGCTCTAAATCCTTTGGCTGTATCTGAAGCAGGCTTCTAGGGGAATTAAGTAAAAAAATTCTGTCTGTCTTCATCTACAGCCTTCTGGAGACTAGGAGAGAAGGATTCCCTGAACAAAGCCTGACTAATCACTCAGAATGGTTAAGTAGGAGCTCTGTGGTACAGTTTGATGGTGATAGCGTAAGGCTCTTAAGGAGGTTGTTGGTTTTCATTTTTGGAAGTCAATTATTGAACACTGTTTGGTCAAGCTATGACTTAACTTGTAGAGGACAAGTGTGGTATGGTAGACAGAGAATTAGGTTAGAGGACTTATATTCAAATCTTGGCTCTTCTACTTCCTAATTGTGTAATCTTGGGTAAGACACTTCCTATTTCTGGGACTGGGTTTTGTCATCTATAAAATGAAGTATAGTAGATATAAGTAGAGTGCAGCATGTTACCAATTATTGGTGATTTTTACCCATGAAATGGAATGAAGAATATGATTGCAAACATGGATGCCTAGAAAAGAAGTGGACCTGTAATCAGAGCCAACAAATAAATGACCCCAGGGCTGTTCATCTGAGCATCATGATATAAAACCAGGTTTCTGACTCCAAATCAAGAGTCTAGATGATATTTTTCATGTCTTTTCTAGTTCTCAATATTATGTTCCTTTGACTTTATGCTTTGAACTGGATTTGGACATCACTGGAGACAAAATGTATCATAAATTTCGAGGTGAAATCGATAGGCTTTTATTAATTGCTAAGCCCTGGGTATATAAAACCCTACAAAACAGTCTGTACCCTCAAAGAGCTTACATTCTAATAAGGGAACCAATGTGTACATAAACAGATATATAAAAGATACATTTAGAGTAGTTGAAAGATAACCTTAGAGTGAAAGGCATCTGAGGGGACAGGGAAAGGCCTCCTCTGCTTTCTGTCTGTATCTCTGCTTGGCCTGAACCCCATGGTACAAGATACCTCCTTAGGGTCCCCTTCACCCTTTCTAGCTTCTTTTTATGTATTGTCTTCTTTCATTAAATCGTAAGCTCCTTGAGAGCAGGAACTGTCTTTTCGAAAATTTGTGTCTTCAGCAGTTAGTGCGCATAATAGGCAATTAATAATTGTATATTGGTTTGCAGAATTGCATTAGGTGGCATTTGAACAGTTTTGAAGGAAGCCAGGGGTTTCTGAGAGGCAGAGGTGAGGAGAAAAAGCATTTCTGTGGAAGGCCCAAGAGTAGGGAGAGTGGCAAGTAAATGGATGGAAGGAATAATGTGTAAGAAGACTGGAAATAAAGGAAGGGACCAGCTTGGAAACAGTTTTAAATGCCAGACAGAGAAGATTATATTTGTTCCTCTTGAGGTATTAGGGAGTTACTGGAGTTTGTTGAGCAGGAGGTGTGACCTGGTCAGAATTGCACTTTAAGAAAATTGCTTAGGCATCTGTGTAGAGGATTAATTAGAGTGTTAAGAAACTGGGAGAACAATTAGGAAACTATTTCAGTAGTCTAGGAGAGGTGATAGGGACATAAGAGTGGCAGCTATGTGAATGGAGAGAAGTAGAGCATATCTGCAACAAGATTGGAGAAGTGATTCCTCAGATGCAGAGTCCACCCCCTACCCAAATCATGAATCCCATCTACTGCATTCTGACAAGCAGCCATCCAGCCTCTGCCTGAACACTTACAGTACTTAAATAAGTGATTATTGAATTGAACTATGGCAGACTATTCTCTTGTTGGACAGCTGTAATTTTGCATTTAGAAAGTTTTAAAAACGGAGCTGAAAGTAGTCTTTCTGCAATTTCCCCTGTCAGTCCAAACAGAATAAAACTAATCTCTTTTCCACATGTCCCACTATGGTCTGACTTCTGTGTCACCCTGACCTTGTCTGGTCAGCTGTTCTCATTCCTCCTGGCAGAGGAAGGGGGTGTGTGTGTGTGTGTGTGTGTGTGTGTGTGTGTGTGTGTGTGTCTGTCTGTCTGTCTGTGTCTGTGTGTGTGAATTTTCCTTGTAATTTGACCCAAATGAAAACCTCTCACCAAAATAGTGCCCTTTCTTTATTGTTTAGATCTGATTTATTCAATGTAAGTATTCTCTTTAATAGGACCTTTCATTCATCCAACTAGCCTTAGTTAAGTGCCTGCTGTATACAGAACATTGTTCTACACCGGTGGTTCTCAACCTTCCTAAAGCTGCAACTCTTTAATACTCATATGTGGGCGTATCTGGGCGTATCTGCATGTGGGCGGACCCACCTGGAGACAGATAGAGGAGCTGTGTCTCAGTTCCTAAGACCATCAGAAAAATGTGCTTTCCGATGGTCTTAGGCGACGCCCCTGTGAAAGGGTCGTTTGGCCCCCAAAGGCGTTGTGACCCACAGGTTGAGAACTGCTGTTCTAGATAGTGCAGGCGATGCAGACTCTAGGTAAGACATGATTCATGCTCTTAGTGGAGCTAGATGTATCATAGAGGGTTAAGACAAAAGCATAAATAACTATAGCACACAATATTACATGATAAGGATATTATGTGCAAAGAAATTGTCAAGTAGAGTTTGGGAGGAGGTCATTACCTTCTGGGAAATTTCATTTGAGATGGGTTTTAAAGGATGGGTGGAAATTCAGCTGAGGAAGCTTCTCTACACTTTTGCTCATGTTGCAAAATGCAGCAGTTTTCCGTTCCTTTTGTGTCTTGGGGTACAATGCAGCACTGGTGCTGCCCATCTATTTTCTTTCCTTCTCACTATGATGTCAATCCACTTTCTTGTCATATAGGTTCCCAGTGATGTTTTTCATTTCATTTTCATTTGTATATACTATAAGTCATTATCAATAACATACTACACCCTAATCAGATCTACCATCTACCATCTCATTGAATGGCCTCTTATCTTTTTTCTAATTTTAATTTGCCCATATGCATGTAAATTACTATAGTAAAACACATCATTTAGACTACGTTGTTAGGAATGTACCATTGTAGATGAGATGGAGAGATGTAGACTAGATTATAATACAGTTAGATGAATTTGTAACTGGTTGAATGACAAAGAATAGTCATTTATAACTATGTCATATTATAAGGATGTTTCTAGCTTTTTAAAATTTTATAAATGACTTGGACAAAGGCTATGACTTACTAATGAAATTTACAGATGATAAAAAACTGAATTGGATACGAGATCCAAAAAATCTTGACAGACTGGAATATAGGGCCAAATTCAAGATGAAATTTCACATGATTAAATGTAATGCTACATTTAAGATGGAAGAGGCATGGCCAGATAACAGTTAATCTGAAAAGGTTGGGGGAGGTGTTAATAACCAGTATTTTCAACTAAAGACCAGTATGGATCATGAGTTTGGTATGGCAGTCCAAAAAAAATAATGCTTATTTGGAATAATGCTAAAAAAAAATGATTAAAATGTTTATTCTCTCTGGTCAGAGATCCTACTGCTAACCAAGGAGATTTAAACCAAAATATTTATAATAGTACTTTCTGTGGTAGCAAAGAACTGGAAATAATAGATGTCCATTGATTGGGGGTTCATAAAGAAATTTAGTACACAATGTAATGGAATATTACTGTGCTGTAAGAAATGATGAATATGAAGAATTTGGGGAAATATGGGAAGACTTAGGAACTGATGTGGAGCAACATTAGCAGAACCAGGAAAACAATATTCTCACTAACAACAGCAGTGTACGTGGAAACAAGAACATTAATGGAACTGAACACTGTGTAATCATAACAACCATGTATATCCCCAAAGAAGAGATGAAAAAGTACATTTCCCTCACTTCTTGGCAGAGATGGGAGACCATAGATATGGAAGGAATATTGCATCTACTGTTAGACTCATTCGTGTATTGGCTAGTTTTGTTGAATTATTTTTTTCCCCTTTTTATTTTATTGTTGTTACAAAGGAGGGCTTACTAGATAGGATATCTGGAAATAAAGGGATGGTGATCAATAATTTGTCTCAACTAAGTAGTCCACCTGAGATAGTGCCCTTCTGGCAGTGGCCTATCAACCATGCTTTTCATAGCTGAGGCCTGTATGCCTCCCTGCTTCTCCATAGATCAGTATACTTGCCTCTTTTCTTCCTGATATTTCTTTTTCCTTATCTATAGGAGAATAGAAAGTCACATAAATGGCTTTGTTAGAACTCTTTAAAAAGTAGGAATAAATAAGCATTGAGGGGAGGCTTAAGGTTCTCTTCTGTGACTAAAGAATATGAACATTGGAGGAATTTATTGAAGTAGAAAGAATACAAGAGACCCTCCAATGCTTATTACCTGTATGACACTGTATCAAGGTTCAAATCCTGCCTTATTAGCTATATGACTGTGGGCCAGTCACTTAACCCTTTGTTTCAATTTCCTTATCTAAAAATTAGGGATAATACTGGGGACAGTAACCTTTCTTCTCAGAGTTGTTGTGAGAATAAGGTATATTATACTATTTGTAAAGTGCTTGGTAAACCATAAAGCACTAGAGGAATATTTGTTGTTGTTGTTTAGTTGTTCAAGTGTGTCTGACACTGTGGTATTTTTTCTTGGCAACAGTACTGAAGTGGTTTGCTGTTTCCTTCTCCAGTGAGAGATGAGGAACATTTTACAGCAGAGGCTGGATTTGAACTCATCTTGTTGACTTCAAGCTTGGTTCTCTATCCACTGTACCACCTAGCTGCCCCTAAAAGAATATTTACTATTATTGCTTCTCTGAGCCTCAGTTTCCTAACCTGTAAAATAGGGATAATAATCATTGCACTCTAATTTGCAGGATTGTTGTGGAAGAAAGCATTTTATAAATCTTAAAGTACTATAGGAATGTGAGTTATCATCGACTTTCTGATACTGATTTTGACTGTTGGCTTCCTTCTGGGTCCTTATTCATGTTCTAGATAAAACAGGTTGTCAGATAACTTTCTTCCAGAAAAATGAAGTGTTTATGTATCTATATGGGAAGGATTTATATTCTGTGAAGCCAGCCCTGCCTGATCTGAGAAAGCAGGGTTCAACAAACAGTACTGTCCATGGTGGGCACCTTTAGCTTTTGCTGCATCTTTATCTGAAGGGCCTGTCATCATTTGGAATTGTGTCTCTCAGATCTACAGTTAGCCAGACACTTTTGTTCTTTAAAACCTCTTGTAGTCAAGAGTTCCTTACTAGTGCTCTGTTGTTTGCCTATGGCACGCAGCCAGCCCAATCAGCACATAATTTCAGGCATGTGTTCTCTTCTCATGGCGCGGCAAGGCTGCCCATGATCCACTAGGATTCCCCCAATGAAATGAGCTCAGGTGGGTCATGGTATCTATTAATCCCCATGGGTGGTTTCAGTGCTGAGACTGTTGTTATTCCAGAACAGTCCAAAAACAGGCCAGTTCATCCACTTCCCGAATGCTGTATTGTGGGTTACCCCTGACATGGGGGCCAGGGCTCATACCCACTTACCTGAGGCCTCTTGATGGTCGAGACAAGGGAAGCTGGGAGGAGACCAGAGGCAGTGTCTATAACCTCACCTTTTCTCCCTCAGCACAGCCTTATCTATGAAATTGAGTTCAATGTAAGAACTATCATTTGGGCTTGGGCAGCATTCAGAAGACAAAGGGATATGTGGACTGGTAAAATTTCTCTGAAGGAAATAAATTTCAGGAATCTGTTAACTCTGTGGATGGTACAGGCTAAAAACAGATTCAAGAACAATGAGGTTATTTATGGATATCCAGGGATGTCATAGAGGGTGAGCCTAACTTTCCCCAAACTCTCACATTAGGGTTCTGATCCTGAGAGATCAGGGAGCTTTTGTTATTTTTTCATTCAACCCACTTAACCAAATTTTATACTCCTCCTCTTTTGGTCTTGTTTCCTCTAGGAAGCATTCCCAGACAATTTCAACCTATGCCAATCTTTCCTTTCTGAGTTTCTACAGTAACCCTAAGAATCTGTACTGCAGTTTAGCTCTTGGTTCTGTCATGACTTGTATTTGTTAACACATTCATAAAGGCTGGGCATATCTCCCCAGCTGAACTATGAGCTCTTAAGAGCAAGAACTGTTTATTAGACATTTATACCTTCCCCAGTGGAGGCCTCAGGATCCTGTCCCAGAATATCCTATAATCTTAGAGCTGAAAGGCCTGCTGGATATGATCTAGTCCAACAATAAGAATAATTCTCTTTCCATAGTGCTGCAGAGCTTAGAGAGTGCTTTCCTCACCACGGGCCTCTGCAACTCTCATTAGTCCCCTCTTTCAGGTGAGCAAGCTGAAGCCCAGAAAGATTAAGTGACTTGTGTTAGTTCACACAGCTCCTTGGATGATGGATAAGTCGCCTAGACAATTTCACTGATAACTTCTTCTTTTTCAATTTTTTTTCAATTTTATTTTCTTCCTCCTTTCTCCCCCTTCCCCCTCCCTCACTGGGAAAACAACAACAACAACCAAAATCCTAATAATAAATAGCCATAGTCCAGCAAAACAAATCCCCATATTAACCATTTCCAAAAAATGTATATCTCATTTTACTCATTAGGCCATCACCTCTCTGTCAGGAGACGGGTAGCATTATTGATCATTGGTCCCAAAAACATTTTCTTGAATACCTCTAGTAATAAAAAGCTTACTTCTTCATGAGGTAGCCATTCTGACACAGCTTTGATTATCAAGAAGAGAGAAAACACATAATGCAAAGAAAGCTTGATTTGTAGTTTAGAGACCTAGGTTCAGATTCTAGTTCTGACACATCCTATGTGACTGTGGACTTTACCAACCTGTAAAATGGGAATAACGATACTTGTACTACCTATCTTACCGGGTTGTTATAAGGATTGCAAACCATAAGGTTACTACCATAGAAATGGAGATATTTTAATTATATTGAACCCATCTGCCTCCCTGTAACTCCTTCTAACCTATGACCTGCCCCAAGCTGTCTCTGCCTTCATTTCTAATTGAAAATTTTAATGTAGCTTTGTTGATGACTGAAGCAATTGAAATAAAGTCTTTGCATTTGTGATTTTCTCTGGCGTATGTCGTCAGATTTGAGGTAAAGGGTAGGGCTGAAAGGGAAATTTGCCTACCCCCAGATTTTTCTACTAAATTTTTTAAAGGCTTATTATTCTTTTTTTGGGGGGGGGGGACATGGTTAGAGAAGAGAAAAAAGCAGAAATACCATTTGACCCAAAAGAACAACTGTGCAGATATATCTTCTTCTCTTTACGGTAAATTAGAGAAGCCCAGTTTAAATTAATTAGGGCTCTCCTCTGATTATAGGCCATTCTTAGGGCTTTGGATTTCTACCACTGTAATTTAAAGATCAAGAAACTATCTGATTCCCCTAGTCTGTGGGCCACTAGTACATAGTCTGGTTTAGGGCTGACGCAAGTATAGGTTATTCCTTCCTTTAAAATAATGGGAAAAGTTATGATTCATAGAATCAGAATCTTGAAACTGGATAGAATACAGATGGTCAGAGCTAAAAGAGAAGCAAATAAAGTGCAGTACTTGGAGTCAGGAAACCCCATGGTTTTCTGCCCTGCTATTAGGACTTGCCTAAGACTTGCTATGCTGTTTCTAACTACCTGTGTGACCTTGGGCGACGGCAAGTAATTTCACCTCTGTGAGCCTTAGCTTCCTCATCTTTAAAATGAGGAGACTGGGTTGGATGACTTCTAAGATCCCTTTCAGCACTAGACCCTATGATCTTTTTTTGCCATGAATGTAATGTCAGAGTTAGGGGGGGCACCTTAGCAATCATGTAATTCAGTCTCCTCACTGTATAGATGAACCTGTGAACCCTAAGATGGAACCTAAATTTTCCATAATCTTATGACTAGTGATTGGCAAAGTCAAGGCTTGACCCCGATTTTTTTATTCTAAATTCTTTGTTCTTTTAGTATATCTAATTGATTCTCAAAAGGAAGAACCCTCTGAATGATTGTTAAGACACATTGACCGTGTATATTCTCCCCAAAGGCCCCTGGGTGTCTTTGAGTTTGGCCTTCATTGTCACAGTCCAGGGATCCTTTGTCCCTCCCAGCATTCCTGGAGGCTAACCAAAAGCCCTGTAGCAATTGGATTGTAAAGCCAAAACAAAAGGTCTTTGTTTTCTGGACCTTGCCACAGTTGCCTATTTCACTCATCTCCAAATCTCTCAAGATAGTCCTCATTACATTCTTTCTACTCCATTAGGGTCAGCTTCCCCAACACATACACATTTATTCCAGGGTCATTCCCCTCCTTTACCTTCGTACTTGTTGACCCTGCCTCAGTCCCCTAGTTTTCTCCTCTGTCATCTAGCTCTTATACATCTTTTGAAGCTCAGTTTGAATCCCTCATCCTCCTGGAAGACTTCTAGAGCACCACAACCCTCAGGAAACTCAAAATTATCTGAGTGTCAGAGCCCTTAGAGTCTGTGGTACTTATTTTAGCATTTGTCTATGTTTGTGAGTCTTCTCTCCCCGATTTTGCTATGAGCTCTTCTTTCTCATTCCTCTTCCTCTTTCAACTATTTCTTAAACCACTCTTTCTTCTCCCCTGCTCTCTTCCTCCCAGTCCTTGGTCTCCTGTAGGAGGCACTTATTGTGTTTATGTTGAAGTGAATTATCTCTTGCTGGTCGTACTCTTCTCCCCCACCCCCCCAACATTCTGCTCCCAGGGATGTTCTGAGATTTAGCCAATGTGTTTATGAGACACTAAAATGACTATGTCTTGAGGATTTCTTGAGGGCTCAACTCTGTGTTGTGTCCCATGAAGTGATAGGAAAAGACATGGCCCCTGACTCACAAGGAAGCACTTAGAGAATTTGAGAAGGCTTTCTGGAGAAATTGGGACTTGAGCTGTCTCTTAAAGAACAGATATGTTCTGGAAAGAGTGATGAAAAAGGAGAGGCCTTTCTAGGTCAAAAGAAGAACAAATGAAGGTGCATAGGTGAGAACAGGACAATGAGATTAGAGTATGAATTTTAGGCAATGAGGATGGAGAGAGGTTAGATAAGCAAGGCCTTGTCATATCTCTTCTGAAGTATTTATTAAATTTCTTGTGTGTTTGCTTATACTGAGTGCTGTGTGGGGTGTGGAAAGATACAAAGCATAACTAAGACTTGTTCCTGACCTTTGTGAAGCTCGCAGTTGGGTAAAAGGACAGGCTCTCCTATAGATAATTTACTATATTCTATTACATATTAAAGCCCTTTCAGTGTGGTATAGACAAACGGTTAATGCGAAGTTTGAGGCAGAAAGTCATTTCCTGCTGAGAGAATCAGAGAAGGCTTCTGGGAGGAAGTGGTATTTTATTTGGTAATATAGAAGTGTGAGTAGTTATTCAACGGGTGAAAATGACAGAAGGGTGATGTAAGTAAGTGAAATAAGCAGAACCAGAGAAACAGTATAAAAAATGACTGACAGTGTAAATAGATGGGTAGTAACAACTAAACAAACAAACAAAAACTGAGCTTTGGAATCTTAATGACCAAGCTTGACCCCAATGAAGAGATGAGAAAATGACCCTCCTTTCCTTCTTTGCATGGATGAGGGACTGTGCATGTGGAACATTGCATATACTGTCAGATTTGGTCAGTGTGTTGGTCAGTTTTGCCAAGCTGTATTTTTTTCTTCAGTTTTTATTCTTTGTAACAAGAGATATCTCTGTAAGTAGAAGAATGAGGAGGCATATATTTAAAATAAAAGTGATATAGGAACAAAAGATAGCAGCCAAAAAGACAAAAAAAGAATATGATAGGAAAGACATTCTATACGTAGGGAACAATGTAGGCCAAGGTACAAAGCAGGAGAGTATGTGATGTATGTATGTAGAGGACAAAGATTTCAATTTGAATGAGACGTGGAGTACATATAGGAGAAAAAGATTAGAAGGGGTTGGAAAGATAGAGTATGGATTATCAGATTATGGAGGATTTTGAATGCTAGACAATAAGTATCATGATTATTTGTATATGTGTGTTTTTCTCTCCATTTAATTTTAATTTAGGGCAGAGAAAAGGTTTTGTTTTCATTTTTGTAGGCTAAGCACAAAGTACAGTTTCTTGCACACAGTGGCCAGTTACTAAACATTTGTCAGATTTGTCTAATTTAGACTGAATGCCTCAGGGGCTCAGAGAAGGAGAAGTTTACAGACACAGAGGCAGTCATGGGGTGTTCTTAGAGGTTTTGACTTGGGCACAATACCAGGAAGGCTTTATTTGCTGCGGTTTCTATTTGGTGACCCTATTCATGCTGTGCCCATCAGAGACATGTAGGAGAGGAAAATACAGAGAACTGGTTTGGGGGATGATTAACCTCCTTGTCATTCCCTTTTGCAGTGACCCGCCATAACCATTTGAAGGACTTCATGCTGGTTGTGTCCATCGTCATTGGGGTGGGTGGATGTTGGTTCGCCTACATTCAGAACCGATACTCTAAGGAGCATATGAAGAAGATGATGAAAGACCTGGAGGGGCTACACAGAGCTGAGCAGAGCCTTCATGACCTCCAGGAGAGGTATATGAGTGGGTCTTTAAAGACTACTGTTGGGGGAGAGGAGTGGGACGTCAACTATTAGGGCAAGTTGCTTCTTTGATCTTCAATTTCCTAATCTGTGAAAGGAAATAATTGGGCTAGATGACCTCTATGGTCTCTTCTTACTCTGGATCCTATGATCCTAAGTGTTAGAATGAACTTTAAAGACATCTGTTTCAACACCTCTTTTTATAAATGAGGAAACAGAGATATGGAGAGGTCAGCTGCCTTGTTCAGTGTCACACAAAAAATTGATGACAAAGCTGGGACTCAAATTCAAACCTCCTTAGTCCAATTTTTTTCATCCTACCAAACTGGCCAGGTAAATATTAAAAAGGGTGACTTCTCTCCATCCTAAGAGAAAGTATTCTCATTCTTCATACTACCTCTGAACCTTGCTAGTTGTGTATAATCATGAAATTCTCTGGCTGTGATAGTCAGTGAGGGGTCAGTTATTCAGGTTCTTGTTTCTGGACAGTCAAATGGATAGTTGACTTCTTTACTCTTGCCAAAGGGAGACTTTCATGGTTTGTCTTATACTATATTGCAGTTTTTAATAGCCCTTATCATTTGGAAATTCTTATATCTAACCTAAATCTCATCCATATTCATTGCCTATATGACCTTAGAAAAATCTCTTTTTTTTAGGTTTCACTTTCTTTCTTTTGCTTTTTTTTTTTTGCTTTTTTTTGGAGAGGAAAGGCAGGGCAGTTGGGGCCAAGCGACTTGCCCAAGGTCACATGGCTAGCAAGTATGTCAAGTGTCTGAGGTGGGATCTGAACTCACGTCCTTCTGACTCCAGGGCCAGCACTCCTCTCACTGTACTACCTAGCTGCCCCCTAGGCTTCACTTTCTTGGGACAGGATTTAGAGCCAGAGGGGACCTTTGAGAGCATTTGGCCCAATCCCCTCATTTTACAAAGGAGACTAAGATCCAGAATAGGCTAGGGATTTGCCCAGATCAAAACTGTAGTAAGGGGCAGGGCTAGAATTTTAATACAGGTCTTCTGAATACAAATCCAGGGCTCTTTCCATTATGTCATGCTGTCTTTCTTTTATCTAAAATAAAGGGGATGGATCAGATAGTCTCTAGTTCTTCCATTTTGTGATGTTTAAGTAAAGAAAACAAGAAATAATTTACAAAAGAAAAGATAAATATGGCTATAAAAAGCAGCTCTCAGTTAGCAGGAACTTGCTAAACATTTGTCATGTGTTCCAGGAAGATTATAGGATCATAGATCAGGAACTGAAGGTGACAGCATAGGCCAGTTAGTCAGACCCCCTCATTTTATAGATGAATAATTGAGACCCAGAAAGACCTAGTGATTGTCCAAGATCACACAGGCAATAAGTAGTAGGATCATAATTCAAACCCAGATCCTTTGACCGAATCTAGCACTCTTTCCAGTGGACTCAATCCCTGCCTTCAAAGTACACTCACCTTCTAGAGGAGGGAGACAGGACCCACTGGTCAGAATGCTGGAATTTCAGTAAGTAAACTCAGTTTCAAATCCTACTTCTTCAGACACTGGTTAGCTGTATGACCTTGAGCAAGTTGCTTAACTTCTCAGCCTTAGTTTCCTCATCTCTAAAATGGGGATAATAATATCTATAAGCACTTACTTCACGGTGAGCATCAAATAAGAAAATGTGTATTTTTCAAACCTTAAAGCATGATATAAATGATAATATTATTACTAATAATTATAATATATTATAGATTGAGTTCAGTTCACTTATTAAGCAACAAACACTGTATGTGCATATGGTGCTGGACTAGGCACTTGCATCATAAAGGTAAACATAAAATAGTACTTACTCTCAAGGAGCTTACATTCTATTGGGGAAATCAACATGTGGAGCAGATGCAAAGTAAATGTGGAGTAGAAGAGGAATAGTCCCCACTGGCAGTGGCCCATGTGGCCCTTGAACTGAGCGTTGAAAGGAGGGAGGGCATCCAGGGGGCAGATAGGAGGGGGCTGGAACCAGTAGGGCTGCTGCTGGAAAAGCCAGAGTGGCATGGGCTCTGAGAGGTGTCAGGCATGGAGGAAACATGATTATTGTGCTCAAAGCAGGGCAGGAGGGTCACCAAGTGAGCAGCAAGGCCACTGCTATATCCTGCTGTGACCTTATGCAAGTGACCACTGGGTGCTTCAACTTCTTTCTCTTTAAAATGTGGGGCTGATGACAGTGCTGCAAGAAATACTATGATGGATACAGAAAGTATAGGAAGACACATGGACTGATGCAAAGTATAATTAGTAGAAGCAACAAAATAATATATGTGATGACTACAGCAAAGTAAACACAAGGAACAGTATTAACATAACATTAACAACTTCTATGAAATTATAATGACCAAGCTTGGCCCCAAAGAAATTATATGAGAAGGCACTTTCCTGTATTTTTGCAAGGGTGGGGGTTATACATGGTATCCATAGTATCCATATGCTATGGATATAGAACACTGTGTATGTGTTTAGTTTTGCTAAACTATGTTTTTTTTACTTTTTTTTTCTTTGTTATAAGGGATGACTTGGGAGAGAGAAGGGAGGAATACATTGGGAAATGTAGGTAATATTTTTAAAAAGATAATAAAGATATACTTTTTAAAATATGGGAGTTAAACTAGGTGTTCTCTGGGTCTTACCTTTGTGATTATAAACATTTGAAAGGTTGTCATGTGGAAGGGGATTAGACTTTTGCTTTCTTCTAAGGGAACTGGAATGAACTGGGGGGAAATTGAAGAGAGGGGAAGATGGAGGGTCTTGAATCTTAGGTTGGTGAGTTTGAAGACTATAGGGAGCTGTGTCTGATTCCTAGATAGGAGAGATGGGCTTTGGGAAATTGGTTTTGGTTCTGTTTGTAGGAGGGATGAAAGAAAAGAGACTAAAGAGGAGAAGGCAAGGGAGAAGGTTATTGAAATCCCCTAGGAAGAGGAACGTGAGGACTGAGCTGGCAGGGTGGAGGGGAGGGAACCACAGAAGTGAATAAATACAAAAACCTTAAAGAAGAAGGATGGATAGAACTTATGAACCATGGAGCATAAAAAGGAAAGGAAGGGGCTAAAGAGGGTCTTGAGACATTATGAAATGTTTTGCTTCTAGTCTAGTAAACTATATCTAGAGCATACCTTTACTATGAACCTAATCTGATAAAAAATGGGGGATAAAATTAGTTTGGCATCCCTTTTTTTGCTGAAGCCATTCTGCCTCTTCGGCTCTAGCACTTACCTTTCTAGACATTCACTATTCCTTTAATAATATATTTTAGAGTTTTATTATGATCATTTTCCTTTCTTAGGCTTCTGTTTCTTTATCTGTAAAATTTCTAAGGTACCTTAAAATTCTTTATGAATCTCTTTCTAATGTCCCTTCTAACTCTAAATCTATCATGTTATACCAAATAGAAGAATGTCATTATGTCAGATCTGGAAGGGATCTTCGAGACCTTTGAGCCCAACCCTTCATTTTACAGATGAAGACACTGAGATCCAAAGAGGTTCTAACTTGTTTAAGGTCACACAGATAGTGACAGATCTGGGATTTGAACCCAGTCTCCCCTTCATCTCAAATCTAGTGCTCTTGCCATATGGATGAGGCAACCTTGGAAGTGGAAAGTGAGGGTGACAAGAAGCCTAGGCGTGCTCTTACAAACCCTGGCTCTGTTTAGGAGCCAATGAGGTTTGTTTTCTCCCATAGTATTCTCTTCTCTAAACTTAAAATTGCCTTTGACTCTTGCCTGTGAAGGTATGTTGGTACTTTCACAGCCACAAAACTGGGCGGGAAGGAACCAGAGTTCAGCCCTGATTATAATTAGGATACATGGCGCCACCTGGTGGGCAGCAGGAAAAGTCCCAGGTCCTTGCCTCTTGCAGGAAGACAGACCTCAGAGGATCATAGGATTTAGAACTAGAAATGAAAGAATCACAAAATTTCAGAGTTGGCAAGAGTTGGAGGAACCATCTAGTCCAACATGTACCTGAATGGGAATCCCCTCTACAGCATCCTTGACAAATATATCCAGCCTTTGCCTAAAGACCTTTGGTGAAGGGAAACCCACTACTTCCTAAGGCAGAGGATTCTACTACATGATTTCCGTCAGAATGAGCACAGCTGCCAAAAGTAGTTAGCTCTAACATTGTTTGAAGTTTTTCTTTATATAAAGCCCAAGTTGGTTGATTAAATCTGCACCTACTGCAGATCCTCCGTGACCAGTAACCCTGTCAGAAATCTGACTCTCTTGACCCTTATCGGAACTTAACAGTTTAAGTTTTAGTCCAGTTCTCAGCCAGTTCCTATTAAAGTATGAAGTGCTAATAGTAGCTTCTTAACCCCCTCCCTAGGGGACTTACAGTTTTATTTATTTTTGGGTCAAAACCTGGGTTTTCATTCCTCTACAGATGCAGATCAGAAACTTCACGGGCTTAAGAGAAAATCATTATAGCAATGAATTATTATTATTATATCCCCAGCCAGATTTTAAACAGGACCCAGTCTCCTCTCCTTGTCTCCCCCACAGTTTGATCGGGCACAAGTTTTCGTGTGCATCTCCCTTGGCTTGGCATAGCTGTTTTGCATACAGCATGGACAAGGACCCATATCTTTTAATGTCTCTTCCACAGCTTGACAGAGCCTAAGACCAGGCACACTAGGTCTTCTATATAGATTTGTTACGGAATGAAGGAAGAAAATCTGAAACATATATGAAACCTAGTCCTTCCCCTCCCACAGGCTGCAGAAGGCCCAGGAGGAACATCGGACAGTTGAGGTAGAAAAAGTGCACCTGGAGAAGAAATTACAAGATGAGATCAGCATTGCTAAACAGGAGGCACACCGGCTCCGAGAACTACGTGAGGGCACAGAGAACGAGCTCAGCCGCCAGAAATATGCAGAGCAGGAACTGGAGCAGGTAGGGCGGCCCTTGGGGGGTGGGGGGCAGCCAGTAGCACCTGGTCATGTGAGACTGGGAACACAGAGACAGGGTGGGTGGGTGGGTGGGAAGGCGGGGCCGCCTCCAAGATTGGGCTTGTCTCACGCTGCAGTCTGGTCACAGCTCGCTTGGCTAGCGAGAAGGGCGGTGTCCGCACTTCCCATCTCACGGAGCTGTTGCTAGAAACAGTCTTTGGAGCTACTGTTGTTGCTGTTGCTATTTTTACTAATCCCCTGGAAAACAATGAAAATAGGAATTTTCCTGGGGTAGTCTGATCTGATTATTCTGGAGCAGCGGTTCTCAACCTGTGGGGTATGTTCAGTTTGTAACAGTGAAAATACATCCTGCTTATCAGACATTTACATTACGATTCATAACAGTAGCAAAGTAACTGTTATGAAGTAGCAACGAAAATAACTTTATGGTTGGGGGTCACCACAACATGAGGAAGTGGATTAAAGGGTCACGGCATTAGGAAGGTTGAGAACTACTGTTCTAGAGCAAAGGTTCTTAAATCAGGGTATTTGGTTAGATTTTGAGGAAGGTCTGTGAACTTGAAAGGGGAAAAATTGTATCTTTATTTTTACTAATATCTAACTAGAATTTAGCATGTCCTTTAATTATGAATATAGGCAGCAAAACATCTGAAGAGGGGTTTATAGGCATCATCATGCTGCCATAATTAACTCCTGATCTAGAAGTTTAAGGTTTAGAGCAGCTGAAGGCTGAGCTTCTGTGGTTAATCAGTATTTCAGATAGATAACAGTTGATTACACTCTCAACCATTGGTCCCTAGACCAAATGCATGGCAAGGAATGATATCTAATAGCTCAAAACCCACTGAGCCCTTCTTTCTCCCTTCATTGTCTTCTCTTCCACTGTCTCTTTTCTGCCCTCCCTCTGTCTATCCTTTCTCCACCCTCAACCCCTCAGTTTGGGGGTGTCTCTTCCACGTTATCCCTGTTTCTTTCCTGGTTTCCCTTTCTTCTTCCTCATCCCACACAACCTCTGCTCCTTCCTCCGCCTCGCTAAGTAGCACCAAATCTAACCAAATTAGATTTTTAATATTTATTATAGTTTATTCAGCCTTCTGTTCCTGGATCATTATTTCCTAAGTGGACAAATGAATACCTTTTATGTTTTTTCTTTTTTTGGAGAGAAATCCCCAAGTGAAGGTTAAGGAGGAGTTCACATGGAGTTAGTGGAGGGAATCCTGAGCATAGGCTCTTGGAAGTAGTACCAGTACCCTGTTTCCCACATGGCTCAGAATACTTGAACATTTGTTGAATTCAACTGGGTAAAGAGCAAGAAGACTTGGGTTTCACCTTTCCTTGACACTGACATCCTGTGGGTCTTTTCAACAATAATCTTACCCCCTTGTGCTGTAAATATCACATCATCTTGGAGGGAGCAGGGGAGAGGATGAAGGTCCAGACTTGGGGAATGCAGGAAGTTGACATTCTGTCTGGGCAAAGGAGCCCTCTATCCTGAAGCCACCTTCAGTGCTGGCCCCATCCCATGCCCTGAGGTCTGCTGTCTGCTCAGCATGGATTGATGGAGGATCTACGGACTGGTCTTTGCACTCCTTCATGTTCAATGTGAAGTAGTAGAAACAGCATGGGATTGGATGTCAGGAGGCTTGTATTTGGTAGCTTGTGACTCTGGGGAAGTCTTCTTCTTTAAGTCTCAGTTTCTTCTTTAAAATGGAGATAATAATACTTCTACCCCCTGCTTCAAAAGGTAGTTATAAGAAAAGTGCTTTGTAAACTTTAAAGCTCTGTCTAAATGTGTGCTGTTCAGTCTTCCTCCTTACACCTCAGGTAGTTGTGGCCCATGGGGGAGTTGGGCTGGCAGAACCAGAGAAAAAAAGGAGGCTGTGACCCTATACTGTGTGCTTTGCCATTGTAGGTACGCATGGCTTTGAAGAATGCTGAGAAGGAGCTGGAGTCCCATAGTTCCTGGTATGCCCCTGAAGCCCTGCAGAAGTGGCTGCAGCTGACCCATGAGGTAGAGGTGCAGTACTACAACATCAAGAAGCAGAATGCAGAGAAACAGCTACTGGTGGCCAAGGAAGGGGTGAGGATGTCAAGCCCCCTGTGGCATTGTAGGCCTCTGATGTACACAGTCCATGTGACCCTGGGCCAAATCGCTTCATTTCCCAGGGTTTTGGGCAACTCCTTAAGACAAAGGTGGCAACCATACAATGCAGAGAAAAGAGATACCAATCTGCATTGGTAGAGGCCATTTCCTCCTGTGGAAGTTCCCTGTAACAATGGAATCACAAATCTCATCCCTATCTAGTATCTACCTTATAGAATGATTGTGAAACTCATATTGGATAATGTATTGAAGTTTTAAGAGCTCCATAAATGCCAGTATTATTATTAATATAATTTTTATTGTATCATTTGGGCTTCTAGCACCATCCTGTAAGGTAGTTATTGTCAATATTTTCATCCCCATTTTACAATGAGAGAAAGTAAGCCTTGTGTTGAACTGAGACTTTTTTTATCTGTAAAATGGTATAATTATAACTATATTGACTATAGCGTGAGCAAATAGTTGAAAAGCTTTAAGTGGTCCAGAATGGGAAGTTATTATAATTACTCTTTGAGTGTACCCCAGGAGAAGGGAGGAGAGCCATCTCCCTGGCCTCTGTCAAGGACATTGGCTCAGGGCCCCTGGCCAGGAAAGGACAAACAGACATCATAGATTCAGACAGATGCAGCAGCTACTAGGCCCTGAGCCTTGGAAAGGGAGCTGGGCCCTTCATTGCCCAGGGATAGGGACTGGGTAGCACTGGGGTGACCTTTTAGTCAGGAAGAAAACACACCTCCTCAGAGCAGTTACCTCTTCCTTTCAACTGGAATATACTGTCACGTGCTTAGCCAGAGAAGAATATGGCTAGTTCTCTAGGCCTCAGTCTGGGCCCCATTCTTGAGCCCTGTTCCCTTTAAGGGAACACATCTTGGGTTTTTCAGGCAGAGAAGATTAAAAAGAAGAGAAACACCTTGTTTGGAACCTTCCATGTGGCCCACAGCTCTTCCCTGGATGATGTAGATCACAAAATCTTAACAGCCAAGTAAGTATCTCCTGCCATTTTGGGAAGATGGACACCCCAAGACTGTCCCCACCGGAAGCTCTGAGGTGGGGCCGCAGGCCTGGTACCTTCTTTCCCATAGAGCTCAGAAAGAAAGATGTGGCCCTGTTTCCTGCCTCCATGTTTCTTAGGCTTTTCCCTGACCCATACTGTCCCTCAGACTTTTTCTCCTCCTTGGAAGTGTGGCAGGCCTTTGCCCAGGCTCAGATCCCAAAGCTATCTTGCCTAGGATGAATATGGGTAAGTGTTAGACCAAGGATTTCTGTGTTCCTATTCCTTGGTTTCTCTGGCTTGGGAAAACCATTCCTTTGGTATTGGTTTGGAACCAGGCTGGACTGGACTGGGCTAGGGTCTGGCCAAGGGATGGCCAGGCCTGTCAGGCTTAAAGGAGGGTCCTGTGCTTTCTGAGGCTTACTCCCTGCCTGGGCCCTATTTCCAGGCAAGCCCTGAGTGAAGTGACAGCAGCACTGAGGGAGCGTTTGCACCGATGGCAGCAGATTGAGATCCTCTGTGGTTTCCAAATTGTCAACAATCCTGGTATTCACACACTGGTGGCCGCACTCAACATCGATCCCAGCTGGATGGGCAGCGCTCGCCCCAACCCTTCCCACTTTATCATGACAGATGATGTGGACGACATGGATGAGGAAATCGTATCACCAGTATCCATTCAGTGTAGGTAGCACTGGGGCGGGAGGTTTTCCTAGGAACATGGCAGCCAAAATTCCAAGGAGCCTAATTGGGAGATGCTGCTTAGTCTCTGTAGGAAGGCCAGGAACTCTTCCTTCCTCTGGCAGCAAGCACAGGGCTGGGGAAACTCTTGCTCTTCACTTAATATAATCCAGCTCCCAGATCAGGCACCAAAAGGCGACAACCCCATTTATATTTATAGTTGTGAAAACATAACAACTTTTAAAAATTTTCAGTGCTAATTCTATAAGTCATAAATCATTTCTGCCTTTACCTTTGTATGTCTCTGTTGTGCATCTGTTTCTTTCTCTGTGTCTTTTACTGTCATTGTTTATCTCTGTCTCTCATTCATTCATAAAGTCATTAAATCTCTCCTGAGCACTTAACCATGTACATGACCCTATTTTGGCACATGGGAGGGGGAAAGGAACTCAAAATACAGAATTGAGTAAAATACAGTCCCTGCCCTCAAGGAGTAGGGAAGCAGTGCATTATTGCTGAAAGAACTATGAACTGGGAGCACTCACCATGTGCCCTGGGATAAGTTCTTTCCCCTCCCTGGGCCTCAGTTTCTTTGCTGACTTTGGCCACCTCTGAGCTGAATTTAAATGAACTTTTCTTGAGCTAGTAATATGAACAGAGGTTCAGTACAGGTCCATTTTAGCTCTGAGAGTTTCTAACTCTGGAACATAGGACACGTACCCAGATAAATGATACAAGATATAAGGGGATAAGGGCCCTCAGACTTGTTTCAGTCTTTGTATCCTGTCTGTCCTTGTCTCTCTCCCTCTCTTTTTCATTCATTTCTTACATTCTCTAAACTTCTATCCTTTTACTGTCATTAATAGAATTGAATTTTATTTCCAAAATTATATATTGTTTGTTAAATGTCATTTTATGCTCCATGTTCCTAATTTTGAAAGTAGCTGAAGGGAACTTTTACATTTTCTCTTTCTCCATAAAAACAAATACTAGATAAGTTATTTCCCCTCTCTGTTAGGGGAATCTGAAAATCCCTAGACAGAAAAAATAACTTATCTAATACCCTAGATACCCTAGGTACCCTAGATACCCTAAAATCTAAGAAATTTTATGGAGAAAGGTCAACTAGGTGGAGTTATAGTACATAGCCATGTGGAGCCTGGAGTCAGGAAGAATCATCTTTCTGAGCTCAAAGCTGCCCTCAGACACTTACTTAGATGTGTGACCCTGGGCAAATCACTTAACCTCGTTTGCTTCAGTTTCCTCATCTGTCAAATGAGGTGCAGAAGGGAATGGCCAGCCACTCCTGTATCTTTGCCAAGAAAACCCCAAATGAGTCATGAAGAGTTGGAAGTGACTGAAATGACTGAACAACCTCAGTCTTCTCAATGCGGAGAATTCCTCCACAGCCTCTTTATACTTACCCAACCTCTGGCTGGGCAGTTCGCTCCTCTAGGGGCGGGAACTTCGCCCCCTTCTTCCAGGCAGCCTGCTGTAGGACAGCTGCAATCATTAGAGAGTTGTTCATTATATTTAGTTGAAATCTCCCTCCCTTCTTGTAACTTCCCTCCACGCTGATCTCACTCTGCTCCGTTAAATGAGCCTCAATTTGGCTTTTGGTGAGTAGTCTTTAATGGTGAAATGCATCTTAATCCTTACTGTAGTGAGTAAGTGGAACCTTTTTATTGCATAGGACTTCATAAAGGGAGTCAGAATGATTCCAGAACCCTGCAGAGCCGGCAACTCTTTCCCTCCCCACCCCTCGCCACCACGAGCTCGCAATGCTGCCCCCTCTACCTGCTAGTGCATAGTTAAAGTAGATAAAGCAGGCAAGAGAAGACATGAGAGTAAAGGGCTCCTGCTAAGGTCTTCTCCTTGCTGCCTCAGGTTATCAGCTAACTTGGAAGGCAGGGTGGTATGGTGCAAGAACACTGGATTTGGCATCAGAGCCTAGGCTTAAATTTCAGCTCTGTGAGTCATTGTCTGTGTGATACTGAGCCAAGTCAATGGGCTTCTTTTGGCCTATAAAATAAGGACTGGACTAGGTGATCTCTGAGGTCCCTTCAAATTATAAATCCTATGAACCTATAACTAGACAGTCTCAAAGTTCCCTTCCTGATAAATTAAGGATGAGCAGAAGCCTCCTTCATAACTTTGGAGCTTCTAGCTAAAGATGGGACCTGGTCTGGCCTGAGGCTCACACCAATTTGGCATCTCTAGCCCTAGGGGCTTAGAAATTCACATAGAGGGGCAGCTAGGTAGTGCAGTGAATAGAGCACTGGCCCTGGAGTCAGGAGGACCTGAGTTCAAATCCAGCCTCCAACACTTGACACGCTAGCTGTGTGACCTTGGGCAAGTCACTTAACCCTAGTTGCTCTGCCTTCTCCCCTCCAAAAAACAAACAAACAAACAAAAATTCACATAGAAGACAGGACCTAGAGATGGTACTACCAAGGCAGGCCTAAAAGACCAGGAATCCTGATTGTTAATCTGTGCTTCTGGGAAATCTCTCCCTTTCCTGTTTTACCAGCTCCAGATTAGATTTCTTTGTTTTATATCTTTTTCTAACTCCTTCCCTAGACTCCTTGTCTGTCTTCATCAAATGACACAGCAGGGATGGAGACACAGAGGTTATGTTATAGATGAGAAAGCTGAGGTCCAAGAAGGTCAAACAATTTCTCCTCTTGCTTTCTCACTATAGTGAGGATTAAGATGCATTTCGCAGAACTAGTGGACCGTCAACTCAATGTGAATTTATAGACAGGGCAGCCAAAAAAGCTGACTTAACCTTGGGCTACATGCATTAAAGCAGAGTGCCCAGAATGGGGGAATGGGTTCTGCTATCATGACTTTGGTCATGTCCCATCAGAAATAGGATCTTTTAAGGACCTTAACAAACTGGAATAACTGGAAGAAGAACCAGGAGAATGATGAGAGGACTGGAGTTCATGCTATATGAAAATCAGCTGAAAGTTTGGGGATGTTGAACCTGCATAAGAGAAAGCTTAGGGAGGTGTATATATACGATCAGCTTGAAGAACTATTACATGAATGAAGGATTAAATTTTATTCTGCTTTGCTTCAAAGGACAGAACTAGTAGCACTGGTTGGAAGTTGTAGAGAAGCAGATTTGGACATAATGTAAAAAAAAAACCCAAAAACCCTCAACTATTTCATAGTTAGAGCTATGGTCCCAAAGTAGAATAAACTACCTTCAGAAGTAGTGAGTTCTCTACCACTGGAAGTCTTTTGGCAGAGGCTGGATTGACCTCTTTTAAGTGTCAGTTGCAGAAGGATACTTTCTCAAGCAAGTCCAATTGGACTGGATTTATAGTCTCTTTCCAACTCTGAGCTTCTCTGATTTATAAAATGATTTGTTCCTGGTCACACAAGTAATTACCAGCTTTTGTTAACTCCAGGAAGGAAGGATATAGTGGGATTTGGGTAATTGTTGTATAGCTGAGAACTTTCCCTGCCCCAAGTAAAGCAGGGCATTGGCTGGGGAAATAACTAAGGGTTCAGTTCATCTCAGTGTTCCCAAGAAATGGGCAGTGTTTCCATTTGCTGGTGAGAAGGCTTCCAGGCCCCCTGTAAATTGGTTCTCTTCTCCCCTTGGCCCTGTTGGCTCCCCTCAGACGCTGCCTGGCTGATGGGGCGCAGGTTCAGTGATCGCTCTGTGTGCTCGGCGTCTGTCAGCTCGGATGATCAGTCCCTCTGGAAATACCCGGGTTTGATGATCTTCCTTTGGGGTTGCTTTTCCTCCCATATTTGGGATTAACTGATTTTCTGCCCCTTCCTGCTTCCGAGGCAGCCAACTGACACACCCCCAGCCCCTCCCTACTAACCTCAGGAAGAGGCTTGGGTGGGTAGAGAAGAATCAGCCCACTCACCCCAGGGGCTCCCACTGGGTGCTGGGAAAAGGGGCGTGATGAGGGCAGGCTTAATGAGTCTGGAGTGGTTGGGGACGAAGTGCTTTCCCAGGACCCAAAGGTTAGCCTCTTCTTGTAGACCCCGTAGCCCAGGGGACCCTTTTTCACAAGAAAAGGGGAGACTGATTCCTCTTAACAGAAGGGCCCACAATTGCCTTTGAGCTGGGGTATGGAGAGGGAGAAATGTCCTTCCCCTTGATTCCCTTTTGATGCCTCCCTCTTTTCTTTCTCCCTTTATTTCTTTCCTTCTTTCTTTTTCTCTTCCCTTTCTTTGCCCAGTTCTCTCCATTTTTCTACTTTTCCTGTGCTCCATCTCCCCTTTACTTCTCTGTCTTTCCTCTCTCCTTCTCTCTGCCTTTTCCTCTTTGTTCTTCACTTCTTCTCCTGTCTCCTTGCATTTTCTTTTGTTCCCTCTCCCTCCCTCTCTCTCTCTCTTACTCTCTCTCTCTCTCACACACACACACACACACACACACACACACACACACACACACACACACACACACACACACACACACACACACACACACTGGGAATCAAGTTTGCCACTTTAATAGCCATATGTCTTTGGTCAAGTCACTTCTCTGAGTCTCACTTTCCTCTTCTGTCAGAGCCAAATGTCTACCATACCTTCCTCCCACTCAGGTTCTTTGGAAAGCACTTTGTAAATTTGAAAGTGCTATCAACATATCAGCAACTACTACTCCATCCTTCTTTCTTTCTCTCACTCTTCACTTCTCTGGATCTTTCTCTTTCTCTCATCCCTGACTTTCTCTCTTTCCTTTTCCACGTTCATCTGTTCTGTTTTCTTAACTTCCTGTTCCCTTTCTTCCTCTCATGACTCCTCCCACTAGCCCTTTAGAACACAGCTCCAGAAGTGCTGCTCCTACCCTTATACTCCCTGACTTCAATGGGGAAAGAAGGGACCAGGATAGGCTTTTTGGAACCCTGCTCTGGTTTGGGACTGTTTCCATTCCACAGGGAGCAGGGAAGTCTGTACTATCTGGGTAGGGAGCAGGCATCAAGCATCAACAGTGTTTTTCCCCCTGGGGGTGTGGGCTGTTCTTTGTGCCTGGATTCCTGGGCCACCTTTCTGGGTTGGTCCTAGGCTTAATATAGCCATCCCTCTTCTCCAGCACTGTTGAAAGTCCCAGCTGGTTCTTCTCACCCTTTAGAACCTTGCCTCATTCTCTCACCTGCCCTCTCTTGCCCTTTGCCCTCCTAACTGCCTGGATACTGGTTACAGTAACTCTTCACTGAGGTCTCTTTTCCCATCCTTCAGAGCGTCTCTGACATTGCCCCGGCACCCTTCTCTTGGGAGCACACTTGCTTTATGGGCATCATCTCTTTTACTCACACAGTTCCTGGGGAGGGGAGGGCCCCATTCTCAGGACTGGGAGAATGAAAGGTCAGGAGCAGGGTCACTAAGAAAGCTTTGGGGGGAAAAGGGAACCCCAGGACTAGGACCTATGTGAATGGGCTGCCTGCCTACCTCATCCAGCTGGGTCTCACTTGGAACCACTCTCTCATTGCAGCTCCCAGCCTGCACAGCAGCGTCCGGCAGCGTCTGGTGGAACCACAGCACGTCCTGGGATCGCAGAGGTTGGTAGAGAGCGAGGGCAGCCATTTCGTGCCAGGCCGTGTGTCTCTGCGGCGAATGCGCAGCCTCTCCTTTGGACAATCTTTCAGTTCCGACGTTCACGGGACCAGCCCTCCATCAGCCGTCACCTCCTCCTGCTCTTCTTCCTCCTCTACTGCCTCCACCTCTGCTCCTACTTTCCATGTCCACCCTGTCTATTACCACCACAGCACTGCTTACTTCCTCCAGATGGATCCCTACCCTGACCCGCCCCCTCCCGATGCCCAGTCTGGGATGTCCTATCGATCCGACAGCTTGGGGTATACATCTCCTGCCTCGATCCCTTCCTTCCTCCTTTTGTCTGTGCCTGCCAGCTGCTGTTTGTACCTCATTTCCCTCAAACAAGCCTTGATTTAATTTCACTTTCTTTTGCCATTTTAACCTTCCCAAAGCCCAAGGGAGTCAGGCTGGACCCTCCTTCTGGGCCTCATTTCGTGACAGGACAGCAGGAAGGCCCTAGCTAACTGCCTCCCAACTTCCACCTTTCTAATTCTATGTTTTGAGTTTGCTGTCTAAGAACCAAAGATAATAACATTATTCCCTTAACTTTACATAGCTGGTGCTTTTAACTTTCTGAGGTGTTTCATATCTATTTTCTCACTGGATCCTTACAGTAGTTTTGGTAGGGCCACAGGGCTAGGTTTGGGATCCTTATTTTACAGAAGAGGACACTAAGACTCAGAAATGTGAAACGATTTGCCTAAGGGTCAGACAGGTTATTCCATAAAATCCTCACAAGCAAATTGCAAAAGAAATTCAGTCTTATTCCTTCCCATCTCTACCCAGCCCAGCCTGTTGGCTTCCTCCCTGAGTTGGAGGCTGCTTCTGGGAGGTACTGGCAGGGCCCACAACTTGTATAGGATAAAGCCCTGGCCCAAGCAGATCCGTAGCCTAGCAAACGTTGAGTACTCCCAGATGATATCCACAGGAATACTTTTGTTATTCTGGGTTGTTCTAAGCCAGGCAGAAGAACCCTGAAGGTGGGAGATGGTGGAGAAGTATTTGAATTGGACTGGAGGTTAAGGACAAGTCTTCACCCTGGAATCTGATTCCTTCTTGTGTGATTCCTTGTAGGAGTTCTGAACATGATTGGGTCCCCATGTTTTGATGCCTGTCCAAACTTAGTTTCCCTTCTCCCTCCCTGCTCTGGTTCAGGGTTCCCTTGACTATCTCATTCCTCACTGGGGGGATACTGAAACTAATTTGACCTCACTCCCATCACACAGGCACAGACACACACACACACACACACACACACACACACACTCTCTCTCTCTCTCTCTCTCTCTCTCTCTCTTTCTTTACAGTTGCAAGAAGGCCCTGATCCCCAGCAAAGCTTAGATACCCTTTGTCCAACAATTAGCTTGGCCTTTGCTGGTGGCACTGAGAGCACTAAGCTCATCCTTAGGCTCTGCTTCTTAATGTTTCTTATTACCAAAGGGTCATTCTGAAGTTAAAGGAGATGCATTTCTACTCCATCCCAGCTATCTCTAGGTTCCTTTTTCCCCAGAGGCTTTAAAAGGCCAAACCCTTGGAGCTTGGCAGATGGGACAGGGAGCGGGCACCATCCAGCCACCAGCTAGCTCAAGATCCTTCAGTTGAAGATTAGGATTTGGGGAGGATCATTTCCCATAGTTCTGCATCCTCATCCTCATTCTCCATGTCAACCCCCTTGCTACCTCTGCATAGGGGCTGCCCTGGCATTCCACTGACAGTGACTGACAAAAGAGACAGACCCTGATTCAGACCAGAGAGAGGGATGGCTTTGTGAATATCCTGCTGGATGATCAGCCTTCAGCCTCCCCTTAGGTGGCCTGAGCCCCAGACCTTGCATGCTGGCAGTGGAGGGAGGGGACTTGGGGGACAGAGACAGACAGACCTTGGCACCAACTCCATTCACCACTTGGTTTTCTTTTGCAACGTGCTTCAGAGGATCATCTCTAAAGACAAACAGGCTCTCTAGTAAGGTTAGTAATGCCACAGGTGGGACTGGGAGGGGGTCATATAGTCCTTTAGAACCCCAGGAAACCTCACCTGGGAGCTTCCTTTTCAGTTCAACAATTCAGCTTAGCAATCCTCGAATTGTTGAACTAAAATCAATTTAACTTCTCATGTGTGGACAGAATGGCCCCTCTAAGTGTTTCCTGGGGGCCCTGTCCTTGACTCCTTTTGCTGGGAGGAGGGGAAAGGGGGAAGATGGAACCCTATATGATCCTTGCCTTTAGGGAGACGAAGACTCCCAGGCACATAATCATAGACTGATTCAGCATTACATAGGGATGGCAGTAGAAGAGTTGGAGGAGTCTTAGAACATAGATTGTCAGAGCTGAAAAGGGCTTGAGCTGGGTCTCCTAACTCCTGACCCAGGACTGCTTTCTCTGCACTGGAGTGCCTACTTATAAAATAGCTATGGAAGAGCACAAGAGGCAGCAGACAGAAAGCTGTTCTCCGAGTGACTAAGACCTGTGTTTTAAGACCTGCTTTGTGATACATATTGGCTCTGTGACCCTGGGCAAGTCATTTAACCTCCTAGTACCCCCAGCTAACTCTGTAAGACTCTTAAGTTGCAGAACAGTTGTCCTAAGGGTCAAAAGGTATAAGACCCTGTTATAGGTGTCCAGGAAAAACTGGAATAGTCAGAGAAGGCTTCTTAGTGGAGATGGGCCTTGACTTTGTACAATAAACACAACCATCCCCCTACCGCTCAGCAGAAGCTCTCCAGTTCAGCCCAGTGGGTTGAGGTTTAAGAGTTGCTACTGAGAGACCAACAGAAACCCTGCTTGTCACTACTTGTCTGGTTTTTTTCCCCCGATTTCTCTCCCAGATCCATATAAGCACAAACAGTTCCCTGGGTCACCTCCCTGACAGCTAATTTCTCAATCAAGCCTCTACCTGCCTAGCTCCAGGCCCAGCCTTTAGGCCAGGGAATAGAGCTGGGGCTTGGCTGGGTATGTGGCCAGTCTGAGCAGTGGGCTAACCTGCCGCTTTCTCTTCTTCCTTTAGGGGCCTCGCACCCTCTCTGACCCCTCTGAACTTTCTTCCAGATCAGCTGTATTTGCTTCCAGGTCCCCCTATTGGCCCCCACACTCTGCTCTTCAAATGCTGCCTTCACCCTTACTCCTGACTGGGAGACATAACTGCCCCACCCTCTCTTCATTCTGGGCCCCAGCTCAACCAGTTGCTGGGAGTGGGACTTCAGGGCCCTTCATTTTGCCCTTCTCCTCCTTGAGTGCCCCTACCTTTAGGGGTTGGAAAGAGCCTTTGGGACTGGTGAAACCTGCCTAGGGCTTACTGGTCCCAACCTCATGAAGGCTTCTTCCAGCCTTCCATACCTGCTTCCATGGGAAAGGCTGGGGATGAATTTCCCCAGCTTGTGCATGTTGAATGTGATTTGGTGTGGAAACCTGTATCCCAACCTTGCAAAGCAACCCCTTCCCCTGGCTCATAGATAAGGTTTCTAACCAGTCTTAACCACACAGTCATTACCTCTTACATTGCCAGAGCATCCTTTCTGAATCATAAGCCAAACTCATTGAGATAGGAAGGGACTAAGACCCAGGTTTCATGACTTCCCTTTCCTATACTCTTCCACTTAAAGAGTAACAGACTGCAGAGTATTTTTAATTGTGGCCCACTTTGACAACTGACATCCTTCCCTTATTTAGCCCCTCTTCCCTACATGAACCCTCCACTATTGATACCCTTCTTAGCTCTGTGGTAGGTGTCAAAGTTTACACAGAAAGATGCAATATAGGGAATGAAATGGCCTCCAAAAGAGAATGAGGGCCAGAAGATGGTGAGGACTTCTGTGACACCCCCTCAGAGCCCCCTTAGCATTTTATCCATTTGATCCCATCATCATGGAGTCTCAGTTGTAAGGGCCATTCAGTCCTACCCATACTGGGTCAATAAACCCCTCTACACCATTCCCAGTGAATGGTCATCTGGCTTTTTTTCAAATACCTCCAATGAAGAGGAAACAGCTACCCTCAGAGGCAGCTTATTTCATTTTTGAATGGTTGCTAGAAAGTTTTTCCTTATTTCAGGCTTAAATTTATACCTCCTTGTAATTTCTGCTCACTACTCCTGGTTCTGCTCTCTAGGGCCAAGCAGAACAAATCTGTCCCCTTTAGACTTCAAATACATGAAAACAGTTATTTTGTCATTCCTCTGATCACCGTGAAGATCTTGGGCCAGGGGCAAGGTTGCTCTAATTCTTCCTCCTCTTTTTCTCCCCTCCCACCCCAGGCCTAGCTGGGTCTCACTGCATGTGCTGTGATAGTTGGGGTTCTGTGGGTATTCTTAGGACCTGGGAGTGGGTGGGTGGGGTGAGGACTTTATGTGGTGGGATGTGATAATCAGAGCTGATAATCAGAACTTAGGACATACAACACATTTTTTCCTTTTCTTAGGAAGTGTGTGTGTGTGTGTGTGGGTGTGGGTGTGTGTGTGTTGGGATTGAGGGGAGCATTCTGGGATATCAGAGTAGATTTACATTCCAGGAAGGGAGGGAAGGTTTCCAAATCTGTGAGCCTTCTGGGATAATTTCAGGCCATTGTGGACAGGTGTCTAGGGTTTTGGGGATTTCCTAGAGGATGTTGGGAGTGGGGAACAAAGAGCTGTCCTCACACTGAATATCTCTCCCCCCCCAAGGGGGACTGACACTACCCTGGGGCCCAGAAATGTAGCAAAGGTAGGACCTGAACAATAAAAAGACCTTTGCCTAGTAATTCTGTGATATTAATATGTCTCCCTGTCCTTGTCTCACTGTTTGTTTCCCTTTTATTGTTTCCCTTTCATTTCCCCCCCTTTCCCCCTCATTCTCCCTTTTGTCTTCTTCTTCTCCCTACTCTTGGACTCCTTTGCCCTACTATCTTCCCTTCTTCTACCTTTTCATCCTTTCTCCTCTCTCCCCCATCTTCTATCCCCCTTTCCTCCCCATTCCCTTACCCTGCCCTGATCCCCTCTTGTCTTGAGCAGGGACTTGACCCATTCCGATTCGGAGTCCTCCCTCCACACGAGTGACCGCCCTCGCTTCACCCAGCTGGCTGCCAAGCCCCAACAGCTGACCCGAGCTATGGATGAAGCCCTGTATGCCCCAACCTCCAATGGCAGCCACCGACTGGCAGAGGCAGCCCTGGGGGGAGCTCTGGTGGAGAAGCTGCCTGAGAGTCCTGCCCTGGTCAAGAAAGCACTATTGCAGAATCACGGGCTAGAGAAGGCCTATAGTGTTGGGGAGCTGGGCCCCATAGGGCTGGGGGGAGTAGGGCCCCTGCATTCAGATTCCTCACGTTCCCACAGTCCCAGCTCCCCTGAACCAGACACACCATCACCTATGAGCGACAGCCGGGCTCACCATGGCCGCAACACACGTATCCCCCACCTGGCAGGCAAGAAGCATGCAGGTGAGGAGGACAGTGGCTCCACGGGTGAGGAGACAGACTCCGGCCAGGGCAAGAAGAAGTTCCCACTCAAAATCTTCAAGAAGCCCAAGAAGTAGCTGGAGCAGGGCTGGCTGCGGTGGGAAGACACATCTATACTCCCTCTCCTCCAAGGGACCCACCCAGGGCCTGGAAAGGGAAGGGTGGGGGTCCCGAGGACCTGGGGCATTGTTAACACCTGCTTCATCCTCGCTGCACCCCTCCCTTCCCCCCAGAAAGAGGGGCCTTTCTACATTATTTATTTACTGACCACCACCTGCCCTGTTTGGGCCTCCGTAAGCTGTTTCTGCTCCAGCCTTTCATCCCCAGGCTCCATAGCTGCTTCACAGTGCATGATTTACCCCTGCACCCACCATTTTGGTCCAGCCCACCCACCTTTTCAGGGGACTCTCAGTTCTGGTCTCCCTGTTTATTGGGCTTTTGTGTCTTTTTTGGCCCCTCCCCCCCAATCCCTTTAATCCCCATCATCACCAAACCCCCAACAATTAGGGTAAGAAAAAAGGAAGCCTGATCCAAGGCCCAAGCTCATACCAACCTCAGCAGTGCTGGACAGAGCAGGCAGGGCAGGGCAGGGCAGGGCTGAGGCCAGAGCTCTGTGGTGGGGGTAGGGGTGGGGGGGAAGATGTTTGATTTTTTTCCTTTGGGAAGGGGGAGAGCCTGGGGCCAGCCATGGCTGTAGCCTTGGCCTGACTTTGGGGGTGGGTGGGTGGGAGTAGGAAATAGTTAGGACAGAGATGAGGAAGAACTAGCCCTAGAGATCAGGCCTCCAGGGTAGCTGAAAGGAGCTAATTAGGGATGGGCAGCCATGACTCTCCCACATTCTAGGGCCAGGACTCTAGGCTATACTCCCCAATGGCCTAATGACTGCCTCCTCTCCTGCCTGTTTCTGTAGGGTAGGGAAAGGGAGGGCATCTATATTCTTTCTCTCTTTCTCTTCCCCTTAACCTCAGATGCTTAGCCTACTCCAGGTCCTCAAGTTTGGAGCCCTGAGACTAATTGCCTCAGTGATCCCTCAGCACCCTCCTAGTATGCTTGATCCCCTTTATGTTGGGGACCTAACCTAGATAGGGGCTGGCAGGGACTCTTACATATGGGTATAGCCTGTAACAGGACTATGGGGGCAGGGGATGGGGTTGGGAGGGACTTTGGGCAAAGATGTTGTTGCTTTTGAACCAAAAAAATTTTTTTAAAAAAAATTCCTGAATTTCCAAAGTGCCTGCAGCCTTCCCCTCCTCTCCACTTCTTTTCTAGTGCATGGTCCTTGGGCTCCCCTAGGCTCTGGGCCCAATCCTACTGTGCAGTCCAAAGTCTGCCTGCCATCCTAACCCTAGCCAGGCCTGGGGAAGGAGGCAGCTTCTAATAAAGTAAGGAAGGGAAGGGAATGGATACACACTGTTTGTGTCCCACTTCCTACCCCAGGCAGCACCCCTCCCCTAGCTTTCTGTAGGGACTGTGAATAATGCCCCCCGGTCTTGCCCATCTCTCTGGATGAGTCCCCCATCCCAGGGCCAAGGGGCAGGGCAACTGGGTGCTGCAGGTCACATTGGGCTGGCCCCCCCTCCCATCCCTATCCCTATGGATTTTTCTGTTATTTCATAAGACTGAAGTCTAATAAAGCATGTAGGATATTTTATTTTCTTGGTTTTGGCTCCCATTACTCTGCCTACTTGCTTCCTGGGTCATGGAAATTGTGGCCAGATGTGGAGACAAGAATGAGAAGTCTCCAAGCTTATATTCTGTCTTCCCTTCCTGACTTCAGAAAGAAAGAGTGAAAACTGACATAAAGGACACCAAGGAAAACTATCACCACCAACCTCCAAGGCCTTAAAGGAGAATGGAGCACAGAGTGGAGACCCAAAATGGTGTGCATATGCAGTAGATTTAAACTTGATGCTTAGAGAGTTCTAGAAAAGGGCCCAAGATGGGAAGGAAGATGTCAGTGGAAATAAGGGTGATATTTAAAAAAAAATCAAAACAGGGGCAACTAGGTGGCACAGTGAATAAAGCACCAGCCTTGGAGTCAGGAGGACTTGAGTTCAAATCCAGCCTCAGACACTTAACTAGCCGTGTGACCTTGAGCAAGTCACTTAACCCCAATTGCCCTCAAAAAAATAAAAAAAACCTAAAAAAAAAAAAACAAATTATCCAGGAGCCAACTCCTAAACAAACAGGAATGTTGTCATTGGGAGATTGAGCATCCTGAAATGTGAGACTTTGGGTAGAAATTACTTTTCAAAAAAAGGGTATTTAAAATGACATAAGACAAACCATGGAGAGTTATTAGTAATAACTGCTATCAAACTAAGATTTACAAAGCACTTTCACAGCTGTTAGGTAGCTAATAATATAAATATGATCATCCCCATTTTTTAAGTGAGGAAAATGTCAGGTAATGTTACTTAGCTAAGGCTACACAGTATGTGATGGAGCCTGGGTATAAAACCAACTCCAAATCAATGTTCTTTGCACTGTCCCATGCTACTTCCCAAATCCCTAAATTTGTCCCAAGTGACCTCAGTACGCCTAGGGACACATAGGAAACTGAGAACCAATCTTGTAACTGTTCTAGAACTGTACACACCCCCAAAGATGATCACTTCCAGATGACAGAAATGACGCTATAGAAAGCAATGACAAATTGAAAGGGCCCTATAGGGCATGTTGGCCCATGTAGGCCCTATAGCAAATATTTGGAGTTCTCTGTAGCTATTAATAGTTGTTAGATCCCTGAAAAGATTCCTTTGCCTCTAATTTCCATGGAGAGCCTATAGATAGACTCCAATGACAAATTAAAAAATGCTAATAGCACCTAAGATCTCTCCTTTTTTATACCTTTTGATAACTTTCATTTTTAAATGCCTCTTTTATTTAGTATTTTATTTTTCCCATTACATATAAAAACAGTTTTTAACATTCATTTTTAAAGTTTTGAGTTCCAGATATTCTCCCTCCTTCCCTAGTTGAGAAGGCAAGCAATTTGATATGTTATACATGTGTAGTCGTGCAAAACATTTCCATAATAGTCATGTTGTGAAAGAAAACATAAACCAAAAAACAAAACAACCTCAAGAAAAAAATAAAAAGTGTTTCAATCTGTACCTAGACACCATCAGTTCTTTCTCTGGGGATGGATGGCATTTTTCATCCTAAACCTTTCAGAGTTGTCTTGGATCACTGAATTGCTGAGGATAGCTAAGTCATTCATAGCTGATCATCTGACAATATGCTGTTATTTTGCACACAGTACATTCCACTACATCAGCTCATGTAAGTCTTTGCAGGTTTTTCTGAGAGCATCCTGCTCATCATTTCTTATAGCACAATAGTATTCCATTATAATCACAGACCACGATTTGTTCAGCTGTTCCCCACTTGATGGGCATCCTAAGGTCTCCTTTAAAGACGACCTGAAAGCATCCTCCACTCCCAGACCCTGTCAGTTTCAAGGCACTACACTGGACAGCAACTATTCAAAACTACAGCTCAGTACCCCCTTGCTAATGTTTTACCAGCCTACTGGAGGATCAAAGCTCTAGTCAGTTTAAAGGCACAATCAAATAAGTGACAAGATTCTCCTTATGTACACAGAAAACACTCCCACAGGTTACCATGGGACAGTGAGCAGAACACTCCCGGAGGGAAGGCATGTGGCTAGGGACCGTGTAGCCAGGACAACTCAAGTTTTTAAAGCATCATTTCCACTGGCTCCTGAGTGCTGATATTATCTGATGATGTTCTTGAGTTGCACACAACTGATCCTTTGCTGATTTATTAACTTTGCTGGAAAATCCTGCTGCCATCTACTGGTATCTTTGCTGAACTGTAATGGCTACTATAGCTATTGGCGGGTATCAGGTCTTTTTTTTAGCACATTGCCTCTACAGCTCTTGGAATTTCAGATCCAGACTAGCTACTCCTACCCACTCACTTAGGCTATCTCAGTCTAAGTAAGGGGTTCTTAACCTTTTTATTGTCATGGAACCCTTATCAGAACAATATTTTTAAATGCATAAAATAAAACGAAGAATTACAAAGTAAACCAATTATATTGAAATTCAGTTACAAAAATGTTTTCTTTAAGTTCATGAATTCCGATATAAGAACTTCTGGCCTAAATGCTTATTTGAATTTGCAATTTTAAAAAATTCATTTTAACTCCCATCACAGCCCTGGTTATGCCTGAGGTTTCAGCACATCATCCTGGAAACTCTTACTTAGCAAAACTCCAAAGGAACTGGGTAGTACTGTGGTAAGAATACTCCTTTCAAACTCCATCATGCTTCAGATCACTAGTCTGGATCCATACAAATGACCCCAGAAGCAAGACTAAAGGGGGCTGGGCAGAATTGGCAACCTTTGTTCTACCCTGACTCCCAATCTCGGCAAACTTCACACCTGTAAAAGAGAGGCTCTATTGATTATCCCAGCCTCATTATCTTTGTTAGGTAGGAATATATCTTGAGAGAGGCAATCAAGCAAACCTAGTGTGAACCGGTTTGTAACACTATCTTTTTTTATGGGTATTTTGGGGTGGCTATGTGAGAGCTGCGATATGTTGCTGCTTCTACGCCGCCATCTTGGCTCCACCCCCCTTTGTAACACTATCTTGAACCAATCAAAGAAGTGTGAGATTTAGTCACATTAAGGGATCAGCATAAAAGGAAGGGTTATCTCAAAAACAATATGTAGAGATTCTGAGGTTTTGAATCCAAAAGGTTTGCATGGCCTAGCACACTTCTGAAGAGGAAAGTAAGGTTGAGCTAGGGAGATATAAGAGAAGGTTATTAACTCTAGAAGCATGTTGAAACCTAAGACTCTGACTGAAGGAAGTCCTGCAAAAAAGATCAGCTCTTTCCCTAACTTCCCTTCCCAAAGCTTGTCTATTCACAGAAACTATAATATGTTTTGTTTTATTTTCAACTGAATGTTGTTTGAACCATAAGGCCAGGGGTTAACTAGAGACATACAAATCTAAAGGAAGGCAGAGAGCCCAACTTCTACCTAAATGATAGGAATTTTCCTAACTGGGGCAGAGTGATTGTGATTAAGAACTTGTTATCTTGACATAAACTACTTCAAGTACCATTTTTATTGCTGTTGTTCAGTTGTGTCTGACACTTCATGACCTCATTTGGGGTTTTCTTGGCAAAATTACTGGAATGGTTTGCCATTTCCTTCTCCAGCTCTTTTTACAGATGAGGAACTGAGACAAACTGGGTTAAACTTGCCCAGGGTCACCATAGGGGCTATTATATCATTTTGAGCCTTAAACCAAGCTATTTATTGCAACAAGGTGTTACATATATAAATTTCAATTATTATTACTCAATGTCAATGTTTAGAATAAAGTGGTGTGATGGAAAACAAACACTGGATTAGGAATCAAAGTACATGAATTTGAATCCTAACTCTGCCCTTTTCTAGCAGCACTGATCTTTGACAAGTCAGTCTTCCCTTTCTCTAGCTTTCAGTTTTCCTGTCTACACACACATATACAAAATGGGGTGGTGGTGCTAAATTATATTACCTTAAAGCACTTATCTTTTAAATTGGAGAATTTGGCAGAATCTTGCCATTTCTTTCTTCATTCTAAATGTCTATGCAATAAAAAAAAATCTGAAAGGACCAGACCAATATAGGTAAAGATTAACACTAACTGTATCAAAGTAGAAGTGGGATAAATTTTTTTCATGGTGTAAAAATGCAGTTGATCTATATTTTCTTTTTAAAAAATGTTTAAGCAGAAGAGGAAAAAATATCTTGGGGGGGAGTGTGAAGGCAGTATTAGGGACAAATGATAGAAAATATAAACCTAACTCATAACTTTAAATGTGAATGGATTTAACAATCCAATACAATTTAAAAGATTGACAAATTAGATAAGAAAACAAAATCCTATAAAACAAAGACATACACAAAGTAAAACTGAGAGGAAGGAAAACAAAGCAAAAACAAACCCTCAAAATAAAAAAAAGACAAAAAAGGAAACTACGTTGTGTTGAAAGGAACCATAGATAACAAATTAATATCAGTATAAACATATGGGTTCCAAATGCCTTAGCATTTAAATTCATAAAGGAAACATTAACTGAATGAACTGATTATTAATCTGTGAGATCATGAAATAGTCAGGAAACCTGGTTCTTTGGGTACTTGCCAGGAAAGACCACAATGGCAGTGGGAAGCAGGGTGATGATCACACTTTAATTCAGCACATATGATGTAGGGGTGAATGGTACATTAAGTACAGAGGTAAGCAGTGAAAAGGAGTACAGAGGCAGATGGTGTAAAGACAGGATGGAGTGGTGAATAATGGCAAGAAATGTGAGGGAAGAGGATGGGGAAAGGATGAGTCACTTTTGTAACTGAGGACTGGAATTGGGAGCACTTGAGCAGCATGGAACTTTAGGATATGAAAGCATGTTGAGGGGTGAGGAGTTTGAGTTCTCATCTTTATAGGGTTTTGGGAGGAACGGACTAACTCTTATCTGTGCCACCGTGGGCCTAGTTTATTAACATAACTAAATCATCTCAAAGTTATCAGTAAAAACTTCAAGGTTTTTTCAAGCACCATTTGATGTTCTGCTGGTCTTATTGCAGATATCTGGAAATTGTCTTGAGATTTACGTATTATAGGATCAAGAATCACTGACGGCAAAGCTTGGATGGCTTTCCTTGATTCAGCACATATTACCAGGATGTGATTTCTGACTAATATGTGATACAAACTGTAAATTATGCTCCTTTGATCTTTGGGACAGTTTGTATATGACTTCTAGACTCCCCTTTTCAATTTTACTGCAAATGCTACTTTATACTAGCTACTTAAAAACTTTCTTACTATACTGACTAGAAAAGGAGATCAGGGAGATCAGAACAAGATATAATTTTAATATACTGAACAACAAGAAGACATAAACAGTAACACAATAGTCAAATAAGATTTCAAAATCCCTCTCTGTTGTGGATGTCTAACAGAAAAATAAACAAAAGGGAAAATATGGAACCAAAGTTGCTGGAATAACTAGAGTTAAAAGACTTCTAAATGGGACTGCAAAAGAATATACGTATTTCTAAATGCCACACAGAGCTTTTACAAAATTTTACCATGTATTAGGGCACAGAGATATTGTAAACAAATGTAAAAAATGCAGAAATAGTTAATAATATATCCTTTATAGATTACAACACAATAAAAATAGACATTGGTTCAGGGACACAAACAAAAGAGAGAGCCCCAAATGGAGACTTAGTGAAATCCCAACCAATGAAAGGGTCAAATAAAAAAATCATTAAAACAATAATTATGTGAAAGAAAATGATAATGATGAAACAATATAACAAAATTTCTGGGATGCAGTTAAAGTAGTCCTTAGGGTAAGAATCATATCTCAACAAACATATTAACAAAATAGAAAAGAGAGGATTAATGAACTGAATATGCACTTAAAAACTTAGCCAACAAATAAACAGACATAAAATAAAAACAGAGGAGATACAAAAAAAATAGAGAAATTGGTAAATTAGAAACAAAAAACCCATGGAAACAAAAGTAAAACTAAAAGCTGCTTCTTTAAAAAAGACTAACAAAATTCGTAAATCTTTAAGTAATCTTGTTAAAAAGAAGAGAGTAGAAAATCAATTCAATAAAACCGCAAGTGAACAAGTTGAAATAACAAAGCCAAAAGAAAGAAAAAAGAACCAAAACATTTTATATGCTAAAGAAATTGAGAACTCAAAACAAGTAAAGAAATGCTTTCAAAAATATAAACTAGCCAACTACCCGAAGCCCAGGCAGAGATAATGTAAAGCTCAATCTCAGGAAAGGAAATATGGTTAAGAAGAAAAAAAGAAAAAAAATAATTGTATCAAACTTTTAAAGAACAACCAATATCCATACTATGCAAGCTATCCTCAAAAACTGAGAAAATACCCTACCAGAATCTTGTTATGAAATATAGTCTTAAAACACCAGGGAAAGATAAAACACAGAAAGCATAGTCCAATATCATTCAAAATTGTAAATAAATTCTTGCCAGAATGAATGATTCACCTCTGAAATCATACATTATGACCACGTGAGATTTATACTATGGATGCAAAAGATGATTCGACATTAAATAATAATCATATTAAAAACCAAACCACCCTAAAATACATGATCATCTCAAAAGAAGCAGAAAAAGCCTTTGACAAAGGTACAACACTTTTATGCAAAACCAGAAACAAAACTAAAGTACAGGCATAGAGGGACTTAGAAAACCCCCACATTGAAGCATCTGCCAAAAACCAAAAGCAAGCATTATGTGCAATAGGGATACATTAAAACCTTTTCCAAAACATGTAGGAATGAAGCAAGCAAGGAGGTCCACTCTTTCCACCATCATTTGATACAGTTCTGGAAATGCAAGCAACAGTGAAAAGACAAGAGAAATAAGTTAAAGGCATAAAGATAGGTAAATCGGAGATAAAACTACCCCTATTTGCTGAAGATATAATTTTAAACTTGGAAAATACTAGGGAATCAGCCAAGATACTAATTAAGGCAATTAATAGCTTCAGCAAAGCTGAAGGTTACAAAATAAACTCTCACGTCAAATGTATTTTTATATAATGATAAAATCCAAGAAGCAATTGAGAAAGGAAAAATCCATTCCAAATAACTTCTTCAGTGCTGTGGAGTCTTCCTGACCCTATTTTGGGTTTTCTCGGAAAAGCCACTAGAGCGGTTCGCTATTTTCTCCAGCTCATTTTACAGATGAGGAAACCGAGGCAAACAGGGTTAAGTGACTTTCCCAGGGTCACACAGCTTAAGTGTCTGAAGCTGGACTTGAAATCAGGAAGATGAGTCTTCCTGGCTGCAGGCCCAGTCCTCGATCTCCTGCGCCACCTAGCTGTCCATATGTGCATGTACATACACACAAATATATGCGTATATATGCAAACATGCACATATGTATGTACACACATATATTCAGGAAAAATTGGAGACAAGCAAGGGATAAAAAACATCATTACTTAAGCGACTAGGAGAGGCGAAGAGCGCCTGCGCGCCGGGGCTCTTGCGCCACCTGCCCGGGTAAGGCTGGGTTAGGATTTTTGCCCATACTCACCGCCGCCGAGAAGACTGCTGGGAGGAGCTTCAGCGTTGGGGCGCGCTTTCTTCAGGGGCGCGGAGCACGCGGGCTGCCTTAAGGCCCGCCCATCCCCGCCTGGCGGCGGCGGGGGATGATGTCACGAGGAGGCGGTTCGGGCGCACGCTATTGTGCGTCGGGGTTGGCGGGAGCGGGAAGAAGATTCGGATCCGTTGTCTCACAGCTTCCTCTGCTGCTTGTGTTGCACTGAGTTTAGTTTACAGCTGCCCCGGCCCCGAACCTTGGTTCCGACCCCGGCCCCTGTTCTGAAGCCCAGCTGCTGCCAGACGCGGCCCCAGCTCCGCGCTCCGTCCTCGGACTCCACAGACCAAGATTGCCGCCGAGACCGCGACCGGGCCCCAGCCGCAGCCGCAGCCGCAGCCGCAACCGCGATGCACGTCATTAAACGAGGTGAGGGTCGGGGATGGGGTGGAGGAGCTGGGAGGTATCCCGGGGCCTGGAGCGAGGAACCAGAGAGGGACCTCCAGGGTGTGGGTCTGCTGGCGGGAGCGACCGTTACCTCTGCCCTGCCCTCTGCGTTTCCCGCGCGGAACCCGAATCCAGCGGGGGAGGGGAGGAGGCCTCGGCGGCCCCTCTGCCCCCCTCGGTCCCTCTGCCACTCTTCCATCCTCCCCGTTTCCCTTCTCTTTATCGATTAGCTCCAGTTTATCTCGTCTGTAGCTTGCCTGTGCGGGGTCCTTCCCTTGTCTTCTCTCCTGTTAGATTGTGAGCTCTTCGAGGGCAGGCGCTGGCTTTTCTGCCTCGATTTGTGTCGCCAGCGCTTAGCCCAGTTGCCTGGCGCCCAGGAGGCAGTTAACAAATAAACGACTTTCATTCCTTCTTGTCTCCAGGCCCATTGGCACTCGGCCCTTATCAGTAATCCTTTCGTGCCCTGCAGTATGTGCTGTCAGCTAGTTAGCCAACATTTATTTATTTGTTTATTTTTTGCCTTTTGGAGGGGGAAGGTAGGACAATTGGGGTTAAGTGACTTGCCCAAGGTCATGCGGCTAGTTTTGTGTTAAGTGCCTGAGGTCGGATTTGCACTCAGGTCCTCCTGACTCCAGGGCCGGTGCTCTATTCACTGTGCCATAGCGGCCCCTAGCCAACATTTATTAAGCTTCCTCTGTGGGTCAGACACTGCTGGGTGCTGTGGATGTAGCACCCCCCCTCCCCCAATAAGGTGTGGCGGGGATAATTCTCTTCCCTCAGGGAGCTTTTTAGTGTAGGAGCCTGCTGGTCAGAAGCCATCCAGTTAGTCACATCATGAGATGAGGGGGCCGCGGCTCTGTTATATGGCTACAGAAAAAATGATTTGGAGTCCTTGAAAACTTTTCTGAGCACTTGATCAGATTGTTTTTATGGTCATAGATCTAGATAGGTCAGGACACTGGGTCCCCGGGAAATTGTAACTTGCCCACATATGGGTCCAAGTTTCACCATCTGTAAAATGAAGAGGTTGTATTGACCAGGAAAGGTAGATTCTAATAGTTAGAGCTAGGCAAAGGAAGACTGTTGCCTGGGGACGTAGTGGGTTCGCTTCACTAGAGGCCAAAGATAGATGACCACTTTGTGGTATTCATGATGTTGAGATTCTTGTTTAGGTGTGAGTTGAAGGACTTGGCCTCTGAGGCCCCTTCCAACTTTGACCTTCAGTGATTCTGTTAAATGCTTGGTAAGTGAAAGGTCCTGTGCTTTCTGTTGAGTGAGATGCAAAGATAGAGATGGCTCCAGTCAGTCCAGCTGGTTTTCTTAATCGCTATGCTTCAGCACACATTTCAGTTCGAATTGGACACCACTAGAACACCACTTGAGTTGGACACCACTTGAAGGTGATATGAAAAGGAAAAGGTTTCTTGAATGTTAGCCTTCTGCAGAAAGTTGATTTTTGTATTCTGTCTTGAAGGGAGCCAGGGAAACTAAGAGGCAGAGGTGAGAGGGTAGACATTCCAGGTATGGGGCAGAGATGTGGGAAATGGGACATCGACAGGAACAAGTGGGCCTGGGTAACTAGATCGTAGAGTGTGAAGGGGAGAAAGGTTTTAGAAAGGTTAAAAGATAGGAAGGGGCCAGGGTTGTGAAGAGCATTAAATGCCAAAAAATAGACTTTACATTTGATCCTGGAGGTAATTGGAAGTGACTAGAACTCACTGATTAGGGGGATCAGACTTGTACTTCAGGAAGCACTTTGGCAGCTGCTTGGAGGTTGTGCTAGAGTGGGGAGACTTGAGGCAGGGAGAACAATCAGTAGGCTGTTCTGGTAGTCCAGATAGAGGTGGTATGGATTGTTACCAAGGTGGTAGCTATGTGAGTGGAGAGAAGGGGATGTGTAGGAGATATGTTGTAAAGGAAGAAATGACAGGATTTGGTAATGGATCAACTTTGGGGTGATCAAGAGACAGAAATTGAGGGTGACACCTAGGTAATGAACCTGTGTGACCGGAAAGATGGTGGTGTCTTGACAGTAATGGGAAGTTGGAAAGAGGGGGAGAGTTTTGGAGAAAAAAATAAGTTATGTTTTGTACCCTTGAGTTTGAGATGCCTGTGGGATATCCAGTTTGAGATGTCAAAAGGCATTAGGTGATAGAGATGATAATTGAACTCATAAGAATTGATGAGATCACCAAGTGAGATAGTATAGAAAGAAAAGGGGGGCAAGGGAGAAGATGGCTAGGTAGAGTACACATGACATAAATGAAGAATCAGCAAAGGAGACTGAGAAGTAGTGGTTAGGCAGATGGGAAAGTAATCGGGAAAGGGCAGAAAAACCTATAGAAAACAGAATATCCAAAAGAAGGTGAATGACAGTGTCAAATGCTGCAGAGAGGATGAGGATGATACAGGCAGAAGAATGGTATCAGCAGATATTCCCAGGTAGGAGTGAATATCTTTTGTGTGGGAATATTAAGAAGATGGGTATTACTGGAGCAGAGGGTGGTGTCTTTTCAGTGACTGGGGCCAGATTAAAGGACCCTGAAGGGTAGGCATAGTTTAGACCAGATGTGTGGTAGACAAGAGATAACAGTAGGTTCTTGAATAACATGAAGGCAATAGTTAAAAGACGTGTCAATGTTAGTACCATGCTGTGGTTAATATCATTATCAGTCCCTTCTTAATAGCTGATTAAGTGGGGTAAAACACTTTGTTGAGGTGGCTGCTTGCCAACTACCAACAAGTGTTTTTAAACAAGAAAAATTAATTCCATCTGTGTATAGGATTGTTAGAAGGTTGGAGAGACTTGAAGCAGGAAGACTCGTAGTCTAGCCATGGGGTGGGCTGAGCAGGGCTTGGCTCAGAGAATGGCAGCTGGAATCTCATGGTCTTGCCTCTGCTCTCTCGCCTATTCAGTGATTCCTTCATACATTGCCAGGTATAGATCTGGTCCTTCCTCTATTCAAAAATCTTTAGCAGGTAGTGCCCTCAGAGTAAAGATCAGTTGGGACCCTCCGCAATCTGGCATCATCTTAGCCCTCTAATCACCATATTAAGAATAGTAGTATATATGTTCCCCCTAAACTGGACTAGTTGGTTGTTATTTCTATGCCTTGTTTCTTACTGTTCTTTATACCTGGAAGCTCCTTGAGGGCAGAGACCACGTTTTTGCCTTTCTTTATATTCCCAGTGCTTAGTATAGTACCTGGCAAATAGGAAGCTCTTATTGACTGACTGATTTACTGAATGCCTCCTTTTCTTTTTCTGTCTTACATGTTGAATTCCTACCCATCCTTCACAGTTAAGTTTAGTAAGGTTTCCTTTCCTTCCACTGACCTCATGTAGTACTCTCCTTACCAAGTAAGGGGAGATCAGGGAACCTTTTCTGGAGAAGGTAGAATTTAAATGGGTATATTTTGTATATCCTCACCCCTACTAGACTGTTTCTTTAGAGAACTTATCATTATGTCTTATTCAAACTAGAATCTCTTTTTCCAGCTTCTGGGCCAGTGGTTTATATGTTGAAGGTGCTGAATAAATGGTTGTTGATTTTTACCTTCTCAGATTGAATGAAGCAATCATAGATTTCTCCAAGGGAAGCTAGAGATATTCAAAGTATGTCTCCAACCTTGGAATTTGATCTTAGAAAGACAACTATAGTCTCCTACAATCTATTTCTTGTTAGTCCTGTTAAGACAGAATTCTTAGCTGAATTGGACATGATGGTAATCTAAGAACTGGGATCACTCTATCTCACTAGTTATTTTGCAAAAGAGCGTTTTATGCATTTGGTTGAAAAAGTAACTTATTTTAATTTTTAGAAATTATTCATTTGAAAAATGTTAACACAAATTGTATGTTTTAATTCTTTAGATGGCCGCCAGGAGCGGGTGATGTTTGACAAGATTACTTCTAGGATCCAGAAGCTTTGCTATGGACTCAATATGGAATTTGTTGATCCTGTAAGTAAATACATTTTCACTTTCTTCCTGGATTTGAGTCTTTCTTTTATTCTCTTTGGTTATATTTGTCTAGAGATTTCTTGAGTATAAAGTCTGAGTTTATTGTCTGAAACAAAGGTCCAGGGGATCTTTTGTCTTTGTGCACTGATTATTGAACCCAGACTTTAGACACTGAGTTTCCTTACTTCCTTAATATCTAGTCCTACTTGGTTCCTTGGGATCAAAAATCTACCATTTGTGATCTTCTGTCATTACCATTATAACTAAATGCCTGGTTATGGCATCTATTTCCTTCTTATCCTGTATACCATGTACTCCAGACCACAAGGGTTGTTTTCTTTATGGTCAATTTGTTAGGAAAAGATAATATATGAATTCAGTAATAATACATCAAGATCATATCATTTTTTAACGTGTGAGTAAAAGAAACTAGTAATTGATTAGGTGATACTTAAGCTTCCTAAACTCTCTAGAAATTCCATTTTCTACAGTGCTGTGATATTTATAGAGTACTTAACTTACAGCAACTGTGAAAATAGGTGGTTGGTGTTCAGTCATTTCAGTCATATCTGACTCTTTGTGACCCCATTTGGGGTTTTCTTGGCAAAGATACTGGACTCATTTTCCATTTTCTTCTGCAGCTCATTTTATATGAGAAAACAAGCAAACAGGGTTAAGTGACTTGTTCAGGGTCATAGAGCTAGTAAGTATCTAAGGACATATTTTGAACTCATGAAGATGAGTCTTCCTGTCTCTAGGCTTGGCACTCTTAACAACTGTGCCACCTAACTGCCTGAAGTAAGTAGTACAAATGTTATTTTGTAATTGTAGAACTGAGCTCTCAGGGGTCAAATGATTTGTCTAATATAGCTAGTACCCATAAGATTCAGTATTCTGACCCATGTCTCCCAATTCCAAATCTAGTACTCTTTCTACTAGATGCAGTTTCCTCACGCTATTTTTAGCTGCAGTTTTTTGATCCTACCTTGACCGTTCATGATTCTGTTTTGGCCCAAAAAAACCCGTTCTTCAGCTCATTTGGGATTTGCCCACATATATATGTATGTATCAAACATATTTGTCTGATGTATACTCCCAGGCTTATTCCTAGCCAATGAGGAATTCTGATTGCATGGCAGATTTTTAGTCCTTTCTCTTTCAATGTTCTATGATTTCATTGTTATGGTTACTCCTTCCACTAATTTAGATCACAACTCTCTAGGACCTGTATGGTCTTTAGGAGTTATTGTGTGATTTCTGTTTGTGACCAGCCTAGGGATAAAGCATCTCAAGAATTCCAATATGCATCCAGTCTAATATAATTTTATTCAGCATCTGATATATGTAAGGCACAGTGCTAAGCACCAAGGAACACAAAGACAAAAAATCCAGGAGCTTACATTCTACTGGATGGGAGGGAGGGATGCAGTGGTTACAAAAGGTGAGCAGATAGTTATATATATGATAGTTTGAGAAAGGAGAGTACCAACAACTATAGAAATCAGGAAAAATTCCCCAGAAGAAAGTGACATATCATATGAGTTTTTAAAGGAACCAGGAATTCTGTGATATAGTAGAGGTGAGGAGGAAGTACATTTCAGACATGGAGGACAAGTCTGTACGGTGGTGCAGAGGTTAAGATTTCATCTCTCAACCAGGAAACCAAATGTAATACCTTTTCCCAAGTACCAAAGGTAGGTCCTTCTATCACACATATCTTATAGGGTTGTTGTGAGACTCTAGTGAGATGATACTGCCCATCAAGTGCTTTGCCAATATAAGATACTATATAAATGTAACCTGCTACAGTTATTCTCAATAGCTTTCATTTTATTCTTATAAAAGATAGAGAACCTGTGATTTTGTTTCTCTAGGCCCAAATCACCATGAAAGTTATCCAAGGATTGTACAGTGGGGTAACCACAGTGGAATTAGATACCTTGGCTGCTGAAACGGCTGCAACCTTGACCACCAAGCACCCAGACTATGCCATCTTAGCAGCCAGGATTGCTGTTTCTAATTTGCATAAAGAAACAAAGAAAGTGTTCAGTGGTGAGTCTGAGTTGGAAAATTGAGAGAATTGAGCATTTTCTGAAAATGGAAGGGAACTGGTAAGAACTGATTGTGAATTTAAAAAAATACTTTTTGTTTAGAAATATTACAATTTATTATCTTGTTGCCACTTCTCAATTCTTGACCTCTTCTTTTCCTCAGAAAGAAAAAAAATCCCCAAACTCCAAAGTGTCTTGAGTCTGTTAGCACTTAGAAGTTGTGGGGCTATTAAAAGAAGGTGAAATAAGTGGTGATTGGCAACTATACAACAGCTTCCTTTGTTACCTGTCACCTTTAATAAGCATTTCATTCTATCGTGGTCATTTAAAAATATGAAGAAGCTGAAACAAAGGAAAGCTATTTGACCAGTGTCATGAGATAAGTCAGATTAAGTGAGTTTTGTGATCCATAGGCCCTGAGTCCCTAGGACTGTCGTCCAGGCTTTGAGTCATGTTCTCTTCCTTTTCTGTGGACCAGAATTTAAATTTTAAGAGTGGCGTTGTTTGGTATCAACCAGTTTCTGAGAAAATCAGGCCAAGGTTCTGCTAAAAAATAAGCTCCTTGAGTAAGTTCATGAGGCCTTGGAAATAAGAGGAGGAAAAATATTAAGATATCTGGAATTTTAAAAATTGTTCTTTGTAAGGCTAAATTCTGATTTCTTTCCTTTTTTTTTTTTAAGATGTGATGGAAGATCTTTATAACTACATAAATCCTTCTAATGAAAGGCATTCTCCCATGGTGGCAAAATCAACCCTAGACGTTGTCTTAGCCAATAAAGACGTAAGTGCCATGCTTCTTGTGTGAAATTTTGTTTTACAGTGTGTTGTGTTGTTTATTGGCTTGCTCACTTATTTGTTTACCGAGAGTAAATCAAACATTTGCTGGCAAACAGTGATTGATGTATGGGACAAAGAATGCTCCCTAAAAAGGGGTTGTGTTAAACGCTAACAGTATTTAAGAAACTGTATGTTCGTAGTGCTATTATTTACCCTGTCCTCCATAGCTAGATGTAAATACAATAGATTATATTGTTGAAAGTGTTTGACATATGTTTCAAAATGTTATATTAGTGATGATGGGGCAGGGAAGGGTCATATTTGTATACTGTGTGTGTGTGATGTGGAAGTAAGGGCCCTGCTCATCTTTTTAAAATGATCTTGTTCTTTGGGTATCTTTTGTTTTTATATCACTCTCAGTTGAAATTTTAAGATTTTAAGATCTTCTCCACCATCCTGTCTAGTTGCTTTCCTCTTTGCTTTGCTTTGCTCCAGTCCTCTTCCATAAGTAAATTTGAGGCACTAGAAAGGGAGAAGATGGTATGGGTCTTGGTAGCTCTTTTGAATTACACTTAAATTCAGCCCAACGAACAATTTATTAAATGCCTGCTATGTGTAAGGCACAATGCTGGATATATTGGGCATATAAAAATGTGAATGATAAGAGCCCTTGGTCTCAAGGAGCTTAAATTCTGATGGGAAGTGGGGAGACTTGGGGTGTATTTACATATATTTATGCATTTTATACATATTTGCACAAAGAAGTATTTTGTAAAGAAAATTGAAGAGGGAGAGAATAGTAATAATGGATGGGTAAGGTAAGGCTTTGGGGAAGAGGTGGCACTTAAGGATTCTGAATGGTGGGGAGAAGGACGAGTGAATTTTAAGCAAGGGATGGTTTGCCAACATACACAAGGACTTATTTACTTGGTCTTCTTATCTGTAAAATGAGCAGGTTGGACTAGATGATTTCTTAGGGTCCTTTGAGCTTTAAATCCCTCAAAGGTATATTACCTATGTAATGGATATTTGGGTTGATGACTAATTAGGTCAGTTGTAAAGTTAAGAGTTAATACTGCATACATACTAAGAGTCTCTCTTGTTACTTTTGTCTTAAGGCTAGTTCATTTCCTACCATTTACCACACGTCCAATGCTACCTTAAAGTTTTTGATCAAACTATATTTTGACCAAAAAGTTTTAGTGCAAAAATAACAATTGTTCATGATTATTTGTAAGGTATAGAAAAAAAATTAGAAGAATAGGAAGTTAGGTTCAAATAGTTGATTTGAATTTTGAAAAACTAAGCAATTTTTCAGCATATAAGATGAAGTAAACTTGTATACACTGCTTTGCCGAATTTTAATCTACCCTTCTGGGTAGATTTTTAGAGAAATCTGTGTTTTTAGACAATAATGGAATATACCTGATTAGATGCTTGTTTTTTTTCTGTAGTTGGATGAAACAGAATGGCTGATTTTTTGAAAAAGACTATTGGAGGAAATTTTTAGTGTCCTAAATTTATTCAGTTAATCTAATTCTGAACTTCTTTCCCATTAGCGACTCAACTCTGCTATAATTTATGATCGAGATTTCTCTTATAATTACTTTGGTTTTAAGGTAAGAAATGTTTTGTATTTATTTTTATTTATTCATTCATTCGTTTGTTTATGTATGAGTGGGAGTGGGAAATTGTTAAAAGGGGCTAAGTAATCTAAGGAATAAGTCGTAGGGAGATGGGGTGCAATTTGAGCTAGCTGGGCTTTTCTACCCTTATTTGGACTTTTTACCATTTCTCTTTAGCGTTTTGGGTGCCTTGAGAATGGTGTTGGAGGATTCTTCAAAATTATCCTAAATTACAGCCTACTAGCCATTCAGTGGCATTTGTACAGAGTGCTATACCTAGCTATTATTTATTATGAAATAATTTTTTTCTAGAATTTTTATCACTTAGTATTTTTTAACCCAGACTCTTAAAATGCCAACAGTTTAATAATAGGAGGGGTTCCAGAATGAAACTAGTCTTTATGCAATACAGTTAGATATTTTTAAAGCGACTGCTATTTGCAATGTGCCGTGTTGTGGAATGGAGGCAGCTAGGGGTGAACTGGATAGAGTTCTGGGTCTGGAATCGGGAAGACTCATCTTCCTGAGTTCAAATCTGTCCTCAGACTCTTACTAACTATATGACCTGGGCAAGTCACTTAACGATGTTTGCCTCAGATTTTCATTCGTAAAATGAACTGGAGAAGGAAATGGCAAACCTGTCCAGTATCTTTGCCAAGAAAATCCCACAAGGGGTCACACAGAGTCAGACACATCTGAAACGACTAAACAACAGCATGTTATGGAAAAGTCACTTGTAATTAATTTTCCTTTTAATAGTTGAATTTTAAAAAAATTGAGGCTTGCCTTAATGTGAATGGCTTTGTGTGTGGTATGAAGTAAAGAGTGTTAGACTGGGAGCAAGAAGACCTCAGTTCTAGTCCTGGCTTTGCCACTGGCCTTGTTTCGTGACCTTTGGGAGATCACTTTGCAACTCTGGGTCATAGTTTCCTCCGTAAGATGAAGATGTTGGTCTAAGACTCTAGGTGGTCTCTTCCAGCCACAACATTCTGTGATGGCCTTAGTTGAATTATAATCTGAATGATTTATGGTGTCTGCTTTGGCTTTTCTTCTAGACCTTAGAACGTTCCTATTTGTTGAAGATCAATGGAAAGGGTAAGAACTAAACATATTCTTGAGTGATTTGTTTTATATTTGTGGTGTTGCAGAATAAACTATGTGCTCTTCAGCTTAAAAGGTCTATCTTCTAAATTCCAAATATTATTTTTATACTTTAGATTATATATTTCAGCAGTTATCTTAGCTTTTCCTTTTAAGTTTTTCTAATGACATTTTACTTTTTCTTTTTTGACTTCACCATCTGTCCCAAATTTATTCTGGTGATTTATAATTTTATAATTCATAGAAGAATTTCCTCACTTGCTTACCTTTAGTGGCTGAACGACCTCAGCACATGCTAATGAGAGTGTCTGTGGGGATACACAAAGAAGACATTGATGCTGCTATTGAAACCTACAACCTTCTGTCTGAGAGATGGTTTACTCATGCTTCCCCCACCCTCTTTAATGCAGGTACCAACCGTCCTCAGCTTTCTAGGTACGTTATATCCTTTATCCCTGTTGACTTTCCTTAATGCTCTGGAAGTCTTCTGTCCTGCAGAGATAAACTTTGGCCTAAACAAATTGGAACAGTTCTTCATAGCATTTTCAACATATGAGCAGTTCAGACAATCACAATAAAATTATTTTAGGTCTTAGATTTGTGCCTCAAACTCTAGATTTGTGACAGAATGTCTGCATTTATATTGAAGGGAACTCTTAGTTGAGCAATAAATAACTAGCAGCATTTTTATAGAGTATTGGATTGAAGATTCTGCAGGGCCCTGAAAGAATTGGGTCTGGTCCTCAATGCTGAGGAATTGTCTTAGCTACAGAGAAATGTGACTTGTAGCCTAATGTTTCTGTTTCTTGGGCAAAAAGTTAGGTATTTTATGCCTTTTCAATAGATGTGGGTCTGTTCTGTCCTGGGTTATGGTTGTATTGTTGACTGCCTTAATGCTTTCCTTCAGTTACCCTTTGAAAAGGCAGATCAGTTCCTAGGTATTGCAAACAAGCCAGATTAATTTGATCTTGTATGCCAAGCATCTAATATAGCCTGTAGGCATAAAGGAAGTCTGGGAGGAAGGAGAGAAGAAATTCAAGCTACTTTGCCTTCTTTGGATTTTGTGACTGTTGTGGTGGGGGTTGGGAAGGAACTAGCTGTGATCTAAGTGGCTAGGAGTCAGGAACACCTGAATTCAAATCATGCCTCTGATGCTTTATCTCTGTTTCAGGGAGCTCACTAGACTTGATATACTAAGTCATAGATAGGCCTTTGTGGATGGAGTGAGTTATGACATGTGGAAGTTGCTCACATTAACAAAATCAAATCAAGGATCCTTTGAATTAAGCACTTACTGAGTGCTATTTCAATGTCCAGCACTGTACTAGATGTTATGAAGCAGTGGGCCCCAAGCTGGAAGGAAATTGGTTAGGTCTAGGCTATTTCTTTATATGGAGTCTGTTTCTTTATAAATGGGATCTGTGTCTTTATAAATGCAGAAGAATAAGTTCCTGCTCTTAAATAGCTTTGTAGTCTAGTTGAGGTAACTACCTAAGACACAAAAAGGCACAATTAGACTAGATCCTAAATAGGTATCAGCACTTTAACTGCAGTGGGAGATAAGAGGTTTTGAAGAGAAGGGCAGGACTTGATTTAGAACTTGGAAGTATATGTAAGGCTTTGATAAAATGTAGGGAAAGAGGGAAGGACATTCTGTGAAGAGATGGAGGGGGAGGAGGGCATAGAGAGTAGGCAGAAGCCCTCTGGCATGAATGATCATGGTATATTCAGGAGAGGATAAGAATCCTGGCCTGAGTTGATGCCTGTGGGGGATTAGTTAGAAATAAGTCTAGGTAGAGAGTAGGTATCTAGAGTTAACAAGGAGGGTCATGAAAACCAGAATAGATCTGGTGGGTGATGCAATAGGTAGTCTTTGCTCCTTGAACAGATAAAAGAGCATGATATCGTGCAGAAATCGGTTGGATGTGGAGGCAATATTGTATAGTACAAAGGCCATGGGACTTAGAACCAGGAACCCTGAATAACCTTGTTGTTTCTCTTTCATTTTCAAAGAGGATCATTGACATCCCGATGTTGCGGTAAAATAGTAGATGATGGGTGATATCTTGACTTGTGTGTGAATTGGATTTAAGTGAGGCAGAGCTGTGCAAAGTTGTCAGCCTCACTCTTTCTTCCAGTCATGCAAGTCCAGCAGTAGGATGAAAATCAAGACGAGTCGCTATGGTCCTGAATAACTGGGTGACTGGGACATTCCTTAGTCACTTTGACCCTCACTTTCTTCATCTATAAAATGATGATAATACTTGTACTACCTACTCTACCAGATTGTTGTTAGGAAACTGCTTTTTATTATTTAATGTCGTAGAGGTGTGAGTTGTTACTAGATTAACAGTTTGGTGGGGGTTTTTGTCGACTAATGAGCAGAAGGGATTGGTGCCTCAGTTGAAGCGGGAATTGGTAGTAGTAAATGGGGAGTAGCAGGATGACAAAACTGTCAGAAGACCATTTCTGGATTTATCTTTCAGGCTTTGTCATACTAGTAAGTTCAGGGCTTAGGATGGATAAAACTGGTTTTGGAGATTTAAATTTTTCTTTATAGTTTCTGCTCTCATACTTAATAAACATCATGGTCTTCTGAGAAGATAAGTACACTCTGTCATTCTGCTTTGTCTTGTTTCAGTATTATTTACTTTTACACGTTTGCTTTCTTGTAGTTGCTTCCTTCTGAGTATGAAAGATGACAGTATTGAAGGCATTTATGACACACTAAAGCAGTGTGCACTGATTTCCAAGTCAGCTGGTGGCATTGGAGTTGCTGTGAGCTGTATCAGAGCTACTGGAAGTTACATTGCTGGGGTAAGTGTCCAGATTTTGACTTGAAGAAAACTGTAATTGAGTGAAATTCTGGTGTATGTAGTATAAACCCAAAACAATAGGGCATTTGACCCAGAATCAAGCGGCTTGGGTCTAGTTCCATCTGTCCTGTTGACTACTTTGTGGTTTTGGGCCTTATTTTCTTTGCAAAGTAAGGGAGTTGGATTAGGTGATTTGTGCGGTTCTTAGAGGCAGCCGGCGGCACAGTGGATAGAAGGCAGGCTTTGGAGTTGGGAAGGCCCGAGTTCAGATACAGCCTCAGAGGCTTAGGGAGGTCGCTTAACTTCTGTTTGCCACAGGTTTCTCAGCTGTAAGCTGCGGGTAATAGCTTCGCCTACCTTGCAGGGCTATTGTGAGGATCAGATGAGGTATTTATAAAAATACTTAGTATAGTACACTTTGTAAATGTCCATTTCCTTCCCTTTCTGGCTTTGACATCCTGTAATATATTTTATAATAAATTTGGATAAAGTGATGCGCATCATTATATTGGTTCTCTGCAAAATCGAGAGACGTTCTTCATGAGATTTTCTGCATGTTCAGTACTAGTGTTTTGTCAAGAGTTTTTGTTAAATGCCACCTTAATTGAGATTGATGCCAACTGCAAACCTTAGTTCTGTGAACTGCAAGGACAGACATGCGTAGCTCGGAACTATTTTTTATTATTAGTCAACTCTTCGCCTTCTGGTGGCACAGTGGGTGCAGCACTGGGCCTCAAGTCAGAAAGACTTGAGTTCAAAGGTGGCCTCAGAGGCTTACTAGTTATGCAACCCTGGATGGGTCCCTTCATTGTTGTTTGCCTCAGTTTCCTCATCTGTAAAATGGGGGAGATAACAGCACCCATCTCCTAGGGCTGGTGGAAGAGTCAAGTGAGATAGTATTTGTTTTTTTTTTTTAAGTGCTTATCACAGTGCCTGGCAAATAGTAGGCATTATAAATTCTTGTTACTTTCTTCCCACCTCCACTCCCCCCACCAGAAAAGAGAAGGGCTCAGTACCAAGTTTTATACATGGATAGATTCCTGTAAATGACAACAATGGGGTGAGAAATGCTTTTCTTAACCACCTTTAGAGTCAAAGGTAAACTAGAAATACATTTTGTTTTACTTATTTTGAAGAAGCCATTGTGCAATTCTTTGATAATATGACATGATGATTTTATATTCTGTGAGAGTTGAGTTGTTTATGTACTCATCTTTTTTAACTCTTTTCATCATTACCTTGTGGCAGAGTGACCAGGTTAATTTGTGAGGCTAATTTGTGAATCTAATCCTTGGATTCAGCCAATTTCTCTGATTTGTCTTTTTCTCTTAGAACCAGTTCATTCATAAAATCATAAAATTTTGGAGCTAGAAGAGAGAGATCTTTAAGAGTGATCTATTTTAGCTCTCTAATTTTACAAACGAGAACATTGAAGTCCGTAGAGAGGAAGTGACTTGCCCAAGGCAATAGCTTATAAGTAGTAGAACCTATGATTTGCTTATTCGGTTATTTTTGAGCTTGCAAAGATATCTTTATATTTTGAATAAGAAAATGCTACTGCACCCCCGCAGTTGTTTCTTTGGCATGCTGCTTTTCCTACCATAGCCAAAATTGGCCTTTAAAGCAATTTTATATCAAGAGCTTTATATGTAAAATTAAAATTTGCCTTATTTGGCTTAGGGGTTCTTTTGATGTGAAGTTGGAATGTTGCACTATGAAAAAGGTGTCAGTAGAATTATATTCTGCCTTTCCTTGCTTTCCTTATGCTGAGCAACTTGTTTCCAAGGAAATGTTAAGAGATAAAAGAAAGTTGAAACTTGATGAGTTAATATCCAAGAACTGGGACCTTAATTGGCTGCCACTGGAGTCATCGGTTTTGTTTGGCCGTCTTGATCTTTGCTCTACTCCACTGACGGTTGAGCTGAGCGTTTTTGTTTGTTTCTTTCAGACAAATGGCAATTCTAATGGCCTTGTTCCAATGCTTAGAGTGTACAACAACACAGCTCGCTACGTGGATCAGGGGGGTAACAAGGTATTCTACTTTCTTCAGAGTGTGAGAATCAAAATTAAAGGTCCACTTCTGCTTGCAGTGAGGTGACTCACTTGTGTGCAGTTTCTTGTTGTTAAGTCCTTTATGTTTCAGTTGATTTTTGCAAAGAACTTTGTAAAAAAAAAAATAGCTGATAATCTTCATGCCTTTTTAAATGTTGGCACTTTTTATAAAGCCTTTTATAAAGTTTTAAAAATCATTGTCATTTTATGGGAGGGGGAGATTGAAGTATAGAGAAGTTGAGGGAGCAAGTCAATATAAGGTCAGTACTTGTGTGTGTGCTGATTTGGTTTCCTGACCCACACTGCCCCTTGTGGGTGTTTTATATAATGATCACTTTTGCTGTATTATCTAGTGATGAGCTAGCTCCCTTTTGATTTGCTGTTTTCAGTTCATAAAGAACTAGGCATCAGATGTTTTCCTTTTGTCCCCCCTTTTTCTAAAGGGAACAACTTTTATGGTTAAAGAAGTAAATCTTTTCTCTGAACTTTACACATTCTTTTGGTGCCATTGAAAGGGGAGGAAAACTGGTCTGGAAGTTATCTATTGCCGGCTTCATCTCTAAGGATTAGAATTGTATCTTGCTCTCTGTGATGTCCATTCTTTTACCTATCTAGGTATAAATTCAAAGCATATGGTTGATTAATTACATGCCTAGTCTGGTATCTTATTGAAATTTGGCTACCCCATGGAAGAGCAAGACATTTGACCACCCTGCTTAGTTTTCTCATCTGTCAAATGGGAACAGTCCCTACTTTGCCTGTCTCATTGTAGTGAGGAACAATTGAAATGCAATGAATGTGAAAATGCTTTGGAAAGTAAAAATTCCTCTGCAGTTTGAAGGGATTATTATTATTGCCTTTGGATTCTATCATACTGGTTCTTAAAACAGCAATAATTTACCTTTTAGCGGCCAGGGGCATTTGCCATCTACTTGGAACCATGGCACTTAGACATCTTTGAATTCCTTGATCTGAAGAAGAACACTGGGAAGGAAGAGCAGCGAGCCAGGGATCTTTTTTTTGCCCTCTGGATCCCAGATCTCTTTATGAAACGTGTGGAGAACAATCAGGTGAGTACTTGATGCCAAGTGAATGACATGATTTAGCAAATTTTTCTTTTCTGTTGTTGTATCTAGTGCTTATTAAGGTTTACCTCCATGTGACTCCATGTGGGATACTGGACAAAGCAAGTTAGAAGATGTTGTGTCAGCCTTTTAGGGGTTTATTATCTAAAATACATGATATTTGACATAGATAAAAAGGACTTTAAAGAAGGAATAGTATGGAAAAGACGGAGTCACTGATAAAGAATTATTGCCACAACCCATTTGTAGGACAAAGAATGAAAGGAATTCTTATCCCAATCATCAGGACTTGAGATGAAGTAGGTAACTAACATTCTCTTATAGGAGTTTTTTTTTCTCTCTTGTAGGATTGGTCCCTGATGTGTCCTAATGAGTGTCCTGGTCTGGATGAAGTTTGGGGAGAAGAATTTGAGAAATTATATGAAAGGTAAGATAAAAGGAAAAAATAAAATATTCTATAACTATGTCTTTTTCCCTAGAACAGTGTCTTGTGTGTATATATAGTAGGATCATAATATATGCTGATTTACTGATGATTTTGCCTGAAATAGCCAAATTTCTGTAACATGTCAGGGAAGGCATATAATTAAATTACTCAGTTACTAAGCACCTTGAATATTTTTTCTTAAACATGTTAAAATAGTGCTTTATTTTGTATTTCTCTAGTGTAACTATGACAAAACTATTTTCCTGCTATGTTTTTATCTTGTCCCCTTCTAGACCGTAAGTAACAGTAGAGACTATTTGTTGTATAGGTAAATGTTTATTACACAGGCCAAGATATAAATGTACCTTCCTCCTCTGTCATAGGTACCCCCATTTCATTCTTTGTGTCTCTAAAACTTTTGTTAAATGTTTTTTTTTTAATTAAAGACAGGGTTTTTATTTTGTTCTATCAGGTAATGAATTCTGGAAAATGTTTATTGTATCACCAATGGAGCAGTGCTTAGAGATCAAGCCTATTCACTGTAGGAGTAAATTTATATTAACTGTATTAGACAATTTGTGCCCTGCCTACTGTGCTCTGTTAGTGCTCATATGTCAAGAATGGGATCACATTAAAGGGATACTGACCAACTAGGCAGCACGGTGGATAGAGTGCTGAGCCTGCAGTCAGGAAGATTATTCTTCCTGAGTTCAAATCTGACCTCAGACACTTACTAACTGTATGGCCTTTGGTAACTTCACCCCATTTGCCTCAGTTTCCTCATCTACAAAATGAGTTGGAGAAGGAAATAGCAAACGATGCCAGTATCTTTGCCAAGAAAACTCCAAATGGGGTCCTGAAGAGTCAAATGTGACTGAAATGACAGAACAACAGCAAAACCAGTACTAAACAGATCTGTTGAAAGGAAGAGAACCTAATTTTTTTTCCTGGGATTTTCTTCTGTTTCTGCTTTTTGCTTAACCTCCACAATTTGTACCTCACTCTATAGGGTGAGGACAACTTCTGTATTGCCTAGTTGTCACTGCCAATATTTTACCAAATTTCCCTTAGTTATTTTTAGAAACTCAATGCTGTTTTAAGTGTACTCAGGGAAGGGAAGGGAAGGGAAGAGTCATGGTTAGTATGGTTAAATGGTTACTCTTGGAATCAAGAAGGTTCTTCTGCCTTTGATATATACTAACTATGTGGCATTGGGTAAGTCACTTAAATTTTTAGTGTGCTAGGCAACTCTTGAAGACTTTAAGTTATAGGTAAATTGCTAATTTGCATTGGCAGAGGGAGTTTTTACAACAGAAATTCCTTGTGTCAATGAATTCACAGATCTGGAACACAAAAAGGAAGGGAGACACAGAGGTATGCCTGCTGAGCCTAGGATGAACTGGGACAGTAATAGAAAGAGCTTAAGAAATTGGCAAGTAAAGGTCACATAATAAAGTAGAAATAGGAAACCTGGAAGCCCCATGTGTTTGAGAGTTTTGAGAACTAGTTCTTTCTGTCCTTGTCCGTCTTCATAGTTCTTAGAGTAGACATGTATTATTTCCTCTAACTTGGTTGAAATTGTCTTTAATAAAATTTTTGAACAGTCAGGCTAACACCTTGGCTTTGTCTTTCAGTTATGAGAAACAAGGTCGTGTCCGTAAAGTTGTAAGAGCCCAGCAGCTCTGGTATGCCATCATTGAGTCTCAGACAGAGACAGGAACCCCTTACATGCTCTACAAAGACAGCTGTAATCGGAAAAGCAATCAGCAGAACCTGGGAACCATTAAATGCAGCAATTTGTGCACAGAGATAGTAGAGTACACTAGTAAAGATGAGGTGAGTGCAAGAGTGTAGCCTTCTTCAGTGTACAGTGAAAGATAATCTCTTGGTAGCTTTGGTCTTCTCTTGAAGGATGGGAAGAGTGTTCAGCATTTTCTCATAAGTGGCAGAGCAGTGGGTGGTTAGGTGGCACAGTGAATAGAGCACCAGCCATAGAGTCAGGAGGACCCGAGTTCAAATGCGGCCTCAGACACTCAACACAAAACTAGCTGTGTGACCTTGGGCAAGTCACTTAACCCCACTTGCCCTACCTTGCCCTCTCCAAAAAGCAACCCGCTCCCCCCCAAAACCCCCAAAACAAATAAGTGGCAGAGCACTATTGTAGAAAGGTTGAAAAAAAACAAACCATAGGAGGCATGGTCCTTACCATAACTTAGTGATTTTTAAGTTTTTCTGTGTACAGTCCTGACAAGATTGCTGGTGTGATACATTGATGTCTTCAGCTCACACACGTAATTGTCAGTCTAGTGAGGGACAATAATTTATGTAACAGAAGTCTTCATGGCAGAAGGGGGCCAAGGGCAAGGGTTGTAGGTTGAAGCACTGATCTGGATTGAACATAGTGAACTAGGGAAAGTAAAGCAATGTCACCTTGGGCTTCAGTTTCTTTCTCTGTAAAATGAGGCATTTTACTGGATTGTTTGATTTCTAGCATTGCTAGTAGAGGGAAAAAAGCTCATGAAGTTTCAGAGATTGGAGGGGGGTGAGTTGTGAACTGGGGGATACTAAATCAGCTTGCTTGGTGCAACCTCAATCGAGGAGAGAGAAGGGGAATGAATAAAATGTTGCATTTAGGAGTGCCAAGTTTGGCACATCAAACTGAAATGGGATGGAAGCTGGTTTTTGTTGAAGAATGTTAGCTTGGAGGGAAGAGAGGTTGGAGATGGGAGGTCAGAAAGGGAGCTGCTGCAAATGGTCCACTTTTAAAATATTTGTTTATTTTTTTTATCTCATTTTAATTTCCAAATATGTCCTTGTTCCTTCCCTGGCCCAGTGAAGCCATTCCTTTATATACAGAGAATCAGAAAGAGATGAGGAAAAAATGGTAGCCAGAAGGAAGAGAATGCTTTTCTTAGCTCTTTTCTAGGTCTGAATGTAGCCATTATAGCTGTGTCACATTAATTGTGTGTGTGTGTGTGTGTGTGTGCACACCCTTCATTTACATAGTTTATTGTTTTCCTGGTTCTGGTGGCTCCACTCTACATCGTTACATGTGTCATTCCATGCTGTTGTTGAATTCTTCATGGTCATCTTTCCTTACGGTACAGTTGTACCCTCTTGCTTTTACGTACCATTAAACCATGCTGCTATGAATATTTCCTTGTATATGGGACACCTTTGTTTTTCTCTTTGAGCACCTGGAGTGTGTGCCTTGCAGTGGAGTCCATGGGTCAGAGAAGATGGACATTTTAGATACTTTGTTAGCGTAATTCCAAATTGCTTTCCAAAATGGTTGAAATAGTACTTTGCCACCAGCAGTATATTAGTGTTTGTTTTTTTCTAACCCTCCTAACATTGACTCCCCATATTTTTTAATTTTTTCCAGCAATTACCCACTTGTGAAATACCTAGATATTATACTTGGTGAAAATAGAGAAGAGGGCACATTCTAAATTTCTAGAAACTAGAAAGGTGATAGAAGAAAATTGGCATGAGTAAGAGAAGTGGGATCTGCTGTAGTGGTGAAAAGAAAGATCTTGAAGCTAAGGTTATAATCCTGAGATTTGAGCAATACTGTTCATGGACTGTTCTGAAGAAATTGAAGCTGTATATTTAACCTCAGTGTTGTCTAACTTGTAATCATTTTGTGTTCTAGGTTGCAGTCTGTAACTTGGCTTCTTTGGCCCTGAATATGTTTGTCACATTGGAGCACACATATGACTTCCAGAAACTGGCTGAGGTTACCAAAGTCATTGTTCGCAACTTAAATAAGATTATTGACATCAATTATTACCCAGTCCCAGAGGTATGATTAGTTAGCTTTTTTTATTTAACCTTAGTAAATGCTGGAGTCCAGGGACAAAGAAATTTTTGTTTCCATGAGCAAATAGTTATTAGAGCCCTTGCAACTTGTTGGAATTACATTTGATAAACTGATCTTTATAATATGGGCTGCTCCAAAAAAAAACGGTGTAAGGATTCTCTTGGCTGTTATTTTGGTGTCCTGTTGCTAGCAGAAGTATTTATTATCCAATACTATTTTGAGAAAACAATATTCTTTGACTTTGTAAAGTATTTTTACTCTTTATTTCACTGTTACTAAATTGTGAAACTAACTTCATGCCTTATTGGAGAAGCAACTGATATAGATTGTTGCTAGTAACTATTTGAAAGAAATTATTACTGTTTTTTAGTGTGCACTGCTTGGGAAAGGTTATTGGTTGCAATTGATCTTTACAGTTTCTGAAGAGAAAGGACAATATTGTATGAATGATGAAGAGTAGAAATAGCTAACTGATCAGCCTTATTAAGGCTTCTGTTCATCTATAATGTGAAGAAAGCTTATTAAATACATTTGGATTTCTGAAAGATTTTGGTATATAGGGACAGTGTGTGCCAGGCATCATGCGCTTAACTCGTAAAACATTGGACTAGGAGTTCCTGGCTCTGATACTTTGTGACTGTGGGCAAATTTTTTAATCTCGTGGGGTCTTAGTTCTCTTCTTCTGTAAAATGGGCAGGAGGTAACAATTTTTATACTAAACACTACTTCACAAGTTTGTTATGAGGAAAGAACTTTGTAAGCTATAAAGCACCATGGAAATGTGAGTTATTTGAATAGTCATGTTTTTCCTTTTCTTCCTTTTTTATGAACTGATGCTAAGGCAAGTTTATCAAATAAACGTCATCGCCCCATTGGCATTGGAGTGCAAGGTCTAGCAGACGCTTTTATCCTGATGAGATATCCCTTTGAGAGTCCAGAGGCCCAGTTACTGAATAAACAGATTTTTGAAACCATTTATTATGGAGCCTTGGAAGCCAGTTGTGACTTGGCCAAGGAGCATGGCCCATACGAAACATATGAAGGCTCGCCAGTCAGCAAAGGAGTAAGTACATGGATGAAACATTTATTGATATGCACTTGTGCTCTCTAGACTTGAGAGAATTTGTCTAAACTCTCTGCTTGTAGTTAGAATGGGACGGTCATTTCTGCATCAGTGAAAATTATTGCTTTAAGTGACTATTGCTACTCCCCATATTATCTTAAATGTAGTTCCTTCCCATATAAATAACTAGTATAGTTCAGTTTATAGATTCTAAGATTTGGAAGGCACCTTAAAGGTTATATAGTCAAACCTTTACCTAAAATGTAAATCTCTTCTGCAACATTCTGAATAAGTGGTGATTCAACCTTTTCTTGAAATCCATCAGTATTGGAGAATTTTATATCTTTCTAGGCAATCCATTCTATTTTAACAACTCTAAATGCCTTTTTCCCCCTATTGATCACCATCTGCCTTTCTGGAACTTCAACCAGTTGGTCCTGGTTCTGCTTTTTAGAGCTAAACAAAACAAGTGTAATACTTGACAGCCCTTGAGGTACTCTAAAATGTTGATTCCTCCTGGATAAATGTTCGCATTTCTTCAACCAATCCTTGTATTACGTGTTTAAATATTGATCCTATAAGTGCAAGCAAGATGGGATTTTTTTTCTTTTTGGAGTTCAGTTTCCCAGGCTTAGGCTAAATTGTAAACATCTGAAGGATTAATCTCCTTTGAACCCTGATAATTCACAGCTGTTCTGAGTCAAGTAGGTTTCATGTCTTCTGCCTCTGAGTTGATCAGGGGCTGAGTTTTTGTTATTTATTCTGGGAGGTTAATGTTTTGCTTTGGGGGTTTGCTCATGAGAAGGATCTTTTGATTTCCTGGTCAAGCTGTATTTCAGAGCCTCTTAACTTCTTAGATGTCTGTGCTCCCTTGATCCAGTGACATATATATATATATATATATATATATATATATATAAGTATATAGCCATATTGCTATATTCAGACAGCTAGAGTCCTGTGCTAACTTCTCTGCTTATATTTTCTATAATCACTTCTTTCTCTGTAATTAAAATAGAACTGTTAACCTCTTTAAAGCTGTCTTTCCTTTATAAAGCAGATCAAAGAATCTGTGCTAGCAGGACATCCTGGGTGTGCTAGAGTGCTTGCTAATATACCCCCTGTCTTTATTACTTCAGGATAAATGTTATTATTTCTTCAACCAGTCCTTATATGACATGATTTTGAGATTTTTTGGCTTTTAAAATACCTTTTTAGCTCTATGATTCTATAATATTCAAGCGTGACTTCCTATATCTGGAATCTTTTTTTTTTTTTTAAGATTTGGCAGTGTATGCGTACCTTTGTTTTAAAAAATATTTATTGCAAACTTGCTGTGTGTCTTAATGACTCCTTTGGTAGAAATGTTCTCTGCAAAATTATCACTGGTCCTTGTCGTCTGTCTTGGATGTGTTTAAACTTGTCATTCCATTTGAAGTGTAGTTCTTAGAACTCAACACTGCTGCAGAGGATATCTTAGTGGAGTACAGTAGGTTTATGACCTCCTTTACTCTGGATATTACACTTCTGTTACTTCAGCCTAAGATTGCATTGGATTTTTTGAGTATCGTGGCTTACTCATATTAAGTTTGTAGTCTCTCCAAACTGCTAGTCTTTTTCATGTGACCTACTTAACATATTAATATGTACCTTTTTAACAAGAGGCTTTGAATACCAAATATAGATCATTTTCAAGATAGCTAGCTTTGACTTGGGCTTTTGAATTTGATCATTATTTTGACTTGGGTGTGGTTTTTTTTTCTCAGTTTGTCAATTTAAATTGATTTCTGTGGAGAAGGATCAATAAAGGTGAGGGTAGAGTAGAGTCTTCCAACATTCATGGTTTGGACCTGTTTAATAGTTGGCAATGGGGAAGATTTGTTAGGACAATTGCAGAATTCTTTTCCTTTGCAGAACTCTTATCGAACTTTTTTGTTTGTTTTAACTTAATTTTGAACTAGTTTTAGGTGGTTTGTGATACATTTGGGTTGTTTTCTCTTCAGATTCTTCAGTATGATATGTGGAACGTCACTCCTACAGACCTGTGGGACTGGAAGGTTCTTAAGGAGAAGATTGCAAAGTGAGTAAATGTGTTAGCAGATCTTCATTTTTCAAGGATACAGCTGCTCAGATTATTCCCAAAGTAGTTACTTTTAGTTACTCATTCATATCACTAAGTGCTAAGTTTTCCCTTCACTAAAATGGTTTGTAACTTAGCTATGTTGGGAATATAGGTGAATTTTGCTTTAGTGCATTGTCACAGAAATAAGTTACAGATTGCTAAGGAAGGTTTTGGTGGGCAGTCTTTGGCAAATTTTGACTAGGGAAAAAAAATCTCCACAAGCTGGGGCTTTGTAGATTTTGCAGATGAAGAGTCTTTTAAGCCTTATGGGCAGAATGATTTCCTGACTAAGGAATGGAACCTAGGTTTAAATGTTTTTTGTTTTCTTTTATAAGTACTTTATACCCTGAGGAGTGTTAACATTAACATGAAGGCAAATATCTTAGTATTGCCTAGAGACCATATCCAAAATCCTTAAAATATACAATAGGAAGTAGTTGGAGGATGTTTATTTTATTAATATTAATGTAAAAGCAGTGTAATTTATTAACTAGAGTTCTGAATTTGGAGTCATATTTTTGTTCATATCCATCTTTGACACTGTGTGACCTGAGGCAAGTCAAATATTTATGTGTCCTGGGACTTAACTACTCAGTCATAGACAGATTATGATCTGCCTTAGTGGAGAGAGTTGCCTACCACTGACAAACCACAAATCCTTTGTATTTTCATGTAAAATTAGTGGAAACAGTATAGTTCTTAGCAAACTCCTTTTCTGGATATATATATATATGACTGGAAAAGGAGTTGGGGTGATACTGCAGGGATAGACTGCTGCACTGGCATACACAAAATACTGTGAAAAGCCTCTAGAACATTGTATACATCCTCTGTAGAAGAACTGATAGAAAATCATAGCCAAGAATTGTATAGAGTGAGAGGTCATGGTGGTGGTATGATCAGGGGTGGTAGAGCTACCACTTACTTATGATCAGGAATGCATGGATATATGTGTGTGTGTGTGTGTGTGTGTGTGTGTGTGTACACATATATATATCTACACACACATTACCTTTTCAAAGCCCTTTTTATGTCTGTTATCCTACTTGGTCCTTAGAAAAGTCCTCAAATAAATTAATGTATGTGAAGTGCTTTCAGAACTTAAAGTATATATAAATGAGGGCTATTATTCTTAAAACCCCATGAGATAATTATTGTTAGTATCTGATACTTAACATGTTATGATTTTGAAAGCCTTTTATTTAGCTCATTTAACCTTTACAAAAATACTAAGGTAAGAGTTGTGGACATTTTCCTTGTTTTATGTATGAAGTAGCAGAGGCTGAGGGAGATTAACTGCCTAGGACCATATGACTAATGTGTCTGTGAGGTAGAATCTGAACCTGTCTTCTTGACTCCAAGTCCAAACTTGTGTCTGTTATACCAGGCTTCTAATGCATGGTGTCTCCATTATACAGATTAGTAGCCTGAGGTGGGAGAATAAGAAATCATGTTTTACTTGAGGTTGCAGAGTTAGTGACATCTGGGTCAGAAACCTCTATGTGTTATAATTAGACATGAATCAGAATCATCAAGGTGCAGAGTAGTGTGAAACGCTATATAAATCTATAGGTACAAAATGTGAGGACATGGTATGTTCCTTTTCATTAAGGAACTTGGAAGCTAAATGGGGAAAGACACAGTTTTCAAAGCAGTTTCACATCTGTTATCACATTTAGTTTTTACCTGTGAGGTTGTCAGAGTAGGTAGTATCTCCCCTTTACTAGTGAGGTTGTGACTTGTCACGTAGTCAGTTTTCTATTAAGGGTGTCGTACTGCTTGGCTGTTACAGCACAGATGATTTCGTGGTGTGTATAAAATGTACCAGTGGATGGTGAAGGAGGGGCAGCACAAACTGGCTACCTGGTATTGCTAGACAAAGAACCGCCCGTGTAGGAGGTGTCCCGAAGGATGCTTTCAAGGGAGAGAAGGAAAGAACTTGATGAGATTTCTCTGAAAGATGATGCTTTATTTGCAATGCCTTTGTGTGATGTCATGCATAAATTATTATTCACTTCAAACATTAGCTGCTTTTAGCCTCTGATGATTTCACAGTCTGAGGAAGTTGTAACCATTATATTCCTTATAGGAGTCGATAGTTGAAGAGAGAAGGTTGTGATAGTCAAATATTTTTTGAATCAGATTTTCTCTTATATAGAGAGTGGTGATAAAGATGCTTAGTAAATGTGTACATGTAGGTGTATGGTGTAGGTTTGCCAAATATATACATATTTATACCCTAAAAAAAGGTTGAATTTCATGAAATAGACAAATATGTAACAAGTGCCTATTATTTGCAAGGCATTATTAAGCATGGAGGCATTGTCCTCTGAGTCCCAAAATGTGAGTGGCATGTGCCAAGGTATATTGAGTACAGGCCGGGGAATGTTGGGTACTGTCAACACAGAGACACCAGCAGTGTAATTGTTGTAGTTAATTCGCTTGTTTAGGAGTGAAGCCTCTCTTGTCTCTTTAATGAATTAAGCCACGCACATGTTTACATTCTATAAGCTTGCATTCTAGTAGTTTTGGCAGATTTTAGGTCTGCGGCCAATACCACATTATTTTGCTTTATTTTTTTTTACCTAGGTATGGCATCAGAAACAGTTTGCTGCTTGCCCCAATGCCAACTGCCTCCACTGCTCAGATTTTAGGGAATAATGAGTCCATTGAACCTTACACTAGCAACATTTATACTCGGAGGGTCCTGTCGGGAGAATTTCAGGTGAGGAGATTATAGACTTGGAAAATATCTTTGAAGGAGTGGGACAGCTAACCCGCTTTACTGCTCAGTTAATTTTAAATATGTACTTATTTCTACATGGACTTCTTGAGGCTGTGACGATAACACCTAAATAGAATAAAAGATGTAGGTTGAAGAACAAACTAATGGATTTGTAAGTTCTTATAGTTCTCATGGTATCATGTGCATTGGCCTTAGCTAATTTTTGTAACCATCAATCAACAATCGTTTATTAAGTTTGCTATTTGCAAGGTGCTGGAGATATAAATGAAAAGAATGAAACTCCCCAGTTGCAAGGACCTTATGTTCTAACCATGTTGGTTAAGAATCTATGAAGCATTGTTGTGTGACCTTGAACAAGTTACTTCTTTTGGGGTCTTAGTTTCTTCATCATTAAAATGAAGAGGTTGGGGTGGCTAGGTGGCACAGTGAGTAGAGCCCCAACCCTGGAGTCAGGAGGACCTGAGTTCAAATCCAGCCTCAGACACCTAACACTTATTAGCCTTGTGACCTTGGGCAAGTCTCTTAACCCCAATTGCCCTGCTTTCCACCCTGCCAAAAAAAATGAAGGGGTTAAATAAGATGACTTAAAAGACCTTTCTATTTCTTGCATATTATGATTTTATGGTATTTGAATGTGAAATCCCATATCTGGAATTTAATTTCTTTATTGAAATTTTGAAGCATTTACTTCAATTTTTTTCTTAATTATCTATTATACTTTTGCTGTGTGTCTTTTTTTAATGACTTCATCAGTAGAAATGTACCCAGACCACAGCATGATTGCTGGCCCTTTGCACTATTAAATGCTAAGACTCTGTAACTCTATATAGTTCAGGTGTTATAGATAGGAGCTTTGGACTTTATTCGAATTTTTATTTGTTTCACAGCCTGCTTTTAAACACTTGTATTCCTGTTATGGTTGCCTTATTATTTCTCTCTTAATTTAAAAAAAATTTGTGTTGATATCTTGTGTTTTGCCATTCTCAGAATTTCTCCTAGTATTCCTCCCTCTGTTCTGTCCTGGAGAGCCATCTCGTATAATAAATATTTTTTAAAGAAAAAAAGAGTAAGAGTAGGAAAAATCTGCAAATTTAATCAATACTTTGAAAAAGCATGAAACTATATGCAGTGTTCTGCATCCAAGCACCTCACACCTCTACAAAAACCTATTCTTTGCGGTTTGTTTGTTCTTTGTAATTTTACAGCAGTCCCTTTGGAGTGTTCATTTTTCTCTGTTTTGTATCTTATTTACCATCCTACTCAGATTGTGAATCCACACTTGCTGAAAGATTTGACAGAGCGAGGCCTATGGAGTGAAGAGATGAAAAACCAGATCATTGCCTGTAATGGCTCTATCCAGGTACAAAATGACAGTGAAGCGTGTGACGCTAGCCTTGCTGCCCCCTGCCCCCTTCTCGGAGCGCTGTGTTTCTCCTAGAGAGTAACATTGGGTAGAATTGGTTATAGAGCACACTTATGTGCAGGTCTCTGTCCTTTCCCAGTGCTCAGTCACAGACAGCATCGTGCACGGCCCAGACAGTCCTCACCTTTCAGTTATCTGTTCAGTGATAAGAACTTGAAGTTAGGAAATAAAATGTAATTAAAAGGTCAGGAGTGACTGAAGTCAGTAACTTGTAATACTGATCCCCTGAGCTGGGAGTTCTTAATCTTTACATGTCACGGGCCCCTTTGGCAATCTGATGAAGCCCATGGGTCCCTTTTCAGATCATTTGTTTAAAATTTGTAATGAAAGGAAGTCGGGCTGATAGTACTTAAAGGCCCTGTGAGGCGAGTGGTACAAGAATGAGTAAATATGAGTTCCCTAGCATCACTTCTGCCCTTCAAAAACTCGACCCCATAGTTTTCCATTATAACAACTCACTGCCCTCCTCACTTGAAACCTTTGTTCCTAGTTCCTCCTGCTGCCCCTACTCTGCTCCTTCGGACCTTGAGTCCCTCCTGCTCTTTGCCTTTTCATTCTTATTCCTGAGCCTCTGTGAGCAGCCCCTGGGTCCTTTCTGCTGCCTGAGGCCAGGTAACAGGCAGCACCTCCTGCTATTTGGTCCTTTGTTTTTCAATCCCCTACTGCAGCTGTTGTATACTGTGTCCTCTAGCTCCCAGCTCCACAATCCCTCCCTCTCAGTATTTGTCCTTGTCACTTAATTTATCTTTAACCAACTTGTCCTTGCTGAACTCCAACTTTCTCAGAACTTTTTTGTTTTCACTCATCCTGTCTTCCTTTCAATCTAAGAGGACTCTCTTCCTCCTTGGCTAGGATCACTCTTTAACTTGTGTCCTTGATCCCTCTCCCTTTTCCCTTGGGGAGTCTGCTGAATGGGTCAGTCTCTCATATTGATTTTCTTCTCCCTCTCTGCTTTTCCCTTTTCCTCTATAAATCCCCCTTTCCCTCTGCCTCTCTTCTGTTTTCCCCTCTCTCTTTCCTCCCTCCCTCCTACCCTCAAATTTTGTTTCTTCAAATTGTTAGTCCTGTATCTTTCCTTCTCTTTACTGCTAAACTCCTAGAAAGTAGTTCACATTCAACCTTTTTCCTTATTACCTAATCATTTCCCAATTCCTTGTAGCTTGTCTTCTGTTCTACACACTCTGTTAAAACTTTTCTTCAGAGTCTCTAGTGACCCCTTAATTGAGGCAGCATGGCATAGTGGGAAAGAATTCAGTACTAGAAAGTCAGGAGACATCTGGGCATGAATCTAACCTCAGATACTTCCTGCTTATGTTGACTGTGGCTGACGGTGGCAGGGATTTATGAGAATAGGAAACTCTAAAACATTCAAAAAAACTTTCCCCCATTACCAAGCATTCATTTTTTCTTGACTATTCCCACTTGCCTCCCAGAAAAAGAAACTCTTGTAACAAATAATAGTCAAGCAAAACAAATTCTCATATTGGCCGTGTCTGTCTCTGTGTAACAGCCCATCAGTTTTCTGTTGGCAGGTAGGCAGGTATGTTCTTCATCATCAGTTCTCTAGAATCATAATTGATCATTGCATTGATTAGAGTTCTTTAGTCTTTTAAAATTGTTCCCTTTTACAGTGTTGATTTTTAGTATAAATTGTTCTAGTTTTGCTCATTTCAGTCTGTATCAGTCTATACAAGTTTTCCCAGTTTTCTTTGAAACAATCTCTTCATTTCTTATAGTATAAATTCCATTACATTCTGGTACCATAATTTGTTCAGCCATTCCCTAATTGATTGGCATCCCTTGAGTTTCTAGTTCTTTGTCATTACAAAAAGAACTGCTATAAATATTTTTGTACATATAGGATCTTTTCCTCTTTCTTTAGTCTCTTTGGGGTATTGGCTGAAATACATTATTGGGTCAGGGGGATGCACAGTTTAATGACTTTTGTGGCATAGTTCTGAATTGCTTTCCAGAAGGACTAGAAACCAGGAGGAGAGAGAGCATCCCAACAGAGAAGATAATTGATTCACAGTAGTTGCAGAATGATTGAGTTTTAGTATTCAAGATATCATTAGCAAACTTGTGAGAGGGAAGTTTCATTTGAAAGGTGGAGTTACAAACTGAGTGGTGAGGAAATGGAGGCAGTGATTATAAATGACTTTCTAGGAGTTTATCAGTGAAAAGCAGGAAAGAAATGGTAATTTGAGTATATTTGAATGTCTTGGGGAAGGAGCCATAAATAAGGAGAGATTGAAGATCAGAAAAAGAGTTGGAGAATGATCTTTTGGACAAACTTCTGGAGAAAATGGATCAAAGGTACAAGTAAGGATTAACTTTGGCAAAAGGAGACTTCTCGTCTCTAGAGATCGCAGGAGAGTGAAGTGAATATTTCGTTCCATGCCTCTGTATGGTTGTTGCTTACTTTAAGCCATCAGCAAGTCTAGGACACACCTTGTTTCCCCAGAGAAGTCTGTCTTTCTTGGGCTTTTATTTTAAATCCACAGTACTCCTATGATGTATTTGATAGGTATTAGGTAGCTCACTCCTTTATGAGCAATAGAATTAATAAGTTTCATATCAGGCAAGGAAGGCATTCATCCCAGGAGTTAATTTTCTGACCAGCATTCTCTGCTTATGGTGTTGTTCCTTCCATTTCTGCACCTTCTCTTTCCCAGCCCTGCATCCTTAAAAAGCTTGATATAAATGTCCTTTTTATAAAAGTCATTTTTAATTTCCACTGACTTCTTGCTGACTGTCATCCCCCCTCCTCCCTAAATCTCTCTTGTGACAAATAAATATAGCAAGCAAAACAAATTTACACATGGACCTTGTGTGTGCTTTATTCTGCCGAGAGATAGAAGGTGAACTTCATCATCAGTCTTCTAAGCCACCACTGATAACCACATTGGTCAGAGTGCTGAAGTCTTTTGGAGTTTATTTTCCTTTATATCATTGTGGTTTGTGTTTTCTTCTTCAAGGTTGAGAGAAAATGAATTTGTTCTTCTCCTTCTTTTAGAGTATCCCTGAAATTCCTGAAGATGTGAAGCAGCTCTATAAGACTGTGTGGGAAATCTCACAGAAAACTGTTCTCAATATGGCAGCTGATAGAGGGGCGTTCATTGATCAGAGTCAGTCTTTGAACATCCACATTGCTGAGCCTAACTATGGCAAACTCACCAGCATGCACTTCTATGGTTGGAAGCAGGTTAGTGAAGGGCTACAAAGAAGATTTATCAAGTCATTGCCGTTTTAGACCCTAAGGCGGTGGGGGGGAGGTATTCAGTGTCAGCAAAATTATCTAACATGGAGTTCTTTTCTTTACCTTTATTTGTTTCATCACTTTGTGGTTGTTAGGAAATTTAGGCAACTGGCATTTTACATATAACTGTCATTATATATAGCAGTCTCTCAATAGTGGCTGTTTCATTGACTGTTTTCTGTGTCTGATAATATGCTTATGAGAAGTGATCACAGGGTGGCTAATAAGGGATTATTTATAAAAGTAGGTACTTATAGAAGTTTACAGAACTATTTTGGGGGGCAGTTAATCTTTATGGGTTGAATATTTGCAAAATATTAAATAGAATATAGTAGTACAGTCAGTGCTTCAGTTTCTTCACCACCCATTCTGACTCCTACTCTGGCTTTCACTTCTGATTACTGTATTGAAATTGTTCACTTCAGTGATACCAAATAATAGAATTGTGAAATTTTACAACGGAAAGGTATTCTAAAGATTTTATAGTCCAAATTCCCTAATTTTGTAGATAATGACATTTAAGCCTTAGACAAATGGACTCTCCCAGTGGTCTCTGTCCTTACCCTGTCTATAGCATTTGACGCTGTCTGCTTACTCCCTGAAATGGACTTCTTCCTTTCTTGGCTCCCTCGACAGCACCTTGTCCTGGTTTTCCTTCTTTTCTTCTGATCACTTCTTTCTTTGGCTGGTTGTCTTACCTCGTTGGAAAGAAGCCTCAAGGCCCATTCAGTTCTTCTCCTACTCTTTTTTCTCTTCCCAATCCTCTGCCCTCACAGCTTTAGCTGTCATCACTTCTATGTATGTTAGTTCAGAATTTTCATCCTTAACTTAAGGCCAGGGGTACAGGGCATAGAGCACTGGGCCTGGAGCCAGAAAGACTTGTGTTCAAATCTGGCTTTATGCATTTCAGCTGTGTGACCCTGCATTTCACTTGCCTCAGTTTTCTCAGCTGTAAAATGGAGCTAATAGCTCCCAGGGTTGTTGTGAGCACCAGTTTAGGCAATATTTGTAAAGTGCTTAGTACAGTTCCTGTTACTTAGTAGGCACTTAATGAATACTTGTTTCTTCCCTCTCTCTCTCCTTCCACATCTAGCCAGGTGCCATTCATTATTTCTTTTTGTAATAAGTTGTTTTTCCCTCATTCACATACAGCAGCATTAGCCCCTAGGCCCTTATCACTTTATTTCTTGACTATTGTAATGTACACTTACTAGTACCACTTGTTACCCTAACTGCTGACTAACCATTATAAATTACTGCTTTGTACTGGTACTTCCCTGCTTCAAAAACTTTCGATAGTTAACTTGTACAGGATAAAGTCCAGACTCTTTAGGTTGTCATTTAAAACCCTCCATGTTCTGGGCCCTTCTGTTTTCCTTATCTCTTTCTCTTCACTTTCTGTTTCAGTGAAACTTATGTACTGGTGGTTCTGGAAGATATGTCTTCTATTTCCTACCTTTTTGTTCATGCTTTTCCCTATACCTTGTAAGGTTCTTCCACCCATCTTGTCTGTGAATTCTTAACCAATCTTAAAACCATAAATATGCATCATCTTCCAAGAAACTTCCCCTAGTTTTTCCATACTAAAACCTTTTCCTTTAGTCATCATACACCACTTTTTTGCTTCCCTTTCTGACACTTATCATTGGTTTGATGGCTAGAGTGCTGGGTTGTGGAGTCAGAAAAATTTGGATTAAAATCCCACTTCAGATACTTAATAACTTCATGACCCAAGGACAGACTCCATGACTTGAGCTTCAATTTCCTTGTCCTTAAACAGGGGATAATAATACCTGTAGTAGCTCCCTCACAGGGTAGTTAGGAGGTTCAAATGAGATGTATACAATTTTCACAATGTATATAAGTGTCAGTCATTGTTATCAGCATTATTATCATGTGTTATGGTTATCTGTGTATGTGTCTTATGCTACCCTGCTTGACTAGTGCATTTTAGAGATGTAAAGCACATTTGCCGATTGTGGAAGTTTCAAGGACATCTTTCTTATGCCATCAATACAAGTAGATTGAAGTGGGGTTTTGAGAGCCAAGTATGTGAGGCTGTCACATTAGATTTGTTCTTCTCAATATTCTGATGAGCAGACTCTTACTAATAGCTGTTGTTCTCCCTATAGGGCCTGAAGACTGGCATGTATTATTTGAGGACAAGACCAGCAGCTAATCCCATTCAGTTCACTCTGAATAAGGAAAAACTGAAAGAGAAGGAGAAGGTGTTGAAGGATGAGGAAAAGGAGAGGAACACAGCAGCCATGGTTTGCTCTTTAGAAAACAGAGATGAGTGCCTGATGTGTGGATCCTGAGAAGAAAGAATCACAAGAGGAGGCCAGCACTTCTTTGGAAGCCACACTCTCTCTTTGGGCATAGATAGATGTAGGGAATTTGCTTGAAGAGGTGAGGCTTTGCTGGACTTTAGGGCAATGAAATGATCAGTGCATATCAAGTACTATTTCAGTGCAGGATGAAAATATTTTTCTGCTGGTATCTTGGGAGTGAAGAAGTCATCTTGGACTCAGTGGATGAGCAGGAAAGAAAACGTGGGCATCTGGGACTCAGTCACTTCTCTGGGCCCTACGCTGACTGAGAATCCTCCACAGATTGAGTATCCTGCACTAGGCTGAGGTCTCTTTTTAGGCTGGCATGTTACCACTAGAGGTAAAACATATTGCTGGCTCATGAGAATTGCTGGTACACCTACCCCCACCAGGCAGCTTGGGTTTCTCTGCCTTATCAGTATTTAGCAGTAAGCCACCCAGAAATGGCTCTTCCCAAGATGTTTTGGATCTTATCCCTCTTCTGATTTGTTGTGGGATCCTTGTGTGGCAACGGGGCTGACCTGTAGGTCAGTCAGAAATAAAGATGCACACTTTTCTCTTAAAAGATAAATGATTGTGTCTTGACTAATTTTATTAGTGGTTTGCATCTCCAATGCCTTCTCACATCTGGTCATCACACTGTCATAGCTTTCCCCTGTACTGCAAAAAGAACATAGATGCCCAGTATAAAAGGCATGTCTATTCCTGACTCCACCCATCACTATATGGTTGTAATTTTCCTTTCTTGGGACCTGAGTTTCTTTATCTGTAAAAAGAGGAGTGGAGTAGGGTTTAGATGATCTCTAAGATCTTTTCCAGCCCTTCTTTGCAAACGTACAAGCAAAGTACTCAAAAACTGAGGACAAAACTTGTAAAAATGACAGCATTTATGTTTCTTGTGTACACATACTGTGTCATTTTCCTCTTGCCAGGAGCAGGACAAAACTCTTAGCTTTGTTTGTTGACCTAAGCTAGAGGTCACCCAGCACTTGCTACTGGGTGAATGTAGCAACTGCTGAAAAAGGATTTCTGCCACTTGACTCTTAATAACCCCCAGTACCTAAATGTCACATTTCCCCGTAATTGACAGTGTTTTCTCACTTAAATTTTCCTCAAGCGTGTTGTCTAGATTTTTCATTTGCCTCCTTAGGCATCCCTCCTTATTAGACCTTATCAGTATCAGGTCATGGAATGGCGTATCCCAAGGATCTGTGCTTGGTTCTGTGCTAACGTTTTTACTAATGATTTAGCTAAAGATGCTCATCAAATTGGTAGATGACTCAAAGCTGAGAATTCATGAACCCCAATGGATTGCATCTCATGCTGGCATGCCAGACTATCCTGATACCAGCTGATGAGCATGTGTAGTGGGCATATGTGCCTCCTCCCTTAGAAATACTTGGCCCATTAAGTGATTTAGAGGAATGCTGTAAGTTTTTACGTTTACCCAATTGGTAAATACTTGTTAAATATCTAATACCTATAAAGTATTGCTGTAGGTTATAGAGGTCGTGCTGAAAAAGACATGTTGTAGGCTGATCCCTGCATCCGAAGACTCCACAGTCTAAGGCAGGACACCAATGAACCACAAGTCAATATACGGTAAAAATAAAATACAGTAAATAGAATGTGGTAAAAAGTGGTGGTTAAGACCATTTCTGTTTGAATCAGAGATCAAGGAAAGCTTCCTGGAAAAGGGGGCATTTGAGTTAGAGTCAGGTAAGACTTCAGTTCCTAGAAATGGGAAGGAGCATATGAAATGCAGGATGATATAAACCAAGAAAGCAAGAACATTGAGGCCTGTGTATGGTGTATCAGCTAACGGTTGTATGTTATGTTTAATTGTATAACCATAATACATTTTTTGGTTATGTATAAGCTTGCAGTCATCCCTTTGGCCAGGAGAGGCGCCTCCTGGATAGATGAGGTATGTTTTAAAGACATCAGTTACATGTCTTTCAATATATTGGGGCCACGTGGGAAGCTGAAAAGCAGATCAGCTAGGTAGAAATGATCCACAGATGGATAGATGAGTGGCCCCTGATGCAGCAGGTTGAGTGGGTAATCCTGTATTGTCTGCAGGCGTTGGGAAAGAGATCTCGGTGACTGGTCTAGTCCAACTCTTTGATTTTACAGGTGGGGCTGAGAGAAGGGAAGCAGGGGGTATTTCCCCAGGGGGTCCGCAGGGAATGAGTGAGTGGCAGAGCTGAAACTTGCCTGGTTCACTTTTCATGAGTCTTAGGTCCCCTCTCTCCTCTTACACGTAAACTTTGTGAGGGTGATGATCGTGTCCTAGAAACAGAGAGTCAGAGACTTGAGAACTGAAAGACGTTTTTGAGACAGTCTGCTTCACATCCCCTTCAGTTACCTAGCAGAGGTACATAGTAGACATTCAACATATTCTTCATGAATTGATCTGGGTACTGCCGAAGAGGCGTAGATATAAACGTCAACTTGTTAGCCTGCAATTAAAGGCTGTCAACAATCTGAGGCCAACCTACCTTTTCAGCCATTATCCTCCATTTAATTTTCCTCATCTATCTGATACTCTGGCCGAATGTTCCAGACTAATAATAATACCTAGCGTTTATATAGCTCCTTACAAATATCTCATTTATTCCTCATAACAACACTAGGAGGTAGGTGCCACTTTGCAGTTGAGGAAACTGAGGCATACAGTGATTTGCCTAGTGTCATATAACTAATGTCTGAGGACAGATTTGAACTCAGGCCTTCCTGACTTCAGACCCAAAGCTCTTTCCACTGTGCTACCTATCTTCCCCTATTCCTTAAACACAGTTAGGACTTCGGTTCATGCTAGACCTTCAATGCCTCCCTCTCCAGTCCCTGCTTGTTCAGCCCAATTTAACAAGCACTATCAAGCTCCTCTGTCACCTGTGTGGCTTTGGCCAAATCCCTTAACTTCTCTGGGTCACTGTTTCCTTATCTGTGAAAAGATTAGGTTGGACCAGATGGTCTCCAAGTTTCCTACCTTGTGATGTCATGATCCTGTTTTGCATAGGACCTTGTGCTTAGTGCTGGGGATATAAAAGTAGATACAAAAGCTACACCTTTCAAAGAGCTGAGTGGGGGAAAGGACACCAATAGCTATTAAATGAGAGCAGTGCAAAGGAGAGGTTCAAAGTTCTATAAGAAATTTAAAGCGAGGTCAGCCTAGGTGGGATCAAGGGAAGCTTTGTGGAGATTGCCCCTGAGTTGGTCCTTGAAGGAGGAAAAAGGACTTGAACAGATGAAGGTGGAGGTGAAGGAGGGAGGTCCATTTCAGCCATGGTGGACATCCAATGCAATCCAATATGCATATATTGATCACCCACAAAGTGCCAATCATGAGCAAAGACACAGCACTGGGAGAGACCAAAATGAGAAGTAACAAATAATTCAGTTTGTTTGGATTATAAGAGTATTGGAGCTGTATGAGATAAGGTAGGAAAAGTAGGTTGGGGCTAAGCTATGGATGCAATGTCAGGAATTTATATTTTATTCAGTGGGCCCTGGAAGGCCACAGAGAGATTTTTTTTTAGTAGGTCACCATAATATATTAGGCAGGTGATTTAAGCAGTTAAAAGAAAAATGGATTGGAGAAGGGGACGAAGACAAGCCAGGAAGCTATTATGATCATCTAGCCAAAAAGAGATGGTCTGAATCAGGGTGGTTGCAAGGGAGTGGAGAGGAGGCCATAGGTGTGAAAGACGCTGCTGAGGTAGAAGCAACAGGCCTTAGAAACTGATGGGGTGTGGGAAGAGAGGGAGAAGAGTCAATGATGACTTCTTCTCTCAGATTGTGAGCCTGGGGCATGGGTGGGGGCAATGAAAAGATGGTGATGCCATCAACAGAAACAGGCAGGCAGAGTCGGGTTTGAGGGGGAGGTGATGAGTTCAGTTTGGGACATAATAAATTTAGTAATTTAATTGGATTATCTAGGGAAAGGTAAAGAGGGTGTGTCTGAGGCTGTGGACAGCGTGATGGGAAGGAAAGAACAGATTCGAGAAAAAGTACAAAGGAAAAAGCAGCAGCAATAGAGGGCTGCATTGTGCTATATTTGGAGTCAGTGTTGAATCCCATTTTTAATAGGCTATTAAACCTTTCTGACCTTGGACAAATCACTTAGTTCCTATGGTTTTCCATGTTCTTATCTGTAAAATTAGGATATTGGACTAGATGGCTTGTGAATCTCAACTATAAATCCATGATCCTAGAAGTCTATGAAGACAGATAGTACACATCTGTAGTGGGTTTAGTGAGCATGATTTCATGTTTTCCCCCAACGACTGGACAGTAGGATAGGGGAGAAATGAAGGATAGAGGTTGGCAGGGCAGGTTAGTCTATCGTTTTCAGAGGGCAAGGGGCAGGAGAGTAGAACACTTGAAGGGAAATGAGCCACATTTTTATATTCCCTGGGGTTACCCTGGATGGGGGAGTGAGCCCAAAAGAACAATTATTCAGAAACCCAAACCTGGCCTGTGTGAGCTTAGAGATGAGTTTCTGAGGCATAGGTTACATTTATGTGTCCTCCAAGGCACAGACTCTGTGTCATTTATCTTTGTACTTTTGCCCCCATCAAGTACAGTGTCCTGCATGTAGTAGGCACTTAATAAATGACAGTGTAAGAAATCACACTGGGCATGCTGCTGGCCACCAAGTCCAGAGTACGAGAATGGGTCTATCAGCTCAGCCCTTCAGTGCTGGGAGGGGTGGGGTGCTGACTGATATCGCTGCCAAATATCCTTGGAAGTCTAACACTTTGTATGAGTGCTATTGCATATTGGTGAGCATTTGCCTATTTAGAGCTATCCAGGACAGGGAAGGATTTGATAATCCCACTATGTCCAGGCCACAGCTGGAACACTATATTCACTTATGGAAGTTATAGATTAGGAAGGAAGTTGACAATGAACACATCCAGAGGAGAGTGACCGTGTGTGTGTGTGTGTGTGTGTGTGTGTGTGTGTGTGTGTGGGTGGGTGTGGGTGTGGGTGTGTGTGTGTGGGCACTTGAATATGAGTCTGGGTTGAAGCAACTGGGGGATGTTTAGACTGGAGAACAGAAATTTCGGGGGAACATGATAGATATCCTCCTCAAATAGAAGGGCTGTTGGGTACAAGAGGGATTCACTTTGTTCTGCTGGTCCCTAGATAGTAGAACTAGAAAAAAATGGATTACGGCTACAGAGATAGACTTCAGTTCCTTCTAAGGAAGAGTGGGGGCCTCTAAGGATAGGACCTGAGTTTGTGTAACTTGATATATACCCCACCCCACCCAATTAATGGAGATATTGAGCAACTGGGTATGAGAGAAAGAGCAAAGGAATATGTGATTAGGGAGATTAGGCAGCATAGTTATACTTTCTTCATTGTAGTTTCCACCAATCTGTATCTAATGACAAGGTACCACTTTCTCCTGGAGATTCTAGTGCAGCTCCAAATAGGGCCAATAAACACACCCTATCCCAGGGCTCATAGCCCTTGCTGAGGTGTCAATGCCCCCTCACCCTGGTAGTTCCCTCTCTGGTTGAATATTCTGCAGTCTCTTTGACTGGTCCCTGGTCACTTGCACTGACTCTCTTCCCCAGAGCAATTTCTCCACATGCTGCTGGATCTCCCTGGTCCTCACGCCATAGATGATATGATTTAGAGCTCCTGGAAGCAGCAGGTAGATGACACTGAGCAGGTTTTGAACTTCCTGAGACATGGACTTAGCAAAGCGGAGGACAATTAAGTGGAGAGGCCAGAGAGGTAGATGGTGAAGATGACCAGAAGGTGGGAGCCACATGTGTGTAGAGCCTTGGCTCAGGCATTGCTGGATGAAATCTGGAAGGCAGCATAGATGATTCGGGTGTAGGAGGCCCCCAGCAAGGACAGGTCAAAGGTCACTGTGATCAGCCTCATGGCCAAACCCAACCGGTTGTTGAAGGTTAGGTCCCCACACGCAATGCTCAACAGGGCAATGTACTCACAGGCAAAATGGCAGATCACTGCTGTCCGACAGAAGCATGCCCGGGAAGTCAGCACCACCAGGGGCACTGCCACCACCAGGCTCTGGCTCAGGGCAGCCACAGCCAGCAGGCCCAACAGATGTGGTGTCACCAGGTCTGCATAGCGGAGTGGGTGGCAGATGGTGACATAGCGGTCCAAAGCCATAGCCAACAAGAGGTTGTAGTCTAGGAGAAAGGTGAAGTATATAAAGAACATTTGAGTGAGGCAGCCCTCCAGTGACACAGGGTTTGCATAGTGTACAAAACCCGTCAGCATCTGGGGTACCACAGCAGTGGCAGCACAGATATTGACAGCCAGAAGCAGGGAAATGAGCATATACATGGGCTGGTGCAGACTTCGGTGGGTGGCCACAGTGTAGATGATCAGGGCATTGGTGAAAAGAATTGATGCACAGAGGCAGGAAAGGAGAAGAACCAAGAGGGAATGCCATTTCCATACCCCAGGAAAGCCCAAGAAGTCTGTGTAAGACATATTGGAGGTGGAAGTGTTCTCATATTTCTCCATCGTCCAAAGTCTTAGGTAGGTGCCAAGAAAGGAGGTTTAGTGCTGTTGGAACAGAATATTCAGTCAAAGTCAATTACTGTTTGGGGGGGTCTAAGCCCAGTAAAAGAATGCAAGATG
>CM053582.1:131893424-131946195 GCA_028627135.1 Pseudochirops cupreus | reverse complement strand
GAGGTGGGTAACGTCCTTCGTAGTAGGTCCTCTGAAGACGTGGTTGGTCATTGCTTGGATCAGAGTTTTTAAGCCTTTTGCAGTCATTTTTCTTTACATCAATTTTCGTGTATTAATTGTTCTCCTGGTTCTGTCCACTTCACTCTTCATCAATTCATAATTCTAAGATTCTCAGAAGTGATCTCTTTCACAATTTCTTACAGCACAATAAAATTCCACCCCATTTATGTTGTTGTTCAGCTGTTTCAATAATGTCCATGATCCTATTTGGGGTTTTCTTGGCAAAGATATCAAAGTAGTTTGCCATTTCCTTCTCCAGCTCATTTTACTGATGAGGAAACTGAGGCAAACAGGGTTATGTGATTTGCCCAGGGTTACATATCTAGTAAATGTCTGATCCCTTGAACTCAGGGAGATGTCTTCCTGACTTCAAACCAGGTACTTTATCCACTGTTCCATCTAGACTATGATTTATTTAGCCATTCCCTAATTTATGGACGCTCCATTAGATGCAGATTCTTTGCCCCTCTTTAACTGCCCCTTCATACTGTTTTCTCCCCTTATCATCCTCCCTCTCAGCTATCCCCTCTAGCTTGTTTTCCTGTTGTTTCATGTATTTCTATATCAAACTGTTTATGTGTATGTTTGTTCAACTCTTCTTTGTCTGTTTCAGATAAGATTGAAGTTTATCTGATGCTTCAAACTCTTCCTTCATGTTTGTTGTACTCTTCTTACACAAACCAATTCTGAGAAACAGTAAGTTATCCCTTCTCCTCCTTTCTTTCCTCCCTTTTTTCTTCAAATCCTAAAAACAGAACCAATATACTTCTTTTTTTTTCTTTTTGGAGGGGGGAGAGCAGGGTAATTGGGGTTAGGTGACTTGCCCAAGGTCACATGGCTAGTAAGTGTTAAGTGTCTGAGGTAGGATTTGGACTCAGGTCTTCCTAACTCCAGGGCGGGTGCTCTATTCACTGTTCCACTAGCCGCCCCAGCTTATCAATGTATTTATTTCAAAGTTACTGTTTAGCTTTAATCTTTTAATCAGGAATGCTTGAATATTCTTTATTCCCTTAAAGATTTATATTTTCCCCTCAGCTATGAAGAGTAAGTTACTCTTGATTGTAAACTCATGTCTTATCTTTTGGAATATTCTATTATAATATCTACTCTCTTTTGTAGGAGAGGTTTCCATATTTTGCGTGATCTTAACTTTAGTTCCTTGGTATTTGAATTCTCTTTCTGGCTGCCTGAATTATTTTTTTTCTTTCACTTGAAAGTTCTGGATTTTGCTTATGATTTTCTTGGGACTTTTACTTTTGTTCTTTCTTTCAGGAGTTAATCTGTGGATTTTTTTTCTTTGTTTTTTGTTTTTTCCTAATAGACCCATGCAGTTTTCACTTGTGATTTCTTAAAGTATTGGGTCCAGGATTTTTTTAAATCACTTTTTTCAGAGTCTAATTAGTCTTAAATTATCTCTCCTTTGTTTTCTAGTTCAGTGAAAAAATATGATGTCTTACATTTTCTTCTAATTTTTCAGATCTTTTGATTTTGTTCTATATTTCTTGCTTATGCAGTTGTTGATTTTTGTTTGGTCTCTTCCAATTTTTAGGGAGTCTGTTACTTGGTAAGATTTACTCCATTGTTTTCTGATCTATTTTTCTCATTCTAATTCTTTCTTCCAGAGTTTTAATTTCATTTTTATATCTTGCTTTATTCCTCCAGTGTGTATGTAGTCCTTGTGGAAAGTAATGGTTTTTTTCCTTTAGAGTCTCTGCTGCAATTGTTATGGTCTTACTCTCTCCTTCTAAGTTGCAATGTTGGGCACTCTTGGTCACTCATGTCTCTAGCTTTAGTTCTTGAACCGGGGCTTTGTGTCATGGTTTCTTCCTTCTGCTGCACATCTGGGGTGGTGAGTCCTTCTTGGTGAATTTGTTTCTTAGGTTCTTTCACTGACCTCTACCTTCTGGGGTTAAACTCCTTACATCTTTGAAATTCAGAATTCTGGATCTCTAGGACCCTCTATGGTATCTCAGTATGGATTTCTAGGGACTTTGGAACCCTGGAATGAAACTGTCTGAACACTATTGCAACATGATTGTTGCTTCTAAGGTCCTTGCTGTGGGTTTCTGACCATTCTAGGACTTTCTCTGGGAATTGTTCTGCTCCTGTCAGTTTGTGGTCCTCCTGGAAGGATGCCAACTTGTTTGCCACTTAAAAGTTTGCCACTACCTGGCATGGGAGCATAGTAGAGAAAGTCTGGAGTTCAGCGTAGAGAGCAATGAGGCATGACTAGTTTTGGTATTCTCTTAAATGGAGGTTCTGGGAGGAATCATCCAGTGAGTGTGTGTGTGTGTGTGTGTGTGTGTGTGTGTGTGTGTGTGTGTGTGTGTGTGTGTGTGTGTGTGTGTGTGTGTGTGGTTGGAGTGAGCTTCCAGGATGAAATAGTTTCTGGGGCAAGGTCTGGGGAGAAAGTCTGGAAGTATAATTTTCTTGTGCCTTTGATCAACAGCCTTTACATCTTAGGTGTTTGTAAGCTTGTGTTCAGGACATTGGTTACCTCTGCCTCCTTTGGCTACTGCTACCACCTCCAGTGGACTTTGCTATTGACTCTGGTTCGCAGTGGGATTTCTACTCTTCCTAAAGAATAAACATAAAAGAAACATAGACACTTTGTGCTCCCTTCATGCAGTAACTGAGTGACAGAATGTAGCCAACTGAATCTTCCCCACCTGGCAGTCCTTCTCATTAAGGAAAGAAATAGAGATTGTAGGCACATCCATTTCTGGCTCAGCCACTCCTGAGTCATCAGTTCTTCCCGTTATGCAGACAATTTAAAGACTTCTTATTATCACACAGTGCTAATCCCTGAGTCACCATAACCTAGAAAATGGCCCCCAAAGTTCCATCTGTTGGATTGAAGACCGGAAGGGACTATTAATGCTCCATCTAACTCATTAGAAAGGGCAAATCTGTGAGTGCTTTCCCTGTTATTACACGTAATGCTTGTGCTGTCTTAGAGGTCTCTTGTGAGGAAGATACTTTGTAAACCTAAAAGTACTATAGAAACATGAGTTATTATTATTATTATTCTCACATTTGATGGAGTTTAGGTTGAAATTGTCCTGGGATGAATTATTATCCCACCACTTTTGCTATTGTTTTTATTATTATCTCATTCTTTAAATCTTTCTTTTTTTTTGGTTGTGTTCAGATAGAAACGATTCTAGGATAAGTTGCTATCCTGCCATTTTTAATAGTTATTGCTATTTAAAAATACTTATTACTATTGTAAATTATTGTTATTGTACAGGTGGGTAATTTAAAGTATAATTTAATTTGTTTTTAGTTTTCAACATTAACTTCCACAAGATTTTGAGTTCCAAATTTTCTCCCCTTCTCTGCCCTTCCTCCACCCTAAGATGGCATGCATTCTGATTACACCTTATCCCAATCTGCCTTCCTTCTATCAACCCCTCCCCCCTTTCTTTTATCCCCTTCCCTTCTATTTTCCTGTAGGGCAAGATAGATTTCTATACCCCATTGCTTGTATATCTTATTTCCCAGCTGCATGTAAAAACATTTTTAACATTAGTTTTTAAAACTTTGAGTTCCACATTCTCTCCCTCCCTCCTTCCCCACCCACCCTTATTGAGAAGGCAAGCAATTTGAAATAGGTTATACATGTGTAGTCATAAAAAACACTTCCATAACAGTCATGTTGTGAAAGGCTAACTATTTTTCCCTCCATTCTATGATATCCCCATTTATTCAGTTCTCTCCTTTGACCCTGTCTCTCCTCAAAAGTGTTTGCTTCTGATTATCCCTCCTCCTATTTGCCTTCCCTTCTATCATCCCCCCTTTTATCTCCTTCCCCCTTACTTTCCTGTAGGGTAAGATAAATTTCCATACCCAGCTGTGTGTGTATGTTATTCCCTCCTTAAGACAAATCTGATGGGAATAAGGTTCAATCATTTCCTCTCACCTCCACTTTCTTCCCCTCCATTGTAAAAGCTTTTTCTCACCTCTTTTATGTGAGATAATTTATCCCATTCTACCTTTCACTTTCTCCTTCTCCCAATACATTCTTCTCTCACTCCTTAATTTTATTTTTAAAATATCATCCCTTCATATTCAACTCATCCTGTGTCCTCTGTCTACATACACACACACACACACACACATTCCCTCCAACTACCTGAATATTGAGAAAGGTCTCATGAGTTACAAATATTATCTTTCCACGAAGGAATGTAAACAGTTCAACTTTACTAAGTCCCTTATGATTTCTCTTTCTTCTTTACCTTTTCATACTTCTCTTGATTCTTGTATTTGAAAGTCAAATTTTCTATTCAGCTCTGGTCTTTTCATCAAGAATGCTTGAAAGTCCTATTGAATATTAATTTTTTGCCTTGAAGGATTATACTCAGTTTTTCTGGGTAGGTGATTCTTGGTTTTAATCCTAGCTCCTTTGACCTCTGGAACATCATATTTCAAACCTTTTGATCCCTTAATGTAGAAGCTGCTAAATCTTGTGTTATACTGATTGTGTTTCCACAATATTTGAATTGTTTCATTCTGGCTGCTTGCAATAGTTTCTCCTTGACCTAGGAACTCTGGAATTTGGCTACAATATCCCTAGGAGTTTTCCTTTTGGGTTCTCTTTCAGGAGGTGATTGGTGGATTCTCTCAATATCTATTTTTCCCTCTGGTTCTGGAATATCAGGGCAGTTTTCCTTGAGAATTTCTTAAAAGATGATGTTTAGGCTCTTTTTTTGATCACAGCTTTCAAGTAATCCAATAATTTTTAATTTATCTCTCCCGGATCTGTTTTCCAGGTCAATTGTTCTTCCAACCAGATATTTCACATTGTCTTCTATTTTTTTATTCTTTTGGTTTTGTTTTATAATTTCTTGATTTCTCATAAAGTCATTAGCTTCCATTTGCTTCATTCTAATTTTTAAGGAATTATTTTCTTCAGTGAACTTTTGGACTCCCTTTTCCATTTGGTAAATTCTGCTTTTTAAGGCATTCTCCTTATTGGCTTTTTGGGCCTCTTTTGCCATTTGTGTTAGTCTATTTTTTTTTGTCTTTTTGGAGGCGGGTAGGTAGGGCAATGGGGGTTAAGTGACTTAACCAAGGTCACACAGCTAGTAAGTGTGTCAAATCTCTGAGGCTGTATATGAACTCACATCCTCCTGACTCCAGGGCTGGTGCTCTATTCACTGCACCACCTAGCTGCCCATCCCCCAGTCTATTTTTTAAGGCATTATTTTCTTCAGCATTTTTTTGTGTTTCCTTTAGCAAACTGTTGACTCATTTTTTAGAAAAGCATGGAAGAGACCTCCATGAAATAATGAAGAATGAAATGAGCAGAACCAAGAGAACATAGTAAGGGTGTGTTGTTTTAAGAACATCATTGAACAACCAAGTCATTCTGACTACTATAAATACCCAAGTTAACCTCAAAGGTCTGTTGAAGGAAGACGCTGTTTGAACCCAGAAAGTAGTATTGCTGTGGCATAAGAAATAATGAGCTGGTTGATTTAGAAAAAACAGAAAGACTTGGATTTCTGAAGAAAGATGCTCTATCTTCAGAAAACAGATGATAGGAGGAAATGAGCATAGTACAGTTATGACACAAACACATGTGTGTATGTATATGTATGTACACACACGTGTATATGTATACATATGTATATATGTGTATGTGTGTATGCTTATAGATTTCTATGTATATGTATCTATGCCCATGCTTAACTGTAGCCTTCTTTAGCGTGGGGGAGGGAAGGGAAAATAAAGTAAAAAGTGCACAGCAAAGAGCAAAAGAAAACCAACAAGGAAGCAAAGAAATACTGTGCAGCTTTGAAAACAGTGTAGGTTTCATTGAAATGGAAATTCATTGTTTTATTTTGAATCCTCTCTTATGGTCTGCTGTGTATATGGCAATTTTTTTCTTTTCTCATTTTGTATTTAAGTGTAAAATTTTAAAAATTATAAAAAAAAGAAAATTAAGGTAAACTGAGACACAAAAGTCTGAGCATTGTCAATTTATTAGTTGGGCTAGCGGTAACCAATAAATTGGGTCAATGGCCTCTCTCAATGAACAAAGACTCCAAGGAAGGAGTCTTATTAGCTTTCCTGTAGTACAGGAGAACGAAGAACAGAGTTGGGTAGGTGGGGAAGACAATATGATTGGTTATAGAGTAGACAGCATCATGGTGGTAGGGACAACATGACTGGTTATATCAAGGAAAGAGGGCTAGTACCCATGTGGGGCTAGTAACCATTTCCCTTTGTCATTAAGGAATGCTGATTGACTTAGGGGATCCATCTGCATATTGTAGACCTTGTTAGTGGACCAGAGTCAGTAGACTCCCTGGTGCCTAGAGGGGTTAATTTAGGAAGCTAAGTTTTCTTAAGTACAAGGACTTGTTCAGGGACAATGTATCTCTTGGAGATAGCTTTCAGACTTAAAGATAACACCAGATGTCTTGATATTTTCCCTGGAGCTCAAGATATGGTTGATAACAGTTTTCCTATGAATTATAACTTTATACCAACTCAGAGGGAAAGCTAAATTCCTTAGCTTTTCCTCGAGGACATAGAAAAGTGGCTTTAAGCAGATGCAGACTCAGTTATAAAAATCAAAACAGCACAAAACCAATTACATTGTAGAATCAGTACAGCAGAAATTAAAGATCATATTTTTAAGGGTAATATTAATTTTTATCTTCTCATCTTGAGTTTTTATGGATCAGTGTTACATTTGGGTGAGCCTGGGCTAATTTGGTTTGGGGCAATGGTCTTCTTCTAGTACAGTTTGCTGGCAGAATTTTCCAGGATATTTTGAGGTCTGCATTTGTAGTTTGTGGGTTTATTGTCTTCTAGAAAATGGAAGATAGACAGCGAACTTCTGGTGTAGAATTCTAGCTACTGGTTTATGTCTTTCTAGGTATTTGGTAAATACTAAATTTCTACAGCACAATTGTATTCCATCATGCAACATCCCTGATGAACATCAATCATCGTTTCTTTCTCCCAAACCTACAACATGTGGGGTGCTTTGACGGGGACAGAGTACAGTGATACTATCATCATCCTAATAATGGACATTATCATTGTTACCACTACAGATTATAGCAGCGTTATTCTTAAGGAGCCCATACTTAGTGATAATTGTAAATTATGCATGGAAATAATACAAACTGTACAACATAACCCCATAGACTGTAAAAATTTAGCACATTAAACAACTATCATAATAAGAATTCGAGTTGGCTACTATATGATTGAGTTGATAAATTCCCTATGTTTTAAAGACTTCGCCTAGTTCGTGAAGAGAAAGAAGTCTCATCCAGTTTGGTTTGGACCATGTGGCATTACGCCAACCCAGGAAATTTTGAACTAGTCTGTGAGGAGGATGGGGGAGAGAATGGTGGTAAGAGCAGCAAGCAACACTGAGCATCAAATGAGGAGCAGAAATGGAGGATTCTATGAATGAGTATTGACCATAAGTGTAGAAGACAACTTTTGCTTCCTCTTTGCTCTGCTGATTAGGCTAGAATTCAGATAACAGTGGCTGAATTGAACCTATCCTGAGATGCTGTTGGAGTCATAGTGAAGTTATTCTTCTACCTGCTTTTCTCTCTTTATCTTTTGCACATGGTCAACTTAGTGTACTATCTAGTGATTATCTGTTCTTTTAAATTTACTTTCTGAGACTACTGACTATTTTCTGCAAGAGTAGCTGCCTTGACAGCTGACCTTTGCATGCAATATTGTTAATAGGCCCATGAATCTATGGGTGAATGACACGGATTGTAGGAATTTTGCCCTACAAACACATTCCTAGACAGGTTTAACTGCAATCACTTAAAAAAATCCAAAAATTTTTTTCAGTTGATAAGGGAGGGAGGGAAGAAGTGTGATTGAATGGATTGATTACATTTGAATTTCATTAATGTGTATGTGGCTTTATATAATTGTGAATATGTATTGGAATAAAGTATTGATTGGAAAAAATAAATTTACTTTCTGCTTGTTTGTATATTTTGTGAAAGTTTTTCTCGGTAAAGATAATTTTTGCTGTGCCTGGAATGAGTGTCTTTGCTATTGGTAGTAGGGATAAGAGGGAGAGTCAATTGATTCTTGACCAGATAGAACTTATATGAAGGCTCCTTCAGGGACTCAAAGTTTTTGCAAAGTTTGTCATTAATCTGTACTTTTGAAACAAAGCAATGGATTGTGGGAAGATTACCTCAGTGAAACTTTAAAAATGTACTAGTTAAAAAGGAATGAGAGACACTCTAAGCATTAAAGCTTGGATACCATTGAGCAGGCAGCACACTCAGTCCAGGCCCTCAACTTTATCAAAAGGGGCCTGTCTCAGAAACACTGACATTGTTTAAACAGTCCATTGGTGGGAACACTGACATTATTTGAAAAACCCATTGACAGGAGCTCTAGGGCTGCCCCAGGCTCCAAAAATACAGGACTGCTCTCCACCTGGAAATAGTCTAATGCTGACGGTGCATGTGAAGAAGGTTCCTTGCAACTCAGTAGCGATGAATGCTCTCTGCCCTCCTATGGGGACTACTGTCCTGCCCCCCCCCATTATGTTGTGTGTGTGTGTGTGTGTGTGTGTGTGTGTGTGTGTGTGTGTGTACTCTGCAGGGATTTCCATCCCTGTAACTCCTCTTGCAAGGCTAATAAACTGGTATTTCCAGATGTCTCTTCTTCCTTGCAGAATCCAAACCCACTGGTTAGTTTGGCTAGCCCGACTATGTTTCAAGAAATTACAAATGAAAACTTCTCAGGTCTCTTAGAAAAAGAAGGCAAAATGAAAATAGGAAGGATCCACAAGTCACCTTCTGAAAGAAAACTCAAAATGAAAACTTCCAGAAATGTCATAGCCAAAATCCAGAGCTACCAGTATGTATTTTTTTCTGTTACCTTTAAATTTTTCTTTAAGCATTTATTTTTCCATTTCCTCCCTTCCCCCACTGAAAACCCTAGTAACAAATTTACATAGGCAAGCAAAACAAATTTCCATCCCGGCCATGTTCAAAAATATGTGCATCTACTTTATTTTCGGTTCTTTGTTACTACAAAAGTGCTTCTGTAAATATTCTGGTGTATTTAAAGCTTTTCTTTTTTGTCATTTACTTTCTTGGAGTATGTGCCCACCAATAGAATCTCTGGGTCATAAGGTACGGACATTTTAACGACTTCTTAGCATAATTCCAAACTACTTTCCAGACTGTTTGGACCAATTTTCTGCTCTACTAATAGTGCCTGCCTTTCTAAAACCACTCCAACATCGACTAATCCCATCTTTAGCCATCTTTGCTAATTTTCTGGATATGAGGTGAGATTTGAGAATTGTTTCGATTTACACTTCTCTTATTATTAGTTTTTGGAGCAATCTTTTACATAGCTGTCTCAAAATGAATGTACTTAAGAAGAGAAAGACTTCTTAGTGATCTAGGAAAATGCTGTCCTGGGCTGCAAAGAAGCTGGATTGGAGAGAAGCTCAGGAGGGGAGAGAGAGAAAGCAAATGCTAAGGGACCTGTATGTCAGACAGAGAATTAGACAGTTGTAGAGATGGATGACAACTGCATCCTTGACAGCACCTTTGGAGCCCTTCCTTCTCTATTCTCTGTGTCACAGATAGTTGTTTATCCTTCCTTCTTGAAGAGAATCAATGCCATCATGAGAGTGATGTCTTAAAGTGCACATGAATTGGATTTAAGTGATGTAGGGTGCATAAAGTCATCAGCCTCACTCTTTCCTCCAGAATCATTGGAGTTCAGTGGCAAGACAAAAGTCAAGATACCTGGCAATGGCTTGGGGTGCAGTCAATGACCTTGGCCTCTCTGAATTAAGGTCATTCCCAGATCATGATATGAAATAAGAAAATAAAGTATGTAAAGAACTTTATAAACCTTAAAGTATTACATATAAATGTCATTTAACATTATCCTGACAAAAAGGGAACTTCTACACCACTGTGGTTGAAAAGGATTTCCCTGGGCTAGGAGAGAGGAGGTTAAAGTGAAGGGAATAAACATTTATGAAATATCTACTATGTGCCAGGCTTTATGTTAAGCACTCTACAGATATTGTCTCATTTGATCCTCACAACAACCCTGAGAAGTAGGTGATATTTTTATCTCCATTTTACATTTGAAGAAACTGAGGCAGACATAGGTTATGTGACTTGCCTGGAGTCACCCTGGATTTGAACTCAGGTCTTCCTGACTCAGGTCCAGTGCTCTATTTATTGCACCACTTACCTGCTCCAATGAGAAGGACTCTCATAGTTTCTGTGTTGCAACAGTTTCTCCTTAAAATTCAGGGCAGAGGAGCTTCCAAGAAGCATCAGTAGACTGTTATTTCAAATAAAATAACATGTAAAGCATATTGTAGCTTTTAAAGTCCTACATAAATTTTAATTTTTGTTAAATTTATTTATTTATTATTAAACTTATTTATTAAATTGTTTTTATTATAATACCTTCTGGTTTTTATGTCCTGACATAAATTTACGACACTTTAAGATTTGTAATGCTCTGTTCATATATTATTTCGTTTGATCCTCATGACAACCATAGGAGGTATGTGCTATTTTTATCTCCATTTCATGGATGAAGAAACTGAGGCTGAGATATATTAAAAGAGATATTCCAGTGATGGAAACTTTGTGCAGTTGTTTTCAGTCTTATCTGACTCTTCATGACCCAATTTGGGGTTTTCCTGGCAAAGATACTGGCATAGTTGGCCATTTCCTTCTCTAGCTCATTTTATAGATGAAGGAATTGAGGCAAACATGGTTAAGTGACTTACCTAAGGTCTTGCACTCTAGCAAGATTCTGAGGTCAGATTTGAACTCAGGAAAATGAGTCTTCTTGACTCCAGGTCTGGCTCCCTATCCACTGCGCCACCTAGTGGCCAAACAAAAACCAGCTACCTCCAAAGGTAGCCCATTCCACTTTTGGACAGCTCTCCTTGTTGGGAAGTCCTGAGTTCTTTTCCTTTGAGATGGCCTAGGGAGTTAGTCAGTCAACAAACATTTATTAAGTGCTTCCTGTGTGCCAGTCAATATTACTAAGCTCTGAGGATACAAAGAAAGGCAAAAACAGTCCCTGCCTTCAAGGAGCTTACATTCTAATGGGGGAGATAACATGCCCCTAGATAGGTATATATATAACGTCCATACATAATAGAAAAAAAGGGAACCTTAAAGGGGAAGGCACTGGCAGAAGATGGTATTTAAGTAACACACTGAAGGAAGCCAGCGATTCTAAGAAACAGAGGTGAGGAAGGAGAGAGTTACAGCTTTGGAGTGGTGCTGGTGCAAAGGCCCGGAGGCGGTAGATAGAATCTCATGTGTGATGATCAATAAGTAAGCAAGCATAGCTGGATCCTAGGGTACATAGAAGGAAATAAGAAAACTGGAAAGATGAGAAGGGACTAGGTTGTGAAGAGCTTTAAATGCAACCCCTCCTCCCACCCCCCAAAAGAGGATTTATTTGATCTTGGAGTTAATCGGGAGCTGCTGGGGTTTATTGAGTAGGGAGGTGACATGGTCAGAACTGACACGGTCAGTTTGGGAGCTGCATGGAGGGTGAATTAGAGGGAGGAACGACGAGGTAAGGAGACCAATTAAAGTTCTGTCAAAGATCTAGCTTTTGTGAATTTTGTGAGACAGTTTCATCACAGCCTTTGGTGTTTCCTGTGCCTGAGATATCTCAGGAGGCACACATAATGTGCTGAAAAGAAAGACCTGGCAAACCCACCCAGGCAGACCAGTCACTCGTTGCCTCACCGTTTAGCCTCACAAGGCTCCTATGTTTTTGTTAGGAAATTGAGAACTCAGGTAACTCTGCCCTTGGTTGTTTCATAATGATAGATGAGTGCCCCTTGTCTTTAATTAAATGAGGATAAGCATCTCACAGGGCAGCTAGGAGGTACAGTGGGTAGAGCTCCAGCCCTGGAGTCAGGAAGACTCATCTTCCTGAGTTCAAATCTGACCTCAGACACTTACTAGCTGCGTGACCCTGGGCAAGTCACTTAACCCTGTTTGCCTTCGTTTCCTCATCTATGAGTTGGAGAAGGAAATGGCAAACCACTGTGGTATCTTTGACAAGAAAACCCCAATGGGGTCATAAAGAATCAGACACGACTAAACAACAACAACAAAATGGGGACGATAATAGCATTTATGTCTCAGGGCATATGAGGATCAAATGAAATAACGTTTGGTAAAGCACTTTGCAAACCTTGAAGTGCTATATAAAGTTATTGTTGTCATTTCTTTGCCTCACACTTATTTGTTTACATGTTACATTCCCATTTTTATACTTTACATTTCTCAGGGGCAAGGACTAAATAATTTTTCATCTTCCCCTTTCATTGCCAGACAGGGGGCCTTTCACGCAGCAGGAACTTAACAAATGTTCAATTGAATTGAATGGGTGGAGGGAAGGGAGCAAGCATTTACTTAACATCTCCTATATACCATGCACTGTGCTAAGTATTTTGCAAATATCTCATTTGATTGAATAGAATAACAGTCTTCAATTATGAAGATTCATCATTTGGAACTCAAAAAGCTAATAAGATTGTCAAAGTGATGGGGTCCTATCGTGAAGGTCTAATATTTACCCTTCTATTTTAGAGAGCAACTATTAGAAAAAGGCTGAAAATAATATAAGAATATATGATATGGATGATTGTTGGGTCTCTAGGTTCCTAGGGGGGCACCTGTTTTTTTCCTAGCCCCTGGGGTATTATGAAGGAAGCTCTCTTTGTGGAGGTAGGGATGGTTTTTTTTCAGAAGGGTCCCGGGGTCCTGCTCTCTGGAATATCTTGACCAGATGTTGCCGGATCTCCTTGGTTCTGGCTCCATAGATAACAGGGTTGACAAGGCAGGGGAGCAGTAAATAGAAGGCACTGAGCAGGTTGTGCACATCCTGGGAGGCAGTGCGGGCTGCACAATAGACGATGGAAGAGGAGAGTGTAGAGGTATAGACAGTGAAGATGACTAGCAGATGGGAGCCACACGTGTTCAGGGCCTTGGAGCGAGCTCCACCAGAGGAGATCCGGAAGGCGGCATGGATGATACGTGTGTAGGAGGTGCCCAAGAGCAACATGTCCAGGACCCGGTTGAAGACCCGGACTGCAAGCCCCACTGTCTTGTTGAGTGAGATATCACCACAGGACAGCTTCATCAGGGCCATGTGCTCACAGGTGAAGTGACGGATGATGTTGGAGCGGCAGAATCGCACTCTTGAGGCCAGGACTACCACAAGGGCTACAATGCATGTGCTCCTCATTGCTGCTAAGCCCACCAACCCTGCTAGCAACTGTCCTGTCACAATTTCTGGGTAACGCAGTGGATAGCAGATGGCAACGTAGCGGTCTAGTGCCATAACCAGGAGGATGTTTCAGTCAAAGACGATGAGGAAGTAGATAGAGAACATCTGGATGAGACAGCAAGAAAGAGAAATGCGGTAGTAGCGGGTAGAGAAGCTAAAGAGCATGGTGGGCACAACAGCAGTAGCGGCACAGAGATTGACTGTCAGGAGCAGGGCAATGAGTGCATACATGGGCTGGTGTAGGCTTCTCTGGGCCACCACAGTGTAGATGACCAGGGTATTGGCTGAGAGGATCACCAAGTAATATGCAGGAGAATGGAAGGATCAGGAGGGATCGGGTCTCCTGAAGCCCTGGGAAACCTACTAAGAAGAAGTTAGTATAGGAGACATTGTGGGTCTCATTCCACCCTGACATCCTTGATGGGATCAGTATAAGCGCTCAGGGGGTGGTGAGGGGAGGAGACAGAGTCCCTGGGTCCAGTTATCTCTGGACCCAGAACTAGTCTCACTGGGCTGGATGGAGGTCCTTGGCCTTCATGAGTCTTTGATGTTCCTGGAGGGGGAATATAAGAAAAGGAAACATTATCAGATCCAATTTAATAAGATATTCCTGAGAAATGGGAGCTTCTTTTCTTTCCTATCGTTCGTAGATGTCTCCCAAACAAAGATGATCAATGGAAAAAAGGAGTTTGGGAATATTTATTTATCCATCTTTATCAGAGACTTTCCCATTGAATCTTGCTCTTATCTTTATCTTTTAGTTTTTTTGAAATAAATTTTTTGGTCGTCTTTTGTTTTTATATCACTTAAATTCCCCCTCCCCCCCTCCCATATCTGTCTTACTCCATCCCTACAGAAAGCTATCCCATATAACAAAGAATATTTTAGAAGAAACAATAATCAGCAAAACATCAATATTTGCATTTCTAATTTTATTCCTAGAAACCCTTGCTATTTCTCTGTTTTTTTTTCTATAAGATCCTCTCTTGCTGGTAATCAACTCTTTTTTTGATCAATCAACTTAATCTCAGGAAAGGTGTTTATAAGTGCCTACACACTGATACCCTGGGATCACTATGCCGAGGCTGAATCAATGATTGGTGAGTTCTTGCCTGGCATTTTTATATTATGATAAGGCCCAGGCATGATTTTCACTCTCCACTACTGCTTTCCTTTGTCCTGTCCCACCTCTATACCACATCCTCTAGGGATGACAATCTACCTGAACTAATTTCTCAATGATTAGCATGTTCTCATCTCATCATACTCTTCTCCTTCCAATGATTCTGAGCCCCCAAAGTCATTGTACAAACCCTTTTCCTCATCTCTTGACTGCCTGCCCCCTTTATGCCCATTCCTTTCCACCCAACCCCACAATGTTCCACAACTTGAGATCTACCTTCCTCTTCCACTGCACTCGCTGGAATGTCTGCTTCTTAGTTAACAATCTTGTTTTCATTTTAAACCTTTTCCTTACTCATTCCTTATGTCTTGCACTCACTGAGACCTGGCCCCTTCCTGATGACAGGTTCCTGGGCCACTCTTTCCAGCATCAGTCACACTTTCACTCATATACCTGCCAACTCATTAGTTGTAAAGTTGAAACACTCCTTGCTCCCAGTGGCCACTTCTAGACTCTCCTTGTATGTGCACCACTTTCAGTTAGTAACTTCTCTTCCTCTGAGGTCCATTCAACTAGTGTTTATCACCCAGTCAAGATGCTGGTTGTTGTTATCTACCAATCTATTTTCCTCAATGAGGTAAGTGCCTTCAGGGCTCATGTTCTTTTTCTCGTCCCCAAATCTCACTCTCATACTAGGAAACTTCAACATAAATACTGACATTTTTTTCAAAACCCTAACATTTCATTTCTTCAATTTATTTTCAGTGACCTACACTTCCGTTCTATCTCAGCTCCACACACAGGTGGCCATACCTTGGATCTTACCCTTATCCCCTAAATCTATCACTTTTATGTCTGTGAACTCTAAAATTCTCTTACCTCATCAGTCTTTTCTCATTCCATCTTTCTCTCTACCTTACAACCCCAACCCTGTTCTTGTCCTCTTCAGATCCTTTGATCCCTAAATCCTTCCACCATCACATCTCCACTAGCTACACCAGGGGTGGGGAACCTTCAACCTTGAGGTCACATCTAGCCGTCTAGGTCCTCAGGTGCTGCCCTTTGACTGAATCCAAACTTCACAGAACAAATCCCCTTAAAAGCATTTGTTATGTAAAATTTAGGCCACAGGTTCCCCACTCCTGTTACATCCTTCCCCATCTGGACCTTTCAGTGAATCAATCAGTTCAACTCTACATTGTGCTCTTGCTTCCCTTTCCCCGTTGTCTGATTGCTAATTTTGCTCTGCTAAACTCCAGTCTAGGATTACTCCTACCATCTGTTTCCAATCTACATGAGTAGAGTTGAGTAAAGGTGACTGGGATTGCTAAAATTTACTTCCTTAATAGAATCTGAGCTAGATCTTCTTCACTCTGGCAAGTTAATTCTTTGACATCTCCCCAAACAATTTACTTTTCCATTCACCATAGCAACATTTTCAAATCCTTTCAAAAATTTTCTTTGAACTCCCCCTTTCCCCACTCTCTCAGCTGGGAACCATGCCTCACATTTCACTGAAAAAAATGAGGTTATTTGCCAAGAGCTCTCTCTTATCGCATCTACCCCACATCACATCATTCAGATGGCTTCCCCCACTTGCACCTTTGACTCACGTGAAGAAGTGGCCTTTCTTCTTGCCAAGGCAAAGCCTCTCTTTGTGCACAAGTGATCACATTTCCCCCTATCTTTTCCAGCAGATTTCTCCTTCTTTCTTTCATTTCATTTAATTGCTCTTTAACCTATAAACTCTCCTTGTCCACTGGATGCTTCCCTGCTACGTACAAAAACACTCACATATTCCTTATCCCTGAAAACCCCTCCCTTTTTTTTGTCATCCCCTCTAGACATCATCCTGTATATTTCCTTCCTTTTGAGGGAAAACTCCTTGAGACAGCCATTTATGATGCGTGCTGCCACATCCTATATTTTCCCTCTCTTCTTAACTCTCTGCAATCTGACTTTGGATCTCACCATTCAACTGAAACTACTCTCTCTAAATCAGTGGTTCTCAACCCTCCTAATGCTGTGACCCTTTAATACTTGTATGTGGGTGTATCTGCATTTGGGCGGACCTGCCTGGAGATGGATAGAGGAGCTATGTCTTGGTTCCTAAGACCATCGGAAATATCTGTTTTCTGATGGTCTTAGGCAACCCCTGTGACTCCTGTGAAAGGGTCATTCAACCCCCAAAAGGGTCGAGACCCACAGGTTGAGAACCACTGCTCTAAATGCTCTCTTAATTGTCCAATTGTCCAATCTAATGGCCTTTTCTCAATCCTCATACTCTCTGCAGCCTTTGACATGTTTAGTCACTCTCTCCTGGTTCTTCTCCTACCAATCTGACTGCTGCTTCTCAATCTCCCTTGCTACACATTCAACAAAGTTGTCAACAACCATAAGTATTGCCCAAAGCTCTAACCTGGGCCTTTTTTTGCTTTTTTCTTTATGCTCTTTCATTTGGTGATCTTTGTAACTCCCATGGATTCCATTACCATCTCTGAGTAGATGATTCACTGATCTGTTTATCTAGCCCTTACCTCTCTTCTGATCTCCCAGTCTCTCAATTCCAACCACCTATTAAACATCTTAGACTGGTTGTCCCATAGACATCTTAAACTCAGCGTGCCCAAAACGGAATTCATTATCTTTCCCCTCAAATCCTCCATACTCCTAAGCTTCTCTATTACTTTAAGAAGGCACCACCATCTTCCCAGTCACCCAGACTTATAACCTATATGTCATTCTTTACTTCTCACTCTCACCACCCATATTCAATCAGTTGCCAAGTCCTGTCAATTCTACCTTCAAAACATTTCTTGTATATGCCCTCCTTTCTCTTCTGACATTGCCACCACCCTGGTGCAGACCTTTGTCACCCTCTACTTGGACTATTTCCAGTAGCCTTCTGGTTGGTCTCCCTGCCTTATATCCCTCCACTCCAGTCCATCCTCCACTCAGCTGTCAAAGTGATCTTACTAAAACATAGATTGTACTCAGTCACTCCCCTATTCAATAAACTCCAGTGACTCTCTATCAACCTTGAGATCAAATATAAAGTCCTCTGTTTGGCTTTTAAAGTCCTTCCTAACCTGGCCTTTCCTGGTAGTTATGTGATATAGTGGATAGAACACTAGATCTTGAGTCAGGAAATCTTGAGTTCAAATCCATCCTCATAAACTTACAAGTTATATGATCCTAGACAAGTCATTTAATATCCATTTGCATCAGTTTTTTTTATCTGGAAAATGGAAATAATTTTATAATAGCACCTTCTTCCCAGGGTTGTTGTGAAGTTAAAGTGAGATATTTGCAAACCTTAAAACTCTATATAAATGCTAGTTATTATTATCATTATTAACTACTACTATTGCTATTGTTACTATGTTTTAAGACTTCTTACACTTTACTCCCTTCCATGTACTCTACAGTCCAATGATACTGGCCTCCTTGCTATTTCTTGAACTAGATACTCCATCCCCCAGGTCTGTGCTTTTTTGCTGGCTGTCTGCCATAACTGGAATACTCTCCCTCCTCATCTCTGCCTTCTGGGGGCCCTGGTTTCTTCCAAGTCTCAGCTAAAATCCTACCTTCTGCAGGAAGCCTTTCCTGATGGAAGTGTCTTTCCTCTGAGATCATCTCCAGTTTCTCCTGTTTGAGCAGAGTTCTTTGCATGTTGTTTCCTCAATTAGATTTTGAAATCTTGAAGGGCAAAGGATTGACTTTTTGCTTTTCTTTGACTCCTCATTCCTTAGTACACTAGTGTATATAATAGTGTATATAATAGACTCAATAAATGCGTGTTGGCTGGCTGACTGACTGGCTGTACCTAATGTCTGAAAGACCCTTCACTGGACAGTAAACAGGATAGAAAGATCAACAAGCTAAGGAGAACCCTTGAAGGAAAACATATGCCCACCAGACAACAGGATCAAATAAGTTCACTAAGGGAGGTACAAAGTGCTCTGGGAGTTCAGAGAGGAGAGGTTATTTCCGAGCTAGTGTTGTGCAGTGGAAATAGTGCCCCATTCAGAGTCAGGACCTTTATTCAGATCCTGGCTTTAGCTTATCTGGCACTATTTTTATGTGAGCTTACTGTACTTTGGATTTTTTCTGCTCTCCCCTGACTTTGCTTTATTTTCTGAAGATATCTTTGGACAATTCATGTTGGTCGATCAGTTTCTTTTGCCATCCATATTGCTCTATTTAGAGAACTTCATTTTCCTCTTCATAAAAATTACTTCTCTTTGTGCCTTAAGGATCTTATTCCTGAGAATGTCTTCTCTCTTCTGGACTCACTTCTCCCACAGGACTTTAAGTCAAGGGATCCTACTTGTGTGTTCTCCGAATCCTTTGAAATCTGCTTTTACATGTGGCTTCATTCTTATATCTTGTCTCTTGTAAACATCTGGATGTTTATATGGCTATTACCCTTCCTATGTGATAGCTGCTATCTAAAGTGACTAGCTTGTATATATGGAGGCAATTTTCTCCCTCCCCCTTCATTTTCAGTTGAAGGCCCTTTTGACTGAATTTACATTATTTCACACAAATTCATACTTATTGTTAGGAGTACTCCATCTCTGTCCAGAAGCCTGTTATTCTTTTATTTTAATCTGTGGTCCAGAAATCAATAATCCCATTCTTAGTCACCATTTTATCAACCATTTTATCCCCCCAGACCATGTGGTCCTTTCTATGCATTTTGCAAATCTGCCTTTCTCTTCTGAAGCCCTTATTTTTGAGCAGTATCAGTGACAATGATACTACCTCTCCCACTAGGCTCTTCCCTTTCTTTCTTAAGACTTCATTATCCTTAGTAGAACTTTCTAGAGTCTTGGCAGAATCATTTGTTCCCATGTGAATTGCCAGAAGTGGGTTGTAATTATCAGGTCAGAGAAGTTTGGGGAGGCCCTCTGTCATATTCTGAATACATATGCCAAGAATACAATATTCTTCTCTAGTGTTGTTAGCAGATTGACCAACGGTTACATCAGTACTCTTCATCAGGAAATTGCCAACTACTTCCAGTGGTCTCCTTCCTCTGACCTTTCCCCAATTATCTCTCATCTGACAGCAACTGTGTATCAATATTTTCTTTCCTGGGAGAAAAAGCTAGTGCTTCCTCTAGAATGTTCTGAAGGCCACATATTCAAAACTAAAATAGTCTTTGCCTCAGAAACTACCCTGCCCCTAACTCTTTTTGTTGGTGGGAAAGCAGGGCAATTTGGATTAAATGACTTGCCCAAAGGCCACAGGTCTAGTTTTTGTATTAAGTGTCTGAGGTCACAGTTGAACTCAGGTTCTCCTGACTCTAGGGCTGGTGCTCTATTCACTGTGCCACGTAGCCATCCCCTAACTCTTATTTATGGAACTGATGTTATCCTTCTTCTAGTCACAGAATCTCAGACAGGGACTCCAGAGGCTTTCATCTCTATAACATATTGAACAACTGGTTGCCTTTTCAAGTAGTGCAATATAGTAGAGTAGATAGAATGATGGATTTGGAGTCAGAGGACATGGGTTTGCTTCCTGGCTCTGCCCCTTACTATCTTTGTGACTTTGGCAATTCACTTGACCTCGCTGGACCTCAGTTTCCTCATCTGTAGAATGAGAGATTTGGTCCACATCAGATCATAGAATTAGAAACCACAGATTTAGAGTTGGCAGGGAACTTAGAGGCTACTTAATCCTTTTCCCCCTACTTTACATAGGGGGATACTGAGGCCAAGAGAGGAGGACAAATGGATGGCCTACAGTCACACAGACAATAAGTGAAAGAGCCAGGTTTCAAACCTGGGGCCTCTGACTCTAAAAGCAGAGCTTTCCGCACTATATTCCCTCTCAAAAAAGCACATAGCAGAGGACAGCTGTATCCCCCCTGGCTTCAGCAATATCATCCTGTGATTCTGTCTCCAGGGAGGGGGCCCCACTTCCTTTTGAGGTGACCAATTCCACTCTTGGGTAGTTCTCACTGTTAGGGAGGAAGTTCTTCTACTCACTCTCTGTGCAATCTTGGGCAGGCTTAAACTGGTCTCAGTTTCCTCATCTGAAAAAAAGGTCATCAAAGTGAGGAAGCTTCTGGGTCAAGTCTATGATCTTCAGATGGTCCATCTCCCTTTCCTTTAGAAAAAGAATGACTTCTGTTTAGTGATTCTTCTTCTTCCTCCTCACCTCCTTGGTCACATTCTTCAGCCCTCCAACCAACCAACCCAGTTCATTATTCCCGGATGTCTGCCCTTTCAGATCCTTTTCTCTCTCTTTGTTTTCACACTGAAACCAATTCTTTTGTCATCAGTGTTCTTTCAAAATGTCTTCATTCTCCCTGATGACCTGGAGCCCAGTAACCTTCTTTTCCAGAAAGGCAGCAAGTCTGCACTTTGGAATGTAGATACCAGTCACTTGGTGGCAGAAATGCAAATGCCATGCTCTCAGGCCAGGTTGTTGGCAAATTCTTCTTGTTCGCCACCCTTTTTGTAAGTGAGATCTGGAGTCTTTGTCCTTGCTGTTGTGAGGGCAAGGAATGATTACGAGTTGTCTTCACTTGTTCACTGTGCAGGGGATGCTGCTCTCAACATAGCTGGTGATGTTTTATCAGCCCTTTAAGGTTCACAAAGTGCTTGAATCATTGGTCAGTCAACATTTCTTAAGCACTTACTATGTGGAAGGCACTATGCTAGGTCCTGAGGACATGTCATTTCATTTGTTCCTCTCTACAGCCTTGACAGGTAGGGAACTGTTATTATCCACGTGAGGGATAATGGGGAAACTGAGGCAAAACAGAGCCTTGCCTCGGTCACAAAATTGGGAATTGTCTGAGCAAAGATCTGAGCACCAGTCCAGCACTTTATCCATCAGGCCACCCAGTTGCCTCTACCAAACCTTTTACCTCCTCACCCGGATGCTTCCCCTTGTCTTCAGCATTCTAGATATCAGTGTCTGATACCATGTCAGCATCTACTTTCCTAGACCTTGCTGACTGCCACATTTTGAGCTGATGGTTCCCCACCCATCTATAAACAACTATGGAATAGGAGAGAGCCCAGGAGTGTGCTGAAGTTAGGTCTTACTGCCTCAGGAGAGAAGGTTGTTAAAGTTTCACTGTGAGCATTTACATGGTGGAAATGCTGCAAATCAGGGATCTATTTAGTTTTTTGTCGATTGTCTAGGCTTAAGAACATGATGGAAAAAACTTGAAAGTGTGTGAAGTACATTTTCCCCTACAAAGCCAGTTGTTAAACATTTACCAGAATACCTTTGGATGTGCCCCAAGGCCTATTCTACTCTGTTTTCTGTGAGCTCCCTTTTCTCTTGTCTTCTGGACACCTAGTGTAGACACAAACACCCACATCTGTAGCTGCATAGACATAGATCCTCATAAGTGCCCTTACACACGTGCAAAAACACAGGGTTTGCTTTCGAAAAACTGAGATTTGCCTTTGGGGCTCTTCCACATCTTGTGTCATCATTCTGGTGCTCCCCCCTCATTTGCACATGCACCTCTATCCCCCCAGACCATGTGGTCCTTAACCTGCACCCATTCACCAGAAGTCCTCTGAAGGGCTCCTCCTCACCTCACCCTGAATAGGAACAAACTCCATTGTCAGATCGCAGAATACTCCCTCCTCTCTCCCTAATCCTCTTTCTCTGGGGATGGGAATCAGGAGCAAACTCAGTGGATGCTATTCAAGACAGATCGTATTAGACAGGTCTGATGACAAGGTTCTCACTCTTTGCTCAGACACATATCTTTCTATGGTGTGTTCAGGATGACAAAGTACTTTCCTCAGGCTCACTTGCAACAACAGGAACATCTCAGACCAGTTTAAATACTAACTGAACTTCCCCACCCCATGGTGATGACACAAGGAAAGGAGACCCAAGGTCGAGACACTGTGGATGGTTTTGTCCCTCCCAGCCCAGCACTGCTGATTATTAGCAAAGTCCCTTTCCCCCTCTAAATTGATCATTTTCCCTGTAAAGCATTCCTCTACTTCACAGTCCTTTTTTTAAACCAAGAAATGAAGATGATAATAGTACCTACTTCACAGGGTTCTTGTAAGGCTCAAATGAGATTTTCTACATATGTCCATGTATGTATATTCATAGCATATATGTATATATACACATATTGATTGTATGTATATACATATCATGTATGTATATACACATATAGATAGTACGTGTATATGTATGTATACATATGTGTGTATAGACATATATATGTGTGACACATAAACTTTAAGACACTGAATAGATATCACCTCTTGCTGTTATTCCTGGGATTTTGAAAGCTTCTCAGGACATGCTAGTACAATAATTTTCTCTTTTCCCTAGCATCTCTGGAAGCTGAGGAATGATGTGGAGGGGTTTTACTTTTTTGATGCTATGAAGATTAGCCCTGGCTCACCTCTTTGTTTCCCAGGCCCCTGGTGTTCTCTCCCCCTGCCTGCAGTAGGGGATTGCCTGGAATTCTATTTCCTTCCTCCTTTGCTCCACCTTTACTGTGCAATGTCCTCAGTTATTTGGAGGCCAGCCCCTTCTGTGTTTTCACCCCTGACACTGGTCCCATTGTGTACCTGAGAACCAACTGCATTTCTCAAAGGGTTTTTACTAGTGACTAATAGGAAAGAAGGTGGAATAAAAGCCATGGATGGATGGCCACTCACAACTGGAAGGGCTTCTGTGGTCAACTGGTCCACCTGGTGACTGAAACAGATCCCCCTTGATAGTATCTTGGCAAAATGAAATCATTGTACTCAATGGTCTCCACAATTTGACATTTTGGGTGGTGTGACTTCCAGATCAGGGCTCTTTCCTCTATAAGGTGCTGTTTCTAGAGAACAGAGGTGGAATTACCACTCTTTTCACTCTGGAGCTTTTCATTCGTTCCCACAATGGAGGGAGAGGAATCTAATTTTTGTAGGTCTTTAAGGGTGAGGACTGAAAATGGGCAGGGATGCTAGAATGGATAAAATACTTCTTTTCCTGGGGCTGGCCAATGGCTACTTGACTGACTAACAATGAACCTGTCCTTCTCTCTGTCCACTTATCCGATGATCTCTTCCATGCTTCTCACCCCTTAATGCCCAGGACCTGTTACTTACCGGAAAGTGGTCAGACAGGACTGGAGAAGGCCAGTTAGTGCTAAGGTCCGTGTGTGGAGATTAAATCCTCTTGAGTTTGCTTGAGTGTATCTCACAGGACTCCCCAGACCCTCCCTCTGGACTGTGGCTAAGTCAATCAAGAGTATTCTCTTAGTCAAGGCCCCAAGAGGAGAGGTATGTATCTTCAGGGCTTCTTCTATGCCAGGGCCTGACAGGGCCTTTTTAAAAAAATGATATTTTATTTTATATAGAGAACTGAGACAAATTTATAAGAAATCAAGTTATTGCCCAATTGATAAATGGTCAAAGGATGTGAACAGGCAGGTTTCACATGAAGAAAGCAAAGCTACCTAAAGTCGTAGGAAAAAACGTTCTATGTCACTACTTTCCCAGCAGCTTTCGTCAAATATTGAGTTCTTGCCCCAAAAGCTTGAGTCTTAGACTTTATCAAACATAAGATTAATTGGTCATTTACTACAATGTCTTGTGCACCTAATTTACTCCACTGATCCACCACTCTATTTCTTAACCAGTGTCAGATGTTTTTCTCATGATTACCAGCATATAATAGAATTTGAGATACGGAACTTCCAAGATACCTCCTTTCACATTATTTTTTTCATTAATTCCCTTGGTATTATTGAATTTTTGTTATTCCAGATGAATTTTGTTATTTTTCTTCTAGTTTTATAAATTAATTTCTTGGTAGTTTGCTTGGTATGGCACTGAATAAATAAATTAATTTAGGTATAATTGTCATTTTTATTGTATTGTCTTGACCTACCTATGAGCAATTTATATTTTTCCAACTGTTTAAGTCTAACATTATTTGTGTGAAAAGTGTTTTGTAATTGTTTGTATAGTTCCTGGGTTTGTATTGGCAGCTAGACTCTTGAGTGTTTTCTATTGTGTTGTTTTGAATGGAATTTCTCTTTCTTTCTCTTGCTGGTGGACTTTGATGGTAATATAGGGAAATGCTGATGATTTATGTGGGTTAATTCTATATGCCGCAACTTTGCTAAAGTTGTTAAATTATTTCAACCAGTTTTTTAGTTGATTCTCTAGAATTCTCTAAGTATACCATCATATTGTCTGTGAAGAATGGTAGTTTTGTTTCCCTTATTGCCTATTCTGTTTCCTTCAATTTCTTTTTCTTCTCATTGCTATACCCAGGACTTCTAGTACCATGTTAAATAATAGTGGTGATAATGGGCATCCTTGCTTTACCCTTGATGTTATTGGGAAGGTTTCTAGCTTATTCTTATTACAGATAATGTTTGCTGATGGTTTTAGATACATCCTACTTATCATTTTAAGGAAAGCTCTATTTATTCCTATGCTGTCTAGTATGTTTTTAAAAATCGCAATGGGTTTTGTATTTTGTTAAAAACTTTTTCTACATCTATTGAGATAATCATATAATTTCGGTTAATTTTGTTATTGATGTGATCAGTTATGCTGGTAGTTTTCCTGTTAATCTGGGCCATTTATATTTTTGTAAATATTCATCCATTTCCCTTAGACTGTCAGAATTATTGGCATATAACCAGGCAAAATAGCTCATAATAACTGCTTTAATTTCATTTTAATTGGTGGTAAATTCACCCTTTTCATTTTTGATAATGGTGATTTTGTTTTTCTCCTTTTTAAAGAAATCAAATTAACCAATGGTTTATCTATTTTATTGCTTCTTTAAAAACATAAACTAGCTCCTAGTTTTATTAGTTCAATGGTTTTCTTAGTTTCTATTTTATTAATCATCACCCCTTTGATTTTTCAGGATTCCCAATTTGGCAATCGGGAAATTTTAATTTGTTCTTTTTCTTGGTTTTTTTTTGTTTTTTTGGTTGCATGCCCAGTTCACGGATATTCTCCTTCTCTCTTTTATTTTGATATAATCAACAGAAGCAGAAAAACACCAACAGCAACAATTTAAAAATGAACAATTTTGAAAGCTAAGAACCTTGATTAATACAAAGATCCATCATGATTCTGAGGATCAATTATGAAAAATGCTACTCACCTCCTTACAGGAAGGCGATAGATTCAGGGTTCAGAATGAGCTATGTTTTTGGACTTGACCAATATGGGAATCTATTTTGTTTGACTATACACTTTGGTTATAAGATATTTGTTTCATTTTTCCCAGTAGGGGAAGGGAGTGAGGAGGAAGGGGGAAAATGCTTGATAATTGATTTTAAAATATCTATTGGATTCAATTTAATGAACATAATGCTCTAGATATGATTTAACTCTAGCAGAGGAAAAGAGATTCATCAGTTGTGTCCCTTTCTCTGGATACCATGGTTCTGTTCATGGAAGTCATAGATTTTATTAGCAGTTGTCACATCATTTTGTTGACTCATAATGACTATTCAGTCCAATAAATACCCAAATCTTTCTCAAAGGAACGGCTTCCTATACATGCCTCATCAGTCCTTTCTTCTAGCTCAGCAGTTCTCAACCTGTGGGTTATGTTCAATTTGTAACAATGAAAATACATCCTGCATATCAGGTATTTATGTTACAATTCATAACAGTAGCAAAATTACAGTTATGAAGTGGCAATGAAAATAATTTTATGGTTGGGGGTCACCACAACATGAGGAACTGTATTAAAGGGTCCCGGCATTAGGAAGGTTGAGAACCACTGTTCTAGCTGTTGATTTTTCTGAGCCCAAGTATAGAACATTGTCTACATCTATTAAATTTCATATTACCAGGTTTTGTCCACCTGCCTATGTTGTTGATATATTTTATAAGTCAGCTGACAAACAGGTAGTAAATAAACACCCATTTTATGCCAGGTACTGTACTAGGCACTAGGAATATAAACCAAAACCAAAACAAAATAATCCCTGCCCTTAAAGAGTTTGCATTTTTAGCTCTTTCAGGGCTTTTACTCACATTCTCTTTATAGTGCCTTTCAAGGAAGGATGAACTCATGCGCAAAGACAGATACTTACACACAGAGACAAAGAGGTAGTTCCAGAAATACATAAAATTCAATGGGGATGGAGGATTTAAGAGTGAAGATATTACTAGGGAGAAAGTAGACAAGCAAATCTAACTTCCTGATTCGAAAGGGGGAGAGGGAATTAAAAGGGAAAAAAATGAAAATAAAAGATTTGGAAGTTAAAAGGTTAACCATTAATGGAGAAACAGCTAGAAAAATTGAGGTATATGAATATAATGGAATATTATTGCACCATAAGGAAAATCTGTAGCTACTGACCCTCTGGGGAAACCACAACCTGCCATTATAGAGGCATGTGTGTGTGTGTGTGTGTGTGTGTGTGTGCGAGAGAGAGAGAGAGAGAGAGAGAGAGAGAGAGAGAGAGAGAGAGAGAGAGAGAGAAAGTGCCCCTGGAAAGGAGACAAATGAAGGGGGCGTTATGTAGCGATTGTTTCCATAGGAGTAAGTTATCCATTTCCTAACCTTTAGCAGCTGGGCCCTTTAAGAAGTGAGAGATAGAAACACACATGCAGATATATTCTGTTCCCTCACCCTACCCTCTGTCCTCCATCCCTCCCCCCAACCCCTAAGGTTCAGTTCTGGACAAAATTGTGAAGTCCATTTGGAATCCGCTTTTAAAAAGTGGCTAGAAAGCCCATGCCCTTTAACTCAGAGATCCATTGCTGAGCACATACCCCAAGGAGGTCAAAGGCAGGAAGACACTATACATGCCAGCATCTTTATTGCAGTATTTTTTTATGGTAGCAAATAACTGGAAACAAAATAGGTGACCATCAGTTGGAGAATGGCTCAACAAATTGAATGCATGAATGTAATTATTGCATCCTAAGAAATGAAGATGAAGAACTTGAGGAAATGTGGGAAGACGCTTTAATGCTGAATGAAAGAAGTAGAACTAGGAAAACAGTGTATACAATGATGATACCAGTGTAAACAGAAATGGAAGCCGTGTCCCAGTTTGGATTTAGAGAAGAGTGGAGAAAACATACTCCCTCCTTTCACTGTAAACATAGGGGACTATGGGTGTGGAATGTTGCATCCGCTGTTAGACTTGGTTAAAATGTTGATTGTCCTCCACCCCTCCCCCCTTGGTTAAAATGTTGATTGGTTTTGCCAAGCTGTTGTAATGGAGTGATCAGGGAAATTCTTTGATCTGATGACTTCGAGAATTTGATGATCTGATGGTAGAGTCTGGCATGTGCTCAGTGTGGTCCCTTTCTGTGGCACAGGTGCTTTGTCTCTTTGCTGAAGGACATGTGTGCACTTTGTTGAAGTGGCTGAGGGGCTCCTCATTCATCATCAGGGATAGAGATTGTATTGAAAGATGTTTGACAACTTCAACAGATCAGGGGTTTCCCCTGATCATGCCAGTTAACATTTTTTTTTCTTTTTTGGAGGGGGGAAGGCAGGGCAATTGGGGTTAAGTGATTTGCCTAAGATCTCACAGAGGTTGACTTTGAACCGAGGCCCTCCTGACTATAGAGCTGGTGTTCTATTCACTGCCCCACCTAGCTGCCCCTACATTTTTTTTTCTTTTTACATTTGTTAGGAGGAAAGGTTCCCTAGTGACCCCTTGAGGGGGAAAGGAGTGACATAAAAATAAAAGGAATGGAAAAAAGTATGAAACAAAAGTTTCCTATGGTGATGTCACGTCATTCCAGAATGCGTTATTAAAGGTAGGATCTACCCCTTTACTCCAGAAGGCTATGACAGCATAATGAAAATACTTGTAGGTGCTACCAAACTGGAAAGGCTTTTGAGTATGGACCAGATGAGGAACTTCTTGTCTCTTGTCTGAGAATCAACAACTAAAAGCACAGAAAATATTTACCAGGTTGGCCACAAGCCGATGACTTCTTTGGATTACAGCAATAATTGTGAAACAACTACAGAGTTATAAGGGGGTTGTTAGTTATGCTGGCAGGGGAGTACTCATATTGATGAAATAATAGATCCTTGATGTATTGAGTAAGTATTACTTAAAGAGTTTGTGAAGAATTAGGGAAATGGTAAGGAAGAATAGGCATCGTGATTTTATTTGAAGTAGATCATCTCATGCAAACCTTCCTTTTTCACCAGAACTACTAAATACATAGATCAGAGGAATGCTCTAGACCAGGGTTTCTTAACCTGGGGTCTATGATTCCTAAGAGGTCTTTGGATAAATTTCAGGGATCTAGGAACTTCAGTGGGGGAAAAATAACATCCCGATTGTCACCAACTTCTCAATGGAATTCAGCATTTCCTTCAACCATGAATGTAGGCAACAAATATTATTCTGAGAAGGGCTCCATAGGCTTCACTAGACTGCCAAGGAAGTTTATGACACAAAAAGCTCTGTATATATCATCATGGCTCCATAAATATCCCTCCTTGTTAGAAGGTAGGACGCCCCTCCTGCCTCCCTCTAGCTTTGAGAAGTGAGTTTTTTTGCCTTATGTAGCTCTAAACCAGAGATTATGCTATTTTCTGCAATCTCTTTTCTATCCCCACCCCTCTTCCCTGCACCCATAAGTCCCTTGAGAGCAAGGACTCTTTCATATGCTTTTATATGTATTCTCAGTGCTTAGCATGGTACTTGGTACATAGTAAGTCTTTAATACATGCTTTATCTATCCATATTACTCCTGGATTTCAGCAGATTGAATTTTGTTAAAAGTTTCTCTCAATATCCTTGTGAGCAAAATAGAGAGATGTGGGTTGTATATGGAGTTATCTGAGTCCAGAGGTCAATGTACTATAATGGAAAAAGTGTTGCAGTTGGAGTCAGCAGAGACCTAGGCTGGAATCCTATCTCTGGTCCTTAGGAACTGTGTGGCCTTGAGGAAGTCACTTAATATCCCTGAGCTTGTTTCTTTCTTGTGGTAATATAATCATAGAGACTTTGCTATAACCTCCACCCCCATCTAGAGAACTCCAGGTTTGGAAACTTCTTTCACTGATTCAGAGACTATAATTCTACAATTTACAGTCTTACAGATTGTCCCAGCAGGGATGTGCTGGAGCTAGCTCAGAGCCAGCTCAGGAGAACTGATTGTTAAATTTTCAGTGTGAGCATTTACATTTTGAGAATCAGCAAATGCTACAAATCAGTGTTTTATTTAGAGTTAGGGTTATTTTGTTGATAGTCTAGACTTAAGAAAGTAATTGAGAAAATAAAGCAGATTAGACTTCAGATGGTGTCATTTGTACATCTTCCTCCCCTTGCCAAAAAAAAACCAAACCAAACTGGTTGTTAAACATTGACCAGAACATCTCTATTCTGAGGCACTGAGAGACTAAGACATTTGCTTCAGGGTCACACATTCAGTAAAGTGTCAAAGATAAGATCTGAACTGGGCCTTCCTGGCTCCTGGATTAGTACCTTATGCACCGTACTAGGTTGCCTTACAGATCTAACCTTTGGCCTTGAGATCACACGTGGCCCTCTAGGTCCTCAAGTGTGGCCTTTTGAATTCAAATTTCACAGAACAAATCCCCTTAATAATAAGAATAAGCCAAGCACCTCTTTTTAAAAATGAGCAACCATAGGGTGGCTAGGTGGTGCAGTAAATAGAGCACCAGCCTTGGAGTCAGGAGGACCTGAGTTCAAATCCGGCCTCAGACACTTAACACAAAAAAACTAGCCGTGTGACCTTAGACAAGTCACTTAACCCTAATTGCCCTGAATTCCCCCCTCCAAAAAAACAATAAAAATAAGTGACCTGAGGCCCACTGGGATTGATTGGGCAAACATATATTGTAATAGGCAGAGCCAGGATATAAACCTAGATCCTCTTGCTACAAACCTTGTGAACTTTTTAGGTCTATGAGGTCTAAGGCATCGAGGTCGCAGGATCACAGAATTTAAAAGCTAGAAGGAGTGGCCATCTGGTCCAATCCATGTTGTCCAAACCAAAAAGAAAGACATAACCACTGTATCACAACCAACAAGTCACCTCCTGGCCTTTGCTTAAAATGGTCCAAGGAGGAGATACCCACCATTTCTCAAGATAGCCCAATCTGCTTTTGGGCAGCCCTAATTGTTAGGAAACATCCCCCTTACACTGAGCTTAAATTTGCTTTCCCATTCCTCCCTCTTGCTATTGGTTCTGCCCTCTGAGGTCAAATGAAACATGTCTAGTCCTTCCTTCTCAAGGGTGTGCTGGTCAATGTTTAACAATGGGCTTTTGGGAAAAAAGTATGTAGGGCATATTTTTAAGTTCAACCTGCATTATTAACATTTTTACTACCATCGTTTTAAGTCTAAACCATCAACAAAATAGTACATCAAGTCCTAATTTGTAGTGTTTGCCAATTTCTGAGGTGTAAATGCTCACAATAAAAATTTAACAATCAACTCTCCTAAGAGTAATTTTGAGCTGACTCTAGCACACCTCAGTTCCTCCTCCAAATGGCAGCCCTTCAAGTACTTGAAGACAGTGATCATGTCTCTTCTGAGTCCCCTCTTCTCTATGCCCATTTTCTGCAACTGGTACTTGTTTGACATGAACTCAAGGCTATGTATTCTACTATGCTAGTGGCTTTCCTTTCACATAGGTAGTAAAAGTATAATTTTGAATCCAGGTTTCCTGAGTCCAATTCCAGCAGTTTTCAACTTGTGGGTCACAACCCCTTTGGGGGTTGCCTAAGACCATTGGAAAACACGTATTTCCTATGGTCTTAGGAACCGAGACACCACTCCTCTATCTGTCTCCAGGTGAGTTCGCCCACCTGCAGATACGCCCACATATGAGTATTAAAGGGTCACGGCATTATGAAGGTTGAGAACCACTGCTCTAGGCAATTATCAGTTCACCAATGTCCTTCTTAAACCATGGCACCTCCCTATTCCTGAAACTTATGACTCTCTTAACAATCTCCATGTTCTTGACATAGTAAAGTCAAAGCTTTTGTTGGGTGGGTATAAATTCAGCATATTAATCTCCTAGCTAAAGTATAATGTTTCTAGCACTTACCACTGAGGTTTGCTAAGGGTCTCAAGTGATATGATGTATGTAAAATGCTCTGTAAACCTTAAAATTCTAAATAAATATCAGATCTATTATAAAAACAACCATGCCTGCCTGCCTGCTGCTGCTACTACTACTAGAAATGATTGAATTGACTAGACACTTGCTGGTCAATAGAATGGTAATCAGTCTGGAGGAAAGTTCTTTAGTGGAGTTGCTTGAGGAACTGTCCTTGGTCCTATTTTGTCTATAGTCTGATCAATGACTTATATTAGGGGTGGGAAACCTGCAATCTCAAGACCACATGTGGTCTTTTTAGGTCGTTATGTGCGACCTTTTGACTAAATTCAAATTTTACAGAACAAATCCTTTAATAAAATAAAATAAAATCTTTTTAATAAAAGGATTTGTTCCATAAAATTTGGATTCAGTCAAAAGGCTGCACTTAAGTATCTAGAAGCCACATGTGACCTTAAGACCACAGATTCCCCACCCCTGACTTAGATGAATTCATGCTGTATATAAGATTTATGACATAACCAATACACCAGATACATTCAACAATTTTAAAAATATGTGTCAGAAGCAACTGCCGTAATGGTTGGTAGCATGAGAAAACTGGGGTTTTAAAAGACCTTAGCAAGCTAGAACAGGGGAACAAATCCAAAGAAGTTAAATTTAATAGAAATAGAATGTAAACATAAATACGTCTGGGCTCAAAACACCCACAGTAGTAAATGGACAGAATGGAGGGGCGTTATATAGTAACTTGAATAGAAAAATGTGTGTTTTTAGTGAATTTTCAAGCCCCAAACGACTCAATAATAACATTACATGAATAGTCCACGTCCTTATCCAGTCATCCATGCCTCTCTGGTCAGGGGCTTCTCCTGTGCGATGCTTCAATGCTAACATGTCAGAGCTCACTCATGACTGTCCCACGCCTCTCTACTGCCTTTTGGATGGTATTAAATGTTACTTCTATAGTCAGTCAGTCAATCAGCATTTATTAAGCACCTACTATGTGCCAGAAAGGCAAAAATTGGTCCTAGCTCTTGAGGGGCTCACAGTATAATGGGCTCCTTTAGAGACTTGGGGTCTTAGGACTCATAGCAGGGTTTGAAGACTAGTACAGCCCATACCTAACCAGGGAGCTCCTCTGTGATACACCAGACACATGGCACTGCAGTGTTTATAAAATGCTCTACCTCCGTTATCTCTTTTGATCCTCACAACAACCCTGTGAGGGATGTATTAGAGTGAAGTGACCTGCCATGATTGCATAGGTAGTAAAAGTATGATTTTTGAATCCAGGTTTCCTGACTCCAATTCCAGCACTCAATAAGCTACATTATGGGGTTGGTTATGAAAAGTTTTGAAAACCAAACAGAAGATTTTTGTATTTGATCCTGGAGGTGATAGGGAGCCACTGAAGTTTATTGAGTAGGGGCAGGGTGACGTGGTTGAATTTGCTGATCTTGCCAAATTTCAACCCAGGATTACTCTAATCACCCACCTTTTCCACACCTATCCATGGGCTGAACAGTTGAAGAAAATCTCACAACCATGCTGACATAGCACATTACAAATTCATGATATTCAACCTCACCTGGGCTCTCATTTTACCAGGCCAGTCATTATTTCTCTTTAGTTGATTCACTATAATACTCTCCACACAAGCTATTCTTGCCTCCCCAGACCACTCTAAATGCTTTTCCCTCCCATTCCTCTCAGCTGATAAATTTGTCCTATAGTCTGCTAAAAAAATTGAAACCATTCAGCATCATCTCTATCGTTTTACATTTTCACCTCAAAACCCTTCGACATCATTTCACATTTTCTCTTTTCCGCCAGACTCTGAAAGGAGATGACTCTCTTTGCCAAGACCAACTCCTCTACACGTGCAATTGATCTGATCCTCTTCCATATTCTCCAGCAGATTTCGTCCTTGGATATCCACTCTGTTGTGCATCTTCTACCTTTCTCTATCAACTGGTTCATTTCCTACTGCCTTCACCCATGCCCAAGTCTACTCCATCTTCAAAAACATTTACCAGACACTTCCATTCTCTCAAACTATCATACTATTTCTTCCATCCCTTTTTTTGGGCCAAACTCCTTGGAAAAAACAGTCTACACTGGATGTATACATTTCTATTGTCACTCTGACCTTTTGCAATTTGGCTTCCAACCTAATCAACTGAATTTTCTCTCTTGTTAGTTACCAATGACTTCTCAATAGTCAAATCTGGTGGTTGTTTCTGAGGCCTAATCTTTCTCAGTTCTACATCTGACACTGTTCCCTACCCCTTTCTCCTGCATATTCTCTCCTTTCATTATCCTTTTACTTATTTATTTATCTCCTATTATCCTTTCACATTCTCTCTTTTCATTATCCTACTTTCTTTTGGTTCTCCTCCTACCTGTCTGACTATCCCTTCTTAGTTGTCTTGGATGACTCAACATCATTGCCTCTATTTGTGTATGTTCCTTAAGATTTGTTCCTAGAAACTCTTCATTTTCTCACTCTAGATGCTCTGTCTTATTAAGCCTATCAGTACCCATGGGCTTAAGTCTCATCTTTATGCAGATGATTCATACAAACACACACAAACACACAACATAGGGCAGCTGGGTGGCACAGTGGAGAGAGTACAGGGCATGAAGATGGGAAGGACTAATTTTTGTGAGTTCAGATATGGCCTTAGATACTCACACATCACTGAACTGCTCCTCCACACTGCTATCAAGATGATTTTTTTCAAAGGGGGGAAAGCAAGGCAATTGGGGCTAAGTGACTTGCCCAAGGTCACACAGCTAGTAAGTGTCAAGTGCCTGAGGCCGGATTTGAACTCAGGTCCTCCTGACTCCAGGGCCATTGCTCCATTCACTATGCCACCTAACTGCCCCAAGATGATTTTACTTATGGGCAGGTCTGACCATATGAGTTTCCTACTAACCCAACTCCAGTGGCTTCCTGTTGTTTCTTGGATCAAACATAAACTTCTTGTTTAGCATTTAAAGGTCTACCCAACATGGCCCTTACCTATCTTTCCAACTTTATTGAACATTATTCCTCTTCTTACACTCCAAGACACAACCAAACTGACTTTCTCTTTGTTCCTCACACATGACACTCCATCTCCTTTCTCTATGCCTTTGTAATGGCTATTCAATGTAGCTTCTCCTTACCTTGGCCTTTCTGCCCTTAAGATGCCACTCAGATATCATCATCTTCAAGAGGCTTTTCCTGATTTCCCCAAATACTAGCACTCCCAAACTACTTTGTATTAAACAACTTTGTATATGTTTAGAGAATTTTTACCAAAATGCATTAACTTAATATTTATGCTATATACAATTTTGTATCCATGCTGTCTCTACCATTAAAATGTGAGCTTATTGCTTGTGCGAATTGTTCCATTCTTTATAGTTATATCCCTAGCTTATTCTAATGACTGGCATATTGTTATTCAATTGTGTCTGATTCTTCATTGTCCCATAGAACAGGGATGGGGAACCTTTTCATGTCGGAAGGCCACATTAATATTTACTTGTAATCAAATAAGGCTGCATTCAAGAAACTTCAATAGATATACTTAAAAATGTACATTATTTTGTAAAAATCTAACTACTCTGTACTTAATAGCTTCAAAAAGTGAAAACTACTTGCTAATTTTTAAGTTAACTAACTTTTAAATGACTGTTGTGCCTGCTTTTTGTTGGAAAGCATGTGAATATTTGGTGGCAGCATGGAGGTCTACGGTTTCAGTTGATCCTTTAGATGGGTATCAGTCATTTGTGACCTTAAGGGCATCTTGGTTTGGGTTAGGTAGGGGAATGTAGATTCACAGCAATAGGTGGTTGAAAAGCAAGACAGCATTTTTTGGACATGTTGCGGAAGGCTTGGGTCTTCTCCTGCCTTTTTCCATATTTCAATTGTATCTTTCTTAGCGTCAATCAATGACTTTAAAATGTCATCTACTGAGAGTTCAATCCCATTTGTAGTTCTTCAGGTGCCTTAGTGATATCGACTATGTGAGGCTGAAATGCTCATTTGAGCGATGTTATTATTCTCAAAGTCAGTGAACCTTTTCTTGTGTTCTTCAATGGTCTATAACAGCTGCATATTCTTCAAATGATTTGCACATATCATCCTGCTCATCAATGACCTTTGTTAATCATCTGAAATTTCCTTTCGAAGAAGTGTTTTGAAAAAAGATAACTTTTTTGCAAAATGCTCAGATTTTTTGCTACATATCATATGCAGACTTAATTTTACCTTGCAAAGAGATATTCAATTCATTTTCATTTGACATGATGTCACACAGAAATGCAGCATTCCTATAGAAATATTCTTTCAATAATTCACATTGTTGATTCTGTTCTTTGTAAAATTTAACTATCTGTTCTTGCTGAGACAAAATTTTGGCTAACATCTGTCTCTGCAATAGCCAACATGCTTTAGAAAGATATGGCAAATCCACACTGATACCTCATTGTTCAATTTTAGCATGTTATAAAACTGATGATGCCATGTTGCATTTGCATGAGTATAGTTAACAATACTTAAAACTTGTGGCAAAGTGTCACTTAAAATAGTAGTTTTAGCACAGAGATTTTGTTGATGCAAGATACAATGAAAAGAAATGAGAACATCTGGATCTGTTAATACTTTTTTTTTCTGTGCAATAAAACCTTCATGTTTTCCTGTGTACCATCTGTACTCACTAAACCAAATTCAGTCCAACTTCAAGACATTTATCCTGAAAGTTATTGAAGGTTTCTATTCCCTATGTTCTGTTCACAATAGTGCCAAAAGTGAGTAACTCTTTGTAGCAAAGAAAATCTTCTGTTATGACCTGAATGAAGTATAAAACCTGCACTGTCAGTAATATTAGTTGATTCATCCAAAGTGATTAAATTATATATATATATATATATATATGTTTCCTTTTGAAGTATTGCCTGAAGTTGTTCTGTTAAGTTGAAGGCTGATTCATGCTGCTCAACAGTTATGGTTCTCCTTGAAAGAGGCAGTTGTTTGTACTCTGAAACATTATCATGGTTGAAGCATCCTACAACTTTGACAATGGATTCTTTCACAATTTCTACATCACTGAATGGTTTCCTTTTTCCCCCAAGAACATAAGCTGGCTTATAATTGCCTCAGTGGCATTATTTTTAGGTCTTATCAGTGCTTTAAAGAATTGTCTTTGCTTTTGATCTTTTAATTTCTGCAATACAACCTTTTGTGTTTCTCCCTCTAATTTAAAATATTTGTGGTCCTTATGAGTGTTATAATGATGATGATCATTGAATTTCTTTAATGCTGATATTGCAGTATCACAAAGCAAGCGAATCACCTTGTCTTTAGCAGAAACAAGATAATATGCAATTCCCATTTTAAAAAATCTGTTTTCTGTCTTCAGTGTTCTCTTGGTCTTTCTTGACCTGATGGGCTGTTAAGCAGACAGAATTAAAAAATAATGTTGAGCTGTGCAACTATTCACAAATTGCTCTTCAAACAGAAATACCATGCACCAAAAGTTGATAACAAACTGGCCTACTCAACCCTCACAAATTCTCTCCAACCAGCCTCACATGGTAGTGGCTCCAGTAAGGTGGGGGAAGTTAGAACATTTAAATAATGAGCATTGCAGCCATCAACTTAACCTTTATGGCTTACTAATGCTCTAATTGTGCCAGCAATCTGGGAGGATTAGTTCATTGACACATTTTATTCTTTGGTATTTTAAATATTTTCATTTTAAAAATAAAATAAACATATAACAGATGAACAAAAATGTATTAATAGAAACAAAAGGATTTGTTCTGTAAAATTTGGATTCAGTTAAAAGAATGAACTTAAGAACCTAGAAGGACACATGTGGCCTTAAGGCTGCAGGTTCCCCACCCTTGCCATAGAACATAGCTGTCCATGAGGTTTTCTTGGCAAGGATGCTAGAGTGGTTTAGCAATTACTTCTCCAGTGAGTCCAGTGTTGTTGTTGTTTTTGGCCTGGAAATCAAAGGTTAAGTGACTTACTCAGAGTCACACACTTAGGAATGATCTGAGGCTGGATTTGAACTTAGCTATGTCCTGACCCCAAGTCCAGTGCTCTATCCTCTGAGCCACCAGCTGCCTCTATATATTATTGGCATATAGTCGGTGCCTAATAAATGCTTCTTTATTGATTGAATCTTAGTTTCTGTTAATGACATGATACCTTTTAGAATAAGATGTATGATGTCTACAGGCTAGGATCTGCAAGGTTGGTACCGTAGAATCTGGCTATTGTAGTCTAGATACTATGCCTACAACCCAGGCAGCTACTACCAAGTAAATGGTGGTCACTTGTTGTGGATGTTTTTGCCAATCAGTTCATTGTGAGTCAGTTCTACAAGCTTTTATTAATTCAAATGCCTTGTTAAATATTGGCTAATCATGCGGCAGTGGAGTCTTTGAGGTAGAAAGTTTAAGTTTGGCATGGACCCTACCCTCAGGGATCTCATATTCCAGCATTAAATTTTCTCTGAGCATGGATAGCTGAAATGAGGTTACAATATGTGATTGAGTCAATTATATCTCTTTATTCAAATGGCAGAATATGAATATTTACTAACCCTTCATAACAAACACTTGCATGCCTAATTAAGAAAAAAATTTGTCTTAATGAGTTATTATTCCTTTAAAGAGTGAGGGAAAAGCAAACTGGGCTTAATTTGGACCAACAAAAAGGAACTGGTTTGTGAAGGAGAAATGATAGAACCCTTGTAGGGAAGGTTGTCTCTTTGAAATCTTGAAAAAGAAGGAAAGTAAACTTAAGCATACGTGACATGCTTTAGATTTTTCTTGGGGTAGATTTCTGAGTTCAGAGAATGGATAAATGCTAAGGACAGAGGAAAGAGTCCTTTTAGCTATATGATGAGCAGCAGGTGGAAGAAGAAAGCATTGATTGGATTCTTGATCAGCTGTAATATCCTTCAGTGATAATCAATGTTAGAAGTAGGCAGAAATATTCAAATCCAATTTGCTTCTGTTTTCTTTATCAGAGAATGATATTCAAATTTGGGAAGGCATAATAAGTTAATACACATTTAGCACTAGAAGGAACTTCAGAAGTCATCTAATGCATATCCCTTATTTTATATATACTTAAAGAATTTTTTCAAGGTTACACAAGGAGTTAGTGGCAGAACCAAGATTTGATCTCTGACCTTCTAACTCCAAATCTACTATGGTTTCCACTTCATCATGCAAGACATGTAAAGAAATGGTAAGGCAGGATCTCATTGCCTTGAGTGAATTCAATACAATAGACCCTGGTGAGTATATTCCAGTTCCTGTTGGAATTTGGGGATATGTCTGTTGAGTCATTGTCAATGAAATAAAAATCAAGGAGCATGAGAGGGCTGTTGCAACAGTGGAGATAGTTGGATGTCTTAATTGTGTAAAAAAAAAAGGTGGAGTCTGCAAAATACAGACTAATAAACTAGACTTCAAATGTCTGAACAACTTTAGAATACATTATTAAAGGAGTGGTTTGTGAGTATTTAGAAAGGGAAACAGCAGTCAGTCAGAGCTACCATAGATTTCATAAAACAAAAGCTGTGCCAATCTAATCTCATTTCCTCTTTTTGACAGACTAATCAAATGAATCAGTCAAAAGAGTATGGTAGATATTATGTAACTGGTTTCAGCAAGGCATTTGAGAATTTCTTATGATATCCTTATGAAAATGACAGTAAAGAGAGAATACCTATATGCAGGAGGTAGCAGGGATGCCTGGCACAGTTGGCACAGTGCCTCGCTTTATTTTCTTGGCTTACTAAACATTGTCAAAACATACCTTTGATGTTGATGTTGGAAGCCATGATTGTAGTGGCTAGTCTCTGGACATGCGGGCTTATGTGTGGAGTAAAATTGAAAGACTCAAAGATTTCGAATTGGAAGGAATCTTAGAAATTATCTAATCTAATCCTCTCGTTTTATAAATGAGAAAAGTGAGGCCCAAGATCAAACAGACAATAAGGAGCAGAGACAGTATATCATCCCACATGCTGAGAGTCCAAATACAACAGTGCCTTGTGCTGCCTTCCTGCTTTGTGACTTTGGCTGTGGAGTCATTTAAGAAGATTGACTCTGTGTATGGAAGACTCAGTGAAGGAATGTCAAGAAGTTTGGAGTCTCAGTGGTGTGTTGATGAGTCAAAAACAGGGAATCAACCCTGTGTGCAGCATAGAAGCTTGATTTAAGGAAGGGTAAGTGCTAGAGCAAGTGTAGATCCTAGTATGACTTGATCACGCACTTAACCCTGTTCAAACACAGAAACTGTGTTTGAAGCTCTTGGTTCTGGTGCTGTCTCTGTGGAATTATTTGTTTTCAGAAATAGTGAACAGAAATTTGTCAAATCTGGTTTCATACCTTTTACATGCATTAGCATTTTTTTGGGCCTCTGTAGTCTCTGCTGGAAAAAAAGAGAATATCTTGGAAGAAGCTGACTCAGAGCTTGTGATGTGAGAAATCAACTGGATTGTGAGACCCCTAACAGGCAAGTGATATAAATTATATCAGCTACATGATGATAAAGTTAGGTATGACTGAATCAAAAAAGGAATCATTAATGAGTCAATATCAATCTGGAATTGGGTCTTTAGTGAAGCATCCAAATGCCTTGCTTCTATGCACTTCGACGTTTTTATCACTGACATGGATGGTAGGCATATCAAATTAAAGATGACACAGTTCCACTAGGGCTAGTTAACAAGTCGAATCACACAGTCAGGATCTAAAAAGATCTTAACAGACTAGGAAGATTCACTAACTCTAATGATGTACAACTGAATGAGAATGAATATCAAGGTTTTTACTTGAACTCAAGAAAATGCGCACATATCAAATGAGGGAGATGTAGCTGGACATGGTCATTGGATCATCAGTTTAAAACTGGAAGGGTATTTGGTTTAACCTTCTCATTGAACATATGAGGAATCTGAGGCTAAAAGCCTTGCACAGGAAGTAATTAACAAAACCCAGGTTTTTTGAGTATAAATCTAGCGCTCTTTCCAATGAACCATAGGAAATAAAGCTGGGAGCTTTAGTAGATTATAAAGAGATGACATTGCAGGCACGAAAATTAAAGTGACTTTAAGTCAAAAATAGAAGTATAGAGTGACAATAGAGTGACAAGGGTAGGTGACAATCACTTTTTACTGCCCTGGGCAGATCACATGTACAGTCTCCTATTCAATCCTAGGCATCTGTTTAAGGAAGGACCCAGACAAGCCACAGCTCGTTTAGAAGATGGCATCCAGAATGATGAGAAGATTAAAGCCCGGGCCATATAAGAAGAGGGTGCAGGAACTGAGGACATTTAGTCTGGAGATGAAATGAATTAGAGGGACCTAATGCCTGCTGTCACTTACTAAAAGTCTATAAGACTTGTTTAACTTGGCCCTACAGGATGGAACTGGGAGTAATGGGGAGAAGCAGCAGAAAGATTTGCTTTGATATAAGAAAAAACTTCCTAACAATTAAAGTTGTACAGCGTTGGAATGAGCTATCTCTCCTGCATGAGTGGGGATCACGTGCAAAGCAGACAACTAATTGTTGGGGGGTGTTGTAGAGAGCACCAGCACAGGGAGAGCTGGGTCTGGACGACTTCTGAGATTCCTTCAAGCTAAGCCCTCTGAGCCTCAGATTCCTCATGTGTCCAATGAGAATGTTAAACCCTTCATAAAGCCTTTCCAGTTTTAAACTGATAATCCAGTGAACACATCCATCTACATTTTCTTCAGTCAATATGTGATTTTAGAGGAAGAGTTGATAACCTAAGTATAGTCTTGTTACTTTCTGACCGAACTTCAATTGTAATCACTGTCATTAAACTCTGATTTTCTCCCAGACCTAAGTAGGAAACTCAGCATGAGTCTTTTGTGGGGATTTTCTCAACTCTAGTTGCTCCCCATTGATCCCAATGGCAATCAGACTGGAAGGGCCTTTTTTGGGGGCGTGGGGGTGGGGTGGTTCATGGCCTTGCCCTCTGGAACAACTTTGCTAAGTGTTGCCGGATCTCCTTCGTTCTGGCCCCATAGATGGCAGGGTTGACTAGGCAGGGGATCAGCAAGTAGAAGGCACTGATCAAGTTGTGTACATCCTGAGAGGCAGCGCGGGCCACACGATACACGATTGAAGAGGACAAAGTGGAGCCGTACACGGTGAAGATGACAAGCAAGTGAGATCCGCATGTGTGAAGAGCCTTTGAGCGGGCACCCCCTGAGGAGATCCTGAAGGCAGCATGGGTGATACGTGTGTAGGATATTGCTAGGAAAAGCAGGTCCAGGATCCTATTGAAGACACGGATGGCAAGTCCTACTGTCTTATTCAGTGAGATATCTCCACAGGACAGCTTCATCAAAGCCATGTGCTCACAGGTGAAGTGACGGATGATGTTGGAGTGGCAAAAGTGGACTCTTGAGGCCAGAACCACCACGGGGACCACAATGCCCACACTCCGGGTGGCAGCCACCCCTACCAGCCCTATCAATACCTGGCCTGTCATGACCTCTGGATAGCGCAAAGGGTAACAGATGGCAATATAACGGTCCAGAGCCATGACCAGAAGGATGTTGCAATCAAAAGCTAGTAGAAAGTAGATGAAAAACATCTGGATAAGGCAACAGACCAAAGAGATGTGATTGAAGTAAGTGGAGAAACTGAAGAGCATGGCAGGGACCACAGTAGTGGCAGTGCAGATGTTGATGGCTAGGAGTAGGCTAATGAGTGCATACATGGGCTGGTGCAGGCTCCTCTGAGTGGTCACAATATAGATGATTAGGCCATTGGCTGAGAGGATCACCGTATAGAGACAGAAAAATGGGAGGATCAGAAGGGCCCGTGATTCCTTCAGTCCTGGGAAGCCCAATAAGAAGAAATTGGTGTAAGAAGTGTTGAAGGTCACATTCCACCCTGACATCCTTGCTAGGACTGGCCAGAAAGTTCTGGGGTAAGGGAGGAGGGTCCCCACGTCCCTTTATCTGATATTCCTGAAGGTGAATGCAAGAAACTCAAATGTTATTGCACAAAATTTAGGAAGAGAGATCTTCAAAAAAATGACTATTCTCTCTCCAGTGGCAAATCTGTCTTTCAAATGGGTGTAAATAAATTAATCAATTACTAGATGCTAGGCATTGGTCTTAGTCCTAATGATATAAAGACAAAAACACACCAGTCTCTGTCCTCAAGGAGCTTAGAGTCTATTGAGGAAGACAACATGTACACATAAAAATATGTCCAAAATATATACAAAGTAAATACAAGATAAATTTTGGAGTGAGGCACTAGCAGATAAGAGGATCAGGAAAGACCTTATATAGTAGAAGACATTTGATCTAAGCCTTGAAAGAAGTTGAGCATATATCAGCAGAGGGGAAGAGGCAGTGCATTCTAGGCACAAGGGAAAGCTTGTAAAGTGACAGAGAAGATGGAGGACGGAATGTAAAGTGAGAGGAACAATGAATGCCAGTATGAAATGTGCAATAAGCCTGGAAAGATAAGTAGGATTAAGATTGTGAAGGGCTCAAAATGCCAAACAGAGGAGTTTTTATTTGCCCTTAGAGGAAATGGGGAGCCACCAGAGTTTCTTGAACCGAGAAATGGTACGGTCAGACTAAAATCACTTTTCCAACTTGTGGAGAATGAATGGAAGATGGGAGAAACTTGTAGCAGGAACACAAATTAGGAAGCTATTGAATAGTCCAGAAGAGGGGTGATCAATATCTGAATGAAGATGATGGATGTGCACATAGAGAAAAGGGGATAGATCATAAAATAATAATAAGATTAGTAGCAATAATAACTTACATTTATACAGTGTTTTGGAGTTTTCGTGCTGCTTTTCTTACAATAGTCCTGTGAGAGTTTAATTTAACTCAGTTTTTATACCTGAGAAACATAGATTCAGAGAGGATAAGGGAGTTGCCCATGATCCCTAGCTAGTAAGTGTATGATGGATTTGAATCTGGGTCTTCCAAATGCAAGTCCATTGTTCTATCCACCATGTTACATCAATATTTAAAAGAGAAGAATACATTGTCAAGGTGGGGAGGAGCCTCAGAAACCACTAGTCTAACCCACACCTGAACTGAAATCCCTTCTATGATACTCTTGCAGATTGTCATGTAGCCTGTGCATCAAACACCTACAGTGATGGGTGACTTCCTGAGGTGGCCCATTCTACTTTTGGATGGCTCTAATGGGTAGAAAGGCTTTCTTTGTAAGGGGCTGAGAAGTCTTTCTCAAGTCCTTTCCCCCTTTTCCCTCCCCATTACTTCTAATTCTGCTCTCTGGGGGTCAAGCAGAGCAATTCAATTTCCCCATTCCCATAGAAGCCCTTTATGCTTGAAGACACTATCACGTACTCCCTCTCTTTTCTTCTCCAACCTAATACCTCCACTTCCTTTCACTGACTCTTGAAAGGAAGGACTTTGAGACATTTTATCATTCTAGTTTTCTTACTTTGGACTCTTCTCCAGGTCATCAGTGCTTTTCCTGAAATGTGGTTCCCAGGGGCAGATAGGTGGTGCAATGAATAGAGCACCAACCCTGGAGTCAGGAGGACCTGAGTTCAAATTTGGCCTCAGATGCTTAACACTTACTAGCCGTGTGACCTTGGACAAGTCACTTAACCCCAATTACCCTGCCTTCCCTCCTCCAAAAAAAAAAGATTAAAAAAATGTGGTTCCCAGAATTGGACATAATATTCCAGATGTGTTCTCACCGTAGCAGAGGTTGGTGCCTCATTCTAGGTACTCTATTCCTTTTAGTTCAGCTCCAGATGAAATTAGTGGAAGAGAAAAGATGAAGTAATATTCATCTGTTGTCTTGGTATTTCTATTCACACCTTGTTCTTTGCATTTTTTTCTCCTTTTACCTTTTTCCCTGCTTTTCTGTTTTCAGTGGGAAGCTAGCCTAGAGCCACTTGTAAGAAGGCTGTATTGATTCAAATTCTAGCTTTGCCATTTGCCCATCTGGCTTTGGGCAAGTTGCTTAACCTCTCTGGGCCTCTGTCCTTCATGTATACAATGAAGGGGTTGGAACATATGATGCCCTCCTAATTAGAGTCCCTTCTTATTCAAAGCTATAATCTTACAATTCTGTTCTATTCTATTTTCTATTGGTGTCTGAGCATTTGGTTGTTCCTGTCTCTAGCCCTGAGCTCTAATCTTACATCACCAACTACCTCTTGGGCATCTACAACTGGATGTCCTACAACCCACTCAAACTCAATGTCTCCAAAACAGAACTCATCTTTCACCTCCCCCAACCTCTCCTTTCCCTCAATTTCCTATTATTGCCTTTATTTTTTTTTTTACCTTTCTTTGGGTTCTGGGTGCTCTAGACCATGGAGACGGTTGAAATTATTTTGTCTTTGGTGTGTAATTTCTGTTTTGGACAGATGTAAGAGGTCTCAGGGATTGGAAAAAAGATCTAGTCTTTTTTAATTTTGGAGGAGGGAAGGCAGGGCAATTGGGGTTAAATGAGGTCATACAGGTCATACAGCTAGTAAGTGTGTCAAGTGTCTGAGTTTCAGATTTGAACTCAAGTCTTCCTGACTCCAGAGCCTGTGTGCTATTCACTGTACCACCTAGCTGCCCCCAAAACATCTAGTCTTTGCTGGCTGGTAATGTGTCATGAAAGCGTTCCTTTGTTTTTAACTCTGAACTATGTTCTGACTATTACTATCAAGGGTACCGTGATCCTCTCAGTTAGCTAGACTTGCAACTTTGGAGTCTTACTCACTCCTCCTATCCAATCTGCTGTCAAGTCTTGTCCTCTTTTTACCTTCACTATGTTTCTCAGCAATGCATTCCCCTTCCCTCTGCTCGCACAATTGTTGCCTTGGTGCAAGTCCTCATCACACCAAAACCTGGACTGTTGCAATAGTTTTTTAATTATTATCTCTGCTTCAAGTGTCTCCCTACTCCAAGCCATACTCCTCTAAGCTGTCAGCGATCTTAAAGCTCAGGTCTGACCGTGTCATCCCACTATTCAATTAACTCCAGTGACTTGTTATCATGGGCAGCTAAGTGGCACAATGGATAGAGGGCCATGCCTGTAGTCAGGAAGACCTGAGTTCAAATACAGCCTCAGACACTTACTAGCTGGGCTACTCATTTAACCCTGTTTGCCTCAGTTTCTTCATCTGTAGAATGAGCTGGAGAAGGAAATGGCTAATCATTTTTCTCTTCTTTGCCAAGAAAACCCCAAATAGTGTCATGAAGAGTAGTACACAACTGAAAATGACTGAACAAACACCCCTAGGATTAAATAAAAAAACTACTGTTTGGCATTTAAAACTCTTCATAACCTGCCCCTTCCTGCCTTCTTATCTTCTTATAGCTTGCTTCCCTCTACATACTCTGTGATCTGGTGACACTGTCCTTTCTGTTGCTGCTAACCCTACACTCCATCTTTGAACTCTGTGCCTTTTTATTGGTGGTCCCCCCTGCCTGGAATGCTCTCTCCTCTGCTTCAGGCTTTCTGTGACTTCCTCTAAGATTCAGTCCTAAACCACCCTCTGTAGCACACCTTTGCTGGTCCATCTCCTTGCCCATTTTTCTCTACCTCCTCCCCAGCATTAAGATGACCTTCCTGTTGCCCTGCATTGATCCTGCTTGTACAGTTATGTCTGGGGAGAGTGAAAACTTCTCAGGCAGTTTTGGATTAACTCTCCCCCTCCAATATTGCTGTCATTCAGCAGCAAACCCTTTCTGATTTCCCACCTTTGTGGGCCTCTCCTCCTGGCCAGTGGGAGTCAGGGACAGCCCAGGCTCACTCCTCCTCCCTTGCTTTGGGACCCTTCCCCCCCTTTCCCTTGCTGTCAGTCAGCATCCTTGTTCTTTGTAAACCTATTTCCCAGCCACTGGGAGATAGTGGCAGCTTCCCTGTGACTTGCCATTGGAGAGGATTTTGGCACTGAGACTTAAGTCTGCCTCTCAACCAATGAGAGAGGAGACAGTTGGGGAAGGGGGCTTGACTGCGTTAGGGTATAAATTCTTGTTCTGTCTTTTGTAACATGTCTCTTCTTCATGATTGGTCATGGGGAAGACTGCCCTTTTCTCCCGGGGAAGAGAATAAACTCCTGTTTTTATCCTAAGACATCTCTGAATTCCTAATTAAATTTTTGGATGGGGTTTTTCATCCCAAACAGTTCTTTGCATGCTATATCTCCACTAGGCTGTGATCTCTTGGAAGACAAGGACCTAGTGTTTGCTGTTCTTTGTGTCCACAGGGCTTAGCACATACTCATTGACATGTGGTCAGGGCTTAATAAATGCTTGTTAAATGACTAACCTTCCCTCCCTTCTTGCCTTCCTCTATCCAAAGTGATCTTATCCTTTTATGTTTTTATGCTTTGTTGAGTGGATCCAACTTTTCTCATCTCTTCCCTCTTCTTTAAGGTGTGTGTGATAGACCAAGGCTTAATTTAACCAAATATGTTACAGTTTAATCAGGAAAATTGTAAAATACTTTGCTTGGATTCAAGAAAGAAAACTATAGAGGACCAGAGAGCTGAAGCTGGTTAACAGTAAGGATCCCAGATCTAGACCTAGAAGACCATGCATCCTGCCCCTTAAATTTATTGAAAAGGAAACTGAAAATTTATTTAAAAGGAAACATTTAATTCCTTCTTGTGAATTAAAGCATTGAAACTTCCTGTATCATACACTTACTTACCTGTGGGATCCTGAATGTCACTTACTTCTTCTGGGCCTCAGTTTCCTTATCAATAAAATTAAGGGGTGGAATACAATGGTCTTCGAATTTGTGGGCTGGGCCCTCCTCAGTCTATCTTATATCTTGCTATATGGGTAATTACCTCTTTCACAGAACTATTCAGATATATACACATAAACACATGTCAATCTGATATACATATTACACAGTCAAACACAAGGACCAATTACCAAGCAGAGACATACATCTTCTCACTTACCCACAGGTACATAAAGAGTTGTATATATACATGGAATACATGTATAGAAAGAGACCAACATGGAAGCCTATGAAAAGACACAAATGCACACACAGATGCAACCACAGACATAGAGACAGACCCATGCCCCCGGGGTCACATGGGAAGTAATTGGAGTGTGATCAGTTAGACCTCAAAGTGAGTCCTAGAGCAAACCTCAGGCTCCCACAGCCGTCCTCATCCTACTGTAGCATGGGGACACAAATCTTCCTGTGCCTCATCAGGCATAAGACCCATTAACACTAGGAAACCCTCAAGCCTTAGGGAAGAAGAGGATGGGTTCCCCCTAAACACCTAGCTCAGGACAGACTGAGGGACAGGGGATAGGTGCCCAGGGAGACTGGAGCTGTTGTGTTCGCTGAACTGTCAAGTGGTGGCATTGGCAGAAAATTCTGGACCTTATCAGTTGGGAAAGCAGACAGGATCCTCTTCCCCTTCCATTTTTATCCCTCCTTCTATGTCTCTACTGTCCCAGAAAACACAAGTAGGAGTACTCAGGGAAAATTGCAGGTTGGCAGATGTTGATTCAAAGGAAAGGAAAAGTATCCTAGCAATGAGAGCAATCCATGGGTAAATGGGATTCCTCAGGAAACAGCAAATTCCCCTGCAATAGAGGCAATCAAGCAGAGGCTTCTTGGAGAGACTGTCAGGCAGAGGCTGCTGGAGAGAGGATTCCTATCTAGGCAGGGTTTGGATTCAGTGACCTCTTAGGACCACTCCGGCTCTGAGAGTTTGTGATATTGTGTAGTACTAAAACTTGAGACCTTTTGGGTGGATCAGGTAATTAGGAGACAGGTATGAGCAAGATTTCTAAGGTGGGGCTCTGGTTTCTCTACCTCAAGGATATCACCTGGGGGTACATGTTAGCAAGGGAACTCCAGAGAGACAGGGGCTTTGGTGGCATAGGATTCCATTTCTGTCATCAAATCAGATACTTAGATTTGGAAGATTCCTCAGGTTCATATGGTACAACCTCCTTGTATAAAAGATGAGGAAACTGAGACCTAGAGAGGATAAGTGGGATTTGAGCTTATGTTCTCTGACTTGAGAACCAGTGCTCTTTCCAGTGTATCTTGTTACTTTTTGTACTAAATTGATTTCAAAGCAACTAATACTTATCAAGCTCCTATGGTGTGTGAGTTGTTTTTTTTTTTTTAAATTGGGCATTGGGGCTGCAAAAATGGAAACCCCTCCTCCTGCTGTCACTCTGCCCCTCCCTTAGTCCCAAACACCACTGGCCATAGATATGTTACTCACCAGGATGGGCAGGACCTGAGACTATGAACTGTGTTTCCCATGTGAAGGTTAAATCTTCCTGAGCTTCCCTGAGGACTCCCCCAGGAACAAATCATGTCTCTGGCTCAGCCAATCAACAGCAGCATTGTCCTGGGGGTGATGGGTGGCTCAGGGTAAAAAGTCTTCATCTTGACCAGGCTCTATCTATACTCTGGGTTAGCATCCTTGGGGGGAAGAGACCATGACTTGTATTGTGGGATCACAGGATTGAGAGCTAAAAAGGGGCCTTAGAGACCAACTCGTACAACTCTTTGATTTTACAGATGATGGAACTGAGGTCCAGGGAAAGAAAGACATTCGCCTAGTGTTGCAGATCTAGTAAATAACAGAGTTTGAACCAGAACCCAAGTTCTCTGACCCCAAATCTGACTCTCTTTCCACTACCCCCACACTACTTTGCTCTCTAGGTTCAGTGTATGCAAGCAGAGCCTGCACAAAACCCCAAAAGAAGGTTGTAGAGAGGATACTGGGCAAGATCTGCTCTAAGGTTTTAGGTCTGAGAGCCTATGAAATGTTATATGCGCTGTTATACCAGGTCACTAATTACCTCTCCTTTCACCACCACCATTTAATTTTGGAATTTGGTTTGATCACTGATTTAATAATTTCCTTCCTGTGTTCTCCATAAACTCCAGATTGTCCAATTATATTTCCTAGGGTTGTGTCCATGACAGAAAAATGCCTCTAAAAGATTCTCCTTAGTGAAATGGAATGGTGCTGTAATTTGCTATATCTAATCCCTAACCCAAATGCTTGGCTTCCCCCATTCTCTCTAGTCTAGCTCTCATGGGTCCTCAGATAAAAATGGTGATTCATTGATTATGAGTTTACATTACATCATTTCAACAGGACCCTCAACTACAGCAAAGCAATCTTTTTTTTATATCTTTCTAATTGATTAATTATTCCACTCCTCATGCTGGCTCTTCAAAACCTTTTTATCCCTCTTAAACCTTTATTTGCCTCATATTTCACTGAAGAAGATTGAAGCCTTTCAGAGAATTTCCTTTTCTTCCTTCTTTTTCATCTCACATTGCTCAGATGCCTTCTGCCACTATCTCTTTCATCACTGTTTCACAAAATGAGGTGACATTTCTTGACAAGGTAAACCTCCAACATACACATATTCAATTGCTTCCTGTCTACTGGCTCCTTATCTATTGTCTACAAACCCACCTATGTCTTCTCCACATTTAAAAAAAATCCATCCATCTTCATTACTTATCATCCTGTATCTCTCCTTTTAGTAGCTAAACTCCTAGAGAAGGCTATCTACAAATATATGCCTTCATTTCTTTTCATCTCACTCTTTATAATCTGGCTTCTGACCTCATCATTCAAGAAAGTGCTTTCTCCAAAGTTACTAATGATCTTTTAATCTACAAATCTCTGTTCTCATCCTTCTTGACCTCTTAGCAGCCTTACTGTTGATCCCCTCTTATTCCTTGATATTCTTTCCTTTTTAGGTTTTTATGACAACTATTCTCTCTTGGTTCTCCTATCTCTCTGCTCTATCTTTGTCTACTTTGGTGGATCATCATCCAGGTCATGTCCATTGATAGTAGGGGACCCCCAAGGCTCTTGTCCTGGGTCCTCTTTTGTTCTCCCTCTATACTGAATGTAAATAGTAACTGTTTCTCTTTTGGCCAGCAACCTTTAGGGTCTTCCCCTCTTAGTTCTATTTTCTTTTTTTACTAAAGGGGCCATCTCTTGAGTCGCTTTTTAAACAGGCCTATTCACTGAATGTATGTTGCCTCACTCCAAGTGAGAACTTGAAAAGACCTTAGCTTAAAAGAGGCCAAGATCTCCCACTGCATCTTGGGCTATCTCCAGTCATCCTGATGAATATCTGGTCATTGGACCCAGATGGCTCTAAAGTGAGGCTAGTAACCTTGCACAGCCCTCCCTCACTCAAATCAAAGTCAATTGTGAGTCATGTCATCATCTCCTCTTTGAGAACCAAGGACAAACCACAACCACACAATACTATTTCACTAGGTAATCTCATCAGCTCCTGTCATTTCAATTATCATCTTTATGCAGATGACTTTCAGAAGAAGTTATTCAGCCTTCACTTTTCTTCTAACCTCCAGTCTCTCATTCCCGACCACTTTTTAGACATCTTGAACTATAGGCTTGAAGATATCTTAAACTTAGTATGTCTAAACGTCTAAAACATGTCTAAAACTGAACTCATTTACTCCAAAACCATCCCTTTTCCCTAACTTTCCTATTACATCTTGGCAAAGGGTCTAAACCAGGTTAAGGGTGACTGACAGGCTTTAAACCTGTTGGTGAGTTAGTGGGATGTCTACCCCAAGCATGTGAAAACTTTCCACCATGGAATGTGTGAATGAGAACAATTTCTTCCAATGTCTATGAAGGCAAATGAAGCAGATAACGTACAGTGCTTAGAAACTGGTCATCCATCAAAGATATCAAGCTTATCCACTGCATCCTGGGCCATCACTAGGCATCTTGATATTTGTCTTGCCACTGGACTTTGATGACTCAGGAAGAGAGAGTAAAGCTGATGGTTTTGTGCAACTCTACCTCACTTTAATCCAATTCATACACAAGTCAAGATATCACCAGTAATCTACCTGTAGCATATCAATTACTCCCACCTTTATTCAACAAAATCCAGTGGCTCCATATTACCTTCAGGATTAATTTGAAAATCTTCTGTTTGGCTTTTAAATCCCTTAATAACTTGCTGCTACCTACTTTTCCAGTCTCCTTCAGCCTTACATGTACAAACCCTCCCATCCACAGCCCAACACATACTCTTGAATGCTTAGAAAAACTGCAGTGATAGCTTTTGCCTCCAAAAGCTCCAAATTAAAATGTATATCACATAACTATAAAGTATTAAAGAAAAACATTCACATCTTGTTACAAAAGCAAAACAAACGTATTCAGCAGTTATTTCCTACTTAAGGCACTATTAAAGAATTTTTAGCTTAAACCCTTTGGACCCTCTTCATGTTGACTTCTAAGGTCTCTTCTTGTCCTATTCAATGATTCTAGGACATTGTGTTGTATCCATGAGTAGAATGTAAATTCCTTGAAGATAGGGATTTTTTTTTCATTTTTTTAATATCCCCCACTGACTAGTACAGTGCCTCCCACAGAGTGGCACTCAATAAATGCTTATCGAATTCAGACTCTCAACATTAACAGGGCATAATGAGAGTAAAAGGGAATTTGCTCATCTCAATCACATAACAAGTAGGCCTGAAGGAGTTGTGTTGAGAGTAAAGAAAAGCAGTTTCACAGACAGATTTGTTTTAAGGAACTTTCTTTATGCTGGTTGTATATAGCTGTGGGTCTGAATCATAAAAGGGATGAAATAACCATGAGGTTATAGGTTATTCTGTAAATTCTGTCCTGCAGAGAAGCATGTATTTAATAGTTGTAAATCAGTATATAGCTAATAGTTAGCAGTAATAACTCAAGGGAAAACCGGCATATGGAAGAGTCGTTCAGTGGAGAACCAATAGAGGACAGTAGCAACTAAGTAGAGAAACAGAAACTTATAGCTCAGTAAGAAAATTAGGCTAGTAGATGACATCAGAAGCAGCAATCAACAGTTGTAGAGTTGGAGTATAGCATAAAAAGGCCAAGATCTCCTACTGCACCTGGGGCCATCTCTAGTTGTCCTGACCTCTATCTTGTCACTGGGCCCAGATGGCTCTGGAGGAAAAAATGAAGCTAGTGACTTTGCACAGCCTGCCTCACTAAAATCCAATTCACTTGCAAGTCATGACATAACCTTCCTGATGTTATGGTCCTCTTTGAGATTGAAGGAAAAACAGCAACAACAGCCCTAGATGAGTTGTTTTTTATGCTATAAATTTCCCTCCCCCACATGTAGAGTGGGAATCTTCGAGAGAGTAT
>CM053582.1:131842916-131887280 GCA_028627135.1 Pseudochirops cupreus | reverse complement strand
GCTGTGCTTCTGCTGCTTCCTTGCCCTGGAGGCAGTTTGGCCTGACTGCTTTTCTCCCCCAAGTTTAGCTGAGTTCCATTGACCTTTCACTTAGTTCTTGTTCCTTATGGCTTGATAATTCTGGAAACTGCCACAGCTGCCACTGATCCACTCTCCTGAAGGCTCCAGCTGCAGCTTGTCTTGGCTGCTCCTGGGGCCAGGCCATGATTTCAGGCTGGGCTGGTTTCAGCTCCCAGCACTGTGATGATCCCTTCCTGCCGAGCTGCCTTCAGCAGGAGGTGTATTTTTGTGAGTTTTAGAGCCCTAAAATTTGTTTAAAGTCATATTTTGTGGGTATTTGAGGTGGCTATGTGGGAGCTGTGGAACTTTGCTGCTCCTATGCCACCATCTTGGCTCCATGACATAGCCTATTCTTATAGAAATGATGTGGTCACTGATTCTTTCTCTAGATGTTCAGTAACAACTCTAATAATGCATTCTAGAATTTTTCCAGGAATCTAAGTCAATTTTACTGGTCCATAGTTCATAGACTTTTCTCTCTTTTCTTTTTTTGAAAATTGTGATGACATTTGCTCTTCTCCAAGCCTGTTCTCCACGGACATAGGACACTCTCAGAGTTGAGGAAGAGGACTTTCAGTTGAAGAAGTCACAAACTTACCAATAAAGCTTCCTTGAATGGGATTTAGTTTGTCTTTGATGATTTAGAAGACACTGTAGGGTCTGACTAGGTCTATAAGAGAGACTTTTAGGGGAAATGTTGGTATCTTAATGCAGTTTGAGGTTTGAGATTTCAAGGCACAATAGAAGGAAAGGTGGCACTCTCCTTTATGTACCATGAACATTGTCAAGGGAAAGATTCCAAGGAGCATGTGGTTTGGGGCAGGCCTTTAATACTAGCCCTGGTTTTAGGTAGAATGGGAGAGGTCCAATTGGGGGCACTAAGTTCCTGATCTCGGCTACATGTACAACATTTCCTAAGACATGGCTCAGGAGGCAGGGGTGGCTGTTGAGATGATCAGTTCTAGCCCTTGTCAAAAGCTGATGCTTCCAAGAGAAAATTGTTGCTATTTTTTTTTTGTTCTTCAGCCTTAAAGAGGACCAATGACATCTGAAGGATGATGTCTTAACTTGCAAGTGAATTGCATTAAAATGAGGCAGAGCTGTGCAAAGTCACCAGCCTTACTCTCTCCTCCACAGTCATCTGAGTCCAGCGGCAAGATGTAGGTCAAGACAACTGGCCAATGGTCTGGCAAGCAGTAGGAGACCCTGGCCTTTTTAAGCTAAGGTCTTTCCCAGGTCTCAGTTTGTCTGAGGCAGTGTCCATTCAGTAATTAAAAGCTGGGTAAGAATTGAGGCAAAAGATAGCTTAGTTTGCCTTCATATAAGAATCAACCAGTGTTTCTGGCTAGAAACAATTGTTATTTATGCTCACTCAGAGACATCAAAACCCAATCAGAAGAAGAAAAAGACTGGTGGTGACAGAAAGTGTAGCGAGCAAGTTTTAATAAGGGTAAATACTCAGAATAAGAAGGGGCAGAATTACGGACAAATGTTAGGCCTGCTGTGATTCCTGGTGGAATTGGAATTTCTGCCCCAAACCACTAAAGCCCAATAGGTTTTTACAGGTTAAGCAGGACCAGGCATTGAGGTGAGGGAGTAGGGATTCTGGACCTGGGGCAAAGATCAAGACTTGGGGACTGGTTCTGATTTGCATTGGGGTGGGGAAAAGGGCACACCTAAGGAAATGATCAAGCTTCCTGCCAGAGGAAAAAGGGGCTTTCCAGCTGTTCCTTCAGGTTTTACTTTGACTGGATGACCTGGGATTGAGCCTGTCCAGCTACTTCTTCCTTTAGGCTATCGAAGTTCTGGCAGTTGGATAGCTCTCATTTTTGCTTAGTCACTTTCAGAGGTCAGAAGAGGAAAGGACAGCCCTTAATCTAGTAGCAACCTGTCAAAACTGTAGAAACTCACAGAACATGTCAGGGGCAGAGTCCAGGCTGGCCCTTAGATTTCTTGGCTCTCAGTTCAGAGCTTTTCCCAACACTGCTTCCTGACTCCTCTCCTGTATGGCTCAGGTGCTGTTTTTGGCACTTACAGGAATATTCATTCATTACACTGACTTCACTATTATGTACTTATAACTGATGGGCCCATGCTTGCCTCCTTCAGGAATCTCTGGCTGTTCCTGCCCTGCATGAACATCCATAGTCCTTGAAGCCTCAGAATTGTTTACACGTGATCCTGGTTCAGTCCCTATGTAGTATACCGTAGCTGGGCCTTAGGCCTCATTGCCTTGCATTAACTTCCTGAAGGTACCATATCCTTCTTGGAAAAAATCTAGGGGACCATTCATGTTCAGACAAAAATCTTTCACCTTTTGCTAATTTTTAAACTTCTCTGATCCCTGAGCCCTGACCTTGACCCCATGAATCAAGAATATCAACTCTTCCAAAAAGATCATCTAGTTGTCAGGGTGCCATGACTATGGGCACAGACATACTCAAAAGAGCATTCAAGAGAAGGATTCAGAAGGCACAGTTGTCACTGGATTCATGACACAGAGTCCTTAGTACCCAAGTTCTCTCTTCCTAAAATCTTAGGTGGTTTGAAGCATAGAACAGCCTGCCTAAGGGAGATATACAACACAGACCAGACCAACACAGAGTTAGTCAACAAACATTTATTTAGTATTTACTTTGTTCTAAGTGCAAAGACAGCCCTACACAGAGAGGTAAAGAAAGTTTCTACCCTCAGGAAACTCACCTTCTAAGAAGGGAGATAATATGTAAGTAACTCTGTACTTAAAGATATGTACAGAGTAGATGGAAGGTAATCTCAGAGGGTAAGGCAAGGATGGAGTAGGAGGGAGAAGGGGCCATAAGGTCACTTAGAGAAAATTTGATGTGAGCCTTGAAGGAATTTAGGGAAAATCACAAAGCCAAAGTGAGGGGGCAGAGTATTCTGGGCATGGAGGACAGTCAGAGCTAAACCACAGATTTGGGAGATGGAGATTTGTGTTCAAGGAACTACAAGCAAGTCAGCATAGCTGCAGAGAGCAAATTGTAAAAAGACTAGAAAGGTGGATGGAGACCAAGTCAAGACCTGAGTCCAAATCCAGCCTCAGATACTTGACATGAGGAAGTCCTTTAAACTTCTATCTCCATCACTTTTGTCATTTGTCAGATGAGGATATTAATAGCATTTATCTTCCAGCGTTGTGAAGATCAAATGAGATAATAATTGTAAAGCTCCTAGCATATTGTCTGGCATACCATAAGTGCCATATAAATGTCATTATTACTATTAAATTCGGTCTTGGAGATTACAGGGAGCTGCTAGAGCTCATAGAGAGGGAAGGGTTATTTTCATGAAGTAGTCAGATCTGAGTTTTAGGAAGATTGCTTTGGCAGTCAAGTGGAGGATGGATTGGAGTGGGAAGATATTCGAGATAGGAAGAGTAATGATAAAACTATAGTAAGAGCCTAGGAGAGTGTATGGAGGTAGTACAACAGGGTGGTGGCTATGTGATAGAAGAGAAGGAGATATATATGTATGTTATTGTGGAAGTGGGAACAACGACATTTGACAAAAATAGGCTATGTGGGGTGAATGTGAGTGAGGAGTTGAGGATGACGCTGAAGTTACAAGCTGAGGTATCTAGGTAGATGGTGGTGCTCTTATAATAATAGGACAGTTAGGAAGAAGAGAGAGTTTTGGAGAAAAGATAATGAGTTATGTTTTGGATATGTTGAGTTTGAGATGCCTACGGGACATCCAGTTTGAGACATCTAAGAAGAGGTTCCTGATATGGGACTGGAGCTCAGGAGAGAGACTAGAACTGTATGTACAGACCCAGAAATCATCTGCATAGAAATAATAATTGAAACCACAGGAGCTGATGAAGTCACACAGACACAAAATGAAATCCTTTCAGGTAACCTGACTCCATAGAACTATATGACTTCGGGTTAGACATCTTCTTTTTCTCCTTTTTTCAAAACACTCAGGTCTACAATCATGGCACAAGAAACAGTCTAGGAACATAATCTCAGGGGTGCTGGCTCTTCTTGAGTTTGCTCTCCAGAGCCAGACTCAGGGTCAGAAAGAAGTCACTGTCCTCTTAGGGCTGTTGGTAACAGCTGTTGCCTTCCCACCCACATAGTTCACCTGCCTGGTCTTTCAGATGGGGGCTAACATGAGGCAACTGAATATTACCTCTTCCAACCCTCTCCTCCACCACCTTCACCTCATGCACTAGAGATGGAGCTCACTGATCCAGTCTATAATTCCTAGCTCCACTTCAGCTAATAAGGAAACTTCATATTGATGGTGGGTCATAAGTACAAACTTCTCCTTTTACTAAAAGTGGTGGTAGGATAGAAAGAAGTCTCACATAAAGTTGTTCCCATCACTTCGAAATCATCCTGTTTCACAGTTTACTCTTGAAGTTTACAAATGTCAACTCATTTCTTTAAACTCTCCAACTTGACTTAGATTTCCCTCATAGTCCCAGTCCAAGGGTGGAGCAAATATGGTCAGTAAGGAAGGTAAAGTTGCCTTTAACAACTTTAACAATTCACCATGTACAGGCACTGTGCTAAGTGCTGGGGCTATAAATACAAGCAAAAAGGAAAAAAAAAGTCCCTGCTTTCAAGGAGCTTCCATTCTAATTGGGGAAGGCAGCTCACAAAAGGGAGTTGAAAAACAGGAGTAGAGTGAGGAGAGATGTCAATGAAGGTTTGAAGTCCAGAGAAAGTCACAGGGCCTGGAGGGGAATGAAGGCAGACCCTCCTGGGCTTCTTTACAAAATGGAAGCTCAGGAGATACTCACCAATGGGGGAAGGGAGGTGGGCTTTATGGAGGGATATATCAGGATGAATAGACTTTGGGGTGGTGGGCTGTTCCAGGTCAAGGAGACCCCTGGTGCTGAGGCAGCAGTAGAGGAGGCATAGTTTTAAAGTCCACAGAAAGTCAGGAACAGGGCCAAGAGGGGAACATCAGGAAAGGTTCCTTGTCGTTCCCAGCCTACCCTTTCTTTCTTTCATTCCCTCTCAATCCAGAAACTCCCACTATTTCCTTCTTTCTCTCTCCTTCCTATAGTTTCTTATTCCCAGGAATAAGAAATGAGAATGAGAAACTCATTCCCACCAAGGGGCCCTCAAAAGCTGTGGAGGAAAGTTGCCTCTTAGCTGGGATAAAGGCCTTAAGACTCAATTCACTTGGATTCAGTTCAATTCAGTACATATTTATTAAGTCTCTACAACAAGCAGGGCCCTGTGCTGGGCTCTGCTTGGGAGAGTCCAGGAAGGAGAAAATCCCCTCCTTATGAAAATCACAGACTACTGGGGTAAGGAAAATCAAATAGGGAAATTTTTGGAATTATTTGTGGGGGTGGGAGAATCTTTTTGGGCAGTGAGAGCCTTCTGGTTACTCTACAAGCCCAGCTTAGACAGGAAGGGATGATGAGAGGGTAAGATATCATGCTTGAGGAAACTGAACATGTCTAGCCTGGAGAAGAGCAGATGTGGTGGGGAAGGGGAATGCTAGCTGTCTTCAAGCATTTGTAGGGCTTTCATGTGGAAGAAAGATTAGACTTGTTTTGCTTAGGGGCAAGAAAAGGAAGAGAATAACCAGAGTGCCTAGCATGCCAGGCACTGTGCTAAACACTTTACAAATACTATTTCAGAGCCAGAAGCAAGATGGGGGAGTTTCCATGGGTGGTTCAGGATAGATGTAGTACCCCTCCTAGTCTGTTGGCCATTCTCCCAGCATGCCTTGCAAAGTGGTGAGACTTTGAATATAACTTCACAATAGGATATGAGGAGAGAGATGCTGCTAAGGCAAAGCAGTGTTGGGCTCAGAATAAAGGTCAAAGGGATGCTGGGACTTGCAACTGTAGTGTCGCTTCTTGCTGACGCTAGACACTGAGCCCATTTTCTCTGCTCCATGACCAGTTACCTGAGGCTGGAATTGGTCAGAGGTCTCTGTCAAAGACCAGACAAGTGAGAGACAGGGGCAGCATCAACCTTCCTGAGCTCTAGTTTCATGCACTGAATCCCACTGTGTCTGGATCCTATTCCTAATGCTGTGAGCTCCAGACAAGGGCCAGGGGACCCCTCAGAGTCTCTGCTTCTATATCTACGGAGGATGGCCTTAAGAGGACACTCCTCTCCTTGCTCCAAGGGATGCATCAGTGGGGAGCAAAACAAATTCAAATTGTGCATTTCCTAGAACCTCAATTTCCAGATAGCCCACGTCAGGGACTTCTAGAGTTTAGCAGAGAAGCAGGCTTACAATGGCTTGGTAGATGTTTTATCATTTCACTATGCATTGTGTACTAGATACTAAGTATTATACATTCTCCTAAGGAGGATGGGAGCAAGCATTTACTAAGCTACTACTGTGCCAAGCACTATGCTAAGAGTTTTACAAATATCTCATTTGATCCTCTTGACAACCTTGAGAGGTAGGTATTATTTATTATCCCTGTTTTACAGGTAAGGGAACTGAGGCAGACAGGGTTAAATGACTTGCCCAGGGCCAGCCAACTATAGGAAGTATCTGAGGCTAGACTTGAACTCAGTGCTTCCTGACTCCAGGTCCAACACTCTTCCCACGGATCCACTTACGTTGCTTCAATGCTAGTATTAGATGTTGCATACGTTATCCAAAGGTGTGTGCTGGCTTCTGTGGACAACCAAAGCCAAGACAAACATGCCAAGGTCACGTGTCTGACACTCTCTGAAGCACAGCAGCGCACAGAAGACGACGGCGGGGTTGGAATTTGGTTCCAAGTTCTAAAAGATAGCTCCATAAATGCCTACTGTTGTTTTTCTGTCATGCCCAATTCTTCATGACCCCATTTGGGGTTTTCTTGGCAAAGATATTAGAGTGGCTTGCCGTTTCCTTCTGCTCATTTAATAGATGAGAAGTAAAATAAACAGGGTTAAGTGACTTGCCTCAGGTCACATGGTTAGTAAATGTCTGAGGCCAGATTTGAACTCAGAAAGAGGAGTCTTCCTGACTCTAGGCCTGGCACTTTATCCATTACACTACCTAGCCGCCCAGACAAATGCCTATATCCTTTGACAACCAGTGGGTGCCACTTCATAGAGAAATGTGGCCTTGAAGGATATGAGTTCTGACTCTCTGGACACCATAGCTGGGAAGGCACTAGCTCTGGCCTTTGACACAGCAGGGCATGGATAAACTGGCAGGGTAAGCTTGGTATCTACTTCAGGGCTCTGTATCTGCAGATCAGTGAATCACTTAGGGCCTAGGGTTAAAAGTCTTTTCAAACAAAACATATTCCAATGCCCCACCCCTAGGTAAAGGCAATTTCCAAGGTGGTTAAAAGCAGTTCACAAGGACAAAAACAGACAAAAGCCACCAGTCAGGTTTACACATAGTTTCCTCACTTGCAATGGTCCTAGCTAGCATTGTGGGAGTGTGTGTGTAAACTTACACCTCTCCAGTGTCACCAGTATCTTGACTCACAGTGGTACTCCTTCAGTGAAAGGTCATCCATGCCACCTGGTGGTTAAATAAGGAAAAGGCTATGGTGGGAGATGAAGGTATAGGAGCCTAGCTGGGTGTAAAAAGCCCCAAGAAATGGAGGTGTTTGAGAAGAGAGGTAGATTCTGTAGGTGCAGGAAGACCATAAAACATTTACCATGTAGGAAAACCTGGAGGAGGGGATTGAAGTGGGGCACAACAGGCCCAGGCTGATAACTGATCCCTCACCAAGTAGGACCTCACAGTGGTGCTCTCCATGGCTTCCAGGGTTAAGGGGGAAGTGGAAGAGCAAGGTCTTAGGGACTGGGATTCTGTTGTCCATGCCTTTCTTGGAGAGCCTCATGGTTTGATTGCTAGGGGCTGTGTTTGGGAAGGATCCCGATGTCTTCCCAACTCCACCACTTTAGTCTCTAGCTGTAGGCAGGCAACCCTCTTTCCATGAACTATGAAACCCCTATTGCCTGTGGTACCTGTGTCTCTCCTATCTTTAATATATATTAAAACCACTGGGTATGAGAGAGGGATCAGAACTTTAAAAAATATGGCTTCCTATTGCTTCTAGACTTAAGTACGAATTACTTAGTACGGAATTTAAGCATTCAAACACTGAGTTCCAACCTACCCTCCTAGCCTTATTTCATAGTTAATCCCCATCCCATACTAAACATTGCAACCTGCCTGGACTCAGCATTCTGTCCTTTGTGTCTCCAAAGTAACGCTGGCCATCCCTGTGTTGGGTACACCATGTCTCTTCATCTCTGGCTTTCACAATCCTTTATTGCTTTCAAGACTCCATTCAGGAGCCATTTCTTCCATGAAACTTCCTTGACTATCCCATTTGAAATGCCTGCTCAAGTTACCTTGCATTTAATTTATCCATGTTTTATTAATTTGTTATATAATGTATAATAATTATTTATTATTATAAATTTATAGTTTATTATTTTATCCAGGTTTTATTCCTCTAGAAGAATACATGCTCCTTGAGGAGAACAAGGTATTCCTGCTTCCAGTCCAGGTCTCTCTTCTAGGCACCATGGTTCCAAGTCACTGAGAAGAAATACATTGTTCACCATGCAACGGTCCTTGCTTATGGACAGTCCAGGGTGTACTGTAAAGACCACAGATTAGAGTTAGAAGGGAATATGGTGTTCATTGAATAAAACACACTAATTTTTACAGATGGGGAAACTAAGGGCCAGAGAGGAGAAAGACCTGACTTGGAATGATACAGTAAGTGTCAGAGTCTGGGATGTCAGCAAATGGTGGCTCTTAGGTGATGATAATAACAGCCAGCATTTATAAAGTGCTGACTATACACTAAATACTTTACAAATATTATCTCATTTGATCCTCAAAATGACTCTTGGAGGTAGGTGTTATTATTGTACAGATGAGGGAATTGAGGGAAACAGAGGCTGAGTGATTTGCTCAAGGTCATACAGTGACTAAATGCCTGAAGCTGGATTTGAACTCAGGTCCTCCTGACTCCAGGCCCAGCACTCTATCCACTGTGCTGCCTGGCTATTTAAGGTGAGAATCTGGGACTGGAAGCCAGAAGAATTAGCTCCTTTTGTTGTCTCTGCCCCCCTTGACTTGCTGTGTAGCCCTAGACAAGCCCTGTCCCCTCTCTGGCCCTTCAGAGGGGTTATAGCTTTGGAGCTTGAAGAGACCTGAGAGATCTAGCCCATCCCATGAACCTCTTCTGCAAAATGAGGTTGTTGTCCTGGACATTGGGTAGGTCCCTCTGATTCTCTCTGTTACAGTAAGACTTGTGCTCAGAGGAAGGCTTGAAGTTTATACTGGGGCCCCTTTCTCTGTCTAGCCCTCCACTGTGTTAGGGAGGAAGAGAGCAAAGCACATCTGGCCTATTGCCTGATTTTTTCCCTTCAAGTCCTAGGCCTTGATACCATCTTCCTGCAGTACCTGGACATATTGCTTGATTTTTTACCAAAGAGCCTGGCTTACAGCCTGCTATCTTGATACAGATCTTAGACTTGTTGCCTGGTTTTTATAGACACTGAGATATCAAGTGGCTTGCTTTCTATATCTGAACTGATTTGACCATTTTGGGAACTGGATGTCCCCTTTTTCTTCCCCCAGAGGATCTCTCGTAGGCCCTGTGGAATCACTGTTTAAGTGGGAGGAAACTGGTCTGGAGAAAGGTCTGAAGTTTTCTTCTCCATCCCTTATATCAGTCTAACTCCTGATGGAGGGCAGTAAGGGAAGTACCCCTTCCAGATGAAGGAAGGGCGAGAGGCCTGTTTCAGTACAACAGATAGCTTCTAACCCAATGGACTAGAAAGTGAACCCACAGAAGCCAGGCAGAGATGGCAAAGTCAGGGGTGTGTCTATGGGGCCTTATATTGGGGGAAGCAGGGTACCCTGTGACTGGGTTTATAAGAGACCAAACCTCTGGACAGGAGCTCTATGCTTTTAGATATTAGGCCTCACATCTGGTGATCTCTTGGTCAGAAAGGGAAGTGTTTGTAGTGATCTCCTTATGTGAGCCCAGGATATCTTTGAGCTGATCTGGTCTGGGATACAGGGGTGCTAGGAAGCTATGTATTGGTCTTGGGCTAGGACTGGACTCTTCCCTGGGCAGCTAATATTTCTCACATCCACTTCCCTTCAGGCTGAGCTGGCTGGGCTGATAACTGTCCTGCACCAAACCAGGAAGGCCATCAGGTGGAGCCCATGCTCCATGTCTGAGACCTGTGAGCCAGGACTGAAGGCAGGATCAAGGGGACCAATTATTTGTGGTAGAGAGATCCCAACTCTATCCTGTCTTGAAGCCCAGGGAATATTGTTATTAACATTAATTGCAGGATTATAGAAAACAGTATCATAATTAGATGAACCCTTAGAGATCATTTAGCGTAACTTATTTCTTAGATGGGGAAACTGAGACCCAGAGAGGGGAAGGCACTTCCCCAATGCCATACAGCTAGTCAATAGTGGAGCTGGAACTTGACCTTGGGTCTCCTGACCCAAGGAGGTATTTCTCACTTTGTGAGAATACAAGTGGAGATCTTTCCACTTGTAAATCACCCTTGTGGGGTGGGAGGCGGGGAAGTTCCAGAGAAGTGGGACAGATATAGGGAAAGACTGGGACCAGACTAAAGCATGGGTATTTGCCCAGTCCCTCTCAGACGCCCTATGGCCCCAGGTCAGGTGACTGGCTTCCATACCCTTTCAGGACTCCAGTGATTCATATTCCTAGCCTAGGACTCCCTCCTTTCCCTATATGTATTATAGAAATGCATTATAACACTATAAAAATGCAAACTATGATTCCATAATTAATATTAATAACTACATCTTGTATGTAGGTACCATTTTGCACCTTCAAAGCGTGTTCCCATCTCTTCTCTCTTATGATCCTTATACCAGCCCTAGGAGGGAGGAAGGGCGAGGGCTATTACTCTTGCTTCTCAAATCATGAGGTGAGGCCCAGATTACTTGCCCAGGGCCACACGGAGCCGAGCTTGGAACTCAAGTCTCATGACTCCCAGTCCAGAGCTCTCCTCCTCGTTAGGTTATATCAGTTAAACTGAACTGGACTGAATTGAATCCAGCTCAGTTCAGTCCAACTAATGCATGCTGAGGCTTCCTGTGTGCCCAGCCCTGTGTGGAGGGATGTAAAGATGGGAGGTGGGTACAAAAGAATCTGAAGACAAAGTCTCTACACATAATACAAAGGTTACGTGTTTCTTTTATTGTATAAAATCACAGATCCCTAGAATTAGGCTGTTAGAGCTAGTAGGGATGTCAGTGACCATCAAGTCCAATCCCTTCATTTTACAAATGTGGAAACTGAGAGCCACAGAAGGGAAGGGACCCTGTTCAAAATTATGGAGTCACTGATGGAACTGAGATTCTAACCCAGGTCTTCTTATCTCCAGCCTTTACTTAATAATATTTTATTTTTTTTAAAGAGTAGAAATTGCCCATAATTATGTTTCAACAACAGGCCCTTGATTTTATTTGATTCAAGTCTACAACTTTGTCCTGTGTCGTGCTGTCTGTGCTTAGTTAAGCCCTGTGAATTTAGGACAGAAAGAGCTATGGAGAGGCTTGGAGTCAGAAAACATGGATTCTAGCCCCAGCTCTGAGTCCAGCTCCCTGTGCGACTTTGGGCACATCCTTTGTTCTTTCCTAGTCTCAGTTTCTTCATCTGTACAGTAAGGTGGTTGGTCTGAAGGAGGCTTAAGAGTCCTTACAAATATCTGGTTCTGCCCTCAGGGAGTTTCTAGTCTGGCTAGGGAGACAGGGTTTAAACACAAAGGGCTATGTATGATACCAGGGATCCTGCATGTGAAGCGCGGAATGAGCCTGGGTAGCACAGGATAGAGGATGCCAGAGGAGGAGAGCAGTCCCTCTGGGTGGGGAAGATGAGGCAGGGCTGCTTGGAAGAGGTGAGAGTGAGGCTCTAAGGACCATGGTCCTAGAGCTGGAGATGATCCCAGAGGCCATGAATGAATGAAATGAATGAGCATTTACTGAGCATCTGCAAAGAGCCAGACACATAGCAGGCACTGGATATACAAAACTGGAACAGTCCTTGTCTCACGGACCTTACATTCTACTAGGAGAAGACAATGAATGTAGGAGAAATGGTAGCTAGGGGAGGGGATTTTGGTCTGGGGATCACAGGGATTATAAGTAGTGCCATAGGACAAGTTAATTCTCACATCTTTTCTTGTAGCAATTATAATATTGATCTCATTTCCATTCCCAGAGCAAGAGGTGGGAACTGAGGAATGAGGAGGTCACAGTATAGAAGGAGTTGGTGTGTAGGGGGTGGCAGGGCACTGAGCAAGATTCTCACGTTGGCTAGGCCCTTTGTCTTTGTGGAGGGCGAGTCTGAGGCCGGTGATAATCATGATTATAATAAAAGCTAGCATTTATATAGCACTTTCATGGTTTGTAAAGCACTTTATAAATGTTATCTCTTTTTAGTCTCACAATAACACTGAATTAGGTACTATTATTATCCCCCTTTTACAGATAAAGAAACTGAGGCAGGCAGCAGTTAGGTGACTTGCCTAGTGCCACACAGCTAGTAAATGTTTGAGACTGGATTTGAACTTGGAACTGTCTAACTCCAGGTCTATCACTCCACCCTCTGAGCTACCTGGCTGCTTAGATGTGGTGGATTAAGAGTTTGTACTCTTTTACTGCCACCAATCAGGATAACTCAGTACCAGGGCAGAGTTCTAACACTGAGGGGCCATGCCATAGGCTCTAGAGGTGCAATCTAATCTAACCCATCATTTTAGATGTGAGGAAGCTGAGGCCCAAGGAAGTGAAGTTGCCAAAGGTCATACAGGTAGTATTGGAGACAAGATTTGAACCCAAGTCCTCAGACTCTAGAGCTGGTGATGTTTCCACTATTTCATACTGCCTCCTTTGACTTGAAGGGCAGAGAAGATGGGCAAAGGTGAAGATTAGAGAGGGAGGGAGTGAGGAAAGTTGGTCCTGGCTGGAGGGAAGGAATATCCAAAGAAGCAGGGGGAGATGAAGCTGTGGAGCTAGGGTGAGGTCAGATTCTGGAAAGTCTCAAATGCCAGGCTGAGGACCCTGGACTCTTTCCTTTGGGTTACTGGGAGGCATGTCAGGTTCCTGAGCACAGAAGAGAGATGGTCAGAATTAGGGTATGGTAAGGGGGCTTGGGAGGGACAGAGGCAGGGAGACTGAGAATGGGATGCTGCTGAGGAGAGAGGGGGTGAGGCTGGGAAGGACTAGAAACTGGCTATGAGGGCAAAGGAAAGCTATTGGGACAATCACCTAGTATGGACATCATCTAATGATAGAACCACTCTTCCCAGCACTGTCTTCTGTGCCTAAATTCAAGTGATTGATTACAAATGTGGAGCAGGACAAGGTCAAGTGCTTTAATCCATTATCTCATTCAATCCTTATAATAATACACTTGCCCCCTCTGGGTCTTGGTTTCTCCTATTTGTAAAATGAGAAGGTTGAACTAGATGATTTCCAGCTCTGATAACTTTAGAAGTATTTTCAAGGTATGGATTAGTTTTCCCATTTTTACAGATGAAGGGGAAGTAATTTGCCAAAAATCACAAAGCTAGTCATCAGTACATCTGGGATGGAGATCATGGGATTTTAGACCTGGAATTAAATATCTGACCTTAAGTCTCTTTATTTCGCTGACAAGGAAGCTGAGATTCATAGAAGGGGGGGTTGATTTGCCTGAGATAGTCAGTACATCTGGGACAGCTAGATGGCCCAGTGGAAAGAGCGCTGAGCCTGGAGTCAGGAAGACCTGAGTTCAAATCCATCCTGAGATACTTATTAGCTGTGTGACCCTGGGCAAGTCACTTAACCCTCTTTGCCTCATCTGTAAAATGAGCTGGAGAAGGAAATGGCAAACCACACTAGTATCTTTGCCAAGAAAACCCCAAATGGGGTCATGAAGAGTAGGATATGACTGAAAAAGATTCAACAACAAATTTGGGACATTCTAAAACCCAGGTTGTCTGACTCCACATTCTGAGCTCTTTTCCACCTGATTGTATTTCCTCCCTGAGGCTTAGTGAGATAGAGCTACAAGGGACCTTAGAGATAATTTAATCTAACAACTTCATTTTTAGAGATGGGGATGGCTGATAAAGGTTAAGTGTCTATAGTCACAAAGCTGGTAAATGACGGAACAGGAACCCTTATCCCCTGCCTCAAAATTCAGTATTGTGTTCAGTACATTTGACTACCTCTGACAAATGGTAGGGTGATCAATCTATCCTTTTCAAAATACTTTCCAGAAGGCTCCCTCAAGAAGAGAGAGTCTCCACTGGTTACAACTCTTCTATATAACCAAACTGTTGTACAATGTGAAAGTATCTGCAGATCCTATACATGATTGCACACCACCATGGGTGGGGGGGAGGGAGGGGAGAAAATCTGAAACTCAAGTGATTGTGGAACTGAATCTTGTAAACTAAAAGTAAATAAACAAGTCATTCAAACTTAAAAAAAAAGTTAAAGGAAAAGAGTTGCTTTCTTTTCCCAATATTTTATGATGTTGCGTAGGTTTATGTTTGGAGGTAGTTATTTGTAGACATGCCTGGATGTTTACTATGGCTTTTTGTCTGGGGAAATTGTTCGAAGACATGATCTTAAATTCTAGATATGAAGCTATGATTCTGGGGTTTGAGGCACTTCTACATTAAACATATTTGCCTACAAAAAAAAAAAGAAGAGTCTCTACCTCTAGAGAATGGTACTATTTTAGGGAATGGGGGAGGTAGAGAACTCTGAAGCATTGAGAGGTTAAGAACAATGTGACGAACCCGTCTTTGAGACCTGTCAGGCTTCAGCTGTTCATGTCTCATGAATTATACAATTTCAGAATCTCAGAGTTGGAAGGACCTTGGAGGTCATCTAGTCCAGCACACACCTGAGCAATTCTGCCCTCTAACATGTCCCTGATATGTGATCATCCAGCCTTTGCTTGAACACCTTTGGTGGTGGGGAACTCACTGCCTTTTGAGGTGACCAACACCTTCTATTTTTGGACAGCTCAAATGATTAGGAAAATTTTCCTTACATCAGAGTGAGAGTTGTCTGTTTGCTATTTCCAGCCCATGAATATGAGTCCAACTAGAATAAGTTGAATCTCTCTTTCACATGACAGCCTTTCAGACATGTGAAGATAACCCTTTATGAACTTTGTCCCTGTTCTTCCCCTAAATCTTCTCTTCTTTGGTCTAAACATCACCCCTTCAAGAATTTTTTGATCCAATGACACTGGCCACCTTGCTATTCCTTGATCTTGTCCCTTGTACGTGAAATGTGCTCCCTCCTCATTTCTACCTCCTGGATTTTCTGGATTCCATCAAGTTCCAGTTGAAATCCCACCTTCTGAGGAATTACTTCCTGTGGGCCTGACAGGAAGGTCTAGATGATTTCCTCCAAATCAGCACATATTACCATCATGTGATTTTTGGCTAATATGTAATTCAATTTGTAAATTATGCTCCTTTGATCTTTGAAACAGTTTATATGTGACTTCTAGGTTCCCCTTTGCAATCTTACTTCCTGCTGCTATCACTTTATACTGGCAACTTATAAACTTACTTATTATATTGACTAGAAGGGGTTGGGGTAGTTGGGGGACCAGAACAAGATACAATTTTAACATAGGTGTTCACACTAAGTCTGGCATCAGTGGGATGTAGTGGGTGGCAGGCCATCAGGTTGCTTAAGGAGGATTGGACTGGTCCAAGTTGCAAACACAGTGGATCAAAGCATTCATGCCAATCTGTAGTGGAATTCAAGGGTGGGTAACCTTGGGCCTTGAGATCAATTGGGCCCTCTAGGTCCTCAAGTGTGGCCCTTTGACTGAATCCAAACTTCATAGAACTGTGAAGGAACTGAGGATCTAGAGGGCCACAAGTTCCCCACCCTTAGTAGACACATAAGTAGCCCTTAAAGTCCTAACCTAAGTGAGATAGGGAAACCCAGTCTTAAAAAAAAAAAAGCTGACCACATAATTAACTTGACTTTGAAGATTATTTGGTAAAGATAACTCAGTTTTGAACAAGTTGAGTTTGAGGCCTACATCCACTTCTCCTTTTGTTTTGTTTTGTCACTAACACAACCACTTCCCCAGTATCTGTTATCATGAGGTTACTTTGGATTCTCCCCTTTCTCTCACTTCTCTCATCTCTTCATTTGCCAGTTCCAATTAAATTCTTTCTCTATATAATTTCTCACATTTGTCCCTTTCTATTTCTCTTATTTAGGAGGATCTTAAGATGGAGCTTGATTACTAGGGCCTGGGGCACAGACTCTTCTGAGTTCCTTCATTCCTTTACTCTCTCCTCCTCCATAATAATTACTGTCAAAATAATCCTTCTTAGTCATAATTTTGGTCACATCGCTCTTTTGCTCCCTATTGTCTCTCAATAAAGTTCATGCCAAACATTCAAAGCCTTACACAACCTGGCACTAGCCTACCTTTCCAGGCTTATCTCATATTATGCTCCCCCATGCATTCTATGCTCTATTCAAAACTGGAAAAATGTCTCTTCCCTCAAGCATATATTGCTAAATCTTAGTTTAAATATTTTCCTATTCCTGGATTTCCTGCCCTACTTATCCTTGCCTGTTGACTTTCTGGCCACCACAATTGCTACTTCCTCCAGGAAGCCTCCCTTGGTCCTGTCAGGTTGGGGATGACCTTGCGCCTTGGACCTTACCTAGTACTTTAATTGTGCTTCTCTGATGCACTCCATGTAGCAGTCTGTATTATGATCATTTATCCTATATAGATTTTGTGTGACCTCCCTGTATCTCATTGTTAGGCATGGGGCCCTGCTTACAGCAGGCACTTAGTCAGCATTTATTGCTTTGGGTTAGTCACTTTCCTTATTTATAATGAGGTGTTACTGGAAGACACTGGATTTGTAGTCAGAGGGCTTGGGTCTGAGTCCTCCCTGCAGGTGCCACCTAACACCTGTGTGACTATGTAAAAAGTCAGTTTCCCTCTCTGTGAATCTGTTTCCTATTCTGTAAAAATAACAGGATTGGACTGGTTGGTCTCTAAGTTTCTCTTCTGCTTTAATTCTGTTAATTCTATGATTAAGGTGGTTGCTTTCTGATCTGCTGTTTTGTGTATTGTAACTGATTTAATTGGATGGCCTATCAAATTAAATTGCTGCTAAGTTGAACTTTGAAAAACAACTCTGGTCCCTTAGGGGAGGCCCAGGCTCTGGTTCTACTGAGGAGCCAGGCCCCACTGGGTCATATCATGAAACCAGAAAAATAGCCGTTTCCATCAATTAAAAGTTGGTCAAGCAGCTGGAGCCTGGCAGGGTGTCAGGGGATGGGCCAACTCCAAGGGGCCAGGGCACAGGTGTGACCATGCATCACTCCAGTCTCTGGTTGCCTGCTCCCACAATGGTAATTGGGCCCTTGCGGCTGGCACAAGCCCAGAGACTCCTGGGGACTTAGCTCCAGACCAAGTCCAGCTCATTAAGGCCTAATTGGTTGAGGATCTCCGAAGGGGGTAGAAGAAAAGTTTCTGTGGCTGAAACTTTCTTCCTACCTCAAGGGAGGGTGGTGTCACTGAGGTCTCCCTGCTCCAGGCTGTTCTGAGTTCCCAGGCTCTGAACTTAATGGTTAGCAGGCCTAGCTTGGCTAGACTGAATTGAGGCCCAGAGCCAAAGGATGAACTTGGAGGCCCCAGTTTTGTCCAGTTCCTCCTGTCCAACGGACATAATATGCAGCAATACCACCTCTTTCTGTATTGCTTTAGGATTTACAAAATCTCTTTTTTTCCCCTCTCTCATAACTGTCCTGTGAGGAAGAGAATAGAAGGATTATTAGCTCCATTTTGCAGAGTCAGCATGGTCTGATGGAAAGAAAGTTAGAAAACCCAAGTTCAAAGACTGGCTCCAACTTTTACTAGCTTTATGAAGCTGGGTCACTTAAAGCCTTGATTTCCTGATTAGCAATACTGGGATAATGACACTTGTACTGCCCACCTCACATGTGTATTGTGAGGAAAAGATTTTCTAAGTCTTAAAGGGCTATTATTATACAGATGGGGAAACTGAGTCTTAGAGAGGGAAAATGGCATGATTGTAGAAGTTAGAACTAGATGAGTTCCTAGAAAACACCATCTAATCATAGGATCCTCATTCTAGAGCTGGAAGGGACCTCAGAGGTCATTTAATCTAATTTCTTCATTTTTAGAGATGAAGAAGCTAAGGCCCAAGAGACATTGACTTAACCAAGGTCATATCATATCAGAAATGGGATTTGAACCCAGGTCTATTGACTGTTCCTTCCACTGTACCATGCATGGGGGAGGGACTTGCCCAAAGTCATGCATCTAAATAAATAGCAGAGATAAGATCTGGACCCAGGTCCTTTGACTTCAAATTAAGTTCTTCTTTGGCTACAAGGTGATGTCTGCAGAGCTGAGTTACCTGGTTGAGGCTCAGAGGAAGGAGAAAACAAGATCACCATATGGAGGTGTTCAGAGAAGGCCTCTTGGAGGAGGAGAAAGATATGGGACTTCAAAAATGTGTAGGACTTGGGGAGTCACCAGGGCAGAGGTGGAGATTTGTAGGTCATACGAGAGCTCATGGACATACTCGTGTAATATATAAATACTCGGGTAATAAATAAACCCCTTCATATATAAATAAATGATGCTGCTGACTCCTATTTCTTTAATGTTTATGAAGTGTTTTCTTGACAGCCCCCCATGAAGTAGGCAGCATAAAATTGTTTTCCCATTTTACATTTGGGTAAACTGAAGCTTGGGGAAAGTGGTTACTTGCCCAAGTTCACAAAGCACATCAGTGTCAGATTTGGAATTTAAACCTGAGTCAGGCCTGGTTAGTACCTTATGGACCTGAAGAGTTTGACCTTGAAGTATTTTCCTGTTCTCCTCTCCCTCCCAAGGACCCATCCTCTCTCCATCTTTCTCTCTGATGCCAGTGAGACTCCTATCCCCAGGTCTGGGGGGCAATGAGGGCATACTATATTTAGTGCTAACATCACCCACTGCCAAGCACCCCTTTATTCCATGCTGGACCCATGAACCACACTTGCACTTCTAATACCCCATCTCCAACTGGTGTCCAAACCAGTGTCAGGAGTCCAGAGATTTGTTTTCTAGTGTATCCATGTTCTTGTTTCACTGTGAGAGCTTGAACAAGTCCCTTTCCTTCTGAAGTCCTCAGTTTCCATCTCTGTAAATAACCTATAGTTTGGCTTACTTTCTATGTCTGTTGTGAGGTTGGAAGAAGGTAAAACTAATGAAAGCCTGATGTGAATTGGAAAGCACTGAGTATGCCCTGAAGCCCCTGGATACTCCTGCAGCCTGAGCTTCTGAAGATGGGAAATAAACTAGATTTATAACAGCTGCATTCAAAATTTCTGCTCCTTAGCAATTAGCTTCTGTTCTGATCCTTAACTTCCTCATCCATAAAATGGTAATAATAATAATATTAGTAGTGGTTACTTCATAGGAAATGCTTCTAAAGGAAGCTTCTAAAAGGCTTTTAAACCATTATAGGAAGTCAGATTATTTTTATTATGCCTAACAGGGCAAGGTATTGCAGAGGGTATTATTTGTCATTGTTATTTCTACTGCTTGAGCTTGCAGATACTTAACCCCACAGCACCTACCTCCCCATAGTGGTTTTGAGTATAAAAAGAGGTAATACTTGTAAAGGCATTTTGCAAACCTGAAAGTGCTAATATAAATGCTAGATATTATTATTAATTAAATTCCTGCAGTTGCTCCCCCAAGGAGGGACATCTCTTCAGCGAACAAACATTTTGTGAGGTTAGTGATAACCCCCCATTGGCCCATGGAACCTCCCCTCTCACAAAGTGCTTTCTACTCAGCGTCTTTATGGATACTCACAAAGACCCCATGGGATCAGGAGGGTGGTGAGCTACACTGGAAAGAATCCTTGACTAGGGAGCCAGAGACCTGGGTTCAAGTCCTTGTTCTGTCCTGTGTGACCTTTTGTAAATAAATTAACATCTCTCACATCCCGTTTCCTCATTTATATAATGGGAGATGGAAGGGTACAGCTGTTTAGAGGGCTTTTTAAGTTGGGGCCCATGAAGTTTAAAAAAATAATTTCTGATAGCTATTTTATTTGGCTTCCTTGTAATTTTATGTATTTTATTTTATGCATTTAAAAACAGTATTTTGTGAGGGGTTTATAGGCTTCACCAGACTGCCAAAAGAGTCCATAACACAAAAAGGGTTAAAAACCTGTGTTTTTTATGATCCCTAAAGTTACACTTCCACAATTCTTTAATTGTCCCTATTTTGCAGATGAAACTGAGGCCCTGCATGTTGTACATAATACTTAATGTAAATGCTTGCCCAGGCCCCCGGAGAAAAAAATGGATTTCTAGGGAGAGTGGGCTGAGGGGCAGTTAGGGAAGGAAATCAGCAAGGAAAGGAAGAGAAATAGAAACCACACAGCAGCCCCAAATCTATCAGCTGGAGGTAATTTTGGATTATCCGTTGTTTTTAGATTGTGCAGTGTTTGTGTTTGGATTATTTGGTCTTTCAGGGGATCACACACTGAGAGATGGATAGGACCCCCAGAGATCATCGAGTCTAACCTTTTTTGTATTATGGACCCCTTTGGCAGTCTGGAGAAGCCTCCAGACCCCCTTAAGAATTCTGTTTTCAAATGCATAAATAAAATACATAAGATTACAAAGGAAACCAATGAAATGGTTATAAAAAAATATATGTTTTATGTTCATGGGCCTCAAGTTAAGAACTCCTCTAGATAAACAGCTCTGCCATAAACAGCTGTTAACTAATCATTTTACGGCAGAAGAAACAGACCCAGGGAGGTTGATTTTCCCAAAGTCACACAGGTAGTAGTAATAAGCATAGCTGGGATTTGAACTCAGGTGCTCTTATCCTAAATCAGAGTTCTTCCACGTAGTCAGTACTCTACTTTTTTGGGAATAACCTGTCTTTTCGGATAACCTCGTCCATGAGGCTTTCTCCGCACTCCTCTCCCTCCCAATCCAATCTGGAAGGATTCAAGCAATACTAAACACCAGGCATTGTGCTTCTCTATGGGTAATAATAATAATGGTAATGATAGCTAGTGTTTATATGGAGCTTTCAGGTTTGCAAAGCACTTTACAGCTATAATCTCTTTGGGTGGATAATGCCAGAGCTAAAGACTATGCCAATAAGAAAAAAAAAAAACCAATCTGGGCATCTGCCCCATTTTCTAGATGAGGATACTGAGGCCCAAGGTTACGCAGCAAGTCAAGGGCAGGGTTCGGTGAGGGGCCTGAATACCTGGTCTGTGTCCTGCGGGGGGTGCGTCTGGGCTGCTGACCCAGAGGATGGGGGCCCTGGGGCAGAGGAGCGCACCAGGGAGTTGGGGTTCTGATTGGGCTCGGAGGTCCGAGGCCTGCACTATGAGCGAAGGTCGCCAAAGGTTAGAACTCGATAGGACCCCAGAAATCATCTAGTCTAACCTTTTTTTGGTATTATGGACCCCTCTGGCAGTCTGGTGGAGCCAGATAGTCCATAATGCCTCGCGGCAGCGACCTCTCTGCCCCAGCGTGGCCGCCTGGGCAGCACGCTAGGCCTTATGGGATGCCACCCCTTGACCAGACCTTTTTTTTTTAGGCGATGCTGGCCCGACCTGAAGGCTGCGGGTCAATTTGAACACGGCGGTGGGGGTCGGCCAGGGTGGTCCTGGCCTATTCCCTGTTCACTCTTTAGGCTCTGGGCCCCAGCCCTGTGGCCTACGGCAACGCTACTAACCTGGCTGGGTTGGCTGTACCATTGTCAAGGCGACTGGGCCGCGCCGCCTGCTCTCTAGTGGCAGGAGCCCGGGCCTCGCGCTCCTCATTAGTCTTGCGCGTCTCATTAGTCCTTCGGCCCCGCGGGGGTTCGACGGGAGCTCGGCTTAATGAGCCTCGCCCGACCCGGGGGGACGAACAAGCTGACAAACAAGCAGCCGCGGGGCCGGGGAGGCCGCCTTTCGGGCTCCCTACGGGGCCGTGCGCGGCCTGCGCTGCACCGAGAGGCAGAGGCCGCGTGGGGGAGCCCGCGCCTTGCGAATGAACTGGCGTTGAGTCTCTCCGAGAGACGGGAGGCCAAGAAACTGATCGCGCATGCGCGCTGGGGAAGCCGCGGGGCGGGGCAAAGCATTCCGTCACTCTGAGCTCTTTATTTGGGTCATACAGTCACTTAGGATTGCATTAATAATTTCAGGCGACAGATGTCGTTGGAGATGTGGCAGCCCTCCAAGCCCTCCTTGATCACGGTTTGCCTTTTACGTCCTAGCATGCTTGCTGGAGGCTAGTTAAATCGGATCCGGAGCTCTCCAACCTCAGTTGAATTCAATTCATAGAGCACCGGGCCTGGACTCAGGAAGACCTGGGGTCAAATCCGACCCCTGACACTAGCCCTGTGACCCTGGACAAGTCACTTCACCTGTTTGCCTTAGACTCCTTGTCTGTAAAATGGGAATAATAATAACAGCACCCACGTCCCCGGGGTGGTTGTAAGGAACAGATGAGGTAGTAATAATAATAACAGCACTTAGTGCCTGGCACCTGTGTCCTGTGGGGGCTGCACCTGTAAGTGCTCTATACATGTGAGCTCTTATTTAGTTCAGTTCAGCCTGTAAACTCTCTCTTACTCTCTCTCTTTCTCTTTCTCTCTCTCTCTCTCTCCACTCTGTGTCTCTCTCTGTCTCTGTCTCTGTCTTTCTCTCCATGGTAATAGTATTATGAAGTTTGAATCAATAAGCATTTATTAAGTACTGTGTGAGAGTAATAAATGCCGAGTGACTGTTACACAGGCCTTGCCTTTAAGGAGCTTACATTTAAATGGGGGAGACAGTTTGTATTAATCAGCAGATAAAAGAAAAATACAGGCTAGATGGAAGGTAACCTGAGAGGGATCATCACCCCTGGGCTGGTTCCACTCTCCTCCCTGCCCCTTCTTGACTTTTTAGTGGACCTGCTTAGCTGAACACCATCTTCTGTATCAGTGGTTCTCAACCTTCCTAATGCTGCGACCCTTTAATACAATTCCTCATGTTATGGTGACCCCCAACCATAAAATTATTTTCGTTGCTACTTCATAACTGTAATTTTGCTACTGTTATGAATCATAATGTAAATATCTGATACGCAGGATGTATTTTTTTTCATTGTTACAAATTGAACATAACCCACAGGTTGAGAACCGCTGCTCTATATTGTAACAACAGTCACACCTTGCCAAGTCCCAAGCTTGTATTCCTCTGACCAACTCTGCCTTCCCTCCTGTTTACTTGCTGCTGAATCGTGCTTGAGGAAGTAAGCATTTCTGGAGTACTTACTATATGCCTGGTACTGTGTTCCCTGTCACCTCCAGGATATGATATAATATACAGTTTTTGGCTTTTAAAGACTTTCACAACCTTGGCCCTCCCTGCCTTTCCAGTCTTATACTTTACTCCCCCACAATCTGTAATCTACAGGGTTGTTGTAAGGACAAATGGGGTAATAATAATAATAATAATAGTGCTTAGTGCTAATCTCGGATCTGGCGATGCTGGATTGTGTCAGACTCTTTGTGACCCTATTTGGAGTTTTCTTGGCAAAGGTGCTTGAATGGTTTGCTACTTCCTCCTTTAGCTCATTTTACAAAGGAAGAAACTGAGGCAAATAGAGTTAAGTGACTTGCCCAGAGTCACACAGCTAGTGAGTATCTTTGAGCAGATTTGAACTCAGGAAGATAACTTTTCCTGACTCAAGGCCTGGCAGTCTATCTTTAGTACCACCTAGATGGAAGCTGAAGGCTGTGTTCTTGTGAATTTTGAAAGGTCAGGAGAATGAGCCACCCAAGGTCTGAGAATACGAAAGTCCGGGAGTCAAGTCCATGCTGAAGTTGGCAGCTAACCCAGCAATGATGACTTGTGGAACTGTGAGTGACCTTCACTCAGTAATGGCTGAAGCTAGAGTTCATTCACCATTGATGTTGCATTTGCTTGTGAACTTGGTGGGGTCAAGGTTATTTTGAGTGGTCTGGGCCTACTCTCCCCAGAAACGGGTGATATAAAGGGAAAATGTGCCCCTTAGGTTTTGGGAGAGAAATGTTTGTACTTTTGTTTTGGGTAATTTTCTGGGTAATTTTGTTTCTCTTTGAAATAAATATCCATTTGTGAAAGTTAATTGGTTAATGGAACTGGGATGCCAATCACTAATAACTGTGAAGAGAAACACACCCAGAATAGGATCTTGTGCTGATAGAATTAAAGGGAGATCCAAACCCCTCAGGGTATTCCTAGAATGGGGGGGGGGAGGGGGAGAACCAGTCTTGATCAATTTTCCTTTTCTAGGTTCTCTTCCCACCTTCCTCTCCTCAACCAGAATTGATATTTACATCTTATAACAGTCAACCATCCCGCCCATAAGGACACTTAGTGCATTCTACCATGTATTATAGGTATTCACATAGGAATCTTCTTTACCAAAGTCAACTCCTCAAGAACAAAGACTGTTTTCTGTCTTTACAATGCTTTGTGTTTTGTGGACACTTTGGTGTTAATTTGGGGTATCTAATCTGCCAACCTTGGATATATTAGAGGAAAGTGAACAGAGCTGGGTCAATTAAGTTTGTATGTGTAGGGAAAACTAGTGACCTCTACCTGAAAAGGGAATTTGAAAACTGGCAGTAATATATAATATACTAGGGAAATTGGAAGTGCATATAAAAGGAATCTATTTAATTTTAGACTGGTACTTGAACTTTCTAATCTAATTAAAGTCCTTTAAAACCTAGTCTAAACCATGATCCTTTCTAGGTCTGACAACATTGGGCTCTCATTTACCCCCAAATAAAAATGGCATCATCTCTTTCAGAAGACTCACTATGTAAAATTGGTGTTTACCAGCCTCAGGTCTATTTATTTATTTTATATTACAATGACCACTGTCTTCTAGCTGGAAAGTATTTTGATGGCATGGCAGGCTGCCCTCATGTTGCTATCATTTAAATGAACCAATTAGATCTTCAACTTCCCTAAGCCTGAGGTAGGAGAGAGGAAATGAGTAGGAAGGATCACTATTGTTTTTCTATTACTTCACAATCACAAAAATGCTGCTCAATATACCATTCCCCCCAACATTAAAAGAGAACCCCCTTAGAGCAGGTTGCTTAACCTTTTTTTTGTCATTGACAGTCTATTGATCCCTTCTCAAAATAAGTTTTTAAATGCAGAAAACAAAACACACAAGATCAAAAAGGAAACCAATTACTGTAATAAAATGATCAGTTTTTCAAAATACAGCCTCTAAGTTAAGAATTTTTTCTGTAGAACATAAGAAGTGACTTGGCTTTGGGGGAATATCTATAGATAGACTTGTAGCCTTGAAGAGCTGATTCAGACATTGAATAGCTGTGTAGTCCAAGGCAAGTCACTTAACCACCCTCAGCCTCTTTCCTTATGTATAAAATAAGGTTAATTGCATCTACCTCACAGGCTTATTATTTAGCATATCCTGCACCTTTAATTTTATCTCTATGTCTTAGATGTCAAGGACCATGTGTGTTCTTAATTCAAGACTTATTTTAAGGCCTAGCGGTGGCTATAGAGCTTTCTTCATGTTCAGAGTTTGTCTTAGTCTCAAGTGGTAGAAGGGATTTCATGACCTGCTTGGCACTGAAGGGCATAGGTGAGCTTAAGGGCCAGCATCAAGCCTTCTACCTTTGAGCTGCCAGCTCTCATATTTCTTAATCTATATAAGTCTTGGGAATGTTAAAGAGGGGATTCATGCTTCAGGTAAGCTTTGTGTTAGGCTCTGAGGTCTCTTACAGTTGCAGAAGAAAACGGTGTGTATTCTATTTTAGCCATAATCCAGACAGATGAGTGTAGCGGCCCCTCTGGGTTCACTCCCTGGGCCTACACTGAAATGAAGGGTGACATTCAGAAAGTAAATATTTTTTCCCACTTTTCTCCTGGCTAGATCCTATTTTATACATGACAAAACAGGTGCTCAGAAGGTAAGTGAGTCAAGCAATAAGCATTTATTAGGTGAATATATATTAAATGAATATGTGGAAGTTTGCTAGTCACTAGAGATACAAGGGCGAAAAGCAGAGCTTGTCCTCAAGGAGCTTACATTTTATCAGAGGAGGTGACACTAACAGAGAAACAAAGTACCTTTTCCTGCTTCTCCCCTAATTGCCATGCATTTTGGCAGACTAGAACCCCAGGGGGCAGCTGTGTCTCCCCTTGAGGTTTAGGGGTAATCCTGAGGGGTTGTAGTTACTAATATTAAGGTTCATGAGCCTTGATCCTAGGTGCTCCCCGCTGATTATCAATCAGCCAGCTAGAGTTAGCTTTGACAAAGAGAATGCTTAATGAAATAGTCTATGAAGAGGAAGTGATAGGAAGTTTTCGTCCTAAGGAAGGGCATTGTTTCCCACACAAAAGGTCCCTGGGGAAAGTGGGTTCAAACTTAGATAGCACATGTAGCCAGGGGGTCACTCATGACTTGGGCTATTCTAAGTCCTTTGTCCCTTTGTGGACTTCTCATGAAGTTTCCCTTGGGTGTGACTCTCTGTTGGGCTTGGAGGATCAGTGTCCTTGTAGCATCCTGAAGCTGCCAATTTTGAGTCTGACTAACTTCTTATCCTGTCTTTCAGCTTCCAGTGCAGACATTGCCAACAACCCCTGGTGCTCTGGGGCCAGGGCTATTGCAGTGGAAGGGAAGGCCAGGTCTTCGGACCTTTTGAAATCCAATAGGTTGTTCTCTGGTCAAAGGGAGATGGAAGGACTGTTGATGTGTGGGGAAGAAGTCTATTTCCTTGGCCACCACTAGACTGGCTTGCCACAGGTAAGTTCCAGCTAGAATCTTCTGTTGTACATAGGCCCAGAGATATGTTTGATTCTTCCAACCAGTTCAAATATATTTCTTGTGTGACTGATTTCTGATTTTATTCAGTGACCAAGCACTTCATCCAGAATGATTAAGTCTGTACCTGGTTTACAGCTTTGATATGACTTTGCTATGAATTGACTGATTGATTCAATTTAGAAGTCTTGGCCTTCTATTCCATATTAATTAGGTTGAGAGTTTCCATTCCCACCCTTACATAAGCATTTACAAACTCAAGGCCAGAAGTGATACTGTAGTAGACCAGACTTTCAGGGGTCCCCTAACCCCATTAAGGAAATGCTCCCTTCTTCTATGAGGTCACTAAGCAGATATGCAGGGAGAGTATAATCTTGTTGGATGGATGCTTTCATTGATTCTATGAATAACTAAAGAAAGTACAGGGTAGTTAATTCGCAAGTCTTGTTTGTGACTCCCTGTTTGTGCCTCTGGACACGGTCCTAGAATTAAGTCTTAATGAATAAATAGCCTTGGGCTAGGGTAGGGAGTGGTCAGGACTAAAGGAGGGTCCTTGCATTTCAATAACCTAAGAATCTCTGCTATAGGGTATATAAACCTTGTGATTTTCTTGTATCTTGGCTTTGTATGAAATGGTTCTGTAATAAACAGACTATGGAATACATCCCCGTCTCTCTTTTATTCAGCTGGTTGCTGGGCCATACAACTGTGCTGGTCATAGTATTATAAAGGATATTACATTTAGAACTGGAAGGTATCTTAAAGTTAATCTAGTTCAAACCCCTCATATTACAGATACAGAAACTGAGGAGGCCCAGAGGCTGTGACTTGTCTAAAACTAATGAGGTATTAAGTAGGAGAACTGTTGTTTAAATTGGGGGCCTTATTGATTCCAAACTCAGTGTTTTCTATGAGAGGCAAAAGGCAAGATGATCTAGACTAAAGCCAATTCTCAATCCAGAGTTTTCTGCTCTGTCAGGCTATTTATTTATTTCCCAACCAAATGCAAACATTCTCTTCCTCGTCTTCCCCCCTATCTCTTTCCCCCTTCCCATCCCATGTCTCCCTCTCTAAGAACTCTGGGATTTCTCATGAAACAGGGGCTTTATTTTTCCATTTGGATATGTACGCATGTCAACTTCAGGCAAAATCTCTAGTGCCAGACTAGGGGATAGGTATACCCTGGCAGAAAGTGGCACCTCCCGGTAGAGGCAAAATGGGCCCTGAGCCCTGATTGCTGAACATTAAATACAGCCAGGGAGAACACTAATGTGTATTTTACTCTGATTTCTATCCCCCAGGAACTGCTAAAATCATTACCTGTAAGTTAATGGAATCATGGGAGCAGTCACCCCTGATCTGGCTTACCTTTTCTTTCCCAAGATGGAACCATATCCTGGGTCAATGCCAATCTAAGGGTTAAGAACCATTTCTTTCAATTAGGTACTTTTTAGCCTCTGAGGATGTCTAAAGTAAAACTTCTCTCAGCAATTCCTTCCTAATATGATCCCTGTGGCCTAGAGCAGGTGGGCCAGGCCCTTAGTGCCTGGTGCCAACTTACTTGTTGGGGAATAATTGCCTTTTGTTGTTGGCAGGGATGTCCTATTTGTCTCAGAGCTTTCCCCAGTGACAGTCTATAGTATCTCCTTTTGCTGAGCTGCCAAAGCATTATGTACAATATTGCCCTTGATTAGCCTATATCTTGTCTTATAAAGATCAGTTATCTCCCCATGTAGATAGAAAGTATCATAAAGGCAAGGGTGTGCCTATTATTTATCGCATTCTCAGAGCAGCTAGGTGGCAAAGTTGATAGAGCACTGGGCCTGGATTCAGGAAGACTCATCTTCCTGACTTCAAATCTGGCCTCAGATACTTACTAGGTTTGTGACCCTGGGCAAATTACTTCATCCTGTTTGCTTCAGTTCTTCACCTATAAAAATGAGTTGAAAAGGAAATAGCAAACCACTCCAGTATCTTTGGGAAGAAAAGCCTAAATGGCATCACTAAGATTCAGACTGAAAGGGTGGCTAGGTGGTGCAGTGAATAGAACACTGGCCCTGGAGTCAGGAGGACCTGAGTTCAAATCTAGCCTCAGACACGACACAAAAACTAGCCTGTGACCTTGGGCAAGTCACTTAACCCCAATTGCCCTCCAAAAGGCAAAAAAAAAAAAAAAGATTCAGACTGAAAAAAAAAAAGACTGAACAAAAACAACCCCTGAGAAGAAAAAAGTAACCCTGCTTGGTGGACAATCAGTGAGGAGGTGGGTTGAGAGCTCTTAACTCTGCTTGATTGTGGGTTGGTGGAGATGAGGGTGAAGAGAAATCAACTGAGGAGTGAAAAATGACTCAAAACCAACAAAGTCCTCATCTCTCAGACCATCTCTCTTGAATTCATAAGAGCAATCATCAATAGAATGCCTCCCACCAGCAAAAGCAGGTCTCCTTCCTTTGCCTTCCCCTCCCCCACTCCCCTGGAGGCTCTTTATTTTCTGAGACCACAGAGGTCACCTTTCCCTCATTGCTAGCCCTTGACTTGACCCTGACACCTCATATTCTCCTCTCTATTCCCCTACTGCCTTCCTCTCCCTTTATGTACCCCTACCCCCAAGTAGTAATGTAGTTCCACAAAACACCTCTGATTCACCTGTAGGCAGGGTGTGGCTAGACTCTGGCCATAATTCTGCCTCTTCATTATCACAGACTTACTGGTCACTGTGTTGCTGTGGCAGTCCTGACCTGCTGCATTCACAACTAATCTCTTCAGTTCTGGTTACTACAGGATTCAGGCAATGACCAGTAAGAGGAGAACAGGGAGAAGTTGGCAGAGGAGGCCCCAGTGTCTCAGGAGGGGTTCAGGGAGTCATGGGAATGACTTTGACAGGGGAATGCATCTTCATCCAGATCTTTCTGACTGGTTTTTGTCCTTCATGAGCTGGGTCACCCTAAACACTAAAGGAGAGGTACAAGGACAGGGGCTCCTTTGCCCAGGTTAGGGACTTGCCTAGATTGGATTCAGTTTATACTCTAAACAGAAGTTAGGTCTTCTGGTTGGGTGGGGATCCATCCAAGAGTGGTCAAGGTGGAGACCTGCATCCCCGGCCATCTCCAGTCATCCTGATCTACTTCTTGCTACTGGACCCAGATGGCTCCAGAGGAGAAAGTGAGGCAGGTGACTTTGCCAGCCCTCCCTCACTTAAATCCAATTCACTTGCAAGTCTTAGCATAACCTTCCTGAGATCATGTTCCTCTAGGACAGTGGTTCTCAACCTGTGGGTCACGGCCCCTTTGGGGGTTGAATGACCCTTTCACAGGAGTCGCCTAAGACCATCAGAAAACACATATTTCTGATGGTCTTAGGAACCAAGACACAGCTCCTCTATCTGTCTCCAGGCAGGTCTGCTCACATGCAGATACGCCCACATACGAGTATTAAAGGGTCGTGGCATTAGGAAGGTTGAGAATCACTGCTCTAGGAGAACAAAGGACAAAACCACAACCCAATATTGAAGAGCATGTTTCTTGAGGGCTAAGAGTGACCTTATCAGTTATGTCATTCAGAGACTGACTTTAACAAGAGTTGGCACTTAATGAGGAAATTGAGGAGAAAAGTATGAACCCAAATCTAATAATTGGTTATTAATGCGATAGTGTAATGACAATTGCTCTCCCTCATCTAGTTTCAGTCTTCGAGTGCCGTTTGTTCTTTTCATCTTTGTCTGAACTCTATACATGAAGTGGACATTGATATTGAAATGACAAGTCTTAACAGAGTGACCACAGAGTCCGAATAAAAAGTTTTAGGAGCTTTTATTCGCCAGCTGGCGGCTGTCCTTCTTGGACCAATCTGAAGGAATCAGCAGCTAGCTCAGGGGTGCAGAATCATTTATATAGTATAATTCCACTGTTCGGAGGTGCAAGAAAGTTGCTGAGGCAAGGGGGTTGTGATTACAGGGCATGACGACGGAACAAGAAGAAGAATGAAGAATAGGCAAGGGGGGAGAGTTTGTGATTACATCTGTAGGTACGGGGTTGTAGGGTAAGCAGGGAGGGGCACAGCGCCTGATGACAAATTACTCTAGACTAATTTCTTGATTCCTGTCTTAAGTCCATGAAGTTTCTAGTTAACTAGTTCCTGGCCACTTCAATATCGATAGCCTAACAAAAGAATCTTAAGGGATCCTTCAAGAACTGAAAAAATAAGCCTTTCTGTCTCCTCATACTGACAGACAGACAGATAGACACACACACACACACACACACACACACACACACACACACACACAGAGTGAGAACACTCAAGCAGGAAACTTGATTTAAAAGTTTCTTGACAATTAAAACAATTTAATATGTGAAAGCCTCATTCCAACTTGAAACTTCATAGACAACTGCTAAAACATATCTAAATGCTATGTAAGGCATTTTAATAAATAGGAATTTGTGGATATGCAAATGGATCTTAAAGAAGTTCAGCAGTTCCCTATAATCTCCTAAATTTAAAATATTTAATTTAGAAATGTTATCTTGTTTTCTCTTTTATTTTTCACTGGTACAACAGAAGTTCTAAGATTGTTAATACAATAATAGCAATTATGAGTCCTTGAGTCCTTTATGTATATTCTTTTACCTAATGGATAACCTTTGGAAGCCAATAACCTATCCTAATTTTCAAGTGGGAATAGCCTAATGTTGTTTTTTTTCTAAAGTGAAGTTTACTAATCCATTAACAATCAAAGCTTTTACATTATATCATTTTTTTCAATCACATCTTTACCATATCTCCCCTTTGAGAAGGATGTATGTCATCTTTAGATCACTCAGAAAAGATATGAAATTGTATGCTTGAATATGTAACCTTAAGCCAATGAGTATGAATTGTCAAGTCTAGGGACTGAGGTTTCTCAGTTATCTAAATTAAGTGGTTAAAATAAGTAATGATCATATTATGTTGTTGTTCAGTCCCTTTTCAATCATGTCCAGACTCTTTGTGACTCTATTTGGGGTTTTCTTGGCCAAGATCCTGGAATGGTTTGTCATTTCCTTCTGCAGCTCAATTTACATATGAGGAAACTGAGGCAAACAATGTTGATGAGGTGCAGGCTCTGGGAGCCCCCTTGAGTTCTCCTTGAATCTTTGAGGTACAGGGTCTGGGAAACCCCTTGAAGTCTGATTGAATCTTCCCACTTGATGAGGCATTTGCAGAGGCCATAAGTATTTCATTGTGGCTGGGCCCAAACCTCTGTTACTAGCCTGGCCCTCCATGGTCCATCTGCTTCTCACACTTGAGCCTATCAAAATATCAATCCACTCTTGCATTTACCTCATTAACTCCTCCTGAAGAACCTCCCCAAACTGATTACTGGAGTCTGACCTCATTGACTCTTCCTGAAGACCCTCCCCAAACTCCTCCTCTAGACCACCCCTAGATTCCTCTGTATATAAGACCCCATCTTCCCTCCATGTGGTGTGAGAGCGCCACAGAATGCCCTAGCACAGACTTGCTCTGTGAGAGCGCCATAGAGGTTTTTTTAGCACAGACTTGCTCTGTGTCCAGTACAGGCGAACTTTTAATCAACTTTACTTTTCTTTGGCTAAGAAGACTTGAGTGGAATTCTTTCCACAGGACCTGGCATGTTGGTATTTTGGGGTCTCAGGCACCCCTAGCCCTCTTAGTGGGTAATCCTATGGCCTCTGCAAATGCCTCATCAAGTGGGAAGATTCAATCAGACTTCAAGGGTTTTCCCAGACCCTGTACCTCAAAGATTCAAGGAGGACTCAAGGGGGGTCCCAGAGCCTGCAGCTCATCAGTGTGAAGTGACTTTCCCACGATCACATAGCTGATGGGTGATGGGATTTGAGGTAGACCCCTGAACTGGGTCCCTGGCATTCATCTGGGGCAGCAGCCCTTCCCAGTTAATAATCCTTCCAACTGCCCTTTCATTGTGGCCCTTATGGTCTGTACCTGGCCCCACCCTAGACCATCATTCCTTAATCCCATCTAGACCCCTTCTCCTTACCTCCTCTAGGACAACTGAAATAATGGGCATTGTACTAGTGTACTGGAAACTAGTCACTGCTGCCAAGTTACTATGAGTGAACACATGATTTGCCATTCCGCTTTACTGGTTTTACATAGCATCCCTCTAGGAAGGGGTGGCCAAAGTGCTTGCAAATTCATTTGCAAATCCAACAGTAGTGCAACCTCTGTACTTGCCAACGAGAGTCTAGGAAAGGGCAGCAGCTTGTGCTTTTGAAGAGGTTACCCATAATGAGGGTTAGGGTTGCTCTGGAGACCCCAAAATACCAACATGCGGTCCAGCCAAATGAATTCAACTCAAGTCTTCTCAGCCAAATAAAAGCAAAGTTTATTGAAAGTTCACCATATGGCGTAGACTCTTAGGAAGCCTAGGTATCTGTAAGGCTTGCATTGGGCAAGCAGGACAGAGTAAGCGTGTCACAGAGTAAGCCTTTGCTAGGTCATTCTATGCTGCTCTCACCAGAGCATGGAGGGAAGATGGGGTCTTATATACAGAGGAATCTAGGGGTGGTCTAGAGGAGGAGTTTGGGGAGGGTCTTCAGGAGGAGTTAATGAGATCAGTGAGTGATTAAGGGTGAGAAGTTGCTGGAAGCTACCTGGAGCCAACAGACAGTGGTGACTAGGCCAGTTCAAAGGTGGATTGGTACTTTGATAGGCTTAAGGGTAGGAAGTAGGTGAACAATGGAGGGCTAGGCTAGTAACAGAGGTTTGGGCCTAGCCACAATGAAAGCTTATGGCCTTTGCAACTGCCTCATCAAATGGGAAGATTTAATCAAAGCCTGTACCTCAAAGATTCAATGAGAGCTCTAGGGGGCACCCAGAGCCTGCACCTCATCACTTTGATCCCTTACAGAAATGTGATTGTGAACTTCTCTCTGAGATGACAGTAGGCCATTTGGAAATGTGCACCTATTGGGATTGTCTTGCTCTTCGGGATTGTCTTGCTCTTCTGGTGAACACACACCCTTCAAAGCAACAAGAAGTTAGAAATCATGACCTGAATGCATTCAAACATATTTTTGCCTTGAGTGCTGCAATAACCTCTTAAGATCAGCTACACCTGAAAGTCAGTCAACCTGATGTGGTTAGGGTTGCTTGAGACCCCAAAATACCAACATGCTAGGTCCTGCCGAATGAATTCTACTCAAGTCTTCTCTCAGCCAAAGAAAAGTAAAGTTTATTAAAAGTTCACCTGTATTGGACACAGAGCAAGTCTGTGCTAGAAAATTCTATGGTACTTTCACACATGGGGGCAAGATGGGATCTTCTATACAGAAAGGTTGTGGGAGGAATCTAGGGGTGGTCTGGAGGAGTTTGGGGAGGGTCTTCAGGAGGAGTCAATGAGATCAATGAATGATAAAGGGTAGGAAGTTTCTGGAGGCTACCTGGAGCCAATAGACAATGGTGGGTAGGTCAGTTCAAGGGTGGACTGATATTTTGATGGGCTTAAGGGTGGGAAGTAGATGGACAATGGAGGGCTAGGTTAGTAACAGAGGTCTGGGCAGAGCTACAATGAAAGCTTATGGCCTCTGCAAATGCCTTATCAAATGGGAAGATTCAGAGTTCAAGGGTGTTCACAGAGCCTGTACCTCAAAGATTCAAGGAGAGCTCAAAGGGGTTCCCAGAGTCTGCACCTCATCAAACCCACTTTCCCCAGCTGCATCTAATCTTAAAGTTTTCCAACTGCCCTGACTTCCCTCCCCCTTTCAAGGCTCAATAAAAATGGTCTTTTCCATCCCAGCTATAGTTGCTGACCCAATTGAGGAGCCATGGATAATAATAGCCCAGGCCAGGCCATCAATACCTCCCTTAGTTCATGAGTCACTGACCTTACCTGAGACTATTTCCTGGCGCTTAAAATCTTCCACTTGGGAGTAGGAAAGGCAGCCCCAAAGCTAACCTATGTCTTCTCTGGAGAATGGGGGAGGGGAAGGGAATAAATATTTATTTAGCATCTACTACATACCAGGCAGTGTGCTAGGCACTAGACAAACACAACATACTTCAAATTGAGAGAAGCCGACTTAATTTCCCTTCCCAGGACAATGAATTGCCTGGGACTGACTAGACATTGTCACTCTCAGCCTCTATTTCCTAAATGCCCCACCTGCAGCTTGGTCACTCCCTCTGACTTAGTACCCTACATAAAACCTGTTCCCACTTCCTCCAGGGGTACCCCAGCACTTGCTGCGTGGCACCCTCAGCTGCAACTCACTTGTCTGAATTAAAGACTCCCATTTTGCTATATTGGCTGTTTTCTCTTGAATTCAGGCTGACACATTTAAAGCTATGATTTCATTTGATCTTCATAACACTGCTAAAAATACATTCTACTATTATCCTCACTTTAAAGTGGAGGAAACTGAGGCAAAAAAATAAAAGTTAAATAGTTTGCCCAAGGCCACCTAGCAAGTTAGCTCTTTTCATTGCAAAAAAAGATTGGAGCCTTCCTTGGTCTAAGTCCCTTATCCTTTTGTTTAGGAGAGTGGTGTGGATAATTGATCTAGGGTATAAACCCTCCTCTTCATTGTTTCTGGAGAATGAACTCTTTGATGCATTCCAAAGGGTTTCAGAGTTAACTGTTACTCGAAGGTGAGGATAAGTAGAAAGTTGAGAGGGTAGCCAAATACTGGGGGGTGGGGAGGTTGATTGAAGAGAGGGAACTAAGGGATTTTTCTACTTTGCCCCTCTTGAAGAGGATGAAATTCCCACCTTCATTATGTAAGGGAGTAAAGGAGGAAAAGTAGCATAAATGGTCAGTAGTGGGTCAGTTTGAGAAGTTTCTGCTTAGTCTTCATTATAGCAGCAGCTGCCTCCTGACCTAGACACCTTCTAACAGCACATCTAAGGTACATTTTTTTTTGCTGGAGAAATGCCCTTTTTTTCTTGCAGATCAGTGAAAACTGAGAGATCACCATTTGAGGGACTTGGAGGCAATAGTGATTTAGAGTTTTCATCGGTGGTTGTGACATGGTCATATTGAGGACTATGGTCTGGTCAAATTTTTTTTATCTTGCTGGAACCTCAGTTTCCTCATCTGTTAAACAGGGTTTTTAGTACCAGCAATATCTTTATGCACATAAATTAATATCAAGTATGAATATCCAGAGATTGGCAGTAAGTTAGCTTGATGTACTATTTAGATCAAGTCCACTAATGGAAGCAGTGTCTTGTTTCTGATCCGTGGTTATGATGGTTAGGACTGTCTTGGCTAGGGAAAAGGGTATGAAGAGGTCTTGAGCTAGAAAGCCAAAGACACTGGAATCATCCAGAACTGATTGCTTTGCTTAGTAAGACCTACCTATCCACTCAGTAGGCAGTCAGTCAGTCAAGATTTACTTTTCGTTGGCTTTGTGCCAAGCACTCTGCCAAGTGAAAGGAATTTGGGTGAAGAATCAACCCAAGAAGACTGAAAAGCCAGACACCTTAGAGGAGAACTAGAAGAGAACATTGTCATCAAAACCCAGGCAGGATCACGTGGGAGTTTTTGAAAGATACTACAGTAACGTGCCTGTTTGTAGGCAGAAAGCAAGGAGCCAGTTGAGAAGGAAAGGTTGAAGATTAGAAAGAGTGGGGATAATAGAGCGGATGAATCTGCTGCAGAAGAAAAAAGTGTTGAGATTAAGGATGGATGTAGAGGCATTTCCCTCTGCAAGTAGGAGGACCACCTGAGAGAGTAGGGGTGAAGGAGATGAGGGGAAGACATTGGGTTTGAGAGAAGAGAAGAAGAGAGCTCTCTCCAAGGATTCAGTCAAGTATGAAGTGAAGTCTTGAGCTTTGGGTATAGGAAGATTGAGGCCTGAAGAAGAAGGAAGATGTTTGGAATAACCACTGTGTTGAGTGGGACAGTACATCAATTGGGGAGACATAAAAAGATTGCCTTTTTGCAGTGAGAGACTGATTGAGATTATGTAAGATCAAGTTATGAGGGACCCAGTCAACTCAGTTTCATGATTTACTCTAGCTTCATTTGATACCACAAGAAGAGGAGCAAAACTGGGAGACTTGGTGAGAGAAAGCCTAGGTTGTGGTTTGACAAGGCATTGAACTACAATAGGACAAAGAGGTAAGGCCTTCAAACCCACAGGATTAGTACTAGAAGTACTTGAACTTCTATGGTCCTTGAGGTGAGCGGACAATCTCTGTTCAGTTGTTGAAAACCTTCCTGAGCTCCTCTACAAAGGCCTGTTTTTTGCCTTCAAAGATTTGATATTTCCCAAGGTGATAGTCTAGAGATCATGAAGCTCATCATGGCCAAAAGGACTAGGACTTCCTGGGGTCTCTTTTTCCTCCAAATTAGTGGATCCAAGAACATATGAACTTGAGCCAGGAAACTAGGAGAATCAGCTGGCAAAGTACAGATGTGTATAAGAAGTTATATAATCATGACAGCAGGAGACTCTCTCTAATACTGACTCCTGGATCATAACATCATAGAGTCAAGCACACCAAGAGTTCCAAAAAATGTTTGAAGTTTATCTAGTCTAATCTCTGTGATTTTGCTGATAAGGAAACTGAGGGAGTGGGGGGAAGGGGAATGAGAACGTGGAGAGGGACAGAAAAGAGGAGGAGGGTGGTGGAAGTTGCTTAAGATGACACAGCAAAGGCAGAGTTAGATTCAAAACAAGTTCCTCTGTGTGAGTTCTTTCAAGGGTCTTTCAGGTTTGCTAGATATTTCACCGACCTAAGTGAATTCATTGGCAGGCAAACATTCCACAGAGCAGAAGTTTTTTTTGGGGACTGGGGATGGAGGAGAGAAGTTCTGTATAGGGGAACTTCCGGCAACATCTTTCTTGTCAATCTCTCTCTAAGAGTGACTATAAAGAAGCCCCGAAGGAAAATATGATAAAAGACTTTCTTAAAGCTTAAACATGTTAAGCAGTTCAAAAGTAATGATACTTATTTTTAGTTCCTATGCCATTCCCCACAGAATCTGTTGAAATTTTGAGACTGATTTTGCTCTTTCAGATAATTCATTTTCATTTATAATTGCTAGATGGACAGAACACCTAGCCAATAGTCAGAGACCTGATTTCAAATCCCATCTCAATCACCTTAACTTTGTTTTTCTTAGTTTCCTAAAGTACAAAATAAGAGTAATATCAGCTCCTGTTTCCTAGAGTTATTGTGAGGATCAAATGAGATGATAATTGTAAAGCACTTAGCATAGTGCCTGGCACAAAGTAAGCACTGTATAATGCTTATTGTTGTGATTGCTTTTTTATTATTATAAACTCTTAGAAAGAGGAGTGTACAGTGATTGCTTTACTTTCTCAACCTGGAAACCATGTTTGAGATAACCAGCAGAAAAAATGCAGAGAAATGATCCCCATCTCTTTGACTGGACATCAAGGTGCACAGGAAGGGGAAACAGTCTGGCTACCAAAAAAGAGGAAAGCATTAGCTGGGACCTCCTCCCCGCCCCGTCCCCTCCCCAAGGGTGAGGGGAAAAAGAGGTTAGCCAGGTTTCTTGCTATTTTGCTCAAATGGGACTTTGACACTAACTCCTTCCTCTGTGGGTGCAATCAGAGAAACTGGACTACATGGTCAGCATCATGGTGGAGAAGGTACCAAAACATTCTGTGCACATTCTTGTGTTCAGATCATTGAAGAATACCCATGACATGTTTGTAATTGATCATGCAAAGCCATTAGAGTTGGATGAAGAGAGTCACAAGTTAAAGATGTCGGCCAAAATTCATACAGAGTATGGTCCTGTGTTGCACATGGCCATCATGAAAGACAATCTTAAAGACAGACTCTCAGAGTGCAGTGGATGCAGGTGGTCAGAACCAATATTCTGCCAATCAAGAATAAGAACTTGATTATTTACTGATTAGCCCACATCTATATCCACCAGGTTCTAGTGTGGGTTTGACCAGATTCAAAGACTGCCAAGTGAATCTGATGTGGCCCTATTTCCTTCGCTGTTCAGGAAGAAGGCAAATCCTGTTTTAGCTAGTGTGGGTGATTGTAACAACAACGCAATATTCAAAATGCCCACGGTGACTACAAATATGCTGGTATAGTTGTGAATCACAAAATGTAATAGGCTCTCCACATGGGGGATAGAGCCAAATCACTTATTCAAATACCAGAAAGCCGAGTCCCCAAAGCAGAAAGCCCAAGTCATTACAGTAGCCTCAAAATTGGTACACATAGTTAATGCAATGAACACCCACATTCTCAGGCCTTTAAAACAAAACAGGTTCCCTCAGGCAAAGATCCTCCTCCCCTCAATCACAGCAGCTGCTCAGCCTCTGCTCTGCTTGCTGCTTGCTCCCAGCAGTTCTTGTTCCCGGCAGTTCTCAGAAGAAATCCTCAGCAGAAGTTCTGGCTGGCTCTCAGAAGAAGTTCATGCTGGCCCTACTGCTGCTGCTTGTGCCTCCACCCACTGCTGCTCAGCCACTTGCAGTCACCATGCTGGCTTCAGCCCTGCCTCTACTTGGCTCCAGCTCCTCCCTGCCCCACTCCCTCCTGCCACATCAGCAAGTTCATCCCACTGGGGGAATCACAAATTCCAGGTTTTAATATGTGACACAATTATAAACTTGAAACCAAGCGCCAAGCACCCACTAGCTTTCTAATACAAGGGGCATGGAAGATCTTCAAATCCCATTACCATTACAGTGATATTTACCAACAAGCACCTGGGCTAGCTATGGCTATGATGGAAGCTGGCAGCAGCAAGAATGCTGCAGTGATGGCCAGAAAGTCCCCTGTGATGTCTAAACTACAGTGGCACCCAACATGATAACTACACAGAGTTATTAGTGGACATCTAGGCTGAGTGTGAAGTGTTGGTGTAGAATGTGGCAAATGGTGGTTTGTTATAGTTTCTGCTGATAGGACCATAAAGATCTGGGACCTGGCTAGTAGCAAATTAAAACTCATTGACTGGACACATCAGTACTGTAAGAGGGGTGATAGTAAGTGCAAGGAGTCCATACTTCTCCTGTGGTGAAGATAAGCAGGTGAAGTAAGAGGGGTGATAGTAAGTGCAAGGAGTCCATACTTCTCCTGTGGTGAAGATAAGCAGGTGAAGTAAGAGGGGTGATAGTAAGTGCAAGGAGTCCATACTTCTCCTGTGGTGAAGATAAGCAGGTGAAGTACTGGGATCTTGAGTACAATAAGGTTTTCAGACATTATCTGAAGTCTATGATTTGGATTTGCACCTAACAATTGATGTGCTGGTGACTTGTAGGTATTCAACTGTAAGGATATGGGACATGAGGACACGAGCCAGTGTACTCACATTGGGGGAGCAGACAAATGCAGGGGCTGCAGTAAAGCGTCAAGCTGCAGAACCACAGATCATTAGAGGAAGCCATGATGCAACCATAAGACTAGGGGACTTAGTGGCTGGAAAAACACGGGTCATGTTAACAACTCAGAAAAAATCCCCGAGAGCAGTGGTTGTGCATCCAAGACGTTACACATCTGCATCTGATTCTCCAGATAATATTAAACAGTGGAAATTCCCTGATGGAAACTTCCTTCAAAACCTCTCTGATCATGATGCTATAATTAACCACATTAGTTGTGAATTCAGATGGAGCACTGGTATCTGGAGCAAACAATGGCACTATGCATCTTTGGGACTGGAGAACTGCATACAATTTCCAATGAGTGCATGCAGTTGTGCAGCCTAGATCTTTGGAAAGTGAATCAGGAATATTTGCATGTGCTTTTGACCAGTCTGGAAGTTGATTACTTGCTGCAGAAGCTGATAAAACCATTAAAGTATATAGAGAAGATGATTCAACTCAGCTCAGTGATGATGGAACTCATCCAGTCAGCTGGAAACTTGAAATGATCAAGAGAAGATTTTAAGGTGGTGAAGTCTCCATTATTGGGCCACTGTTTTATTTTGGCTTTTATGAGTTCATTCAATCACATTATGCTCTGTATAGGACTATGAAGCAGAAACTCAGCAGAAGTCATTGCAGCATCATCACATTTTACAATAAACACCCCTCTTCTTAAAAAACAAAAGCATTGTCATTATTTGCTTATCCTGTATCACCAGGCTCATGATCTTCTAGTTAGGGAGTGTTTTGATGGTATGGCAGACTTCACTCAGGTTACTACAGAATAAATTAACCAGTTAGATTCCCCATTTCGCTCTGCCTGAGGTAGGGGAGAGGATAGAAAGAGGAAAGGGTCATGTTGTTTTCTATTGCCTCACACACACAAAAATGCTACCCAATACAACATTCCCCCAAAGCTTACAAGACAACCCTTTAAAACAGGGGTTCTTAACCTTTTTTGGGTCACAGAACCCATTAGCAGTCTGGTAAAGCCTATGGACCCTTTCTCTGAATGTTTTTAAGTGTATAAAATAAATGAGATTAAAAAGGAAACCAGTTATATTGAAATAACATGACCAATTTGTTTTAAAAGTTCAGAGACCTCGGGTTAAGAATCTCTTCAGTGTAGCATAAGAAAGGGCTTGCTTGGGGGAGGGGTGAGAGGGAAAGGGATGGGAAGGATTTCTATGGAAGTTGTCATGGAAAAACTGACAGATATTGAATGGCTGTGTGGTCTCTAGGCAGATCACTTAACCATCCTCAGCCTCTTTCCTTCTGTATAAAATGGGGAAAGTAGTATCTACTTCACAGGGTGGTTATTGCAGTATTTTACTGCCCATTTAATTATATCTACTTTCTGAGAGGTTAAGGATCAAATATGTTCTTAATTCAAAACAATATTTAAAGATCTAGTTGTGGGTATAGGGCCTTCATATTTAGAGTTTGTCTTATTGGCAAGTGTTGGAAGGAATTTCTTATGGAAGAGTGACCTATGACCCACTTGGTGATGAAGGGCATAGGCGGGCTTAAGGGCCAGCAGGATGTCTTCCTACCTTTGAGCTGCCAGCTGTCATACTTCTTCATTCACATAAGCCTCGTGAACGTTATAGAGGGGATTCATACTTCAGATAGAGATGGCATTCACCTCTGAGGTCCCTTAGAACTGGGCACAAAAGTAGTCTGTACTCAGTGTTAGTAATAATCTGTACAATGTAGCACCCCCTCTGCACCCACTCCGGGGACCTACATTCCCCCTCGAAGGTTGGGGTGCTTAGAGGCCAACTGCTGATCTTTCTCATGGTTATGGCATTGTCAGAGTTATTAGGGAAATGAAGTATGACATTCAAAAATAATGAGAGTGTAGAGTGATATCTTATAGATGAATTTCTGAAGTGAAAGGTCACCTTAAATTCTGCAAACATTTGTGGACTTGGCAATTATTTTTCCCATCTTCTTTCTGACTGGATTCCATTTTATACATGAGAAAACAGGTGCTCAGAAGGTGACCCAATAAACATTTATTAAGTGAATATTACATCTGGAAGTGTGTTAGCCACTAGAGATGCAGCAGCAAAAATGAAGGAATCTTTGTTCTCAAGGAGCTTACATTCTATCAGGGGAAATAACACAAATGTCAACAAATGTAGTCTTTTCTTCCATCTCCTGTACATTTTGGTTAGGATGGAAGCCCAAGGAATAGCTGACTACTTCTCCATTTAAGGTCTGAAGGGTAACCTGAGGGGCTGTGGCTTCTAATATTAAGACTCATGAGCCCTGGTTCCCCACTAATTATCAATCAGCCAGCTAGAGTTGACTTTGACAAAGGAATACTTAATGAAGTTGTCTATGAAGAAGAGTTGGTAGGAAATTTTCTTTCTAAGCAAGAACACTCTCTCCCATACACAAGATCTCTAGGGAAAGTGGGTTCAAACTTAGAGAGCACATGTAACTAGAGGGTAACTCCAGCTTGGGCTTTTCCAAGTCGTTTTCTCCCTTTGTGGACTCCTCATGAAGTTCCCCTTGGGTGTGATTCTCTGCCAGGCTTGGAGGATCAGTGTCTTTGTAGTATCCTGATGCTGCCATTTTTGAGTCTGACTAACTTCTTATCCTATCTTTCAGCTTCCAGTGCAGACCAGCAGCCTCTGGTGCTCTGGGGCTAAGGCTACTGTTGTGGAAGGAAAGTCTAAGACTTCTCTGATCAGGGTGGAAGAGGGGCTATAAGGTGTGGAGGGAGAAGAAGAAGGTTATTCCCTTGACCTGACTAGACTGGCTTGCTTCTGCTATCGTAATATACATAAGACCAGAGATATGTCTGACTGTTTCAACCAATTCAAATGCATTTTTTGTGTGGCTGACCTCTGATTATATTCAATGATCAAACACTTTATCCAAAATGATTGAGTTCATACCTAGTTTATAGCTTTGATTGACTAAGTCCATTTAGAAGTCATGGCCATCTGCTCCATAATAATTAGGCTGGGGGTTTCCATCCCCAGTTTTCCATTAGTGACAAACTAGGCTAGAATCTAGACTAGAGTTAATTCTTAGTCCAAAGGTTTCTGCTCTGCCAGACTGGTTATTTTTTCTCAACAAAATGTAGAGGTTCTTTCCCTCCCCTGCAACACCCTTCTCCTCCCTCCCTCCCCCCCCCCAGCCCAATCACCACGTCTTCCTCTCTAAGAATTCTGGAATTTCTCGTGAGCCAGGGACTTTGCTTCTCCATTTGGATATGTGTGCATGTCAACTCCAGGTCCAAGCTTTTAGTGCCAGGCTGGGGGGCTAGGGACAGCCTGGCAGAAAGTGGCAATTCCCAGAAGCAGCAAAATGGGCCCTGAGTCTTGATTGCTGAATATAAAATAAGACCAGAGAGAACACTAATACGTATTTTACTCTAATGTCTGTGATTACTACCTGCCAGGAACTACTAACATCATAGTCTGTAAGTTAATGTTAGAGCCATGGGAGCATTACCCCTGAGCTGGCTTACCTTTTCCCTCCCAGGATGGAACCATGGCCTGGGTCAGTGCCAATCCAAAGACTAAGAGTCATTTCTTTCAGTGAATTACTGACTAGCCTCTGAGGACATCTCAAGTAAAGATCACTTCTCTCAGACAATTCCTGCTAATATGATCTCTGTGGCTTAGAGCCTGTGAGCCAGGACCTTAGTGGTGCCAACTTGCTTGTTGGGGAATAAATGACCACCTTTTGTTATTAACAGGGATGTCCTATTTGTCTCAGAGCTTTCCCTGGTGACAATCTGTAGTATCTCCCTTTACTTGAACAGTCAAAGCATTTAGTTTGGCCCTTGGTGATATCTTGCCTTCTAAAGTTTGGTTGACTCCCCCATTTAGATTGAAAACATATAGGCAGGGATGTCTTTTTTTATTTTCTTAGTAGAGACTTAGGTTTCCCTCTCCCTTCTGTTTTTGGTAGCTCCTGTATAGAGAATAGCCTAATTCTCATGTTGTGAACATCTGAGATACCCTTATTCTTTTTTTTTTTTTGATATGAGATTCTTTATTAAATTTTTTTGAGTTACATCTTTTCTCCCCGTCTTTCCCCCGCCCACTACCCCAAAACAGCCATCCCAGTATTTCCCCCCTCCCCC
>CM053582.1:131825583-131842416 GCA_028627135.1 Pseudochirops cupreus | reverse complement strand
AGTCGACTTTTAAAGGCCTTCTTCTCCTCATTGGTTTTTGGGCCTCTTTTGTCATTTGAGTTAATCTATTTTTTAAGATGTTAATTTCTTCAGTCAGGCTGTTGACTCTCTTTTCATGATTTTCTTGCATCATTCTTATTTCTCTTCCCAATTTTTCTTCCACTTCTCTCATTTGGTTTTCAAAATCTTTCTAAAGCTGATCTCTAGCTTTTAGACAATCTTCATGTTTCTTGGAAGCTTTTGGTGTGGGAGTTCTGACTGTGTTGTCTTCCTCCCGTTCCCTGCTTTAATCCTTCTTTTCTCCAAAGAAGGAATCTAGGTTTTGGTTACCGTTCTTACTTTGCTTCCTGTGCTTATTCATGGTTGGCCAGTCAGTGATTTTTTTAGCTCTGTGGAACTCTGCTTCCAGAGGGGAAAGCTGTGTCCCAAATCACTGGGGTTTTCCCAGCTGCTGAAGCTTTTAGGAGGCTGCTAGGGCCCTCCCCAGCTCTGGCTCACTGCAAAGGCATCCCAGGACCACCACCCAAGACTGCGATCCAGATCCAGACTGCTCAACGTGAGAGCACTTGGCCTCTGAACAATGGCTTGGCCCCCCTGCAGTCTGCAGCCTCAGAACTCTGAAGTGGCAATGTGGAAGTGGGTGCAGGATCTCCACTTCTTCTGCTTCCTTGCCCTGGAGGCAGTTTGGCCAGACCTGCTTTTCTCCCCCGATTTTTAGCTGAGTTCCACTGACCTTTCACTTAGTCCTTTTTTTTCTTTATGGCTTGATAATTCTGGAAACTGCCACAGCTGCTGCTGATCCACTCTTCTATTGCTCCAGCTGCAGCTCAGCTCATCCAGCTGCCCCCAGGGCCAAGACATGGTTTCAGGCTGGGCTGGTTTCTGCTTCCATTGCTGAGATGATCCCTTCTAGCCAAGCTGCCTTTAACAGAAAGTATATTTGCGTGCATTTTAGAGTTCTAGAATTTGTTTAGAGTCATATTTTATGGGTTTATTGAGGTGGCTACGTGGGAGCTGCAATACTTTTCTGCTCCTACACCACCATCTTGGCTCTGCCCCCAGTAGATATGCTCTCAAATATTTTATAGCTTCTGTAGGTATTTGAATATACATTCATTTTAGCTCTTGCTGTATATTTCATTGGTTATATAGAGGAATTATAATAGTTTATATGATTTTATCTTTTATTCTTCAATGTAGCAGAAGTTATTGTTTCAATTTCTTTTTGACTCTCTAGACATCAACCTAGTGGCTAGAGTTCTACAAGCACTCAATCTTACCAACTACATAAGGGATAATTTTGTTTTCTCTTTGCTTGTGCTCCTTCTCTCTAGTTCTTTTCTTATGACTCTAGCTAGCATTTCTAACAGTATATTTAACAGCAGTGGTGGTAACAGATGTTCTTGTATGGCAACTGATCTTACTGGAAATGAATTGCAAGTGTATCTAATGCTTGCTCTTTGATTTAAAGACAGTTTGCTATCTGAAGAAGAAGTTCACTGATTCCTATGATTTCTAGAATTTTTCATTAAAATCACATAACTTGATTTACTCAAAGGTTTTTCAGCATCTACTTATATTATCATACAATTTTTACTATCTATATTATTAACAAGGGTTATTATATTTATGATCTTCCATATGTGAAAACAACTCTGTTCATAGTGTATGATCTTATGACAAGGTTACAGCCATAAGAATAATATTTATCTATTTGTATCAATGTTCATTGGGATTAATGTCTTTCAATTGCTTTTTTCTCCCTGGTTTACTTATCAAGATCTTATTTATATTAGAGAAAGATATTGGAAGGCTGCTTTCTCTTATTACTGCAAACATTTTATGGATTATAGGAATGAATTGCACTATGAATGATTGATAAATTTCATTTGTCTCTCTATCTGGTCCTGAAGTTTAGTTTTACTTCAGAAGATCATTTGAGGCTTTTGGGGTTTCTTTTTATTGCTAATAGTTTACTGACATAGCTCATTAATTTGTTGTAGTCAAATTTGAGAATTATCTGGTCAAGGAGAAAATACTGCAGGCAAAAAATGCCAACAATTTAAATATCATGCAACCACAGTGAGGATTACACAGGACCTAGCAACTTCCACATTAAAGAGTCAGAAAGGTTAGAATACGGTACTCCAGAAGACAATGGAGCTTTGATTACAAGCAAGGATCGACTAACCAGCAAAATTAAGCATAATCTTTCCGGGGAGGAGATGGGCATTCAATGAATTAGGAGATTTCCAAACCTTCCCAAAGAAAAGACCAGAGTTTAACAGAAAATTAGATATTCAAATACAAGATTCCAGAGAGGTATAAAAAAGGTAAACAGGAAAGGAAAAAATATGTTATTCAAAAAGGGTCAAATGTTTACATCCCTACATGGGAAGTTGATACTTGTAACTCGTGAGGGTTTTATCTTTATTACAATACTTAGAAGGGGTACATATAGACAGAGGGTATGGATATAAATTCACATTGATGTGATGATTTAAAATTAATTAATCAAAGGCTGAAAAAAAGGATTATACTGAGAGAAGAGGAAAAGAGAATAGAGAAAATGGTAAACTACATCACATCAAGAGGTGCAAAAACCTATTACAGTAAAAGGAAAGAAGGGAGGAAGGCAGGCATTGTTTGAACCTTCTTATCATTGGACTTGGCTGAAAGAGGGAATAACATACAGACTTACAGGGACATAGAAATCTATCTTATCCTATAGGAAGTAGGAGGGGAAAGGACAAAGAAAAGGGAGGGCAAAATGAGGGAGGTGGTGGTCAGAATCAAAACACTAGTGAGGATGGAAAGGGAAACAGGAGAGAGAAGAGTATAAAGAGGTGGTAAAATAGGATGGATAGAAAGAAACAATTAAGAATCATAGCTGTGAATGTGAATGGAATGATTCTACCATGAAGCATAAGTGGAGAGCTTGATGGAATAATTGAGATGTAATAACTATTTGTAGAATTAAGATGGTCAAATAACAGGGCTTCAGGTTTTACAGTTTCTTCAGTTAAGTGTAGTCAGATCTTTTGGGTGTGGGTGTTTATTTTTATGCAGGCCTATGTGAGGCCAGTCCCTTTTCCAAGGTCCCTCTAAATGTGTACTGGATGCTACTGCTACATAACTACTGCTATAATAATGTCTGTTAGCAATGGCAAGCACCATTCCTTCCCCAAGGGGCTCAACCCCATCCCAGACCCATAGTATTTAGAGGTAACAGACATGAGATCCATCTAGCAACAAGCATTTGTTAAGCAGTTACTATTTGTTCGGCTCTATGGATTGATGCAATGTTCAGTTTTCAGCTGCAATAGCTGTGTAAGAAAACTGAGGCCCAAAGAAAATCAATAAGAGATTTAGAAAACATTAGTGAGCTCTTATGACTATAAACCTAATGTTCTTTCTACCGTACTATGCCACTCTCAAGCTCAGGGAAGTGATGCTGATAGAAAACCTCCCCTTTGTAATTCAGAGGCATGAAGGTCATATGAGGAAAAGCATAGCTGTGTGAATGTATGAGAGCATATTATGAATGTAATGTGTGCAATGTTGCAGGATATAAAACAACCACACGTAAATTATGTTTTTTATTTATAAATAAGAAACCCCAACAGTAAGAGATGGAAAAATTCCACTTAAAGCAACTGTAAACAATATCAATTATTTGGGAGTCTACTTGCTAAAGAAAACCCAGGAATTATATGAACACAATACCAAAATGTTTTTTCACACAAATGAAGTCAGATCTAAATAACTGGAAAGATATCACTTACTCATAGGTATATCAATATAATAATATAATATAAATATAATAATAAATAGTATAATAAAAATAATAGTTCTACCTAAGTTAATTGGCTTATTTAGTGCTATACCAGTCAAACTATCAAAAAATTACTCTGTACAGCTAGAAAAAATAATAACAAAATTCATCTAGAAGAACAAAACATTCAGAATATCAAGAGAATTGATTACAAGAAATGCAAGGGATGGTGGCCTAGCCACACCACATCTAAAACTGCATTACAAAGCAGTCATCATTAAAACTGCTTGGTACTGACTAAGAAAAACACTGGTGGATCAATAGAAAAGGTTAGGTACACAAGACACAGTAGGCCATGGGTATGTAATGTACTGTTTCACAAACCGAAAGACTCCATCTCTTGGGTTAAGAGCTCTGTTTAACAAAAGCTCTTGGAAAAAGAAGAAAATAGCATGGTAGAATCTAGATATAGACTAACATCTTACAGCGTATACAAAGATACATCAAAAGGAGTCCATGATTTAGACATGAAGGGTAAGACTAACGGAAATAAGACGAGCATGGAATAGTTTGCCTATTAAATCTAGGAAGAATGGAATAATTAGGGACCAAATCTCTCCATGAAGAGTGAGACAACATTATAAAAGACAAGATGGATAATTCTGATTATACTAAATTGAAAAGTTTTTTCACAATAAAAGTCAATACAATCAAGATTAGAAAGGAAGCAGAGCCTTTCCCCCAAGATGGCGCCGAAGGTGAAGAAGGAAGCCATTGTCCACCCCAAGATAGAAGCCAAGTCCAAGGCCTTGAAGGCCAAGAAAGCGGTGCTGAAGGGTGTCCATAGCCACAAAAAAAAGAAGATCAGACATCCCCCACCTTCCGGTAACCCAAGACACTAAGACTTCGAAGGCAGCCCAAATACCCTCGGAAAAGAGCCCCTCTGAGAAACAAGCTTGATTGCTATGCCATCCTTAAGTTTCCCTTGACCACCAAGTCTGCTGTGAAGAAGATTGAGGACAACAACACCCTAGTCTTCACTGTGGATGTCAAAGCCAACAAGCATCAGATCAAGCAGGCCATAAAGAAGTTGTATGACATCGATGTGGCCAAAGTCAACACATGGATCCAGAGAGAAGAAGACCTATGTCTGTCTTGCTCCGGACTACGATGCATTAGATGTTGCCAACAAAATTGGAATCATCTAACTTACTGTGTCCAGCTGTATTCCATTCCACCTACAATAAAAAGTTATCCAGAAAAAAAAAAAGAAGGGCAGCAGAAAACTGGGAAACCATTTTCACATTCAGTGTCTCTATCAAAGGCTAAATTTCTAAAATATATAGAGAACTGAGTCAAATTTATAAGAACACAAGTCATTCTCCAATTGAGAAAGGGTCAATTGATATGACCAGGCAGTTTTCATAGGAAGAAATTAAACTTATCTAGAGTCATATGAAAAAAAAGGCTCTAAATCACTGTTCATTTGAGAAATACAAATTAAAAGAACTTTGAGGTACCACAGCCCACCTATCAGATCAGCTAACATGACAAAACAGAAAAATTGTAAATGGTGGAAATGTAGAAAAACTGAAACACTATTGCATTGTTGGTGGAGTTGGGAATTGATCCAAATTGCTCTGGAGAGCAGTTGGAACTATGCCCAAAGTGCTATAAAATTGTACATACACTTAGACCCAGCAATACCACTTCCAGGTCTATATCCCAAAGAGATCATAAAAATGGGAAAAAAGGACCCACATATACAAAAATATTTATAGCAACAATTTTTGCGAGCGTCAAAAATGTGAAACTTAGGTGATAGCCATCAATTGGGGAATGACTGAACAAGTTCTACATGAACAAAATGGAATACTATTGATCCATAAGAAATGACAAGCACGTGGACTTCAGAAAAACCTGGAAAGACTTACATGAACTGATGCTAGGAGAAGTGAGCAGAACCAAAACAACTTTATACATAACAGCAACACTGTGCAATAACCATCTTTGATGGACTTAACTCCTCTCAGCCATACAAGGATCTAATATACTTCTAAAAAGACTCATGATGCAAAATGTTATCCACATCTAGAGAAAGAACTATGGATTTTGAATGCAGATCAAAGCATATTATTTTCTCTTTTCTTTTTTTTTTTTTGGTTCTTCTTCCTCATGGTTTTTTCCCCTTTGGTTCTAATTCTTCGTTACAACATGATTAATGTTGAAATATATTTAAAATGATTATATATGGAATGCCTGTGTCTGATGGCATGACAACTTCAGGAGGAGTGAGCTGAGGGAGGGGGAGAAAATTTAGAAATCAAATTCTTATGCAAGTGAATGTTGAAAACTAAAAATACAGAAAACTTTAAAAAAAACATGAGTTTAAAAAAGAAGAAATGGTTTAGTGTTTTTGTTGATCTGGGCATTTTGTCTTTTTTCAGCTATACCTGTGTTACCTCTAAATTATCAGTTCACTAACATGTAATTGGGCAAAATAGTTTCTACTAGATATGAACAATTTCTAATTTTTTGGCATAGTTCTAAATGGATACCAAGGATAGTTAGGCCAATTCGCCATTCTGCCAATGAGCACTAGTGTTCCTAAACTCACAAAGTATCTCCAAGATTAACTGTTGTCATTTTTGTCATCTTTACTAATTTGGAGAATAAAAAATACCACTTGAGTAGTTTTAATTTATATTTCTCTTCCTATTAGTGATTTGGATCAAGTTTTCATGTGATCATTTCTTCTTTGCCATTTTTCTTATTCCTCTCTATGGACCCATTTATCTCTTGTGTTAACTGCATATAAATTTAGGAGATCAGGGAAAGAAGGAGTAGAAGTGACCTACATGTTTTGTATTTTATGATATTTTCTCTCTTATTTAAGAAATTTCCCTTACTCATAGTTATGAAAGGTCTGATCTTGTTTTCATGTAATAATTATTTTCATGGTGTGAATTTTTATATTTAGCTCACCTAATCCATTTTGAGCTTACAGTGGTATCCAGTATGAGAATGAAATAGACTTTCTACCAAACTGCTTTCTAGTTTTTAGTGCTGGACTTGTCAAAAATTGAATCCTTTACCTTGTAAATTATATCTTGGATTTATACAACAGTAGGGTACTGTTTTCAAAGGTTTCTTTTTTATCTTGGACTTTTTCCTTATCTGCTCTTCTGTTTTAACCACTACCAAATTCATTTGATGTCTATCATTTTATAATAGAATTTGAAATCTGACAATGTCCTTTACTTATACCTTTTCTAATTATTTTCCTTGAGACTAGACTTTTGATTATCTCAATTAATTTCAGCATTATTTTATCCGATTCTAGGAAGTACTTCCTTCCTAGCTTGATTGGGATAACAGTACACTCATAAACTAAAAGAATTTTGTCATTTGATTCTCTCTCGAATTCTTTATGTCTTCCTTGACTTATCTAAAAAAATACATATACTTATATAAATCTTGTGTATTTTGTGGGTTAACTCCCCGATATTTTCTGCTTTTTGTCCTTTTGGATGCAATTTGATTACTCAATAAGCAGTCATTAAGTACCAGGCACTGTGCGAAATACGAGGGATATCCAAAAAAAAAAAGATATAGTCTATATAAATGGTCTATCTATATCCATGGAAACACTAGATAAACAGAAAATAAGGTCTTTAAGTGTATAGACTCATTCTTGTCATTTTTTCTCCAGCACCTTGGACAGTGCCTACTACAAATTGGGGGTTTAATAAATGCTTGTGAATTGATCAAAATTTCATTCCAATACTGCAAAGCAGAAAACATATAAAGTGTGCAGGTGTGTGTGTATTCTTACACATAGGCACATATATAGATAAATAGCTATAGACACTGACACATGTATTGATACAAATATAGATATATATGCACACAAATATATGTTCACTATATTATATATGTGGATATACTTAACTATATATACATATTTTCAATATAATATTCTACGATTTAGCCATGTATATGTACACACACACACACACACACACACATATATATATACATTTGCATACACATATATGAATACACCCCACATATCCAAGGCAGAAAGACCAACTTGGAGGAACTTTCGGTACCTGAAGTGAGAGGTGATAAGTGCTTCAGTTAGGATAGAAGACATGCGTGTGGAGAAGAGAGGAGAGATGTGAGAGATAACATGGATGTAGAATCAGTAAGACCTAGTAATTGATTGAATAAAAGGGATGAGGAAGAAGGAAGAACTAAAGAGAGCTCCAAGATTGCAAACTTGAATACCTGGAAGAATGGTGGTTTCTTTATCAGAAAAAAGAGACTGTGGAAAGAAAAGTGAGATCTGGAGGAGTGAATTAATGAAATCTACAAATTGAGAGCAGGAAGAGACCTTGGAATCTATCCCCTTCATTTTAAGGATGAGGAACCTGAAGCAAGGAAGGTTAAATGACACATCCAGGGTTCCGTTTGAGGCAAACAATGAACCCAGATCTTCCTGACTCCAAGTTCAGTGGCTTATCTATACAAATTAAATCTGAGATGCCTAAGGGATATCCAATTTGAAATGTTCAACAATTAATTGGTGATGTAGGGGAAGAGTTCAAGAGACCGAAGTTGGAAAAATAAGATTTTTTTTCATCATTCCTTCCTGGTTCTTGTTTCCATTTTACAGAAATACATGATTTGTTCATTATGTGCAGGGATATCAATTTTGAGTCCTGCTACCTTACTGATGCTGCAGTAAAAAGTGCATTGGATTTGGAGGCAGATGATCTTGATTTACATTCTATCTGTGTCACCTTAGGAAAGTCACTTAATATCAGTGCTCCTGACTTTTTCATATGTAAAATCAGAGGTTTGGACTGGATGGTCTCCAAAGTCCTTTCCAGCTCTGAATCGATGACCCTATGACCAATTAATTTCTTCCCTGGTTTTCTGGGGTTTTCTTAGTATACCATCATGTGTAAAGAAAATTAATTTTGTCTTCTCTTTCCTAATATGTGTATCCTTAATTTCATTTTCTTTTCTTATTATTATTACTAGTATTTCTAGAACAACATCAAAAAATAGCAGTGGGAAGGACCATATATCCCTTTTCCTTCTTTCTTCTTCGCCACTCTTTTTTGCATTGTCCTATTTTCTACTCATTTGGTTTTGGGACTCTCCTTTCTTTTCCTCCTAGCACCTTATTTTTCACATCTTCCTTAGTTCTTTACTTCACTTTCCCCACTCCCACTTTGTCCCACATAGGCAGTCACCCCAGCTATGACAGCAGCTCAAATTTATGTCAGTTTTTCCAGGTTACAGTTTGAATTTCTCAGTCTCACACAAAGGTTACACATGCATGCACTAACAATTATAGAACTTAACAACTAGAGCTCTTTCAGGTTCTGATTCTTGGTGACCACAGAGGACAAATCTTACCAAAGACCATCATGTACATCAGAAGTACAAAATCTAGAGATAGAAATGAGAGAACTTTACTGTGGTAATCACTGGCACTCAAGTGGCCTCCTAGTAGTGTGTGCCTTTTCTTCTGTATAGAAAAATGAAAAGTTCAGATATCAATTTCCAGCAATTCTCAGGGAGAGAGCTTGTGAGATTAGATGCTTGGGACTCTGAAGACTAGTGCATCTGAGACAAATCCAAGTATGAGCTACTGTGAATTATATCTGCCTTCATCCCACTGCCCTTCCTCCTTACAACCTTTTCACCTTGTCCTTCTTACTTCAAACCCTATGTGCTCAGTGGCAATGCGGAAATGAATGTCTAGATCAGTTAGGTTAAATGGAGAAAAAACCCTGACCTAAGGAAGGAGAAGATTTCTAAATATCTAACATGCACAGAAGCCCAAAATTTATAATGATAGACTCAGTCTTTCAGGATAAGAGGAGACGTAATTATACCAAGAGTCTTCTCTAGGGGACAATCATTGGGGAAATTGGGTTAGGGAGCTGCTATTGGGATAAGAGGATAGACAGCAACTGCCAGGGAATTCCAGTAGAAAGGAGATGGCACCCCCACCTGGTGCTAAGGTACATTAATTAAATGCCTAAGGTTTCTATTAATATGTTCAACCCATAACCATCTCAACTTTCAATAAGATGAAAGGGTAAGATTACTTTTCTAAATTTCCCCAACCACTACTCAGCCATCATTTTTGTTATTTTCCCCTTCCAAGCCACCCTTAGTTTTATTTTATTCTGATTCCATTAGGAGATGGATGTCACACTGGGCCTTGCACATTCCTAGATATGCTCCCTCAGAGAAGGCTTTCCAGATTTTAAAAACATTTTGCAGGAGAGTAATGTACAAGGAGCCCAAGGACATCAAAAGGATAGAATTCAATCTCCTTATGAGCCTTTTCCTTTGTGTCTCCAAAGTCTAACCTAATGCTGTGCATGTAGTAGATAGCTAATCAATGAAATTTCTCATCAAAGACAAAGGAGTCAGAAAGTGATAGGTGAATATAAGAGGAGAAGACTGAAACCAAAGGGTTTAAGAGGAAGAAAACTCAGAAACCTTAAGCACAAGCAGCTTTAAAAAAAAAAAGAAGAAGATATTAAGACAGAAATTAAGCTAAGCACCAGAATGTCCATATAAGTCCAAACATGCCTGGATTTATGTTGCAACAAAGGAAATGAAATCAACACCTAATGGGGGAGAGGATCCTGTGGATTCCTAAGAGAGCATGGAGATATAGCAGGAAGTTAAAGGTTCAAGAGAGACATAAGAATGATGAAAAAAAAATTATGCTTTCGAGTACAGAAATAATTTGCAGGAAGGAAGAAGTTGGATCCTGTCATGAGTCTCTTCAAAGAAGTAAAAGAGAAAACAACTGATTGGTAAGGCAAATATAAAGAAGTGAAGGAAAATATGGAAGAAGAGGATTTTAAAAATAATATTAAAAGAAACTGATACATGTAGAAGCAAAAAAATGTTGATTTCAAAGACACTGTGAATACAGACAATTTAAGGTTTATAGACTCCTGGAAGAACACAGGTCAAAATAACTGATTAACAAAATGCAGGGGAAAGTACTCATTTGAGAACAGAGAAAACAAAGTGCCAATCAAAAACTTTGTAGGTCACTTCCAGAAAAAACCCATAAGGTGAAAACTCCAGGATGTAAACTGGCTAAATCTAAGGAGTGCAATGGCAAAAAATATAAAAAACAAAACAAAACAAATTCTGAAAATGACCAAGGCAAGATCACAAAACACAAAGGAAATGCACTATGAATGACACAAGACTATTCAAGACTCACAAAAAAATATAGAAAGGAAAGGAATCATATGATCCAAAGGGCAAAAAGTTCAAGATTCAATTGAAGGTGACATATAGTGCAGATCAAAGCCTAATTACCTATGAGAAAAGCAGCAACTTTTCAATAAGAGAAATATTAGAAGCATTCCTCCAAAAAGAAAAATGAGATGAAAAGAGATTAATTCACCCAAGGTCACAGAAGTAGTGAAAGGAAAACAGACCCTCCATCCTAGGATTCAATCTTATTTGCTGATTGTGTTACTTAGCCTGGTGCTTACTGTATTCTTCTTACATACACATAAATTCTCCCTCCAACATGAATATATCCAGATATTCTTATCCCAGTCTTGCCTCCCAAGTTACTTCCCATAAATTTGGTCTGTGAACCTAACCTCATTCCTGTGTGATCAACTGTGAATTGTAAATTACTAAGATTTGAATCTCAGGACCCTTCCAGGCTTTTCATACCTCCAGAATTTGTAGGACAAAGTACTATATCTGCCATTAAGTAATTTAAACTCAAAGACAGAAATGGGGAGGCCATTCAGCTCTGATTCGCTCAGCACCCCTAACTTTTCTACCCAATCCAAACCTCAGGATGAACACGGAGATCTGTCTGCTTTTATACAAAAGCTCCTCTTCTGTTCCCAGTTCTGGAGCTCCTATAAAGGCTGCCCCCAAAACTCCTCATACATACATAAACATATATTTCCCCAAACAAATTCTACTCCTGATCTTTGTTTTTAGGTTTGTGTGTATGCCTTGTTTCCTATGTCTCCTGCCTCCTCTACTTTACTTCTACCTGCTACCTTGCTCCCCTGTTACTTGTCTACTCCCCTCCAAGGATCCCTCTCCTATCCTCCCATTCCCATAAATCTAAACACCCTATCGTACCCCCCCCTTTTACCTATTCCCTCACGCTTCCTTCTAAAGATTCTTCGCTTGTCCTCTCCCCTTCCCTATGCCCCTACAATTTTATTTCCTCTGAATTTAGGAGACATTTATACTCATATGTACGTATGTATGTACATGCATATGTGGATATATACACATATATACACATATACACACATATACACATATGTGTATGTATGTATGTATATATATATATACACATATACATTTATTCTTCCCCTCTTAAATCCATTCCCAATGAAAGTGAGTTACCAGAACTTCTAGTTCTCCTCATCCATCTAATTCCTCTGTATTGATTGTTCCCTTGCATCTCATTTGTATAAAATAAATACATTTTAGCTGTTCATAAATGGTTTTACTTTTTAAATTCATATCATACTCAGGTTTACCACCAATCTTTCTTATGAGCTACCCAATTATTAAAGAGAATCTTAGACATAAGTTTTACGACTTATATGAAAAGGTAAACAGTCTATCCTTATCAATACAACCCGTCTTTGTTATGGACCTTATATTTCTCTTGGCTCTTATATGTCAAATCTTCTACAAAGTTCAGGGTTATTGTTGTTGTTGTCTTTGACAAAATCTTGAAAGTCTCACAGTTGATCAGATGTCTAGGTTTTTCATTTAGAATTATGCTTAGCTTTGCGGGGTATGATATTTACACCTGGAGTCCCAATTATTTTACTCTTTGATATACAGTGGTACCTGACCTGCAGTTCTTTAATGTCTCTGCTGCTAGGCCTTGTGGGATCCTAATTGTGGCATCATCATATATGAAGTGTTTTAATCTTGATGATTTTACTATATTATCCTTGAGCCGGGGGTTTCAGAATTTAATTATGGTATTCTTTTGAGTTTTCCTCATAGGATCTCTTTCAACTCGTGATTGGTGGATTTTTTTCTATTTCTACTTTCCCATCTCCTTCTAACACTTCAGGACAAATTCCTTTAATTATTTCTTGTATAATTGTATCAAAATTCTTTCTTTCAACATGACTTTCAGTTAGTCAGATGACTTTTGTTTTCTCTTCTTGATCTATTCTTCAAATCTATTGTTTTTCTTATAAATCACTTTCGCTTCTACTTTCATTATTAATATTCTGTTTAATTATTTCCTAATCTCATAATTTCACTGACTTCACCATGCCCAATTCTAATTTTCAACATGTCATTTGCGTACTTAATATTGAAAGTCTTTTTAAAGATCTTCTATGAATTCTTTTTGAGCAGGTGACCATATGACGTTACTCTTTAGGGGTTTCTTTATTTCAATATCCTCCTCTCAAGATGAAACCCAATCTTCTTTATTACCATAATACCTTTTTATGGTTAAATTCTTTCTCCTTTGCCTATGCATTTTTTGGTAATAAGAGTTTACTTTTGGTAATCACCTCTAGCCCTGGGGTGTGGGAGATAGTGCCCTTTACCCCAAATCTTCAGCTACCCCCTCTAACCTGGAAGCAAAGCCAAGGCTTCAGCCTGCTAAAGTGCCCACAGGCAGAGGCTTTCAGCCCCACTGCTTCTGCACTGACCAGGTGTTTCCTGGTTCCTTCTTGCCCCTTCCATTCTTCACAGCACAGCTAGCTGGCTCTGGCGCTCCTTGTCAGCAGAGGTTCCTCTAATTGTCCTAGGTTCAGTTTAGGCACTAATAATGGTGGTATGACATTTTCCTGTAAGTGGCAATCTCATTGTCATGAACCTGTCATTCCCTCCATTTGGCATGTATAACAACTTGTTTACTAGATTCGTTTTGATTGCAAAACCTACACCAATTTGACAGTATTCCCCTTCGCTGTGGCCACACCAAAAAAACATGTATCCAGCAGCAACTTCAGTAAGCTGATCTTCATGTGTCAGCCTTGTTTCACTGAGGGCTGCTATTTGGATGCAATACCTGCTGAGTTCTCTTGCAACAAGACCTGTTTGTCTTTCAAGTCTACTGGATTTTGGGTTGTCTATAGGTTGCCAACATTCCACATGCCAATGGTGAGTGGAATTGTCTCTTCAGCCACTTTTGAGCATTTTTTGGTGTTTTGACTGTAGAGTGGGATTCCCCACCTCCCAGGGTAATCAAGCCAGGATTGAGTAAGCAGAAAATGCTAGAGTTGGCTCATACTACTAGACTTGGCAGGGAGTCCTAGGGAGGAAAGGAGTTGGAAACAGCAACAGCAATGGCCACTTACTACTGAAGACTTGTGCATCTCATGACCTTCTCATCATCAATACTGTCTTCCATTTACCTAAATGCAATAAAACTTCATGGATGTACCCTCACAGAACATTGGCATCTAACAAACTACGTGATTGTAAGGAGAATAGAAATCAGTCCCTCCCTAGCTGACAAGATGTGAGAGTGACAATGATAATGTGTGGTGCAGAGTGCTGGACTGATCATAGAGTTCTCCTTTCCAAGCTAAGTATTTGCATTCATCAAAAGGGACACACCAAAGACAAAATGACTACCAGAAGAATCAATGTCAACAAATTAGAGGTCTTCTCTGAGTGGGAACAGTTTGTTGCTACCTTGGAAGCAAAGTTGACCCAATACACAGTTTGCACCAGTGGAGCAGAAAAGAAGTGGACAGCTTTCAGAGGTTTGGTGTATAGCACTGCATGTGCTCATCTGGGTCATCTTGCAAACCAAGATTGGTTTGATGAAAATGATGTGGAAATTCAGAAGCTGCTTAATGAAAAATGAGAACTCCATAGGATATACCAGCATGATAGTTCAGTTATATTTAAAGAGGCCGCATTTAATTCCATGAAAAGTAAAGTACAAGGAAAGCTTAGACAGATTCAGGGTTCCTAACTGAGTAAAAAGGCAGATGAAAAATCACTTTTATGCTGATGGTAACAACCCAAAGCATTTTTATGATTCCCTGAAGGCTATTTATGAGACAAAGACCTATCTCAGTTACTCAGTGCTGTGGGAGTTGCATTGATTAGAGATAAGGACATGATCCTAGAGACATGGGTTGAATACTTCTATAGTGTTCTCAACAGCCCATCATCAATCAATGCAGAGGCCACTGACTACTTACCTGAGGTTGAAATCAGTCCCTCCCTAGCTGAAGCTCCAAGTGAAGAGGAGGTTTTGAATGTCATTAGGCTCCTTTCATGTTACAAAGCACCTAGTGCTTATGCTATCCACCCAAGCTTTACAAGCTCATACACAAGCTGACTAACATTTTCCAGGTTATTTGGCAAAAGGAGGTTATCCCCCAAGAGTTCAAAGATGCTTCCATTATCAGTCTCTATAAAGGTAAAGGAAATAAATTGTCCTGTGAAAATCATAGCAGGGTCTCTCTCTTAGTCATTGCTGGCAAGATTCTAGCCAGAGTCTTCCTTAATGGACTGAAACTTCACCTGGAGGATCGTCTTCTACCTGTGAGCCAGTGTGGCTTCAGAAAGGGCCAAGAAACAGTCAATATTGTGTTTGCTGCCCAACAACTCCAGGGGAAATGCCAGAAGCAGAACAGAGGTCTGTACAAGGCCTTTGATACTGTTAGTCATAGGGCTTATGGAAAATTTGTCAAAATTTGGTTGCCTGGACAAGATCATGACCATTGTGCATCAATTTCATGATGGTAGGCTTCCCTGGATTCTAGATAGTGGACAGTGCTCTTGTGCCTTCCCATTCACCAGTGGAGTGAAACAAAGCTGTGTGCTTGCTCCCATGCTTTGTGGCATGATGTTTTCAGCCATGTTATCAAATGCTTTCAAGGAGAATGAGCATGGCATCAAGATCAACTGCAGTACTGTTGGTAAATTCTTCAATTTGAAAAGGCTACAAGCCAAGACCAAAGTGGAGGGAATGATGGTTCATGATTTTCTGTTTGCAGATGATTGTGTACTCAATGCCACCTCTGAAGCCAAGATGCAACAAAATATGGATCAATTCTCTCCTTCTTGTGCTAATTTTGGTCTAACAGTAAACACCAAGAAAACACAGGTGCACCATTAGACACCACCACACCACACACATGTGGAACCACTAGTTACAGCAAATGGAGAAGTTTTGAATGCTGTGGATAAGTTCACTTACCTTGGCAGTGTACTTTCCGGGGTTATAAACATTTATAATGAGGTTGAGGAATGCATTGCCAATGCTAGCCGAGAGTTTGGGAGTCTTTGAGGGAAGGTGTGGGAGAGAAGAGGTATTACACTGACTACCAAAGTGAAGGTCTACAGAACCATTGTGCTAACCTCTATGTTGTATGCCTGTGAAACCTGGACCATTTACCAGCACCATGCCAGGAAAGTGAATCGCTTTCATTTCATTTTCAGTGAGCCAAAGCTGGTGGGGGCTGCAGCAGCCACCTGATAGCTCCGGGAGTTACCAAAACCCCAGATATTTGGGACAGAGCTTTCTCGACTGGAAGAAGCATTCCACAGAGCTAAAAAATCAAATAATTCACTGGCAACATGAGCAGGCAAAGGAAGCAAAGTAAGAACATCAACCAAACTGTAGAATCATTTTTAGGGGACAAAAAGAATCAAAGTATGGAATGGAAGGAAGACAACACAGTCAGAACAAACACACCAAAAGCTTGAAAGAAACATGAAGACTCCCTATAAGCCATAGATCAGCTTAAGAAGGATTTTGAAAACCAAATAAGAGAAGTGGAGGAAAAATTGGGAAGAGAAATGAGAATAATGCAAGGCAATCATGAAAACAGAGTCAATAACCTGACTGAAGAAAATAACACCTTAAAAAATAGATTAAGTCAAACGGCAAAAGAGGCCCAAAAAGCCAATGAGGAGAAGAATGCCTTGAAAAGTCAAATTTACCGGATGGAAAAAAGCTCACTGAGAAGAATAATTCCTTCAGAATTAGAGTGGAGCAAATGGAAGCAAATGACTTCATG
>CM053582.1:131775976-131825083 GCA_028627135.1 Pseudochirops cupreus | reverse complement strand
ATGGATATCAACTATTTTGTGTTTTGTTGTTGCCACTAACAATTCTCCCACATTCATGGATGTCTGAGTTTCCAGACCTGATTCTCCTCCTCTTCCCCTTTCCCACCCTCCTCCTCGGTCTCTCTCTTTTCCCTTCTCCTGTCCTCCCTCTCCTCCCGCTGCTTCCTTGGTCTCCACAGCCTCCTCTGGGATCTCCTCCCCCTCCTGCTCATTACGTCTTTCTTGCTCTTGTTCTTCTGTTTCCTTTTAGCATCATGACCACTTTGAGCTAAGTATAATATGTGTTACAAATGTCAGTCTAAAAATAATTAATTTCTGCCCAAATACGTTGCAGTTTTTCCAGAAATTTTTGTTCTCATAGTGAGTTCTTCCATGAGTAATTTACATTCTCATGTCTGTTGGAGAAAACTTATTGAATTCAGTTGTTTCTACTTCTTTTTTATTTAATCTGCTCTGTTGTCATATTTTTCTATTTTTTTAACTAGTTACCAAACTTGTTTGATGACTTCTACCTTATAGTATAATTTGAAGTCTCAAACTGCTGTTCCCTGGAAGAGCTTGACCTTTTTAAAAGAAAATACATTAATTCCACTGAAGAGAAAATGACAAAGAATGTTGATCTTGAAGCAGATGGATCTTTAGCATTGCCCAGGGAAAGGCAGGAAGTAAATTATTCACAAAAAATGCAACTGACCACTTTACCTCCAATTATGTTTTTTCCTGCAGTCTGGCATTCTGTCATCTTACCTCTACATGTTGGGAGAATCTACTCTTTAATCTCAGTAGCAATAAGAGCCTGAAAAAGCTGGATCTGAGCGGAAATTCCTTGGAGGAAGGAGGAATAAAACTTCTGTGTAAGGCCTTGGGAAACGCAAACTGCATGTTAGAGACATTGAGGTGAGTTCCCACATGTTCCCTTGGTTGTTCTGTTTGACATCAGGGACAGGAGTCCATTAGGGAGAGAGAGCAGCACAAACCAGGGAATGGAGAGTGAAAACTGTCTGCCTAATCCAGGCTTAGGGTTCATAGTCTTACACACTCACTGTGCCCTAAGGAGGAGCATGACATGAAAAGATTGGGTTACTAAGGGAATACTGCCTTTCTGTTTAAGAGCCTATTTTCACATACATGTGCATGGCTCCTAAATCTGTATTTTCCTTCCTTATCTCTGGATATTGTGTGAGACTCAACGCACATGAACTGAACAAATTATGTTTTCAGCAAAACCCACACCTCTTCTTAACTTCCCTCTTTCTGTTGAGGATCCCATCCTTCTAGGCAGTCAGGTTGGGAAGTTCACTCTTTTCCTTGATTCCTCACTTTCTCACCCCATACATGATGTCAATTGCTGTATTTTGTAATGTTTTCTTCCACCCAAATCTCCTTTATCTATTTCTTATCTCTATTCATGAAATTCATGAAAGAATGAAAGGTGGAGCTGTATTCCTTAGCTAGGAAGTTGGGTGTCCAGTGGCACCCACGTACTGACAGAAGGCTGAAGAGGAGAGAGTGAGATTAGTGACTTTGCACATCTGTCTCTCACTTAAATCTAGTTTGCTTGAATGTCATGGCATTACCTCTGTGCTGTCATGGATCTCTTTGGGAACCAAGGGCCAACAATAACCTCTGTGAGTAGTTGTTGACTCAAGAAAGTTGCTTTGGTGACAAGAAAGATCAAAAGAGACCCTCAGAAGGAGATAAGAAAGCCAAGGTTCCTCCACCAGGGGTGGGGATCCTGCAGCTTTCAGTCCACATGTAGCCTTCTAGGTCCTTAAGTGCAGTCTTTTGTCTGAATTCAAGTTTTACAGAACAAATCCTTTTGCCAAATGTGATATTTCCTGTCCTTTGTCATGTTTGTTAATAGGCCTCAGAGTTGTTTTATTCTACATTTCTCTCAGTCATAGTAACTTATAGCTGTCTTTCTTATGGTTATTTGAGGTTTGCAGTTTCTCTTTTGAGACCTGTTTGTTCATCCTCTTTGACCACTTATTTATGGAGCAATGTTTTCAGTCAATAATTCTGTCTTTTCTCTTTATATATCTTGGATATTAATCCCATATCAGTACTTTGCTGCCAAAAAAAATCCAAAGCAAAACAATACATTTTCCCAATATTTCCCTTTCTTATCATACTGTGAATTGCATTCATGGGCAAACCCTCTCAATTGCATTTAATGGATATAAACTATTTTGTGTTTTGTTGTTGCCACTAACAATTCTCCCACAATCATGGATGTCTGAGTTTCATGACCTCATTCTCCTCCTCTTCCCCTTCTCCTGCCCTCCTCCTTTGTGTCTCTTTTCTGCCTTCTCCTGTCCTCCCTCTCCTCCCCCTGCTTCCTTGGTCTCCACAGCCTCCTCTGGGATCTCCTCCTCCCCCTCCTGTTCATTATGTTTTTCTTGCTGTTGTTCTTCTATTTCTTTTTAGCATCATGACCATTTTGAGCTAAGTATAATATGTGTTACAAATGTTGGTCTAAAAATAATTAATTTCTGCCCAAATGTGTTGCAGTTTTTCCAGAAATTTTTTGTTCAAGTAGTGAGTTCTTCCATGAGTAATTTACATTCTCATGTCTGTTGAAGAATACTTATTGAATTTAGTTCTTTCTGCTTCTTTTTTTATTTAATCTGCTCTATTGTCATACTTTTCTATTTTTTTAAACTAGTACCAAACTTGTTTGATGACTTCTACCTTGTAGTATAATTTGAAGTCTCAAACTGCTGTTCTCTGGAAGAGCTCGACCTTTTTAAAAGAAAATACATTAATTCCACTGAAGAGAAGATGACAAAGAATGTTGATTTTGAAGCAGATGGGTTTTTTAGCATTGCCCAGGGATAGGCAGGAGGTAAATTATTCACAAAAAATGCAACTGACAACTTTCCCTCCAATTATGTTTTCTCAAGCAGGCTGACATATTGTCATGTTACCTCTACATGTTGGGAGAATCTACTCTTTTATCTCAGTAGCAATAAGAGCCTGAAAAAGCTGGTACTGAGTCGAAATTCCTTGGAGGAAGGAGGAATAAAACTTCTGTGTAAGGCCTTGGGAAACCCAAACTGCATGTTAGAGACATTGAGGTGAGTTCCCACATGTTCCCTTGGTTGTTCTGTTTGACATCAGGGACAGGAGTCCATTAGGGAGAGAGAGCAGCACAAACCAGGGAATGAAGAGTGAAAACTGTCTGCCTAATCCAGGCTTAGAGTTCATAGTCTTACACACTCACTGTGCCCTAAGGAGGAACATGACAGGAAAAGATTGGTTTGCTTAGGGAATACTGCCTTTCTCTGTAAGAGCCTATTTTCACATATATGTGCATGGTTCCCAAATCTGTATTTTCCTTCCTTATCTCTGGATATTGTATGAGACTCAAGGCATGTGAACTGAACAAATTATGTTTTCAGCAAACCCACACCTCTTCTTAACTTCCCTCTTTCTGTTGAGGATCCCATCCTTCTAGGCAGTCAGGTTGGGAAGTTCACTGTTTTCCTTGATTCCTCACTTTCTCACCTCATACATGATGTCAGTTGCTGTATTTTGTAATGTTTTCTTCCACCCAAATCCCCTTTATCTATTTCTTATCTCTATTCATGAAATTCATGAAACAATGAAAGGTGAAGCTGTATTCCTTAGCTAGGAAGTTGGGTGTCCAGTGGCACCCACGTACTGACAGAAGGCTGAAGAGGAGAGAGTGAGATTAGTGACTTTGCACATCTGTCTCTCACTTAAATCTAGTTTGCTTGAATGTCATGGCATTACCTCTGTGCTGTCATGGATCTCTTTGGGAACCAAGGGCCAACAATAACCTCTGTGAGTAGTTGTTGACTCAAGAAAGTTGCTTTGATGACAAGAAAGATCAAAAGAGACCCTCAGAAGGAGATAAGAAAGCCAAAGTTCCTCCACCAGGGGTGGGGATCCTGCAGCTTTCAGTCCACATGTAGCCTTCTAGGTCCTTAAGTGCAGTCTTTTGTCTGAATTCAAGTTTTACAGAACAAATCCTTTTGCCAAATGTGATATTTCCTGTCCTTTGTCATGTTTGTTAATAGGCCTCAGAGTTGTTTTATTCTACATTTCTCTCAGTCATAGTAACTTATAGCTGTCTTTCTTATGGTTATTTGAGGTTTGCAGTTTCTCTTTTGAGACCTGTTTGTTCATCCTCTTTGACCACTTATTTATGGAGCAAGGTTTTCAGTCACATAATTCTGTCTTTTCTCTTTATATATCTTGGATATTAATCCCATATCAGAACTTTACTGCCAAAAAAAACCCCAAAGCAAAACAATACATTTTCCCAGTGTCTCCCTTTCTTATCATACTGTGAATTCCATTCATGGGCAAGACCTCTCAATTGCATTTAATGGCTATAAACTCTCTTGTGTTTTATTGTTGCCACTAACAATTCTCCCATATTCATAGATGTCTGAGTTTCTTGCCCTGATTCTCCTACTCTTCTCCTTCTCTTCCTTTTCTTCTTCACACCTGAAGTGGCACTGAATGGCCTTTGTAGTATATTTTGGGTTGATTTTTGTGGCATAGTTGTAACTTCAGTCTTGTGTATGTGAAATCAGTTTAACTCTGTCCCTTCCCTCTCCCCAGCTGTAAAGCATTAATTGTTTATCCCCTGCCCCAACCTGTACTGTGCTTTCCCTGGCACCAGCCTAAAGGTATTTCCTCTAAAACCATTAACTCCATATAGCTATAATAACAAGAATCCTTTCAAGGTACTACCTCCTTTTGTTCTTGTAAACAAAACTCATCCACTTGCAAATCTGTATGGGTACATCTCATTTAATTTGACCTCAAATCTGACTGCTGGGTGACTTTATGGCGGTTCAGGGCTAAAACCACGCCTTTTGCTCCCCCTCCCCTTGGAATTCTCCCAGTGAATTATAGGTAAAACACATGCACAGTTGATGTGAAGGATGCATGTCCTTTTAAGTATTGGCCACTCCCTGGCTCCTCCCAGCTCGATCCCTGACTCCACCTCTGTACCCCCTAATTAGCCTAATCAACTTATGATTGACAGTCTTAGGTCTTAAATGCTGTGTTTCTACCTACTGCTCTTTGCAGGTAGGCTTTTTCTAGCTGGTCATCTTTCTAGACTCCTTCCCACTGCAGAGCTTCATACTTTAAGGCTTTCTCTGATCACCACCCCCCTGCACCTTGCGAGCTTTTTCTAGCGGTCTCCTTACCCTATCCCTTTTTGCCTTCTATATCAATAAACTTTTATTAATCTGGCAAAGGACAGCTGAGCCTGTAATTCTTTTCAGATACTGATCTAGAAAGTATTTCTCATTAGAAATCCCTCAAAACCTATACCTCTTCACACCCTCTCCTTTACCCTTCCTCCCCTTTCCCCCCACCCTTGTCCCTCTCTTTTGCCTTCTCCTCTCTTTCCTCCCCTCCTCCCCGCTTCCTTGGTCTCCACAGCCTCCTCTGGGATCTCCTCCCCCACCTCCTCCTCCTCTTTCTCCTCCTCCTGTTCATTATTTTTTTCTTCATTTTGTTCTTCTATTTCTTTTTAGCATCATGACCTTCAGGTCATATGTTCATTTTGAGCTAAGTATAACATGTGTTATAAATGTTGGTCTAAAAATAATTAATTTCTGCCCAAATGCTTTGTATTTTTTCCAGAAAATTTTTTTTTACATAGGGAATTCTTCCATGAGTAATTTACATTCTCATGTCTCTTGAAGACTACTTATTGAATTTAGTTGTTTCTGCTTCTTTCTTACTCAATCTGCTCTATTGTTATACTTTTCCAATTTTTAAACTAATACTAAACAGGTTTGATGACTTTTACCTTATAGTATAATTTGAGGTCTCAAAATGCTGTTCTCTGGAAGAGCCTGACCTTTTTAAAAGAAAATGCATTAATTCCACTGAAGAGAAGATGAGAAAGCATGGTGATCTTGAAGCAGATGGGTTTTTAGCATTGCCCAGGGAAAGGCAGGAGGTAAATTATTGACAAAAAATGCAATCGACCACTTTCCCTCCAATTATGTTTTCTCCTGCAGTCTGGCATCTTGTCATTTTACCTCTACATGTTGGGAGAATCTACTCTTTAATCTCAGTAGCAATAAGAGCCTGAAAAAGCTGGATCTGAGCGGAAATTCGTTGGAGGAAGGAGGAATAAAACTTCTGTGTAAGGCCTTGGGAAACCCAAACTGTGTGTTAGAGACATTGAGGTGAGTTCCCACATGTTCCCTTGGTTGTTCTGTTTGGCCTAAAGGACAGGCATCCATAAGGGAGAGAGAGCAGCACAAACCAGGGAATAGAGAGTGAAACCTGTCTGCCTAATCCAGGCTTAGGGTTCATAGTCTTACACATTCACTATGCCCTAAGGAGGAACATGACAGAAAAAGATTGGTTTGCTAAGAGAATACTGCCTTTTTCTCTAAGAGCTAATTTTCACATATATGTGCATGGTTCCCAAATCTTTATTTTCCTTCCTTATCTCTGAATATTGTGTAAGCATGTCAGATTCAACCCAACTCATCCAAACTGGTTATGTTTTCCACAAAACCTACACCTCATCCTAAGTTCCCTCTTATGCAGGAGTCAAAGACATCAGCCCATTTTTACCATTTTTCCCTGTCTCAAAGTTCTGTGGTGACAGGTGAGTGATGAGGCAGCAGGTGCTGATGCACTGGGAACTGTAGGCACAACCCTGCACAAAGGTGGCCCAGGCCATAGGTTCATCATCTCATTGGAAGCAGCAGTAAGTTTGGCAGCCCTTTGGGGTATGTGAGCAGCCTTTTAAGTTTCTCACTGTTCACCCCCAGGTCTGGGAGAGGGGCTAGGAAAGGTGGCCTACAAATTGTCTGCTTATGTAACCCTCATCTGTCATAGTGTCAGTTTAGGAACCCTCCCTGCAGTTGAAACACACATAAACACACACACACACACACACACACACACACACACACTGTAAAAATCTTCTGCCAATATGATTCCATCAAGTATCAGTATGTGGAATGTGTGCTCACCTGCAAATCCAGTAAACGTGAAAGATGAACAGCTCTTAATGTGAGAGAATTGAGCAGGATTCAATCCAAATAGTCGCCCTACGTGAAACAAGGCTGACAGTCATAGGCCAGCTTACCTAAGTTGGTTGTGAGTGCGTTTGTTTCTGCACTGGTTACAGAGATGGGGAGCACCAAAAAACTGGTGTTGGCATCACAGTCAATTCTAATCTAGTCAACAAGTTTGTATGCCTCCCAAAAGGATTGAACTATATGCTGATCAAAATGCAATTGCTACTTGTAGGAAAGTGCCACACCACCACCACCTGTACCTATGCTTCCAACATGATCAATCTTGATAAGGTCAAAAATAAATTTTATAAAGACCTGGTGACCCTCATGTGCTCACAGTTCAGGGTGACTTTCATGTTGGAGTAGACACAGACTATTAGATATGGCAAGGGGTCCTTGGGGTGAATGAAGTAGGAAACAGCAGCAGCAGTGGTCACTTATTACTGAAGACGTGTTCATTTCATGACCTTCTCATCACCAACACTGTCTTTCATTTCCTTAAATGCAATAAAACTTTGTGGATACACCCTCACAGCAAACTCTGTCATTTGATTGACTATATCATTTTTAGGGGAAGAGACAGACAGGATGTGATTGTGACAAAGCCAATGTGTGGCACATAGTGCTAGACAGATCCTAATTTATTCTCTCCCAGTTAAATATTTGCAATCAACAAAACCAGAAGCCTCAAGGTTGGATAAAAACCAGAAGCCATAATGTCAACAGATTAGAGAGCTAGATTAGAGAGCTTCTCTGAGTGGGAACAGTTAACTGGTAACTTGGAGGGAAAGTTGAAACCACAGTTGATTGACAACAGTGGAGCAGAAAAGGGTTTTCATAGATTTGGTGTATAGTGCTGTGTTTACACGTTTGGGTCAGAACACTGGTAAACATCAAGACTAGTTTGATGAAAGTGATGGGGAAATTCAGAAACTGCTAAAGGAAAAATGAGAACTTTATGTCATTTACTAGCATGAAAGTTTATCTCTCTCTAAGAAGGCAGCATTAACTACATGGAAGGTCAGGTACAAGCAAATCTGAGACATGCAGGATTCAAGGCTCAGTAAGAAGGAAAAGGAAATTCTGTTTTACAGTGATAATAACAATCCAAAGCACTTTTATGATGTCCTGAAGTCTGTTTATGGGCCATAGACCTATATGGTGCATCTCAACTCCTCAGTGGTAATGGAGTCACATTAATTAGTAATAAGGACCTGATCCTGGAGAGATGAGCAGAACACTTCCACAGTGTTCTCAGTGAACTATCATCAATCAGTGCTGAAACCATTGACTGTTTACCTCAGGTTGATGTCAGGCCCTCTCTAGACAAATATCTGACAGAAGAAGAGGCTTTGAATGCCATTTGGCTTCTTCCCTATGGTAAAGCAACTGATGATAATTCTGTTCCAGCTCAGATTTATAAAGTAAGGGAGGGGTACATTGCTTATACAAAGCTGCCTCAAATTTTCTGTGTTCAAGGTGTGGTTCAAGGACTCCTCTATTGTCCATCTCTATAAAAGTAAAGGAAATAGATTGTCCTGGGACAATCACAGGGAGCTTCTTTCTCTTAGTCATTGCTGGCAAGATTCTTGCCAGAGTCTTCCTTAATAGCCTGATCCTTCACCTGGAAGATAGTCATCTACCTGAGAGGCAGTGTGGCTTCAGAAAGGGCTGAGGAACACTCCATTTGTTGTTTGCTGCTTTGCAACTTGTGGAGAAATGCCAGGAGTGGGAGAGAGTTCTGTGCACATGTTCATTGAATTTGTCCGAGGCCTTTGATACTGTCAGTCATGAGGGCTTATGGAAAACTGTCAAATTTGGCTGCCCAGAGAAGTTGATCACTAATGGGCTAGCTACATTGTTGAGATTTCAAAATACACTTGCCTAAAAGATTATTTTATAGAGAAGTCACACAGGGCAAGACACATGGTGGTCAGAAGAAGTGATATAAGGACTCCCTCAAGGTCTCTCTGAAAAACTTTGGAATTGATTACTTGATATGGAAGACCCTGATACAGGTCTGCCTGGCATGGTTTGCCCTCATCAAAGAAAGCGATGTGCCTTATGGGCAAAGCAGAAGGGACATATTGCAAAATAATTGAGAAATGTACAAATTTAGAGAATGCACCTCAAATATTCATGTGGTCATTGTGCCCGACATGTTATAGAACATTCTGAATTCATATTGGTCAGATCAGTCACAGTTGGACAACCCTTTTACTTGACTCTAACATAGTGATGTCGTTCTCCTCTACGAGAAGGAAGAACAACGAACAAATTCGAACAGGACATGAAATTAGTCTGGCATAAGTCTTCCTCACTAACTTCATGTTGACTTACTTTGTAATCATTACTTCCTCATCTAGATTTGCACCAACTACCTCTTTAATAAGACATTTTACAATTTTTTCCAAGGACTGAAGTCAAACTCTCTGGAATAAAATGTCTAGACCCTGTTCTCTTTCCTTTTCTGAAAATGCAGACATGTGCCCTTCTCTAGCCATGCAAGAACTCTCTTATTTTACCTTGTCTTCTACATATCACCAACAAAGACCCAGCAATCACTCCTTTTTTTCCTTAATTATTTTTAAGTTTCAAGTAACAGTTTTTCCCCTCTAGCTAGCTTCTCCCCTAGGGAGAAAAAAAAATCCCTCAATGCATAGCAATATAGTCTGGAAAAAAAAAATTCCATATTTCATTATGTCCAAAAATATATGTTTTGGCATTTCAAGTTCATCATCTTTGCCAGAAGATGGGTGGTCCTTTTTGTCACCCTTATTTTGGGCTCATTTCTCATTTTGTTGATCAGAGTTCTAAAGTCTTTCACAGTTATTTTTCTCTATAATGTTATTATTATATAGATCTTGTTTGCCTCTTTTCCCTCTCCATAAGCTGATAGAGGTCCTCTTAGTTTCTTCTGAAACCATACATTTCTTTACATCTTGTTGAATGATATTTCACTACATTCATATAACACAACTTGTTTCAGTGTTCCTCCCTAGAATACTCTTTTGGTTTCCAATTTTTGGCTACAACAGAAAGATTTGTTATAAATATTGTTATACATGTAATTTCTTTTCCTCTTTCTTTCATTTATTTGACATTTAGGACTAGTAGTGGTATAGCTAGGCTGAAGGGTATGTGCAATTTGGTAATATTCTTGATATTCCAATAAATTAAATTCCTTTCCAGAATATCCAGACCAATTTTCAACTCCACTAACAACGAATCACTGTATCTGTTTTTCCATAGGGTCTCCAGTACTCCTCATTCTTCTCTTTTGTCTTATGTGCCTGTCTGAAGATTGTGAAATAGGACTTCAAGTGACATTAATTTACATTTTTCTAATTATTATTGATTTATGGAACTTTTTTCTTATGAATACTGATGGCTTGCATTTCTTTCCTTAAAAATTGCTTGTTCTTATGCCGAAAGGGCTATAAAACTGTGCATACCCTTTCATCCAGCAATACCTCTGCTAGGTCCATATACCAAAGACATCCAGAGACATAGACAGGCAGAGGGGAGACAGACAGAGAGACAGAGAGAGAGGGAGAGAGAAAGAGAGAGAGAGACAGAGAGACAGAGATAGATAGAGAGAGAGACAGAGACAGAGAAAGAGAGACACAGAGAGAGAGAGAGACAGAGAAAGAGAGACAGAGAGAGGCAGAGACAGAAAGACAGAGACAGAGAAACCGAGACAGAGAACATAATTGTACAAAAATATTTATAGAAACCCTTTTTCTGGTAGCTAAGAATTGGAAATTGAGGGGATGTTCATCAATTGGGGAATGGTTGAACAAGATATGGTATATGATTGTGATGGAATATTATTTTGCTATAAGAAATGACAAGCAGGATGAATTTTAGAAAAACCTGGAAAGACATGCATAAATTGATACAAAGTGAAGTGAGCAGATCCAGGGGAATATTGTATATAGCAATAGCAATATTGTGTGATGAGAAATAGTAAATGACCTGGCTATCCTCAGCAATGCAATGATCCAAGACAATCCACAGGACTTATGATGAAAAATGTCGCCTTCAGAGAAAGAACTGATGTCTGAATACAGACTGAAGCACACTGTTTTTTACTTCTTTCCTTTCTTTTTTTCCTTACTTTCTTTCAAGTCTTCTTGCACAAAATGAATGATATGGAAATGTTTTCCAGGACTGCACACATATAATCTATATCAGAATGTTTAGTGCTCCAGGGAGAGGGGAGGGAAGGGAGGGAAGCATAGAATTTTGAACTCAAACCTTAAAAAAGTTAAAAATTGTTTTTACATGTATTTGAGAGAAATGAAAATGCTATTTTTAAAATTGCCTGTTGTTCATCTCCTTTGATCATTTATCAATTGAAAAATGTCTCTGAGCCTTATAAGTTTAAATTAGTTTCTTAAATAACTCGGACATGTTTCCTTTATTTGTGAAATTTGATTCAAAGATTCTTTCCCCCATTTACTTGTTTCTTTTCTAATTTTAGCTGCATTGTTTTTGTTTATATCAAAACCTTCATTTTACTTGATAAAAACTTACCTTTAAACTTTTATGATCCTCCCTATCTTTTGTTTGGCCATAAAGGCTTCTATAAAGTGTTAAATAAAAACAACAACAATTGTAATTTCCATTCTAGCCTGATAAATTCTTTTTTTTAAAAAAATCATGACATTGAACTTTTATTCTATATAGTAGAACAGAAGTAAGAGAATTCTGTAGGAAATTGTGGATCTCTCTTATGCAGAGCTTGATTTTATTTTGTATATATATACATATATATATATATATACACATACATATGCAAATGTATGTATATATTTATGTATATATGTATATATGTATATATGATCAATCTGTAACTTTCAAAACTATCCTGTATATTCCTTCTTTCTGGCCTTCCTTCTCTTCTTTTTTTCTCCATTAAAATGAAAAAAAATACTCCTTACTACCTTTTTTTTTCTTTTAAAATACACAATCTTATCTTTATTCCCCACTTACCCATCTTATCTCCTTTTGGGGAAAAGAAAAACAAAGCCTTTGTAACAAATATACAGGATCAAACAAAACAAATTCCAGAATTTGAGGTGTGTGCGTGTGTGTGTGTGTGTGTGTGTGTGTGTGTGTGTGTTCTACAGGGTCTTTTGGTTTGATTGGCTTTCCACATGAAGTCAGGAAATGAATGGCTCCTTGAGAAATGAAACTGTCATTTTTCCTTTGTTCGTCCTTCCATTTTAGCTTGTCCCAATGTGCTTTACCTCCTGCTTGTCTTCAGGATCTCCTTCCTGTTATCTGTAGCAGTCAGAACCTAAAAGCCTTGGACCTGAGTTTCAATGTATTTGGTGGTGAAGAAGTGAAGCTGCTGTGTGACACGTTGGAAAAAAAGGATTGTAAACTACTGGAACTAAAGTAAGACCCCAAGTTTCCTTTCTAGAATGTTCCCAGTGCTTTAGGGTCAAAAAGAAGAAGGAAGTACAAATGTTAAGGCAAAAAACCCATGAAAACTTTTTTCTTTTTTTTTTTTTGGAGGGCAATTGGAGTTGTGACTTGTCCAAAGTCACATGGCTAGCAAGTGTCTGAGTGCAGATTTGAACTCAGGTCCTCCCGACTTCAGGGCCAGTGCTGTATTCACTGTGCCACCTAGCCACCCCTATAAAAACATTTTTGCTTCATTTTTAAAAGTTTTTTTTAAAAATTAACTTTTGTGTTTATTTTTAGTTTACGTCATTCATTTTAAAAAGATTTTGAGTTATAAATTTTTTCCTCATCTTTCCCCTACACACCACCCCAAAACAGTAATCTCACTGAACACCCCCTGCCCCATTCTACTCTCTCCTATATCCTCCCCCTCTAACTTTCTGGTAGGGCAAGATGGATCTCCATACCCCAGTGCCTGTATATCTTATGTAAGCAATGTGAATAATGTAAGCATGTAAGTAATAATAATAATACTAATAACATTATTTTTAAAACATTTGATTTTAAAACTTTAACTTCCAGATTCTTTCCCTTCCTCTCTTGTCCTCCACCCTCACTGGAAAGATAAGCAGTTCAATATCGGTTGTACATGTGTAGTTACACAAAACATTTCTATAGTGGATATATTGTGAAAGGCTGAGTATATTTCCTTCCATCTTATTCCCCCCACTTGTTCTATTCTCTATTTTGTCCTTGTCCCTTTATAAATGTGTGTGCTTCTAAATACCCTCACCCCCAACTTGCCCTACCATCCATCATCCTCCCTTTTATCCCCTTCCCCACTACTGTCCTGTAGGGCAAGATATCCAATTCAGAGTGTATTCAGAGTGTCATTCCCTCCCTAAGCCAAGTTCAATGAGAGCAAAGTTGAGCCTTTCCCTTTTGCCTTCCTGTTCTTTCCCTCAGTGGTAAGAGTTTTCCCTTGCCTCTTCTATATGAGATAATTTACCCCATTCTGTCTTTCCCCATCTCCTCTCATATTCCTCTCACCTCTCAATTTCACCTTTTAAATATCATCCTTTCCTATTCAATTGATCCTGTGCCCTCTGTCTATGTATAAGTGTACAAATACATATACACACACTCACATATTAATTCATACACATATATACCCTCCTATATAGACATATATGTATGTATATGTATGCATACATACATACATATATATATACATATATATATATTTATACACATTTGTAATCCCTTCAACTATCCGCATACTGAGAAAAGTTTCATAAGTTACAACGATCATTTTTCCGTGTAGGCATGTAAATAGTTCAACTTTGATATGTTCCTTATGATTTATTTTCTCTGTTTACCTTTTCATGCTTCTCTTGCTTCTTGTATTTGAACGTCAGATTTTCTATTCAACTCTGTTTTTTTCATTAATATGCTTGAAAGTCCTCTATTTAATTGAATGACCATATTTTCCCTTGAAACATTTGTCCTCAAAAAAAGGAATCTAAAGCTGTGTATCTGTGCTTGCTTTGCTTCCTTTGCTTGCTTATGTTCCCAGTCAATTGCTTGACTTTTGAACTCTTTGCCACAGTAGAATTCTGTTTCCAGAGGGGAGAGTTTTGTCCCAAATCGCTGGGTTTTTTGCAGCTGCTGGATCTATTAGGAGAGCACCATCTATACACCCCTACCAGCTTTGGCTCACTGGTCACACACCTCAGGACCACCACCTGAGACTGTGATCTAGATCCAGGCAGGTTAAGCCAAGAACATTTAGCCTCTGAATGGTTGCTTGGCAAATGTTAGGGAAAAGAACCCCATAAAACCCTTTTTATTTTATCTTTTCAATGAAAAAAACATCCACCTTATATCTATCACTTTCCTCCCCTTGAAAATGTAAAAAAAGAAGAAAAATAATACTTTTGTCTTATTGTACATAGTTAAGCAAAACAAATCCCCATAATAACCTAGTCCAAAAAACATGTGTTTCCATCAGTACTGTGAGTCCATCACCTTCTCTGTTAGGGGGTTGATAATATGCTATATGAGTCCTCTGTAATTGTTGTGGTTCTTTGCATTAATCTGGATTCTAAAGTCTTTCAAATTTGTTTGTTTTTATAATTGTTATGGTATGTGTTGTTATTGTATAAACAGTTTTTCTGGTTTTGCTCACTTCACTCCAATTCAGTTCATACAAGTCTTCCTGGGTTTCTCTGAAACCATCCCCTTCATCATTTCTCAGTGTACAATAATATTCCATCACATTAGTAAGCCATAACTTGTTGGGATATTCCTTATTTCATAGACATCCTCTCATTTCCAATTCTTTAGTGGAACTACAAAAAGAGCTATGAGCAGGGAAAATTGGAGAGGGATTTCAGAGTCAGCCTGTCTGATCCAGTCTGACTCTAAGACATTTTCTTTCCTGCTGCACTTTGTAGGTATGCGAGCCTTCCCCTTCTAACTCCCCTGGCTTCTGCCAGGGTTAGTTTGCTCAGAGGAGAGTCCACGTCCTTCTTAAAAACCCAGTGGTCCTTTCTATTCTTTTTTGTAGTCCATCACCTTCACCTGAGACCTATTGCTTGGTCTCAATGTTCTCTTGTTTCCTGCAGGAAAAGAATAGTCTTTGTGTCCAATGTGACAATGCTCAACAGCTCTGGGAAAGGCGTACAGAGGGAATTGTTAAGGATAACTGCAATATTACTACTTACATATGAAGATTGAATCCCTTTCACCCACTAATCCACAGGGCAGAGCCAAAGATCTCCTGTTGTTTTCCTCTAGTTCCCACAGAGTTGCAGCATCTCAGAGCAAGATCCCTCCTCTAATGCAGAGGGCCTGACCTGTGGCCAAACCATTTCCCAGGTTGGCCCAATCATGTTCAGATTGGAATGTTTAATAAAACAAATAAAAATGCAGCACAACCTGGATAATATTAAAGTTTAGTTTTCAAAGTAAATATGTGACACTAAAGGATGAATTTCTCTTTGAGTTGGACATCACTGGTCAAGTCCAACCTGTACATAATCAGGTCTCTCATATCAGGACGTAGAAAGATGTTAAATTTATTTTTAAAATTATTATTTCTTTTCTGCCTGCCCACTCCCTCACAATAGAAAAATAAAAACAAGACCAAAAAAAGTAAAGCCCTCTCATTCCTAGTCTTCAAATACTGAAATCTAGCTAGTATATTCCTGCCTTGCTCTCACTCCCTGAGCTTCTTCATCTGACCCACCCACAGCACTGTGGAGGAGCTGCCAGGCGGTGCCATGGATAGAACACTAGGTTTGCCATCAGGAAGAGATCTGAGTTTAAATTTGCCTTTAGGTTCCTATTAACTGTGTGACCCTGAGAATGTTACTTAAGCTCTGTCCGCTTCAGTCTCCTTAACTGTAAAGTGGAGAGAATGATAGCATTTAATTCATAGGGTTGTTTGAAAGATTAAATGAGATAATATTTGCAATGTGCCTAAGGCTCCCTGCTCCATTTTAGGTGTTTAATAAATGCTTGTTTCTTTCCTTCCTTGTTTCCCTTCCACCTCTGTGTCCTGTTTACCCTCCTATGAACATCCTTCAGTTTCTCATCATTATTGCTAAAATTATGTTGGCCCCTATATCTCCCAACAGAATACAAAGATCCCACCCCTGGCTCTGCCAGCCTAAAGTATATAAGGACTAACCCATCACCCCTTTTGTACTCTATGCTTCTCTTAATGAAGCCTAAATTCATACTAGCTATGTTGTCAGATTTGTCACACTATCGACTCATAATGACTTGCAAATCCAGATATTTTTCATATGGACTGTCATGTATTCATGTTTCTCCCTTTCTGGCACTTGTGCACTTGGTTTTTTTGAACCCAGGCATAGGACTGACCATCTATCCAGATTTTGACTATGAAGGTAGATTCTGTCCAGCCTGTGCTGGACCTGCCGCAATGAAGTCCATGCACTCAGGGTCTTCCACTGATGGTCATTCATGCAATCCTGAGGAGGCCATTAGAAGGACAAATCTTAAAACTGTTTCAGATATAAACAGATGAGTTTTTGAAAGCCATCCTTCAGTAGCTCCTGCGTACGTACACACACACACACACACACACACACACACACACACACACAGAGTCACAGTTTCACACAGCAAAACATGGGAGGAAGGATGGGAAGCAGAAGCAACTAGAAGAAGGTAATTGACTGAGGATATAGGCATAGAACTTACAAAGAAATTCAGGTAAAGATTGATCAGAATATCTTTGTGTTTCCACAGCTTTTCACAATATTGCTTAAGCGAAGAATCAGAGAAAGCACTGGCCAACCTAAAATCCAGGAAATCTTTTCCTTATATAAAGATATGAAGATCCTATGGGAGCACTCTTTGATAAGGATGCTGAAGACACAGTATACACTTGATCTGCCCACTGACTGGGTGACTTTGAACAAGTTACCTTTTTTTTATGAGAATCAATTTCCTTATCCATTTTGAATAGAATTATGATTTTTCATATTAAGAGTGGCATATATATAATTGATTTACTAAGAGATTAGTTTCTCAGAATTGCCCCTCAGGCTTGAGTGTTGTATTTACAATGCAATTTGAAATGATCAATCATAGCCTTAATGATACTCTCACAATCGCTGCATTCTTGTGCCTTTTTTTCCTTAAGTGAATCAAATGAAAGATTGTAGAACCTTTTCCTATCACAGATCTATGATCCTGTGATCCACCAGGTAACAGTCCCTCAGGACCTGAAACAGTACTATTGCCACAGGACTCCTGGACCTTTATATTGTGGTCTTATAGGCTTGTAGTGGGGAACCACTCAGGCCCTGAGAAATGAGTGTTTGTAATCTACCTTCCCCCTCCTCCCCCTCCTGGGATTTATGTTTATAATCTGTGCATGGAGTAGAGGAAGTTCTTCCCTTCTAAGACTAAGCCAAACAGACATAATGTCTTTGTGTTCAGGCACTTGAAGGGCTCGCATTCCTTTGTTTTTCCCCTTCCTTTTACTCACCCTCAACACTTTAGAAATGTCTACAATGGAAATCTGCTGCCTCAGGAGGACAGCATATTTTCCATTACTGGAGGACCCAAAGTATAAGATGGATAGCCCCTGGACAGGAATGTTGTAAGTGAATTTGCTGCATTTGTTCAACTGAGATTAGACCCTGAGAAGCTATAGAGGAAGGATAAAGAAAAGTCTAGGCAAAGCAAACAGTGCCTGTAAACACTGACCCCAGAAATGGATAAGGCTGTGATGTTAAGAGGAAGCTGGGAGGGGAATTGGAGATAGAGACAAAATGGTCTTCTTAGGCAATCTGGCAACTATAAATTCCACCCATCCTTTTCTTTCCTGAGGTCATACCTTCAGCCTTCAGCTCTCTTCCCTCTCATAACAGTTCCAGTCTCTGTTGCTTTTGAAAAAGCTCACTCCATCCCCTTCCTTGGTTTCCCCTCCTGGGTTTCCTATAGATGTAACTCCTACTCAGCCTCTCAGGTCTGAACTAATAGTAATTGGCATCTGTTAGCAAGGCTACATAATTTAACAAAAGCCTAAGAAAATACACAGGGGTGAGAATGCATGGAATAGGATATGAAGAGGCCTTCTCTTATTCAGCAGAAACATGGTCCAGTGATGTTAATCCCAATCCCATCTTTACTTCTACCTCCCTTTGTATAGATATGGAGACAAAGCAACATGAACCTGACTCCTTCCATAAAACTTGTATCATGTGCTAATAAAGGAAACTGCATCTATCTGATGTCTTCACTTTCCTGGGTATTCAAGATGTCTTAAGCAGGTATGTTTCCATCATGGGCCAGAACAGGAGGAGGAAGAAGGGGGAGAGGAAGAGGAATGCATATGGTAATACAGACTGAGCCCCTTGTAATATAAAGTGGCCTTGAATTCCACAGTATGGAAAATTTCTCCCCAAGAATCCTCAATCCACCAGCCTCTGCACTGTGAGAGGTTTTTGTGCATTCACCTTATATTCATTAAGTATTCAGGAGCAAAAATTTAGAGCTGAAAGGGTCCTCAGAGTCCAATCCCACTCCTTAGTTATGCAGATCAGGCAAAATAATGTAGGGAAGAGTAATGGGATTTGTTCCTGGATGTCCAGTGAGTGACAGAATGTGGATTGGAACATAGGTCCCCACACTTAAATAGTTCTAAGAATCTGGAATAATATCCAACTGAGTAGAGTTCGAGTAGGAGATCAAGGAATTTATTATAAAAGATGCCTTTGTTTGTCAAACCTCCTTATCTTGCAGAGGAGGCAAGAAAAACTCAAATGATAGAACGTCAAAGCTGGGAGGAACCTTAAAATTGCAAGGTACCTTAAGTTGTAAGACTCTTCCACTCCAGAGGCACTTCATTTGGTCCAGGGGGCAATTTTTCCACCCCTATCAACCTTTGTCCCCATTCCAGGATTCCTTAAATATATTTGTCATGTCAGGACTTGATTGAATTCATCTGGGAAGAAGAAAACTTAAGTGATCTGCCCATGGTATAGATTCTAAATCATAACCACAAAAAGCCTCCAACCCAGTTGGGAAAATAAGAAGCTAAGAAGGGTTTTTATATTACACCAGATTCCGTCTTAGAATTGTTGATAGCAACAACTATGATATTAACTACTTAAATAAAGCTGTAATATTTAAAATTTGCAAAGTACATTACTTGTAAGAAGTCACTTGTAAAATTCTTATACTTTTCCATTGGAAATGCACCCCTGGAAGAATGTTAAGGGCCTGTCACCCATCCCAGAGACTAGTTCCTGCCTCAGCCATTCCCTAATACAGGGGATCTTATCCTCTTTTGTGCATCATAGATATTTTGGCCATCTGGTGAAGCCTTTGGATCCTGTGTCAGAATCATGTATTTAAATACATTAAATATACAGTACTACAAAAGGTAACAAATTATATTGAAGCAGTGATGCATTCTTTTCCCTAACTATGTTCACGGATCCCTTGAAATCTATCCATGGATCCTTTTTTTAAGACCCATTGCTTTAACAACTACTGTAAAGAGAAGATTGTCTCCTAAGGCTGGGAACTTGATCCCATTTGTCCCCAAAATTCCTCCCTCCACTGGTTTTTTTTTTAATATTTAAAAATTTTTTAAAATTAATTTATTTATTTTCTTGTTTTCATCATTCATTTCCATGAGATTTTGAGTTACAGATTTTCTCCCTATCTTTCCCCTACCCAACACCTCAAAACAGCCATCCCACTGTATAACCCTTCCTGCAATCTGCTCTCTCCTGTGTCCTCCCCCTAACCCCTCTGACTTTACAGTAGGGCAGGATGGATTTCCCTACCCCAGTGCCTGTATATCTTAATTCCCAGTTGTATGTAGTTAATAATAATAGTAAAAATATAAATACATATATATTTTTAACATTTGATTATAGAACTTTAAATTCTAGATTCTTTCCCTTTCTCCCTCGTCACCCACCCTCACTGGAAGGACAAACAATTCAATACAGGGTGAACATGTGTAATTACGCAGAACATCTCCACAGTAGACATATAGTGAGAGACTGATTATATGTCCCTCCTTCCTATCTCGCCTCCCACCTTGTTCTATTCTCTACCCTGTCCCTGTCCCTGTCCATTTACAAAAGTGTGTAATTCCAGCAACCCTACCATGCTGCGCTCTCCTGTGTCATCCACCTCTCATCTCCATCCCCCCTACTCTCCTGTGTGGCAAGATACCCAGTTTAGAGTTTATGTCATTCCTTCCCTAAGCCAAATTCAATGAGAGTAAGGTTGACCCTTTCCCTTTTGTCTCCCTGTTCTTCCCCTCCATTGTAAGAATTATGCCTTGTCTCTTCTGTCTGAGATACTTAACCCCATTCTGTCTCTCCCTGTCTCCTCTCATTCTAATCCTCTCCCATCCAGAATTAAAGTATCATCCCTTCCTGTTCAATTGATCCTGTTCCCTCTACGTGAACATATATACACATACTCAGATATGTGTTCATACGCATATATAAACCCTCCTACATAGATATATGTGTGTATACGTATATATACATTTATATTCCCTTCACCTATCCTCATACTGAGAAAAGTTTCAGAAGTTACAATGCTAATTTTTCCATGTTGGCATGTACATAGTTCCACTTTGATAAGTTCCTTATGATTTCTTTTCCATGGTTACCTTCTCATGCTTCTTTTATTTGAGTGTCAATTTTTTTTTCAGTTCTGGTTTTTTCAGCAAGAATGTTTGAAAGTGCTCCACCTCACTGAATGACCATATTTTCCCCTGGATCATTATACTCAATTTTGCTGGGTCGGTGATTCTTGGTTTCAATTCTAGCTCCCTTGATCTCTGGAATATCATATTCCAGGACCTTTGATCCCTCCATGTAGAAGGTGCTAGATCCTGGGTTATCCTAATTGTGTTTCCATAGTATTCAAATTGTTTTTTCTTGGCAGTTTGTAATATTTTCTCCTTGATCTGGGGCCTCTGGAATCTGGGTACAATATTCCTAGGAGTTTTCTTTTTGGGATATTTTTCAAGAAGCGATAGGTGAATTCTTTCAAGTTCTATTTTGCCCTCTGGTTCTAAAATATCGGGGCAATTTTCCTTGAGAATTTCTTGAAGGATGCTTTCTAAGTTCTTTTTTTCATCATGCCTTTCAGGTAGTCCAATAATTTTAAAATTGTCTCTTCTGGATCTATTTTCCAGGTCAGTGGTTTTTTTCAGGGAGATATTTCACATTGCCTTCTATTTTTTCATTTGTTTTAATGTGTCTGACAGTGTCTTGATTTCTCATAAAGTCATTTGCTTCCATTTGCTCCACTCTAATTCTGAAGGAATTATTCTCCTCAGTGAGCTTTTTTCCATCTGGCAAATTTGACTTTTCAAGGCATTCTTCTCCTCATTGGCTTTTTGGGCCTCTTTTGCCATTTGAGTTAATCTGTTTTTTAAGGTATTATTTTCTTCAGTCAGGTTGTTGACTCTGTTTTCATGATTTTCTTGCATCATTCTCATTTCTCTTCCCAATTTTTCCTCCACTTCTTTTATTTGGTTTTCAAAATCCTTCTTAAGCTGATCTATGGCTTGTAGGAAGTCTTCATGTTTCTTGGAAGCTTTCGGTGTGTTAGTTCTGACTGTGTTGTCTTCCGTTCCATACTTTGATCCTTTTTGTCCCCCAAAAAGGATTCTAGAGTTTGGTTGATGTTCTAACTTTGTTTCCTTTGCCTGCTCATGTTGCCAGTGAAATATTTGATTTTTCAGCTCTGTGGAATGCTGCTTCCAGTCGAGAAAGCTTTGTCCCAAATCTCTGGGGTTTTCACAGCTGTTGGAGCTATTAGGTGGCTGCTGTAGCCACCACCAGCTTTGGCTCACTGAAAACACTCCCCAGGACCACCACCCAAGGCCATGATCTGGATCCAGGCCTCTCAATACAAGAGCCCTTGGCCTCTGAACGATTGCTGGGCCCCCTTGCAGTCTGAAGGCCAGGAGCTCTGATGCAGCCATGTGGAGGTGGCTGCAGGGCCACCGCTTCTGCTGCTTCCTTGACCTGGAGGCAGTTCTACCAGACCACTTTTATTCCCAAAATTTAGCTCAGTGCCACTGACCTTTCACTTAGTCCTTGTTTTTTATGGCTTGATAATTCTGGAAACTGCCACAGCTGCCACTAATCCACTCTCCCTAAGGCTCCAGCTGTGGCTCATCCTGGCCACCCTGGTGCCAACCTGGTGCCAACCTGTGTTTTCAGGCTGGGCTGGTTTGGCTCCCAGTATGCTGTGCTGAGTCCTTCCAGCTGAGCTGCCTTCAGTGGGAGATGTGTTTTTCTGTATTTTTGTGTAAGTTTTTGTATCAGCAAGCACTCTAGCATACCCAGGGTGGCTGCTAGCACAGGTTCTTAGATCTGCTTTTCTAAAGAAAAGCAGCTCAAAACGGGTTAACAATCCTACTTTAATCAATCAAGCACATATCATGTACCTAGTTCAGGGAGAAAAGTCAGCACCCTGAACTTCAGAGAATACAAACAGAATACAAACACAAGTTAACAAGCAGAAGTTACAAGCAGTCAAACAGATCAGCAGACAGGCTTCCAACCGCCTCACCATCACATCCATACCCATTCAGTTACCAGAGAGGGAAGCATCCACATCTGGGTTTTTTAAAGCCAGGGGGGCTAAACAGCTTCCCAGAGTCTCATCTGGCCAAATAACACAACTCTTCTCATAGTGACCCCCAAAGGAAAACCTCATATCAGGGCATGTAGATATAGCCTTATCCTGGATCAGAGAGTGTCACAGCCCTCTTGACCCACTGCCCAATCACAAAGCAACAAGATGTGGGCATTCCTCAAAAACAAGCCTCGCGCCACAGGCTCCATGTGACCACATTCAGCCTATTGGGGGGCAGAGTATACTTTCAAATAGCGGAAGATTCTCAGAGCCATTTAAGCAAAGGGCCTAGGGGCAGGGAAGATCATCTGTTTCCCATAACAGTTTTGGATTCCTAATATTTGTTTAGAGTCATATTTTATGAATATTTTAGGTGGCCATGTGCAAGCTGCGAAACCTTGCTGCTTCTATGCCATCATCTTGGCTCTGCCCTCCCTCTACTGGTTTTGGCTTGCTCTAGCGTGGCTTCCCTTCTCCATTCTGGAATTTCTGTCTTTAAAGTAATTTCTTTGCATTAGTCTCTAAATATGAGGCTATCTGCAAAAGCTCTGGCACACTAAAATGGTATAGTAGAAAGAGCACGTGAGTTCAGCTCCCTCTTTTTCAATGTGTCTCACTGTGACCGATCCGACCAATACAAGCTGAGAATGCTCTACCACAGGTCAGGCACAAATAGTCTGTGTGAACATTTGGGGTGGATTCTCCAAATCTGCGCACCTGTGTTTCCTTTAAGCTGCTTCAATTCTGATTTTTTTCTAGTGCCCAGCATCTTCTCTGATGTGAGCAGTCCTCTGCCAGTGTCTCCAGTATCACACAATCAATTCCAAACTTCTTGAGCGAGACTTGTAGAGTGTCCTTGTATGGCTTCTTCTGACCACCATGTGAATGCTTGCCCTGTGTGAGTTCTCCATAAAAAAGTCTTTTTGGCAAGCATATGTTTTGTGTTCAAACCATATGGCCACCCCAACCGAGTTGCCCTCTCTGAAGCAGAGTTTGCATTCTTGGCAGTTTAGTTTGAGTAAGGAACTCAGTGTCTGGTACTATCCTGCCAGGTGAGCTTCAGAATCTTCCTAAGACAATTCAAATGAAAGTGATTCAGTTTCCTGGCATGGAGCTGGTAGACTGTCCAGGTTTCACAGGCATACAACATTGAGGTTAGCACAATGGTTCTGTAGACCTTCAGTTTGGTAGTCAGTCTAATACCTCTTCTCTCCCACAACTTCCCTCAGAGCCTCCCAAACTCTGGGCTAGCATTGGCAATGCATTCCTCAACCTCATTATCAATGTTTATAACCCTGGAAAGTACACTGCCAAGGTAAGTGAACTTATCCACAGCATTCTAAACTTCTCCATTTGCTGTATCCAGTGGTTCCACATGTGGATGTCTAATGGTGCACCTGTGTTTTCTTGGTGTTAACTGTTAGACCAAAATTAGCACAAGAAGCAGAGAATTGATCCATATTTTGTTGCATCTCAGCTTCAGAGGCTGCGCTGAGTACACAATCATCTGCAAACAGAAATTCATGAACCATCACTCCCTCCACTTTGGCCTTGGCTTGTAACCTTTTCAAATTGAAGAATTTACCAGCAGTACTATAGTTGATCTTGATGCCATGCTCATTCTCCTTGAAAGCATTTGCCAACATGGCTGAAAGCATCATGCCACAAAGCATGGGAGCAAGCACACGGCTTTGTTTCACTCCACTGGTGAATGGGAAGGCACAAGAGCACTGTGCACTATCTAGGATCCAGGGAAGTCTACCATCATGAAATTGGTGCACAATGCTCATTAACTTGTCCAGGCAACCAAATTTTGACAAATTTTCCATAAGCCCTCATGACTAACAGTATCAAAGGCTTTGTACAGACCTCTGTTCTGCTTCTGGCATTTCCCCTGGAGTTGTTAGGCAGCAAACAACATATTGACTATTTCTTGGCCCTTTCTGAAGCCACACTGTCTCACAGGTAGAAGACCATCCTCCAGGTGAAGTTTCAGTCCATTAAGGAAGACTCTGGCTAGAATCTTGCCAGCAATGGCTAAGAGAGAGACCCTGCTATGATTTTCACAGGACAATCTATTTCCTTTACCTTTATAGAGATTGATAATGGAAGCATCTTTGAACTCCTGGGGGATAATTTCCTTTTGCCAAATAACCTGGAAAATGTTAGTCAGCTTGTGTATGAGCTTGTAAAGCTCAGGTGGAATAGAATCAGCACTCCATGCTTTGCACCATGAAAGGAGCCTAATGCCATTCAAAACCTCTTCTTCACTTGGAGCTTCAGCTAGGGAGGGACTGACTTCAACCTCAGGTAAGTCATCAGTGGCCTCTGCATTGATTGATGATGGGCTGTTGAGAACACTATAGAAGTATTCAACCCATGTCTCTAGGATCATGTCCTTATCTCTAATCAATGCAACTCCAACAGCACTGAGTAGTTGAGATAGGTCTTTGTCCCATAAATAGCCTTCAGTGCATCATAAAAATGCTTTGGATTGTTACTATAAGCATAAAAGTGATTTTCATGTGCCTTTTTACTCAAATAGGAATCCTGCATCTGTCTAAGCTTTCCTTGTACTTTCCTTTTCATGGAATTAAATGCTGCCTCCTTAAATATGACTGAACTATCATGCTGGTGTATCCTATGGAGTTCTCATTTTTCATTAAGCAGCTTCTGAATTTCCACATCATTTTCATCAAACCAGTCTTGGTTTGCAAGTGTTCTGACCCAGATGAGCACATGCAGTGCTATACACCAAATCTCTGAAAGCTGTCCACTTCTTTTCTGCTCCACTGTTGCCAACTGTGTATTGGCTCAGCTTTGCTTCCAACTTAGCAACAAACTATTCCCACTCAAAGAAGAACTCTAATTTGTTGACATTGATTCTTCTGGTAGTCATTTTGTCTTTGGTGTGTTGCTTTTGATGAATGCAAATACCTAGCTTGGAAAGGAGAAGTCTATGATCAGTCCAGCACTCTGCACCACATATTACCATTGTCACTTTCACATCCTGTCTGTCTATTCTCCTTACAATCACATAATTTATTAGATGCCAATGTTCTGTGAGGGTACATCCATGAAATTTTATTGCATTTAGGTAAATGGAAGACAGTATTGGTGATGAGAAGGTCATGAGATACACAAGTCTTCAGTAGTAAGTGGCCATTGCTGTTGCTGTTTCCAGCTCCTTTCCTCCCTAGGACTCCCTGCCAAGTCTAGTAGTATGAGCCAACTCTAGCATTTTCTGCTTACTCAACCCTGGCTTGATTACCCTGGCAGGTGGGGAATCCCACTCTACAGTCAAGACACCAAAAAATGCTCAAAGGTGGCTGCAGAGACAATTCCACTCACCATTGGCATGTGGAATGTTGGCACACTTATAGACAACCCAGAATCCAATGGACTTGAAAGACAAACAGGTCTTGTTGCAAGAGAACTCAGCAGGTATTTCATCCAAACAGCAGCCCTCAGTGAAACAAGGCTGACACATGAAGGCCAGCTTCCTGAAGTTGGAGCTGGATACATGTTTTTCTGGAGTTGCCACAGTGAAGAGGAGTACTGTCAAATTGGTGTAGGTTTTGCAATCAAAACTAATCTAGTAAACAAGTTGGTATACGTGCCAAATGAAGGGAATGACAGGTTCATGACAATGAGATTTCCACTTACAGGAAAATGTCATACCACCATTATTAGAGCCTAAATTGTACCTAGGACAATTGAGGTTCCCTCTGCTGACAAGGAGTGCCAGAGCCAGCTGTGCTGTGAAGAGTGGCAGGGGCAAGAAGGAACCAACATGCACCTCGTGAGTTCAGAAGCAGTGGGGTTGAAAGCCTCTGAATGTGGGCACTTCAGGAGGCTGAAGCCTTGGCTTTGGTTCCAGGTTAGGGGGGGAACTGAAGATTTGCGGCAAGGGGCACCATCTCCCACATTCCAGGACTAGAGGTGATTACAAAAAGTAAACTCTTATTACCAAAAATTGCATAGACAAAGGAGAAAGAATTTAGGCATAAAAAGCTACTATGGTAAAGGAGAAGATTGGGCTTCATCTTCAGAGGAGGATATTGAAATAAAGAAACCCCTAAAGAGTAACATCATATGGTCACCTGCCCAAGAGGAATTCATAGAAGATCTTTAAGAAGACTTTCAAAATCAAATGACAAAGATGGAGGAAACACAAACAAAAAATAATAAACCAAGAAAAACAAGATTATAAAAGGAAAGTTAACCAATTAAAAAAGTAGATACTGATTCTTAAGTAAGCAAATGACATGTTGAAAATTAGAATTGGGCAAGGTGAAGTCAGTGAAATTATGAGATCAGGAAATAATTAAACAATATGAATAATGAAAGTAGAAGAGAAAGTGATATATAAGAAAAACAATAGATTTGAAGAATAGATCAAGAAGAGAAAACACAAAAGTCATCTGATTAACTGAACGTCATGTTTAAAGAAAGAATTTTGATACAATAATACAAGAAATAATTAAAGGGAATTGTCCTGAAGTATTAGAACAAGATGGGAAAGTAGAAATAGAAAAAAATCCACCGATCACCACTTGAAAGAGATCCCATGAGGAAAACTCATAGGAGTACCATAGTTAAATTCTGAAACCCCCGGCTGAAGGATAATATATTAAAATTATCAGGATTAAAACAATTCAAATATGATGGTGCCACAATTAGGGTCCCACAAGACCTAGCAGCAGAGACATTAAAGAACCGCAGGTCAGGGAACACTATATATCAAAGAGTAAAATAATTGGGACTCCAGGTGTAAATATCATACCCAGCAAAGCTAAGCATAATTCTAAATGAAAAACCTGGGCATTTGATCAACTGTCAGACTTTCAAGATTTTGTCAAAGACAAGAACAACAATAACCCTGAACTTTGTAGAAGATTTGACATACAAGAGCCAAGAGAAATATAAGGTCCATACCAAAGACTGATTATAAGTGATTCATAAGGACAGACTGTTTACCTTTTCATATATGTAAGATGTAAAACTTATGTCTAAGGTTCTCTTGAATAATTGGGTACCTCATAAGAAAGATTGGGGGTAAACCTGAGTATGATGTGAATTTAAAAAGTAAAACCATTTATGAATAGCTAAAATGTATTTATTTTATATAAATGAGGTGCAAGGGAAAAATCAATACAGAGGAATTAGATGGACGAGGAGAACTAGAAGTTCTGGTAACTCTCTTTGGGAATGGATTTAAGAGGGTAAGAATATATGTGTATGTGTATATATATATATATATATATATATATATACATATATACACATGTGTGTATATGTGTATATGTATGTATATATAGCCACATATGCATGTACATGCATGCATACATATGAGTATAAATGTCTTCTCAATTCAGAGGAAAAAAATTGTAGGGGCATAGGGAAGGGCAGAGGACAAGTGAAGGATCTTTAGAGGGAAGGGTGAGGAAATAGGTAAAAGGGGGGGGGTACGATAGGGTGTTTAGATTTATGGGAATGGGAGGATAGGGGAGGGATCCTTGGAGGGGAGTAGGCAAGTAACAGGGGAGCAAGGTAGCAGGTAGAAGTAAAGTAGAGGAGGCAGGAGACATAGGAAACAAGAGATACACACAAACCTAAAAACAAAGATCAGGAGTAGAATTTGTTTGGGGAAATATATGTTTATGTATGTATGTATGTATACACACATATATGTATTTATATATACATATATATGTAGCTATAGAGATATCCAAATTCAATTGTAGCCTTCTCTGGTGTGGGGGAGGGAAAAAAAAGAACCAAGTATAGAAATGCAAAGCAGAGAACAAAAGAAAACTCACAAGGAAGCAAAGAAAAGATGGACAGTTCTCAACATATATATTATTTATCATACAGGGTTTCTTGAAGTGAAAATTTATTATTATATATTTTGAATTCTTATTCTGCTATAGACAACATGCTTTGCCCCCTCTCTTTGTATTTACATTCCAATGTTTAAGTTTATGATATGTTTTTGTTTCTTTTCTCTATTCTGTATTTGTGTTCTGGCCTTTGAGTCTAAAATAGAATTTACAAAAATATATATATATGTATTGTTTCCTCTTTAACAAATTCCTGATGAAAGTAGAGTTCTGGAACTACCAGACCTTCCTCATCTAATTCTCTGTGTCTGTTCTTCTTCTCACACCTCATTGGTATAAGATAATTACTCTTTTACCTTTTCCTAAATGGTTTTACTTTTTAGAATCACATCACACTCACATCTATGCCAGTCTTTCTTTCAAAATAGCCAAATGCTTATAACAGTCTTAGAGGTATGCTTTATATTTCCTTATATAAAAAATAAACAGTCTGTCCTTATTGAGTGCCTTATAATTAGTCTTTGATGTGCCCCTTCTATTTCTCCTGGATCTTATATGTCAAATTTTCTATTAAGTTCAGGTTATTTTTGCAACAAATTTCTGAAAGTCTGGCATTTCACTGAATGTCCTTTTTTTTGTTTTTGTTTTTTTTTCCATTCAGGACTATGCTTAACTTTGCTAGGTATGACATTTTTGGCTGCAGCCCCAGCTCTTTTCCTTTTCCATGGATAGCGTTCCAAGCCCTGCAGTGTTTTAGTGTCATTGCTGCTAGGTCTTGTGTGATTCTAATTGTGGCTTCACCTTATTTGAGGATTTTTTTTTTCTTGTTGCTCTTCTGTGATGTCTTTGACTAAGGGAATCATGTTATCCATTGGCCATCAGACTGAAAGGATAATGTTATTTTTAAGTTCATTCTGCCATTAAATTAGCTATCTTGATCCCAGACAGCTCTGTTAATGTGCATGGCCTTTTGGTTACTGATAGCAAGCAAAGGACTGGCCAGAGTCTCAAGTATGTTTGACTACTGAGCCTTGTCTCTATTTCATTTCTTTTTATATTAAGTCAGTGCACCAGCTCAATTATGGCACATGGCATATTGTTCTAGAACATTCTTGCCTTCTTACTGTTTTGCTGCATTTGTTGTAGTAAAGCCATATATGCAGAACTCCATATTTTGGACCACCTGGAGTAAAGTATCTTGCTACTTACCAGCAGGTACAAAATTGAGATCCTGGAGTATAGATTATTCTTCATAATATTTGTGCAAGAAACACAAATTGGGGGAGCTGTGGAAACATATTAAAACCTTTTTGTTGAAATGAAAATATTAAGAAATTATATTTTCTCTAGCCTAAAATCTTTCCAGACTTTGCCCTTTAGAAAAGAAGATGAGACAGAAGCTAGGACTCTTCCTAAGGGTGATACCCAAATTGAATACTTTTCTGAAGTGATTGGCATTAAGACATATCCATAAACCAGTGCCTTCTTTTGCATTCAAGATTAAGATATTAATCACAGGAAGGGAGTCCTTTCAGTATTTCAGGGGAGTGGTCAAGGGAGGAAAGGAATAGTGAATATTCTGGAATGTTAAACCTGAACTCTAAATAAATATACTGTGATCAATAGTATTTTATTAATATTCCTATAAATGTTATGTCAAGTTATCTTATGATAGAGAGTAATATCTGAAGGCATGGCAAGGGGAGAGACAGGAGAGAGTTATACCAGTTCTTCAAGGTTGAAATAACTTGAATGAAGAACATGATCAAATAAATAAAATGGTTTCTGGCAGAATTGTGTTTAATATATAGTTCAGTAATAATCTTTTATCTCTGAAAATTTAAAGGTGCTAATTTGGACTTGAAGTCTGCCATTAACCAGAAAGTAAGCATTGGGCCCAGGAGTACTCCTCTTCAAAAGACTGCCATGGGTCACCTAAACAGAGCCCAAAAGAAGATTAAACTGTTCCAGCAGGATTTTCTGGGAGTTGAACTTCACTGTCCTTTATGACTCTTGTAAGACCTATAAACAGAACACACGGGAGGGCTGCTAGCAAAGGTTTTCTCTTGATCTGGTCAGATAGGAAAGACACTAAGGAGGGCTTAATAATCTTACTTTATTCTAGTCTAGTTTTCTCAGAAGAGGATTGCTGATAATGGGAGGACAAACTCCTACAGCAATTCCCTAATCATTCTTCTCCCAGGGGCAGGCAAGAAGATGGGGGGGGGGGTTAACTACCCCTATTTCTTGATGGGGTCAATCGAGATAAGCACAATTTGTGCATCCCCTAACTCCCCTAAAGCCTCAGTGGGGGCCAGGGACCACCTGACAGCACTGGCCCAATTTGGGAGCAGGAGCTTAATTGTTCCTAGCTGCTCTGGGAATTTCACATCTTCAAGACTCAACTAGCTAAAAGTAATAGGTTTCTCATTTTGTTCACTGTTCATTGGTGGTTTGTTCAATGTCTATTAATCTGTTCTTTGTTTAGAAACATAAAGTAATGAAGGGTGACTGCTCTTAGAGCCATAGATTCTCCATAATAAAGGGGTTTACAACCACCAAATCACTAGGATCCCTCCCTCCTTATTCCTGAACTACTTAACCTCTCTCTCAAGTGATCCTTCTGGTCATTTTGGAGGGCTTGACTTAAATTTGTCAGCAAAATTTCCCACATGAGTGGCTCACATCAAGATGAGCAGATCCTCAGGAATGGGAAATGACATTAAAGATCATCCTGAACAGGAACACATTGATATGATCAAAGAAAAAAAAAATCAGGCTGTTGTTGGTCAATGAGCTTTGATAACAGGTTCTCCACTATGCAAGTGAAGTCAGTACTGAATATTCAACTTTGCCAAAGTTGAGAGGCTCAGAATGAGAAACATAGCATATAAAAATGTATCTCACACAGAAAAAGATGGCATTAGTATTTCATTCACTAGAGAAATGAACATACACGTTTTGTTGGAAGAAGAGAGGAGTATTTGGATTGGGTAGAAAAGTTAGGGGTGCTGAGTGAGTCAGAGCTGAATGGCCTCCCCATGCCTGTCTTTGAGTTTAAATTTCTTAATGCCAGATACAGTACTTTGTCCCACAAGTAGGTATGAAAAGCTTGAAAGGGTACTGGGATTCAAATCTTAGTAATTTACAGTTTGCAGTTGATCAGAGAGGAATGAGGCTAGGTTCACAAACCAAAGACCAATTTATGGGAAGTAACTGGGGAGGCAAGATTGGGGTAAGAATATCTCTGGATATATTCATGTTGGAGGGAGAAGAGTGTATATGTAGATGAGAAGAATACAGTAAAGACCAGGCTAAGTAACACATTCAGCCAATAAGATTGAATCCTAGGATGGAGGCTCTGTTTTCCTTTCACTACTTCTGTGACCTTGCGAAATTAATCTCTTTTCATCTCATTTTTCTTTTTAGAGGAATGCTTCCAATATTTCTCTTATTGACAAGTTGTTGCTTCCTCCATTGGCAATTACTATTTGATCTGCAGGATTTGCCACCTTGAAATGAATCTTAAACTTTTTGCCCTTTGGATCACATGATTCCTTTCCCATCTACATTTTTTGTGAGTCCTGAATAGTCTTGTGTCATTCACCCTGCATTTGCTTTGTATTTCAAGATCTTTTTCTTGGTCATTTACAGTATTTGCTGGTTTTAAAAAAATTTTTTTTAACATTGCACTCCTTAGATTTAGCCAGTTTACATCTTGGGGTTTTCATCATAGGGTTTTTTTTTTTTCTTTCTGGAAGTGACCTACAGAGTTTATGACTGGTACTTTGATCACTCTATTCTCAACTGAGTAATTTTTTGGGTGTTTTTCTTTGCATTTTGTTAAGCAGATATTTTGACCTGTGTTCTTCTAGTAGTCTACAAACCTCAATTTGCCTCTACTCACACTGTCTTTGAGATCAAAACTTTTTTGCTTCTACGTGTATCAGTTTCTTTTAATATTATTTTTATGCTCTTCTTCCATATTTTCCTTCATTTCTTTATATTTGCATCATCAATCAGTTGTTTTCTCTTTCACTTCTTTGAAGAGACTCATGACTGGATCCAACTTTTTCCTTTCTGCAAATTATTTCTGTAGTGCAAACCATAATTTTTTTTTCATCATTGTTATGTCTCTCTTGAACCATTAACATTCTGCAATGTCTCCATGCTCTCTTAGGAATCCACAGGATCCTCTCCCCCATTAGGTGTTGATTTCATTTCCTTTGTTGCAACATAAATTCAGGCATGTTTGGACTCATTTGGACATTTTGGTGCTTAGCTTCATTTCTGTCTTAATATCTGCTTTTTTTTTTTTTAAAGCTGCTTATGCTTAAGGTTTCTGAGTTTTCTTCCTCTTAAGCTCTTTGGTTTCAGTCTTCTCCTCTTATATTCATCCATCACTTTCTGACTCCTTTATGTCTGATGGGAGATTTCATTTATTAGCCATCTCCTACATGCACAGCATTAGGTTAGACTTTGGAGACACAAAGGAAAAGGCTCACAAGGAGATTGATTCTTTTGATATCCTTGGGGTCCTTATACATTAGTCTCCTCCAAAATGGTTTTTAAAATCCTGAGAACCTTCTCTGTGGAGGCAAAGGTAGGAACGTGGGAGGCCCAGTGTGACATCCAGTTCCCAATGGAATCAAAATAAAATGAAAACTAAGGATGTCTTGGAAGAAGAAAATAACAAGAAATGAAGACTGAGCAATGATTGGGGAAATTTACAAAAATAGTGTTACCCTTTTATCTTGTTGAAGGTTCAGATGGTTATGGGCTGAATATATTAATAGAAGCCTTAGGCATTTAATTAATCTATCTTAGCACCAGGTGGGGGTACCATCTACTTTCTACTTGGATTCCCTGGGAGTTGCTGTCCAACCTCTTATCCCAATAGCAGCTCCCTAAACCAATTTCCCCAATAACTGTGCCCTAGAGAAGACTCTTGGTACAACTAAGTTTCCTCTTACTCTGAAAGACTGAGCTTTGGGCTTCTGTGTTTATTAGATATTTAGAGATCTTCTTCTCCTTCCTCAGGTCAGGGTGTTTTCTCCTCCATTCAACCTCAGTGATCCACATATTGATTTCAGCATTGCAACTGAACATATGGAGGTTGAAGTAAGAAGGACAAGGGGAAAAGTTGTAAGAAGGAAAGGCAGTGGGATGAAGGCTGATGTAACTGACAGTAGCTCATATTTGGATTTGTCCCAGATGCACTGGTCTTCAGAGTCCCAAGCATCTAATCCCACCTCCTGTCTCCATGAGAATTGGTGTAATTTGATATCTGACCTTTTCATTTTTCCATACAGACAAATAGGCACATACCAGGAGGCCGCTTGATTGCCACTGATTACCAAAGTTCTCTCATTTCTCTCTCTAGATTTTGTACTTCTGATGTACATGATGCTCTTTGGTAAGATTTGTTCTCTGTGGTCACCAAGAATCAGAACCTGAAAGAGCTCCAGTTGTTACACTCTATAATTGTTAGCACATGCATGGGCAACCATTGTGCAAGACTGAGAAATTCAAAGTGTAAACTGGAAAAATTGACATAAGTCTAGGCTGGTCTCATAGCTGGGGTGACTGCTTATGTGGGACTGGGAAAAGTGAGGTAAAAAACGGAGGTATATGTGAAAAATAAGGTTCTAGGAGGAAAAGAAAGGATAGTCCTAAAACCAAAAGAGTAGAAAAGTAGGATAATACAAAGAAGAGTGAGGAAGAAGCAAGAGGGAAAAGGGATATATGGTCCTTCCCACTACTATTTTTGACATTGTTATAGAAATACTAGGTGTAAGAATAAGAAAAGAAAATGAAATAGAGGTTACCCATATTAGCAAAGAGAAAACAAAATTAATTCTATTTACACATGATGGTATACTAAGAAAACTCCAGAAAATCAGTGAAGAAACTAATTGATCCTGGGGTCATAGATTTAGAACTGGAAAGGACTTTGGAGACCACCCAGTCCAACTTTCTGATTTTACATATGAAAAAGTCAGGAGCGCTGATGTTAAGTGACTTACCTAAGGTCACACAGGTAGAACTTAAACCAAGGTCATCTGCCTCCAAATCCAATACACTTTCTTCTGCAGCATCAATGAGATAGCAGGACTCAAACTTGATTTCTCTGCACATAATGAACAAATTATACATTTCTGTAATATACAAACAAGAACCAGAAAGGAATGATGATAAAAAAACAAACAAACTTATGTTCCCAGCTTTTTCCTCTTAAATTCTTCCTACATCACCACTTAATTGTTGAATATTTCAAACTGGATATCCCTTAGTCATCTCAGATTCAACTTGTATAGATAGGCCACTGAATTTGGAGTAAGGAAGATCTGTGTTCATTTTTTGCTTCAAACAGAACCCTGGATGAGTCATTTAACCTTCCTTGCCTCATTTTCCTCATCTGTAAATTGAAGGGCATAAATTCCAAGGTCTCTTCCTGCTCTCAATTTACAGAATTCATTAATTCCCTCCTCCAGTACTCAGCTTTTTTCCCACAGTTTCTTTTTTTGATAAGGAAACCACCATTCTTCCAGATGTGCTTGTCTGCAAACTTGGGACTATCCTTAGTTCTTCATTCTTCCTCATCCCCTTTATTCAATCAATTACTAGGTCTTATTGATTCTGCTTCCACATTATTTCTCACATCCCTCCTCTCTTCTCCACCCACATGTCTACTATCCTAACTGAAGCCCTTATCACCTTTCACTTCAGTTACTGAAAGTTCCTCCAAGTTGGTTTTGGTGCCTTGTTTATGGGGTCTGTATTCATATATGTGTATGCATATGTCTATATATATGTGTACATGTACATGACTGAATCATAGAATATTGTATCAAAAATATGTATATATACTTATATATACCTACATATATACATGTAGTGAATATATATTTGTTTGCATATCTATATCTATACATATAACAATATATGTGTCAGTATCGATAGCTACATATCTATATATGTACCTATATGTAAGAATACACACATATTTGCACATTTTATATGTGTAAAGCCAAGCACTAGCATCTTTCTAGAGGAGTGCTGCTGTGTACAGCTTTCAAGATTCTGATTACACAGTATAGTGAACTTCTCCATTTATTCAATAACCAACCAAGACAAAACATTCATAGAAAACAAAGTACAGCATTCAGAATGTTTTAAATTCACAACATCACTAAAATGGCCACATAGTTCTTACCAAAGTGGTCACATAGTTTTAAGCAAAAGATAACATTGATTTAGTAAGTCCTTCATTTAGCAAATCCTTAATTTAATCACCCTTAACAATGCAAGCCTCTTTAATTGACACAAAGTACAAAGGTCAAAGTTGTCCACCCATGGGATGCAATTAAGTTGCAACATCATCAGTAACTACTTAAGGGGTCCTCTTAAGGGGTAGTGGAAAGCACAAAGGCCATCCATCCCTAGGTCACAATTAAATTACAACATCCTCAGTCACTACTAAGTACTCTTCTAAGGGGTAGTGGAAAGTACAAAGGCCATCTACCCCTAGGTCACAAGTAAGTAACAATCTCATCAGTCAGCATTTAATACCCAAGGAGAAGAGGTATTTTCATCTTGTCTTGATGCAGGCTCTCAGCTTCCATGGTTTCTTTTCCATGGTTCCTCTTCCATGGTCCCAGCTCCTGCTCAAATCTAAGCAACTGCCACCACTGGGAGACAGCTACCAGTTCCTTGTCCAGCTCTCTGTGCAGTTTCTGTTCCATACTGAAACTCACAGTGTCTAATCCACCTCAAGTCTTTCACAGTTTCTGTTCCTGGGAAGACAAAGGTTAACCAAGCCACAATAACATTCATGCACTTTGCTAGCATCCTCACCAATTCACTTTCTGCCTGTGAAATCAACACAGACCCAAAGCTGACAGACAAAAAGTATCAACACCAACTGTTTCCTCAGTCCTTCAGCAGCTCCAGCTGGCCCTCAGAAGTTCTCAGCAGTGATAAGAAAAAGTTGGTAGCTCCTCAGCCTGGTTCTTTGAAGCTCTCAGCAGAAGTTCCCAGAAGAAAAGTCTCAGCAGAAGCTCTAGCTGGCTCTCAGAAGAAATTCTGCCACTATAAGCACCTTTCTCAAAATCAAAATCACTTTCTCCAGCCTAGGCTTCTCCTCCTTAGCCTCCATGCTGCTTGCTTCAAGAAGTTCTGTCTCCCAGCAGTTCTCCAGATCCTAGCAGTTCTCAAAAGTTCTGGCTCCCAGCAGCTGCTCACTCTCAGAAGTTCTTGGCAGAAGTTCTCAGCACAAGTTCTGTTCTCCAAATCTCTCCCCTCTACTTATATATGGTATTAGCTCCTCCCTGTTCCAGCCCCTTCCTGTTATATCAGCAACAGGAGCTCATACCTTCTGTTTCTTAACAGAGGCTGTATATAATTAACTTGAAACTAAGTGCTAAGTACTTGTTAGCTTGCCAATACAAGGGGATATTCAAATTCCATCACTATTACAATACATTTTCTGCTTTGTATTATTGGAATGAAATTTTGATCAATCCACAAGCGTTTATTAAACCCCTGATTTGTAGTAGGCACTGTCCAAGGTGCTGGAGATGAAATGATAAGAATGAAAGACTCTGTGCCCTTAAAGACCTTATTTTCTGTCTATTGAATGTTTACATGCATATACATAGAATATCTATATAGACTATTTCATTTTTGTTTTTGTATCCCTTGTATTTAGCACAGTGCCTGGTACTTAATGACTTCTTATTGAGTGATCAAATTCCATACAAAAAGACAAAAATATTGAGGAGTTAACCCACAAGAAACACAAGATTTATATAAATATATGTGTATTTTTTACATAAGTCAAGGAAGACATAAAGAATTGGGGAGAGAATAAAATGATAATGCTCTTTTAGTTTACAAGTGTAGTATTATGCTAATCAATCTACTATGAAAGTATTTTATAGAATCAGATAAAATAATGCTGAAATTCATAGAGATAATCAAAAGGTCCAGTCTCAAGGGAAGTAATCAGAAAAGGTATGAATAAAAGACATGACCGGAATTCACACTCTCTTACAAGACAATAAACATCAACTGTATTTGGTAGTGGTTAAAAGAGAAGAGTAGATAAGGAAAAAGTGGAAGATGAAGAATAAACTTTGAAAACAGTATCCTATTATTGGATAAACCCAAGAATTTAATTTACAAGGTAAAGGATTCCCTCTTTGTCCAGCCCTAAAAACTAGAAAGCAGTTTGGTAGAAATTCTGTTTCATTCTCATACTATGCACCATAGTAAGCTGAAAACGGATTAGGTGAGCTAAATATAAAAATTCACACCATGAAAATAATTACATGAAAACAAGATCAGACCTTTCATAACTATGAGTAAGGGAATTTCATTAAATAAGAGAAAAAATATCATAAAATATAAAACATGTAGGTCACTTCTACTCCTTCCTTCCCCAAGCCTGTGTAAAATTGGATTCTACTCCTAGAACTCTCCTTGCCATTGATGGCCCGACTCTGACTTTATTTGGCTTTGCTCCAGGCCTATACAGCACTTCTCTACTCATGCCACCACCTCCATTCAATAATATTCCAACCCTTACCCCCTTTCCATCTCTCTTTTATATGTTGTTTTGCCCTATTAAAAATGTGAGAATCTTGAAGGAAGTGATGAGTTTGTTTTTATTTGTATCCCTAGCACTTAGCACAATTCTGGCTCTCTAGTAAACCCTTAAATAGCTCATCCATCTGTCTACCTATTTAAGAAAATAAAAGAAAGAAAAAAAGTATATCAAGTATTTCATCAGCTCTCAATGACAAATGTCTGATCTCCTAAATTTATATGTAATTAACACAAGAGATAAATGGGGCAACAGAAAGAAATGAGAAAAATGGAAAAGAGCAGATGTTCACATGAAAACTTGATCGAAATCACTAATGTTAAGAGAAATATAAATTAAAATGACTCGAGTTATATTTTTTACTCTGCAAATTAGTAAAGATGACAAAAATGTCAACAGTTAATCTTGGAGATACTTTGTGAATATAGCAACACTAGTGCTCATTAGCAGGATGGCAGATTGGTCCAATTATCCTTTGTATCCGCTTAGCACTATGCCAAAACATTAGAAATCATTCACATCTGATATAAACTATTTTGCCAATTAGATGTTAGTGACCTGATGTATCAGCAAGCACCCCAGCACACCCGGGGCGGCTGCTAGCACAGGTTCTTAGATCTGCTTTTCTAAAGGAAAGCAACTCAAAATGGGTTAACAGTCTCACTTTAATCAGTCAAACAAATATCATTGACCTAGTTAAGGGGGAAAAGACAGCACCCTGAACTTCAGAGAATGCAAACAGAATACAAAACACAAATTACAAGCAGAAGTTACAAGCAGACAGAGATTAGCAGACGGCTTCCAGAGTCTGACCATTACATCCAAACCTAGTCAGTTACCAGAGAGAGAAGCACCAACATCTGGGTTTTTCAAAGCTGGGGGGCTCAACGGCTGCCCAGAGTCTCATCTGGCCAAATGGCACAACTCTTCTCAAAATGAGCCCCAAAGCAAAACCTCGCATCAGGGAATATATATAGCCTTCTCCTGGCTCAGAGAATGTCACAGCCCTCTTGACCCACTGCCCAATCACAAAGCTACAAGGCATGGGCATTCCTGAAGAACAAGCCTCCTGCCACAGGCTCCATGTGACCCCATTCAGCCTATTAAGGGGCAGAGTATAGTTTCAAATAGGGGAAGGTTCTCAGAGTCAGGAAGCCACTTTAGCAAAGGGCCTAGGGGCAGGGAAGATCTTCAGATTCTCAAAACACCTGATAATTTAGAGGTAACACAGGAATATTTGCAAAAATAGAAAATACCCAGATCAACAAAAAGTAACTCATTTCTTCTTTTTTAAACTCATGGATTGTTTTTTTTTTAAGTTCTATTTATTTTTAGCTTTCAACATTCACTTTTATAAAAATTTGATTTCTAAATTTTCTCCCCTTCCTCATCTCACTCTTCCTGGGGCTGTCATGCCATCAGATATAGGCCTGTCTTCAGGTAGATACTACTGGGAAGTGGAGGTGGGATCCAGAGCAGAGTGAGAGCTGGGTGTGTGTAAGCAATGCATGACTTGTAAAGATGGGGCCTCTTTGTCATCCCAGTATGGATTCTGGGTTGTGAGACCTAGGAAGGGTAATGAATATAGCCTGACTCCAATTAATATCCTTAACTGTCCCTGCCTCCCTTCCTCCCTCACATCAAGTAGGCCAAGATTGTCCCCTTCTACAGTGTGATTAACAGTGGCTCCCACATCTTCACATTTCCCATTGTTGCTTTTGTGAACCTGTCTTGCCCCACTTCAGTCCCTGTTACAGAGTCATCTCTGAGCATATGTATGGAATCATAGCAGTTTCAAACCTCTCTCTCCAGCCTAGAGAGGCTATTGATATTGAATAAAGATAATCTAAATAAAATTGTTTCTGGCAAACTTGGGTCGAAACATACAATGTTACTATTTTTTCCTTAGTAGGACTAGGCTATAAGGGGCTTTAAGTGGCAAACACAGGTACTTATATTTCATCCTCCAGGCAATAGGGAGCCACTGGAGTCTTGGATTAGAGACACAGACAGCCCTGTTTTAGGGCAGCAGCAGTGGGGGGGATGGAATGGAGAAGTGAGGGCCCTGAAGGCTAGAAATGAATGAGGAGGGCATTGGCTATCCAGGTGAGCAGAAGGATAAGAGAGACTGAATTAGGGAGGGGGTTTTAGCAAGGCAGAGCAGGAAGTAGATGTGAGAACTGCTGTGAAGGCAGAATCTTCAAGATTTGGCTGCTGATTGCAGATGTGACCTGAGGGAAAACACAGTAAGAATTTACTAACCTGCATTCTCTCTGTTGCCAGTTATAAACTGCCCATCCTCGCCAAGCTAAGTCCCTACCCCTTCTTTGATCTTGTTTTTTCCAGTATAGCCTAAACAAACAACAACAAAAAAAGCGACTTTGTTGACCTTAGGTGCAAGAAAAGGAAAAACTTTTTTTTCTAATTTTCTGGGTTCAGTCCAAAGAGCTTAAGTACTGCTTATATGGGGCAGTTAGGTGGTGCAGTGGGAAGAGTGCCAGGTCTGGAGTCAGGAAGAATCATCTTCCTGAATTCAAATCTCACCTCAGACACTTACTGGCTATATGACCCTGGTCATGTCACTTAACCCTGTTTGCCTCAGTCCAGATCTGTAAAATGACCTGGAGAAGGAAATGACAAAGTACTCCATTATCTTTGCCAAGACAATCCCAAATGGGGTCACAGAGAGTCAGAAGAGACTGAAGAACTGCTTTACATACACCTGTTGGTCCATAAGCAACTCCTGTTATGCTAAACACTGAGGATGGGAAGTTTCCTCCAAAGCTCAGCTCAGAGATGACCTCCTACCGAGTTCTAGAACCCTTAGTCACAGTACTAAGGAAGGAGCACAAAATTAGAAGGATATCCATCAATACAGAGGAGACAGGGTGATCCATATTTCAAGAGAAGAACCAGGTGGTCAGTGGATCAGAGCTGAAGAGCTGAAAGTGTAGGGGAGGAAAGAACCATTTATTGAGCACCTTGAAGTTCACTTCTCCTAATTTTTATTAAGCCTCTACTGTGTGATAGGCATTGTGCTAATGCCTTACAAGTATTATCTGTGAAAAGGCAGGCATCTCGGAGGCCATTTGGTCTAATTTCGGTCCTGCATTTTACAGATGAGGAAAGTGAAGCCAGTGGAGGTTAAGTGACTAGCCTAAGGTGATAGAATTGCCGAAGATAGATCAAATCCTTTCTAGGACTTCATATTCAGGTACTGTGGATCAGGGAGGAGAGAAGAAAGAGGAAATGTCAAATCCCACCTAACTGTCAGAGGTGGGATTTGAATGCAGGACCTCTGATTCTAAGAGACTACGTTGATCTGAAGGGAAGATGCCAATATCTGGGCTGTTCAGGGTAATACAGGCTCCATTGCCCAGTCTCACCCCCAGGGGCACGGGCTCCTCTGAGTAGGTGCTGGGAGTAGTTCAGGCCATTAAGAGTTAACAGTCAGAAAAAGAAGCCTTCCCCCTGAGCCTGATCAGGCTCCTCTTCCCTCCCCTGTGGCTGTGGTGTGGGGGAAAGTTCTCAGGCAGCACCGACTTTTGCTGCTTGGCTCTGAGCTCCAGGGGTGTAGTCTAGACCCTACGGATGCTGCCCCAGACCATTTCACTTTCACTTTCTCTTTCCTCTAGTCCTCCTTAGTCTGAAGCAGGGCAGCTGAGTGGGCTGCAATGGCCGAGACTGCCCGCTGCCGGCTGCTTCGGCACTTGGAGCACCTGACATTGGAGGAGCTGAAGAAATTCAAGCTGTACCTGATGGGCTCTGTACCCAGGGGCCGCCTGGAAGGGGCCGATCGCACAGAAGTGGCAGAGCTCCTGGTCAGTTCTCTTGGGGAGCAGGAGGCCTGGGAGCTGGCTATGGGCATCTGGGAGAAGATGGGCCTGAGGGAGCTGTGGGAGCGAACCAGGAGCGGTAAGGATCCGCCTGAGAGCTGGGGCTTCCCCCTCCCCCAAAATCCTTTTCTTTGTTACTTCCTACTTTCCTCAGTCCTCCTTCCCTCCCTCCCTTCTTTTTGTCCTTCCTCAGAATCCTCTTCAAAGGCTTCTCCTAAACCAAAATTACCGTATATTCACTGTGTAGAATACAAATTTTGCGTTTACAAATAGTTTCCTTCTAAAGAATGTAAGCTTCTTCAGAGCAGGCACGATTTCATTTTTATGTTCATATTCCCAGTCCCTAGCCCAGTGATTGCAGGGTCATAGGTCCTTAATAAACACTCATGTAATAATTCCTGACTTTTGACTTTAGAATAATAGGTGGGATATATGGGATACAGGATATAGAGCTGAGGTAGGGAGGTAGGGAGGGAGGAAGGGGCACCTCTATGCTTCTTCCTAACAATGAAGAGGAGAGGAGTGTGAAGTTCAGTCACTGTGTCCTGATACAGGAGAGGAAGAACATCTGGGTCAAGAGGAGAGTTTGCTGCAGGCAGGAGAATGTTCAGGAGGTGTCAGTATGTGGGGGAAGGAATTGAAGAGCAGGGGAGATGGTAGATCTGGAAGAGTGGAGCAAATGGAGGAGATTTCAGCTGTGATCCCAGCTGAGGAAAGAAGAAAAGCAGGGTGGAGTCTCTGCTCCCTTCACCCTCCGGAGCCAACATGGGTCCGTTGAGTCATGACTCTTCCTGATCCTGTATAGGATCTTGGCAAAGATACTGGAGTGCATTACCATTTTGTTCTCCATCTCATTTTTCATATGAGGACCTGAGACAGTCAGAATTAAGTGACTTGCCCTGGGTCACACAGCCACTAAGTGTCCAGTTTTGAACCAGTGTTCTATCATTGTGTCAGCTAGCTGCCCCAAACCTTAATGTGTCCTTATCAACCAGTTACCCCATACATATGCAGAAACTTCAGGAATGGCCCATATCCTCTCCATGCCTATGCCCACTCCTTTATAGGACTTGATTTCAGGGAGGAGAAAAGAAACAGGCAATAGCAACAATTGTCATTTTATGTTTTTTTTTTTGAGGGGGGAGGGTAGGGAAATTGGGGTAAATGACTTGGACAAGGTCACAGGGCTAGTAAGTGAGTCAAGTGTCTGAGACCAGATTTGAACTTAGCTCCTCCTGACTCCAGGGCCAGTGCTCTATTCACTGCACCACCTAGTTGCCCCTTATTTTAACTTTTGAAGTGGAGACAATGAAATGAGATCTTTGAAACAAGTGATGTGATGTTTGTGACCCTATCTCTCATTGTGTTTCTCAGTCAAGTTCAGTTTTACCAGGAAACACTGAGGTCTAAACCACAAATTCTCTGTGCCCATCACATTTCCTGTGAGAGCCCTGCTGTGTGTTCAATGGTTTTACCCACTTAATATGAGTCTCCAGTTTGAACATCTGAACTTAATCATTTAAATGGTTAAAACTTCCCATTTATTCACTTAGAATTCAAAGACAAGAAACAAGAGGTTAAGAACATGAAACCAAGCTTCTACTCAGTTGGAGACAAGATGGCCCTAGATCCTCTCCTTTCCTCCTCCCTGGGCAAATCAGAAGATCCTCCCTCTGCCTTGAGAAACACATCAAGTCCCACTTCCTTCAAGAAGTCTTCTGGGACCCAGGAGCCTGCAGAGATCTCTCTCTCCTCCTGTGCTCCTGGTGATCTACATGCTTTTGGTATAGGAGTGTTTGGCACAGTCAGGGTTCAATAAATGCTTGGTGATTTATTGATTCACCGTTTCATATAGTTACCTTTTCAAAGCTTGCAAATCATATTATCCTGTTTGTGTCAGTACACAAGCCTTTATTTGTGGAGTTTGTGGTACAGAGACCCAGCACATTTCATTCCACCTCCTCGGGGCCCAAACTGAAATCTACTCCCTAATGCTGTCCTTCAGCTCCAGTCCTACTTTCAACTCTGAACTATCTACTTTGGCAACAGATGGGTCTCTCATCATCTTCTGCCTTTCTTTCCTACAGAGCGTCTTGGATTAGTTCCCGCTCCAGTTCTTCCAGCCTCCTCAGGTCAGTAACCACTGTCAATGTATCAGTCTAGAAGCAGTTATTTTTTTTCCATCTGTCATCCTGGACCTCAGATTGTCTTTTATTAGGATCCCATTGGTAAAATTTAAGGGGATGTGCTGCATGAACCTGACCCATTTCCCCAACCATTGAGTGAATTAAAGTCTTGTGGGTGATAGCAGATATCATACTTCCTAGCAGGGTAAGATGCCCTTGTTTAGTAATCGGGTGGAATGGTGAGACCTCCCCTGTATGGATGCTAGAGGTAATAGAAAAGTGCTGGAGTGTCACCTTTGTAATAGCGTGGAAGATGGAGAGGGAGGAGATTTGAGATGAGATACTAATTATGGGGCTAACGTAACAGTAAGAGAGAATGGTAGTGTCCTCTTAGATCCAGTGACACTGACTTAGGTTTTTCCATGAATAAGTTGCTCCATCTCTAGCTCTTGGCATTTTCTCTGCCTGTGTCCTGGAATGCTCTTCTCTCCTCTCCTCCTAGTGGTTTCTCTGGCTTGTTTTAAGGCCTAACTAAATTACCATCTTTTATATTAAGGTTTTCTTGACACCTCTTAATGCTACTGCCTTCTCTCTCTTAATTATTTTCTATTAACTTGTAAGCAGCTCATTTGTACAAATGGGTTTGCTATTTCTCCAAGTCCAACGTGAGCTCTGTGAAGGAAAGGACTGCCTTTTGCTTCTTTGCATCCTCTGTGCTTAGCATAGTGCCTGACATACACTGGACACTTAATACATGTTTGTTGACCAGTTAATAAATATTCTAATACATATATGCATACTTAAGCTTGGACCTACAGTAGATACATCTATACACAAACCTGGACATATGTAGAAAAATACATTTACACCCATATATGCAAGTTCACTCATGTGCTTCCAGAAGGCCATTCCATTGTGTAGATACTTTGTGTTTCATACTATTTTGCAAAGTATAGCTCTTGACTCCTCCATAATTAGTATATTTACTTTTTGCTAATCATCAAAATTATGCACTTAGTTTAAATCAAAGTTGTTCAAAGAAGTCATGTAGAGTAGATGTGTCAAAAATGTGGCTCTCAGGCCCTATCTAGCCCATAAGACTCCTGAATATAGGTTGAAATGGATTAAATTGATTTTGGGATATATTTACATTTAAAAAGTAATAATGTGTAGATAATATATTTTCAAATAAAGTCAGTGTGATTCTTATGTACAGATAAGCAGTCCCCATTTCTAGCTGAATTTAATGCTAGTAATGTAGAGGGAACTCATTCTCCTCCCAATACAAACCCTCATTCAGAAGAATAGAAATTCATAAGAATTGTTTATGGGATATATACACACCTTGAGGGGTAGTTAAGATTACCAGTGCTGAGACCTGCAGGTGTCTTCTGGAGGAGTCTCTGATAGATCTAGTACTTACTCTCAGCCAGATCTTCTCCCTGTTGGGGGCGATGTCTCGAGGGCACCTTAGAGAGTGGCATGGTTCCACTTTAGCTCCCCTTCAGCCCTCCAGCTCTCTTTCTGACTGCCTAAAGCAGCTGGGCCACCTAATGCAGCCTCTAGGTGGCGCAGTGGGGAGAGAGCCAGAGGAGAAGAAGGTCACTGGATGGAAGAGATCCTCTAACTCCTAGGGGTCTTTCTCCTGTACCTCCCCTGAGTGTGTCAAAGGCAGGACTGAAGCCGGATCTCACCTGGCCCCGTCTCCAGTGCTGCCTTTCTGGTGCTCCTTTTCTCTTCTATTACTGCTTTACCTTTCACCTTTCATTTTCTCTGCCCACCCATCCTAAAACACCCAATAGGATAAAACTGAAAGCTCTCCCAGAGAAACAGTAAAAAGCAAAACTATTAAGAAGAGCACAAGGCAATGCACAGAATCTACTCTTTGTTGTGCAAAAACATTTTCAATATGGTTAGGAGCAATTTATGTCACCCTTCCCTCTAATCTAGCAGCTAGTATAATGAAGGTGGGGGCAGGAGAAGAGGAGGAGTAATTACACAGTAGTTCTGCTTCAAGCTCAGCAATGCCTTGGCTCTGATTCAAGGCCCTGTGGATAATAGGGACTTTAACTAATAGATCAACACCATAACTCCCTGGAAGGAAGAGGTACCAACAGTCTTCCAGAAGAATGTAGAGTGCATCCCACTTTACCACCTGAATGAAGAGATTTCCCATCCAAAAACTTGAGATACATTGGAGAGAAGTTCAGTCAATCTCTTATCAAACACATGCACTGACTTCCATCTTTCCATAAGCCCTGACAATTTACAACCTTTTCCCATCAATCTGGATGTAAATATATATATATATATATATATATATACACATATATATATATGTATATATCTATATGTATATATATATACACACACACACATTATCTAAAGTTTAATATGTTATATGTCTTTATATATAGATATATAGAAACATGAGAAATCACCATAAAGATTATTAAATGCACAGGAATTGATGGGATCTTTGAGAAAGAGTGAGGATATGGAGAGAAGGCAAGAGGCACACTGGCATTTAATAGGAGGCAGAAGGACAGTTATACATTAAAGACTGAGGGACAGGAGGAACAACCAAGAGAAAGCAGTGTTTCAGAAGCAAGGCAGAGAGAGATTATCTAGAAGGCAAATAGTGGTTGGAAGAATCAGAAGTTTCAAGGAGGTGAAGTAGAAATAGGATTGAGAAGAAAGTTATTACAGCAACAGGCGCAGCTTGTACATACCCAAGCCTAGCTTCAAACCATCCAAAGACGAGGCATATACACATACATACATACATACATACCCACATACATGCAGACCAGGAGAGCCAATGTAGGGAAGCCTGTCCTATATCTGATTGTCCCTAGAGAGGTCTAACAGGGGCTGTGGTTGTGTGCCTGGCAAAGAGAATTCAAGTTGCCACTTGTTCCTCAGGGATTCTGTGGAATGTCAGCCATGAGATCTGTGCTCTAGTGCTGGATGCCTCCTGTGATTTCTGTTCCTCTTAGAAGCCCGTCAGTGATCTGGATTAGCAGTGGAATTTCTCCTGAGACAAGGCTGTCAGTCTGTTCTAGACAGTTCCCCAAAGACAGCTCCCTTTGGTTTCTGTCCTGGTTTCCCCATTGCACCTGCTGCACCAGCCTCCTCACGCCTAGGTAATGACAGCCTCCATGAAACATTCTTTTTGTGGTTGCTGTTTCTTTGTCATGAGAGTTTTGTTCTACCCTGTTCACTGATCTCCATGTTAAGATTTACGAGGCTCCTCTCTATCCCTGGCAATCCAGCTCACTTCAGACAGAAATAATTGGATGTTTGAGTAATGCCATCCACTGTCACCAGGAGAATTGATTCTTCTCTCCTTATTACCATGGGTCTATGTAGTAGTCATTAATTCCTCCTCTTTAGACACTTCCACTCAAAATATTGTTGTCAAGTTAGCATTTAGTCTGCATTCACACCCTAAATATCATTTCAGTAGTGGATATGGCATAGTGTGACCAATAAGGGACACTAGGAAGACAACCCTGTAACTAGTGGATAAATAAATGGAATTCCAGGGGGCCCTAGTGAGCAGGGGCCCAGTGGGTGGCTGAGTACCTGAAGTCTCCATTTAGAGGGACCCTTGTAGAAACCAGTGCTCTAAGCTGTATGGGTTCTTCTTATAGTTCATATGATAATTGCAATAACTTCGTGAGAGCAACTTCCAGCCCAGAGAGTCATTCACTCTACACAGGAATCCAGGTCTATGGATGCTAGATCTCCATCTGCTCCCACTGAAGACATTCTGGGTTGTAGAAGACATTGAGGTGACCTCCAGGGCCTAGGGCACCTTGTAAACCCTCAAACGCTATATATATATGAATTGTTATTCTCAACAGTGTAGTGGTAGTAGTGGAAATGTTATGATCCAGCAGCTGGAATGTGGCAATTGGGCAATCCGTATACATGCATGCAAACATATGTGTATGTATGTTGTGTTGATATAGTACTATGCTCTGCTAGTAGTTGAGTGTGATAGACCCTTCCTGTTGACCTGCCAGGCTGCATTCACTGGGAGATGATTCTCTCTGTCACTTTGTGGATTCTGTAGCTCTAAAATTTGTTTAGAGTCATTTTTATACAGTATTGGAAGTGGTTGGAGCAGGAGCTCAAGCAAGTTCCTGCTTTTATTCCACCATCTTGGCTCTGCCTTCTCCTGTCTGTATCTTGTTTGCCCATATTTGTCTGTGTTATTTCCCTTCTTAGATTTTGAGCTCCCTGAGGACAGGGATTCTTTTGTCTTTCTTCCTATCCCAGCTCTCAGCAGATCACCTAGCATGTAGGTCACTTAAATATTTCTGTTGTTGAATCTTGTATTGTGTGGCTTCACACTAACTAAGTAGTGAAGAGTAGGAAGCTCATGGTATATTTGGGGAAACTGGGAGGAAATAAGGATGCACAAATAGGAAGGCTCTGAATTGTGGGATGAAGTTAGATTTTATCCCACACATAAGACAGAGACATTGAAAGTTTCTGCTCAGGGCTTGTCAAGATTGTGTTTCAGTAAGATCACTGAAGTTGAGGTACAGGCATGGTTTGGGGGCTTACCTTGGACACTAGCAGATATGAAGTGAGAGCAGAGCCAGGGTAGCACTTCATCTCCATGGGAGCTCTGGGAACAGTGATGCCCCAAACTTATCTCTGGGACTTTTCCCAAAGATACCCCAGCACTTTTAATCCTGATCATCTCTGTCCTGTGTTTGTTATGACTTTAGATGAAAGAAAGAAATATCGAGAACAAATGAGAAAGAAATTTCAGCTTATGAGGGACAAGAACCATCGTCCTGGGGAGCATGAGCTCTTTCAGCACCGATTCACAAGTCTGCTGCTGCTGCAGGATTACCGTTACAAGGAGCAAAAAGAGCATGAGCTCCTAGTCCAAGGAAGGAAACATGCTGAGGTCCTGCAGGAGCAAGGACAGCTTACAGAGGTTTCATCTTTATTTGATCCTGATCAAAAGACAGGCACTCAACCCCACACTGTTGTGCTGCAGGGGCCTGCTGGTATTGGGAAGACCACCCTGGCCATCAAAGTGATGTTGGACTGGGC
>CM053582.1:131749264-131775476 GCA_028627135.1 Pseudochirops cupreus | reverse complement strand
TTTTTTTTTAATCTATGTGGGGCTCTGCTTCCAGAAGGGAAGGCTCTGTCCCAAATCACTGGGGTCCTCCTGGCTGCCATAGCTCTCAGGAAGGTGTTGGTCCCCTTTCCCACTTCCAGCTTGCTGGATACAGAAGACCCACAAGACCAAAGCCCAAGACCGTGATCCGGACCCAGGCTGCTCAACGCAAGAGCACTCGGCCTCTGAATGATCACTTGGTCCTCCTGCAGTCTGCAGGCCGAGGGCTCGGAAGCTGCAATGTGGAGACGGGTGCAAAACCTCTGCCTTCCACTTTCCAGCCCTGGAGGCCTTTCGGCAGGACCGCTTTTCTTCCCTGATTTCGCAAGACCCACTGACCTAGTTCTGAACGCTGCTGCAGCTGCTGCTCATCCGCTCACCAGAGAGGCTCCTCGGCTCCTCCCGTCCAGCTGCCCCCCGGGCTCAGCCAGGGCTTCAGTCCAGGCTGGTTTCGATTTGCAGTGCTGATATGGTTCCTCGTAGCTGAGCTGACATTAGTGGAAAGTATATTTGTGTGCGTTTTGGAGTTCTAGGATTAGTTTAGAGTCATATTTTATGGGTATTTTGGGGTGGCTATGTGAGAGCTACAATATGTTGCTGCTGCTACGCCGCCATCTTGGCTCCGCCTATTTATACCCTTTTTAGAGTCAGAGGGAATCACACTTCTCAGTGACTCAGTTTCTAATTAGAAATTAACAAAAGATATGAAAAATCTTTCATTCTTGTCATTTTATCTCTAACACATTGCACAGCACCTGGTACAAAGTAGGCATGTAATAAATGCTTGTGTATTGATCAAAATTTCATTCAAATGATGAAGAGCAGAAAATGTATAAAGTATACGTGTGTATGTTTATATATTGGTACATATAAAAAGATATAGATTCTGATACATATAGATATAGATATAGATGCACACATATATGTATATATATGTGAGTATATAGAAGTACATATATACATTTTATATCATATTCTATGATCCTATCATGTACATATGCACAAATATGCACACACACATATGTAGAAAGACAGACATATGTATACATACCACATATAAAAGGCAGGAGGAATTTTCAGTAACTGAAGTGAGAGGTGATAAGAGCTTTAATTAGGATAGTAGACATGTGGGTAGACAAGAGAGGAGGGATTTAAGATATAATGTGGAAGTAAAAGCAGTAAGAGCTAGTCATTGACCAAATAAAAGAGATGATGAAGAATGAAGAACTAAAGATAGCCTGAAGACTATAAAAAAGAATGGTGGTTTCCTTAAGAGAAAAACAGATTGTGGGAAGAGGAATGAGTACTGGAGAAGGCAATTAATGAATTCTGCAAAGTCAGAACAGGAAGAGACGTTGGAGTCTCTTCCCTTCATTTTACATATGAGGAAACTGAGGCAAGGTAGGTCAAGTGATTCATCTAGAGTTCTGTTTGAGGCAAAAAATGAACCCAGATCTTCCTGACTCCAAGTTCTGTGGCCTATCTTTACAAATAAAATCTGAGATACCTAAGCGATATCCAGTTTGAAATGTCCAACAATTAATTGGTGATGTAGGACAAGAGTTCAAGAAACCAAAGTTGCCTACATAGAGCTTTTATCATCATTCCTTCCTGGTTGTTTGCACATTACAGAAATACATAATTTGTTCATCATGTGCAGGGATATCAATTTTGAATCCAGCTATTTTATTCATGCTGCACTAGAAAGTGCATTGGATTTGGAGGCAGATGACCTTGGTTTAAGGTCTACCTATGTGACCTTAGGCAAGTCACTTAATGTCATGAGTCTGACTTTTTCATCGGTAAAATTAGAGAGTTGGACTGGACGGCCTCCAAATCCTTTCCAGCTCTAAATCTATGACCCTATAATCAATTAGTTTTTTGAATGATACTCTGGAGTTTTCTTAGTATACCATCATGTCATCTGTAAATAGAAATAATTTGGCCTTCTCTTTGCTAATATGTGTATCCTTAATTTTGTTTTCTTATTGTTATAACTAATATTTCTAGAACAATAACAAATAATATCATAGAATATACCTATTCTCTCTTTCCCCTTCTCCCCTCTTCTTTGTATTGTGCTGCTTTTCTATTCATTTGGATTCTAGTCTATCCTTTCTTTTCCTCCTAGGACATTATTTTTCACAATTTCCTCAGCTCTTTACTTCACCTTCCAAACTTCCCCATAGACAGCCACCCCAGCTATGGCACCAGCTTAGACTTACGTCAATTTTTCCAATTTAGAGTTTGAATTTCTTAATTCCAGAAATAGTTTGTCCATGCATCCATCGACAAATTGAGCACCCAACAACTCGAGCTCTTTCAGGTTCTGATTGTTCTTCACCACACAGAAGAAATTGTGCCAAACACCATAAGGTACATCAGAAGTACAAGAACTAGAGAGACAAATGAGAGGAGAATTTTGCTGGAGTTATCAGTGGCACTCAAGTTGCTTCCCAGTATTAATGTGTGTGCTGTCTGTATGGAAAAATGAAAGAGTTATATATCAAAATAGAGCAATTCTCAGGGAGAGAACTGCTAAAATTAAATGCTTGGGAATCTGAAGGCCAGTGCATCTGAGACAAATCCAAGTATGAATTACAGCCAGTTCCATCAGTCTTCATCCAACTCCTCTTCCTCTTACCACCTTTTCACCTTGTCCTTCTTACTTCAACCCCCACACACTCAGTGGCAATGCTGAAATCAATGTTAGGTCGAGCGGAGAAGGAAGAAACATGATCTAAGGAAGAAGATCTCTAAATATCTAACATGCACAGAAGCCCAAAATTTATAATGCTAGACTCAGTATTTCAGGATAAGGGAAGACCTAATTATACCAAGAGCCCTCTCTAGGGCATAGTAATTGTGGAATTTGTAATAGGGAGCTGCTATTGGGTTATGAGAATGGACAGCAACTCCCGGTGAATCCTAGGAGAAAGGAGATGATACTCCCATCTGATGCTAAGAGAGATTAATTAAATTCCCAGGGCTTCAATTAATATATTTAACTCATAACCTTCTCAAATTTCAATAACATAAATATGTGAAACTATTTTTTTTTCTAAATTTCCCCAACCACTGCTCAGGCTTCATTTTTCATTATTTTCCCCTTCTAAGACATACTTTGTTTTTATTTTATACTGATTCCTTTGGGAGCTGGTGTTGTGGGAATCTGAAGATCTTCCCTGGCCCTAGGCCCTTTAATAGGCTTATGTGACTCTGAGAACCTTCCCTCATTTGAAAATATACTCTGCCCCCTAATAGGCTGAATGTGGTCACATGGAACCTACTGTGGGAAGTTTGTTTTTCAGGACTGCCCACACCTTATTACTCTGTAACTGGGCAGTGGGTCAAGAGGGCTGCGACATTCTCTGATCCAGGAGAAGACTATATATACCCTGATGTGAGTTTTTGCTTTAGGGCTCACTTTGGAAAGAGTTATGTGATTTGGCCAGGTGAGACTCTGGCAGCCATTGAGCCCCTCAGCTTTGAAAACCCAGATGTTGGTGCTTCCCTCTCTGGTAACTAACTAGGTATGGATGTAATGGGCAGACAGCTGGAAGCCCTGTCTGCTGAAGGGTTTCTTTGTCTGCTTGTAACTTCTGTTTGCATTTTGTTTGTATTCCCTGAAATTCAGGGTGTTGACTTTTCTCCCAACTAAGTAAATGATATATGTTTGATTGATTAAAGTAAGATTGTTAACCCATCTTGAGTTGCTTTCCTTTAGAAAAGCAGATCTAAGAACCTGTGCTAGCAGCCGTCCTAGGTATGCTAGGGTGCTTGCTGATACAGCTGCATTTCACACTGTCTCCAACTCTCCCAGATACACTCCTAGGAGAAGGCTCTCATGATTTTAAAAGAATTTTGGAGGAGAATAATGTACAAGGAGCCCAAGGACATCAAAGGATGGAATTTAATCTCCTTGTGAGCCTTTTCCTTTGTATCACCAGAGTCTAATCTAATGCTGTGCATTAGATTAGTAGATAATAAGTGAAATCTCCCATCAAAGATAAAGGAGTCAGAAAGTGATAGGTGAATAAAAGAGGAGAAGACAGAAACCAAAGAGTTTAAGAGGAAGAAAACTCAGAAACCTTAAGCACAAGCAGTCAAACCATTTAGAAGAAACTAAGACAGAAATGAAGATGAGCACCAGAACATCCAAATGAATTCAAACATGACTGAGTTTAAATTGCAACAAAGGAAATAGAACCAACACTTAATGGGGCAGAGGATCCTGTAAATTCCTAAGAGAGTCTGAAAACATAGCAGGATGTTAATGGTTGAAGAAAGACATAAGAATGATGAAAAAAGAATGTATGGTTTGCACAGCAGAAAAAGTTGGCAGAAAGGAAAAGTTGAATCTAGTCATGAGTCTCTTCAAAGAAGTAAAAGAGAAAACAACTGATTGTTAATGCAAATATAAAGACATGAAGGACAATCTGGAAAAAGAACATTAAAAAGCAATAACATTAAAAGAAACCATGATATAAGTAGAAGTAAAATATGTTGATCTCAAAGATAGTGTGAATAGAGACAATTTAAGGTTTATAGCCTCCTAGAAAAACCTGGTCAAGATTTCTGATTACCAAAATGCAAGGAAAAACACAAGAAAACTACTCACTGGAGAATAGAGAAAACAAAGTGCCAAACAAAAATTCAATTAAGTTCACTTCCAGAAAGAAAAAAATAACCCTAGAATGAAAACGCCAAGATGTAAACAGGTTAAATCTAACAAGCACAATGCCAAAAAACATCAAAAGCAAAACCTCAAAATCTGCAAATGACAAAGACGTTGAAATGCAAAGGAAATGAAAACTGAATAACATGAGACTATTCAGGACTCACAAAGCAAAATGCAGAAAGGAGAAGAATCTTGTGATATGAAGGGCAAAAAGTTCAAATTCAGCTGAAGGTGACCTATCCTGCAGATCAAAGCCTATTTACAAATGAAAAAAGAAAAACACTAACATGTCAATAAGAGAAACATTGAAAGCATTGCTCCAAAAAGAAAAATGGGATGAGAAGAGATTAACTCACCCAAGATTACAGAATTAATGAAAGGAAAACAGAGCTTCCATTCTAGGATTCAGTCTTATTTGGTGAATATGTTATTTACCCTGGTCCTTATTGTGTACCTCTCATCTACACCTACACTCTTCTCCCTCCAACACCAAGATATCCAGAGCTATTCTGACCCCAATCTTGCCTCCCAAGTTACTTCTCATAAACAATCTTAGGTTTCTGGAACCTGACCTCATTCCTCTCTGATCAACTGCAAATTATAAAAGACTAAGATTTGAACCTCAGTACCCTTGCTGGCTTCTCATACCTCTAGAACTTGTGGGACAAAGTACTGTATCTGGCATTAAGTAATTTAAACTCAAACTCAGGAATAGGGAGATCATTCACCTCTGACTCACTCAGCATCCCTAACTTCTCTGCCCAATCCAAAGCTCAGGATGAATGTGGAACACAAAAGCTCCTCTTCTGTTCCCAGCTCTGGAGCTCCTACAAAATTGATTGCAAAACCCCTCACACATGCTTCATTTCACCAGATGCCTTTGAAACAGAGGGAGCTATTTCTTTCTCTTTCCTGTTAATGTAAAGAAATAAATAGATAGTATTTATATAATGCTGTAAGGTTCACAAAGTAATTTACAAATATTATCGCCTTTATCCTGAGAACCCTGGAAGATAGGTACTATCTCATCATTTTACAAATAACAAAACCAGGAGAGGTATTAAGTGCCTTTGATGAGGTTGAGGTTCTGGGAATGCCATTGAAGTCTCACAGAATCTTCCCATTTGATGAGGCATTTGCCTGAGGCCATAAATCTTTCACTGTGGCTTGCCCAAACCTCTGTTACTGGCCTAGCCCTCCTTTGTCTAGCTAGCTCTCACCCTTGATCCTCTGGGAAATCCTCCATTGTCTCATCTCCAGGTAGCCTCTAGCTACCTCCCACCCTTAATCTCTCATCACTGGAGTCTGACCTCATTTGACTCCTCCTGAAAAACCTCCCTAAACTCCTCCCCTAGACCACCCCTAGATTCCTGAGAATTCCAGAGAATGATCTAGGGCAAACTTACTCTATGTCAGATTATTCTGGCCACCTTGTCCAATACAAGAGTCATAGATACCAAGGCTCCTTAAGAGTCTACCCATTATGGCGAACTTTTAATAAACTTTGCTTTTCTTTGACTGAGAGAAGAATTGATTCAAATTCATTTGGCAGGACACAGCATGTTGGTATTTTGGGGTCTTGAGGACCCCTAATCCTATACCTCAGTATTTTGGTTATCCAATGTGTGAGGACATACTTCCACTCATGTCCTCCTGACTTCTGGTCAAGCACTCTGAGAGAAATTATTATTAAATATCAATTCATATGGAGGTGCAGGGTTTGGAGGGTTGTTTTCCCTTTCTATTTGTTCATTCAAAGCTCAGTCCTTGTAAAGGCTGATGAGACTGGATCAATATTTTCCTCAATCTTGGGCAGGACCCCACCCAACTAGGAAAGCTTTGTGGTCATTAAAGGGGAAAGAGATAGGTAAATTTAAATTTATAGGTAAATTCCAGGCCCATTGTTCAACTCCATAAATAGTCTGGGTGGAGGTAGAAACCTTCCTCTAGATTCCTGACACAAGTGTGGTCTGGGTATAGATGAGTCTCTTTGTCCAAGAGTGAAATGATGAGTCATGTCCCCCAGTCCCTCATTAGAATAAGCCCAGCTATGCTCATTATAATACTCATTCTCTCATTAATTGTTAACCAATCTGAACTGCATACCATCTGTCAAGAACACCCAGTCTCCAAAGGTTATTTAAACATTAGATGGTGGGAGTGGTGATGGGGGCTTTTGGCTTCCAGGAGGGTTACTGTCCTCAATCTATTAATTGTTTCCTATTTCCTAAAATATTAATTATTGATTGCCCAGAAACTCTATGTCCACAAAAGGAGCCTTGGTAGCTCCTCCTCAAATTGCTCAACTGGTGTGCTGCTTCTGTAGAACTCATTCCCTTCCTCAGCGACCTATGTTAGCTCCTCCTCATGGTAGGCAGTTGTTGGGCTGCTTGTTTTGGAATTGTTCCTATCCACAATAACAACTTGTCCACATACCTCGTTCTGTTCCTGTAGGACTTCTTTCTTTCCTTCAGGTACCGTCGCCACTTTCCTTGAAACTTATCTGGCCCCTTTTGCCAAATGATCCTGGAGGACAAAATGAGAGTGGTGATTTTGTTCAGCCCTTCCTCCCTCAAATCCAATTAATTTGAAATTCATGGCATCACCTTCCTGATGTCAAGAACAAAGGGCAAACAACATCCACTGTGCCAGCTAGCTGCCTCTAATGAAGCTGCCAGGCAGAGGCTACTAAGGACAACTTGTTTCCCAAAAAAAATATGGCTTCTAATGCATCTGCAAGATGGCATACTGTAAAGGCTTGTTCTAGCAAGAAAATGACTTCCTACTGACCCATCTCAGACGTTTAAGAGATTCCAGTGGTGAAGTAGTGAACAAAAGACCCCCCCCTCCCTGAAGATTAGCCTGATTCCTTCACTTTCAGAGCGGGGTTCAGAGTCTGGAGCCTGGCTGAGGAGAGGAAAGGTCAGTCTGAAATCCTGCCATGAACAAGCAAGGGCATCTTTGTTCTTCATGAGCCCACTGTCACCAGAGCAAAGCAAAGTATCTTAGAAGCCAGCCAAGGACATGATAAGCAGCTCCTTATCCCTAACAGACCCAAAGTTAGTCATGGGATGAGGCATACTCTCCCTCCCTTCACTTCTTCCTGCTTTTCACCCTCAATCATGAACATGCTTAAAGATTTCAAAGCAGAGAAGTGGTGCCACAATGCCATTCACTTCCTTTCCAAACATTGCCTGAGAGCTCCTAGAAAAGGACCATTTGGAGCACACATTAGAGATGGGATTTGTTCTGTACAAAAACTGAAAGTTGCAGGACACACACCTGCCAATTTGCATGGCTCTACCCTCACTGCCTCCCTCCCAGCTGCTTGTCCTTCTCCGAACTCTGAAGGACCTCAGTTATCTAAACAAATATTCTTTAATCAATCGCAGTTGGATATAAAAATCTGTGTACAGGTTTGTCCTGTTTCTTTCCTGGCATAGATAAAGATATAGCATCATCTACTGAGGGATCTCTTTGCTGACAAATACAGCTTTGATAGCACTAGTTCAATATGGTTTGCCTTTACTCAGGTTAACACATAAATGGTGCAAAAGAATATTACCTTATTTTCCACACAAGCTCAAGGAAAAGCAAAGTTCAGCAATGACTGGTGTTGGAAACTTTGTCGCAAAATTCCATGTCCCAAAAGAAAAGTTGTGTGAGAATCTGAGCTAGACACACACCCAAAGCTGAAAACTGAACACTTCATTAACTCCAAGAAAGATCCATAGTTCCATCTCTCAGCAAAAAGCATCATAAAGGCTTCAAGACATTAAAAAAAAAGATACTCACAAGGAAATTCTCTGTATCCCAAGGCAACGTTTAATGCAGAAACCTGCACTCAGAATTTCGTAGTCAGTGTGAGGAGATAATTTCATTTCTCGGATGTTACATAATGCCTGTGTTACAAACTCCTCATCTTGAGTCTCATATAAAAGAGAATACCAATTTTGTAGATGAGAATCATAAAACACAATTTCTCCAAAATCTATTTTGACTACTCCCTCAACCCACTGCAGTAATTGTGACTTGATTTCCAGTGACATTCTGCATCTGAATTTACTCTCCAGCTTCCTTGCCGTCTCTGCATTTAGGAAACCAAATAAGAAGCGCACTACCAGGGCCACAAAGGTGGAGTCATGCAGACTAAACTCCTCTAGAAGTTTTTTGACATCTGGAATGGAGGAGTCAGGGCTCTTCACCCCTTCTTTGTCGGTGCTCATCAAATAGAACATGGCAGTGAAAAACTCTTGGAAACTCAAGTGAATGAAACTGTAGTACTTTTCACAGTCACTGTCCTTCTGAAAAATGCTCATGTCTAAGAAGGCAGAGACATCATCTGCTTCAAGGTGATGCCTCCTCAGGTCCTCCTCATCAAACAGCAGTTTCCTCTCCCAGATCCCCTCAGCAGCCAATCCACAAAGGCCCCTCAAGTGTTGAGGTATAAAGTTCTGGTCATCTGGTGCTATTAAATCGATATAGCACATGTACAGAGCAGTAGTTGTTTTCAAAGCCTGGGTGGGATCTCGTCCTCTCTCCTCTTGCTGTTTCAGGCAAGTGCAGACAATCCAGTTCATGAGGGGAACAGAGCACATGGTAAACAGTGTGTCATTGCCTTCTACTAAACTAAAGGCTTTTTTACCTAAATCCTTATCTCTGAAAAATTTGCAGAAATACTCCTTCCTCTGCTCCACAGAGAAGCCCAGGATCTCCACATGACGTGCATTCTCTAACAAAGGAATAAATTTCCCCAAAGCAGTAAGTCTTGTAGTGAGCAATAATGAGGCTTCAGGGAGCAGGGTCTTTCTTAGTAAGCTGCTCAGCAGGATGGGCATTGGCCTCTGTTGCTTCCAGTCTTTGCACAGATCATATCTGTGCTCATTACAAGGGAATTTCAGCTCATCTAAACCATCAATGATGAACAGAAGTCTCTCTGGTTGGGACATGATCTCTGTCATGGGAGCCTGGGGGCCAGGCCAGTTATTGGCAATTAAATGTGCAAAACTGATTTCTTTCCCTCCTAATGAGTTCAGCTCTCTGCAAGTGAAATAGAAAACATAGTTGAACCTCTTCTGGTAGGGTTTCCCCTCAGCCCAGTCCAACATCACTTTGATGGCCAGGGTGGTCTTCCCAATGCCAGCAGCCCCCTGCAGCACAACAGTGTGGGGTTGGGTGCCTGTGTTTTGATCAGGATCAAATAAAGATGAAACCTTTGTAAGCTGTCCTCTCTCCTGAAGGATCTCAGCATGTCCCCATCTTTGGACTAGGAGCTCATGCTCTTTCTGCTCCTTGTAACGGTAATCCTGCAGCAGCAGCAGCTGTGTGAAACGGTGCTGAAAGAGCTCATGCTCCCCAGGACGATGGTTCTTGTCCCTCATGAGCTGGAATTTCTTTCTCATTTGTCCTCGATATTTCTTTCTTTCATCTAAAATCATAATAAACACAGGACAGAGATGTTCAGGATTAAATCTGTTTGAGTATCTTTGGGAAATGTCCCGGAGATAAGTTTCGGGCATCATTGTTCACAGAGCCCCCATGGAGATGAAGTGCTTCCCTGGCTCTGCCCTCACCTCATATCTGCTGGTGTCCAAGGCAAGCCCCCAAACACTGCCTACACCTTAACTGAAGTGATCTTTCTGAAATACAACCTTTACAGTCACATAGCCCTTGGCAGAAACCTTCAATGTCTCTCTCTTGTCTGCAGTATAAACTCTGTGTTCATCCCACAATTCAAAACCTTCCTATTTGTGCATCCTTATTTCCTCCCAGTTTCCCCAAATATACTGTGAGCTTTCTACCCTTCAGTGCTTTGTTAATATGAAGCCACTCAAGTCAAAATTCAATGACACAAACATTTATTAAATGCCTACTATATCTCAGGTGATCTGCTGAGAGCTGGGGACAGGAAGAAAGACAAAAGAGTCCCTGTCTTCAAGGTGCTCACAATCTAAGAAGAGAAATAACATGCAGACAAATATGGGCAAACAAGATACAGACAGGAGAAGGGGCAGAGCCAAGATGGTGGAGTAAAAGCAGGAATTTGCTTGAGCTCCTGCTCCAACCACCTCCAATACCTGTATAAAAATGACTTTAAACAAATTTTAGAGCAAAGAGCCCACAAAGTGACAGAGAGAAACAAATCTCCCACTGAAAGAACCCTGGCAGGCAAACAGGAAGGATCTATCACACCAAGCTAGGAGTGGAGCACAGTCCTGTGTGAGCCACGCTGGCCCAGACTCATGGTCCAGACTGGCCAGAACAGACATCAGGAGAGTGATTCACCAGCAGCTGGGGCAATTTACAGACTTCTCAACACATAAAACACAAAGAGAAAATAAAAGGTCATTAGGGAACTCCGTTGGAACTGGGCGAGAGAAGAGCATGGTCCAGCCCCTGTCCCTGGGGCAGTAGAGGTGTGGATGTGGTTGACATGGAGGCTCCTTCTGCTGCCACATGGCTGCTTCCAGAGCTCCTGGCCTATAGAACGTAGGGGGATCAAACAACCATTCAGAGAGTAATTGCTCTTGCTTTTGACCTGCTTGCATTTGGGATACAGTCTTGGGTGGTGATCCTGGGATGAGGAGTGCTAGCATGCCAGAGCTTGTGGCAGCTGTAGAGAGGGCATCCTCCTCATAACTCAGACAACAGTTCTGACAGAAGCTGTGCAAAACCCCAGAAATCTGGGAAAGAGCATTCTACACTCTGGAAACAGAGTTCTACCATGGCAAAGAACTCAAAAGCCAAGTAATTGGCTGGCAAGATAAGCAACCAGAGGAAGCACAATCAGATCACAGAATCTTTTTGGGGGCACAAAGAGGATCAAAACATAGAACCAGAAGAAGACAACAAAGACACAACTCCTGCATCAAAAGCCTCCAAGAAAAAAGATGAATTGGTTGCAGGCCATGGAGGAGCTCAAGAAAGATCAAGCAAGAGAAGTGGAGGAAAAATTGGGAAGAGAAATAAGAATGATGCAAGAAAATCATGAAAAGTGAGTCAATAACCTGCTAAAGGAGACCCAAAAAAATACTGAAAAAAATAACACCTTAAAAATGGACCAACTTAAATGGCAAAAGAGGCTCAAAAAGTCAATGAGAAGAATGCCTTAAAAAGTCAAATGGGCCAGATGGAAAAAGAATTTCAAAACTCACTGAAGAGAATAATAACTTCAGAATTACATTTGAACAAATGGAAGCTAATGAATTATGAGAAATCAAGATACTATAAAACAGATCCAAACAAATGAAAAAATAGGAGGCAATGTGAAATATCTCATTGGAAAAACCATTGATCTCTGTGCACATGAGAACATATGACTATATTTTCATATTCTACTAGATATGAAGAGGAAGGGGTCAGAAACATACAAGTCATTTCTGGCAACTAGGAAACAGTGTCCTGACCTGGGAGACCAGGAGCAGACGATAACACTGGCATCAGAAGCAGTTTAGTGACAATACTAAAAAAATAGTCTAAGACTTGGCCTGGAAGACAGGAATTGTTTTCCTTTTGTCTTTATATCTTAGTGCCTAACACATAGTAGGTATGTAATAACCATTTGTAGAATTGAAATGGTCAAATAACAGGGCTTCAGGTTTTACAGTTTCTTCAATTCAGTGCAGTCAGATCTTTGGGTGTGTGTTTGTTTGTTTTTTATTTGGGGCTATGTGAGGACAGTCTCTTTTCCAGGTCCATCCAACTCTGTACTCGATGCTCCTATAACTACTGCTATGACAATGTCTCTTCCTGATGGCAGGCACCATTCCTTCCTCAAGGGGCTCTTCCCAATCCCAGGCCCACAGTACTTAAGAGCTGTAATGGACCTGGGATCAATTTAGCAACAAGTATTTATTAAGCAGCTACTAATTGTTTGATTCTGTGTAAGGTGCTGGGTATATAAATACAGAGCTTAAAACAATCCCTACTCTCAAGATGACATTGTAAACCACCTATGGATAGAGGATCACAACAAGGAAATCATGTGTTTTCAGCATAAACAATTAGTGATTTTCAATTAAATGGAGCAACAACTATCCAACTACTAAGCAAGGCTCTTTGATGCTGGCTAGGAATTCAGCTAGTCCAATTCTTTCATTTTACATATAAGGAAACAGAGGCCCAAAGAAAATGAATAACAGATTTAGGAAGGAGATTTAGGAGGTCTTATGACTATAAATCTAATATTCTTTCCACCATTCTGTACCACTCTCTAGCTCAGAAAAGTGATATTGATAGAAAACCATCCTTGTGTAATTCAGAGGCATGAAGGTCATATGAGGAAAAGCATAACTGTGTCAAAATATGAGAGCATGTAAATGGATGGAATGTGTGACTGTGTATGCAAATACATGCATATGTACACACATGTATGAACACAACATAAATACACATATGTTTCCATACAATTGCCCAATTGCCACATTCCTGCTACTGGATCATAACATTTCCACTACTACCACTAGGCTATTGAGAATAACAATTGATGTTTATATAGAGTTTGACGGTTTACAAGATGCACTAGGCCCTGGAGGTGACCTCTATGTCTTCCACAACCCAGAACATCTACAATGGGAGCAGATGGAGATCTACCATCTATAAACCTGGATTCCTGTGTAGAGTGAATGACTCTCTGGGCTGGAAGGTGCTCTTACAAAATTATTGCCATTATCATATGAACTATAAGAAGGGCCCAAACAGCTTAGAGCACTGGTTTCTACAAGGGCCCCTCTACATGGAGACTCCAGATGCTCAGCCACCACTGGGCCCCTGCTCACCAGGGCCCCCTGGGACTCCATTTACTTATCCACTGGTTACAGGGTTGTCTACCTAGTGTTTCTTATTGTTCGTACTATGCCACATCTACTACTGAAATGGTATTTAGGGTGTGAATGCGGAATAAATGCTAACTTGAAAACAATATTTTGAGTGGAAATGTTTAAAGGTGAGGAATGAATGACTACTACGTAGACCCATGGTACTAAGGAGAGAAGAATCAATTATCCTGGTAGCAGTGGATGGCATTACTCAAACATCCAATTATTTCTGTCTGAAGTGGCCTGGATTGCCAGGGATAGAGAGGAGCCTGGCAAATCTTAACATGGAGATCAGTGAACAGGGTAGAACACAACTCTCATGACAAAGAAACAGCATCACAAAAAGAATGTTTCATGGGGGCCATCATTACCTAGGAGAGAAGAGGCTGGTACAGCTGGTACAATTGGGGAAACCAGGACAGAAACCAAAGGGAGCTTTCTTTGGGGAAGTGTCTAGAATAGACTGAGAGCCTTGTCTCAGGAGAAATTCCACTGCTAATCCAGATCACTAACGGACTTCTAAAAGGAACAGAAATCACAGGAGGCATCCAGCACTTGGGCACAGATCTCATGACTGACATTCCACAGGATTCCTGAATAACAAGTGGCAACTTGAATTCTCTTTGACAGTCACACAACCACAGCCCCTGTTAGACCTCTCTAGTGGCAATCAGACATAGGACAGGCTTCCCTACCTTGGCTCTCCTGGTCTGTATGTATGTGGGTATATATGTATGTATGTATGTATGTATATGTATACCCATCTTCTTTGGATGGTTTGAAGCTAGGCTGGGATATGTACAAGCTGTGCCTGTTGCTGTAATAACTTTCTTCTCTATCCTAATTCTTTTTCACCTCCTTAAAACTTTTGAAACTTCAAATCATGATTTCCCTTCTAGATAATTTCTTTCTGCTTTGCTTCTGAAACACTGCTTTCTCTTGGTTGTTTCTCCTGTTCCTTAGTCTTTAATGGATAACTATCCTTCTGCGTCCTATTAAATGCCAGTGTGCCACTTGCCTTCTCTCTGTACCCTCAGTCTCTCAAAGATCCCAACAATTCCTATGCATTTAATAATATTTATGTTGATTTCTTATCTGTGTGTATATATATTTATCTACCACCTAAATATATCTATATTTATATCCAGATTGGGAGGGGAAAAGGTTGTTAATTGTCAGGGCTTGTGCAAAGACGGAAGTTAGTGCATGTGTTCCATATGGGACTGACTGAACCTCTCTCCAATGCATCTCAAGTTTTTTATGGGAAAACTCTTCATTCAGGTGGTAAAGTGGGATGCACTCCACACTCTCCTGGAAGACTCTTGGTGCCTCTTCCTTCCAGAGAGTTATGGTGTTCATCTATTAGTTAAAGTCCCTGTTATCAAGAGGATTTTGAATAAGAACCAAGGCATTGCTGATCTTGAAGCAGAACTACTGTGTAATTACTCCTCCTCTTCTCCTGCCCCCACCTTCATTATATTGGCTGCTAGATCAAAGGGAAGGGTGACATAAATTGCTCCTAACCATATTGACAATATTTTTGGACAACAAAGAGTGGATTCTGTGCATTGCCTCAAGCTCTTGTTAATAGTTTTGTTTTTACTGATTCCCCAGGAGAGCTTTCAGTTTTATCCTATTGGGTTTTTTGGGGGGGCAGAGGGGTAGAAAATGAAAGGTCAAAAGGTAAAGTGGTAATAGAAGAGAAAAGGAGCACTAGAAAAGCAGCTGTGGAGATGGAGTCAGGAGAGATCTGGCTTCAGTTCTGCCTTTGACACTCTCAGGGGAGGTGCAGGGGAAAGAAGGCTAGGACTCAGAGGATCTCTTCCATCCAGTGACTCTCTTCTCCTCTGGCTCCCTAGAGGCATCACCTAGAGGCTGCATTATGTGGCCCAGCTGTCGTAGGCAGTCAGAAAAAGGGCTGGGGATTGAAGACTAGCTAAAGTGGAGCTATGCCACTCAACAATGTGCCCTGGAGACATGGCCCCCAACAGGTAGAAGACTTGGCAGAGAGATCTATCACATTACTAAATCTATCACTGACTCCAGAAGACACCTGCAGGTCTCAGCACTGGTAATGTTAACTGCCCTTCCATGCCTAGGCTCTGACCAAAAGTGACCCATGTGTGTATACCCCATAAACAATTCTTAGGGATTTCTACTCTTCTAAGTGAAGGTTTGTATTGGGAGAATGAGTTCCCTCTACATTACTAGCATTAACCTCAACTAGAAATGGGGATGGCTTATCCATACATAACAATCACAATGACTTAATTTTAAAATGTATTACCTACACATTATTATTTTAAAGATTTATTTAAATCTATCCCAATACCAATTTAATCCATTTCAACCTATACTCAGGAGTCTTGCGGGCTACATGGAGCCTGACAGACACATTTTTGACACGTCTTCTCTACATGACTTCCTTAAACAACTTTGATTTGAACTAAGTGCATAATTTTGATGATTAGTAAAAGTGAATACACTAATGATGGAGGAGTCAAGAGCTATACTTTGCAAAATAGTAATGAAACACAAAGTGTCTACAAAATGGAATGGCTTTCTGGGACCACATAAGTGAACTTGCATATATGGGTGTAAATGTATATTTTCATGTATGTCCAGGTGTGTGTGTATATATGTGTCTACTGCCTTTCCATGCTCAAGTACGCATATATGTTTTAGAATATTTATTAATTGGTCAACAAACATGTATCGAGTGTCTAGTATATGTCAGGCACTGTGCTAACTACTGAGGACATAAAAAGGCAAAAGACAGTCCTTTCCTTCACAGAGATCACATTCTAGTTGGAGAAATAGCAAACCCATATGTACAAATGAGCTTCTTACAAATTAATAGAAAATAATTGAGAAGGAAGGCACTAGCATTAGAGGTGTCAAGAAATCCTTAATATAAAAGATGATAATTGAGTTGGGACTTTAAAACAAGCCAGAGAAACCATTAGGAGGAGATGATGAGGAAAGAGTATTCCAGGCATGGGGGACAGCCAGAGAAAATGCCAAGAGCTAGAGAGAGAGTGCCTTATTCATGGAAAAAGCTAGATCAATGTCACTGGATCTAAGAGGACACTACCTCTCTCCTGCACTGTTACATTAGCCTCTTTATTAGTCAGCATCTCATCTCAAAGCTCCTTCCTCTCCATCTACCATGCTGCTATAAAGGTAACATTACTAAAGCACAAGAGTGATCATGTCATTTTCTTCATTAATAAATTCCAGCACTTTTCTATTACCTCTAGCATCAATACAGGGGAGGTCGGACCATTGCACCCTATTACTAAACAAGGGCTCTGCCAGGATTTGTCCATATTGCCCTCCTAGGAAATATATTATCTGCTATCATCCACAAGACTTTAATTCACTCAATGGTTGGGGAAATGGGTCAGGTTCCTGCAGCACAGCCCCTTAAATTTTACTGATGGGACCCTAATAAAGGACAATCTGAGGTCCAGGATGACAAAAGGAAAAAAAAAAATAACTCCTCCAAGATACGTTGACAACAGGTACTGACCTGAGGAGGCTGGAAGAACTGAAGCAGGAACTGATCCAAGATGCTCTGTAGGAAAGAAAAGCAGAAGATGATGAGAGACCCATCTGTTGCATAAGTCGAAAGTAGGACTAGAGTTGGAGGACAGCCTTAGGAAGTAGATCTCAATTTGGGCCCCAAGGAGGTGGAATGAAATGTGCTGGGTCTCTACACCACAAACTCCACAAATAAAGGCTTGTGTACTGACCCAAACACAATACTATGATTTGTAAACTTTGAAAAGGTAACTATATGAAACAGTGAATCAATAAATCACCAAGCATTTATTGAACCCAGACTGTGCCAAACACTACTATGCTAAAGGCATGTAGATCACTAGGAGCACAGGAGGAGAGAGAGATCTCTGCAGGCTCCTGGGTGCCAGAAGACTTCTTGAAGAAAGTGGGACTTGATGTGCTTCTCAAGGCAGAGGGGGGATCTTCTGCATTGCCCAAGGGGAGGAAAGGAGAGGACCTAGGGCCCTCTTGTCTCCAACTGAGTAGAAGCTTGGTTTCACGTTCTTAACCTCTTGTTTCTTGTCTTTAAATTCTAAGTGAATAAACGGGAAGTTTTAATCATTTAAATGATTAAGTTCAGATGTTCATACTGGACACTGATACTAAGTGGGTAAAACCATTGAACACACACCAGGGCTCTCACAGGGAGTTTGAAATGCCCAGAGAATTTGTGGTTTAGACCTCAGTGTTTCCTGGTAAAGCTGAACTTGTCTGAGAAACCCAGTGAGAGATGGGGTCACAAACATCACCCCACTTGTTTCAAAGATCCTACTTCATTGTCTCCACTTCTAAACATAAAATGACAATTGTTGCTATTGCCTGGTTCTTTTCTCCTCCCTGATATCAAGTCCTATAAAGGAGTGGACATAGGCATGCAGAGGATATGGGCCATTCCTGCACTCTCTGCATGTCTATGGTGTGACTGGTTGATAAGGACACATTAAGGTTTGGGGCAGCCAGGTGACACAATGATAGAACACTGGTTCAAACCTGGACACTTAGTGGCTGTGTGATCCTGAGCAAGTCACTTAACTCTGCCTGCCTCAGGTCCTCATATGTAAAATGAGATGGAGAACAAAATGGCAAAGCAGTCCAGTATCTTGGCCAAGAAAACCCTATACTGTACAGGATCAGGAAGAGTCATGATTTAACAGTAAAAGCTTATTTATAACCAAATTCTTTCTCATCCTTGCTGTTGTGCTTGCCACCTGATAGACTTCTTGTTATTTAGCACTCGTTTTCAAAAGAAAAGAACTTCTACTCCTGACTCAGCACAGACTCCAGGGAATTGTCTTAAATTCAGCAGTCTAAACATTAACTTCTTTGGACATTATCTTTGTGCTGACATGCAATACTTCCCATTTCACTTTATCTCCTTTTTCCACTGGTCTCCACCCTGCTTTTCTTCTCTCTTCACCTGAGGCCGCGTTTGGAATCTCCTCCATTCCCTCCATTCTCCCAGATCTACCATCTCCCCTTCTCTTCAATTCCTTCCCCCACCTACTGGCACCTCCTGAACATTCTCCTGCCTGCAGCAAACTCTCCTCTTGTCCCAGATGTTCTTCCTCTCCAGTATTGGGGCACAGTGACTGAATTCCAATCCTTCCATCTTGATGGTTAGGAAGAAGCCTAGCGGTGTCCTTTCCCCCTTCCTATCTCAGCCCTATGTCATGTATCCCAGGGGGATCCTATTTTTCTAAAATCAAGAGTCAGAAATTATTACATAAGTATTTATTAAGTACCTAGGACCCTCTAAACACTAGGCTAAGTACTGGGGATACCAACATAAAATGAAATAGTACCTGCCCTCAAGAAGCTCACATTCTTTGGAGAGATTTTACTTGTAAATGCAAAATCTATGCAGAGTGAATGTAAGGTAATTTTGGTCTGGGAGAAGCCCTAGAAGAGGATTCTGAGGAAGGACTGAGGAAAGTTGGGAAGGAGGAAGAAAGAAACCCTGGGGGCCCTGGAAGGAGGAGGAGGAAGCCCCAGCTCTCAGGCAGACCCTTACCGCTCCTGATTCGCTCACACAGCTCCCTCAGGCCCATCTTCTCCCAGATGCTCAGAGCCAGCTCCCAGACCTCCTGCTCCCCAAGAGACCGGACCAGGAATTCTGCCACTTCTGTGCGATCTGCCCCCTCCAGGCAGCCCCGCCCCCGGGGAAGATGGTCCACTAGGTGAAACTTGAATGTCTTCAGCTCCTCCAATGTCAGGTGCTCCAAGTGTCGAAGCAGCCGGCAGCGGGCGGACTCGGCCATCTCAGTTGCCTCAGCTGCCCTGCCTCAGACTAAGAGGGACTAGAGGGAAGAGAAAGTGAAAGTGAAATGGTCTGGGACAATCAGCATCAGTAATGTCTAGAATATGCCCCTGGAGCAGCAAAACTATGTGCTGCCCAAGGACTTTGCCCCAGACTGCTGGCCACAAGGGAGGGGAGCCTGATCAGGCTCAAGGGCAAGGCTTCTTTTTCTGACTGTTAACTTTTAATAGCCTGAACTACTCCCAGCACGTACTCAGAGGAGCCGGGGCCCCTGGGGACAAGACTGGGGAGTGGAGTCTATACGACCCCACATAGCCCAGATATTTGAGTCTTCCCTTCATATCAACATAGACTCTTGGAATCAGAGGTGCTGCCTTCAAATTCCACCTAGGACAATTAGGTGGGATTTGCCATTTCCTCTTTCTTCTCTCCTCCCTGATCCACAGAAGCTGAATATGAAGTCCTAGAAGGGACTTGATCTGTCTTAGGCAATTCTGTCACCATATAGGCAAGGCACTTAATTTCCATAGGTTTCACTTTCCTCATCTATAAAATGCAGGACAGGAATTAGACTAAATGGCCTCTGAGATGTCTGCCTATTCACGGATAAAACTTGTGAAGTATTAGCACAATGCCTACCAGACAGTGGGGCTTAATAAAAATTAATAGAATTGAATTTCAAGGCACTTAATAAATGGTTCTTTCCTGCCCCACACTTTCAGATTGTCTTCTCTGATCCAATGACCACCTAGTTCTTTTCTTGAAATATACATCACCCTGTCTCCTCTGTGCTAATGGATATCCTTCTAATTTTGTGCTCTTCCCTTAGTACTATGACTAACATTTCTAGAACTAGGTAGGAGGTCATCTCTGAGTTTTGTTTTGAAGGAAACTGTATCCTCAGTATTTAACATAACAGGAATTATTTATGTACCAACAAGTGTTTAAAGCAGATGCTGTTCAGTCTCTTCCTACTCTTTGTGATGCCATTTGGGATTATCTTGGCAAAGATACTGGAGTACTTTGTCATTTTCTTCTCCAGCTCATTTTACAGATCAAGACTGAGGCAAACAGGGTTAAGTGATATGTCACATAGCCAGTAAGTGTCTGAAGGCAGATTTGAACTCAGGAAAATGATTCTTCCTGACTCCAGACCTGGCACTCGTCCCACTGCACCACCTAGCTGCTCCATATAAGAAGTACTTGAGCTCTTTGGATTGAACCCAGAAAATCAAAAAGAAACCCAGAAAACCTTTTTTCCTCTTTTTTTTTCTTTTTTCCCCTATGTTGTACCTAAGGACACCAAAGTTCCTTTTTTTGTTGTTTGTTTGTTTGTTTAGGCTATACTGGAAAAAACAAGATCAAAGAAGGGGTAGGGACTTAGCTTGAGGAGGATGGGGAGTTTATAACTGGCAACAGAGAGAATGCAGGGTTAGTAAAGTCTTACAGTGTTTTCCCCTCAGGTCACATCTGCAATCAGCAGCCAAATCTTGAAGATTCTGCCTCCACAGCAGCTCTCACATTTACTTCCTGCTCTGTCTTGCTAAAACTCTCTCCCTAATTCAGTCTCTCTTATCCTCCTCCTCACCTGGATAGCCAATACTCTCCTCCTTTATTTCTAGCCTTCAGAGCCCTCACTTCTCCATTCCATCCTCCCCACTGCTGCTGCCAGTGATATTCCTAAAACAGGGCTGGCTGGCTGTGTCTCTAACCCAAGACTCCAGTGGCTCCCTATTGCCTCTAGATTGAAATATAAGTACCTGTTTTTGCTACTTTAAAGCCCCTTATAGCCTAGTCCTACTAAGGAAAAATAATAATAATATTGTGTGTTTTGACCCAAGTTTGCCAGAAACAATTTTATTTAGATTATCATTATTCAATATCAATATCCTTTCTAGACTGGAGAGAGAGGTTTCAAACTGGAATGATTCCATACATATGCTTAGAGATGAACGTAATGGGGACTGAAGTGGGGCAAGAGGGGTTCACAAAAGGAACAGTGGGAAATGTGAAGATGTGGGAGACACTGTTAATCACACTGTAAAAGGAGACAATCTCAGCCTACTTGATGTGGGGGAAGAAGGGACACAGGGACAGTCAAGGATATTAATCAGAGTCAGCCTATATTCATTACCCTTGCTAGGTCTCACAACCCAGAATGAATACTGGGATGACAAAGAGGCCTCATCTTTACAACCCCACAGATTGTTCACACACGCCCAGCTCTCACTCTGCCCTGGATCCCACCTCTACTTCCCAATAGTATCTACCTGAAGAGAGGTTCTCAGAGGGCAGGACAATGTTGTAGTGATAAAAACACTCTGTATTGTCAGTAGATTGAGCTTGGTCTCTCTCTGTATCTCCCTGTTTCCCTGTACTCATGCTATGACTTGGGCATACCCTGTGCTTGCTTGGATGTGTGTGAGACATTGACATGGCAAAGATCTGTTTCAGGGGTACAAGAAACAAAAAACGTCAAGGTACATGGCAAAGTCATCTGTAAAGAATTTGAGGACTCAAGCAGTCTAAACGTCAAGTAGCAAAGTTTTATCATGAAGCTATAAGAGACGGCAAAGTTCTCAGGAAACTTGCAACATAACAGGGTTATGCTAAAACTTGTATAGAAAAATAAGTTCAGTGAACTGTGAGCCAAGTATGCTAAGTAGGTGGTCTGAGGCAGGATCAGGGAGTGGCTAGGGAGTGGTCAGTTCTCAAGGGAACAATTTTTGTATCTACTAATGAGTCATTTTACCCAGAATTCACAAGAGTCACCCCCATTAGGTTGCCAGTTCCCAATGAACTCTGCCCACTTTATAAACATCACAATAAATTTTTGCCACTTGACTAAAAGATGAGCTGAGTCCAAGAATTCTTTCCAGATGACATTGGGACCCCCAGTGGTGTTGAGGTCTGCCCCAAACCAAATGATTTCCACTATACCATGTTAGGGTATGAGGGTCTTTGCACACATTCTCATCTTTGGAGACTGATGCAAAGAAATAACTTTAAAGACAAAAATTCCAGAATGGAGAAGAAGGGAAGCCACTACTGAGGCAAGCCAAAGGCAGTGGAGGGAGGAATTTGGGGGACAAATGTTGTCAAGTCCTCGACCCTGGGAGAAAGTCTTCTCTTTAAGTCCCTGTTCAAGCAATGAATCTCAAACAAGGGACCATGGATTGATTCCAGGGGACCCTTGGACATAACTGGGACAAATTATGTCTCTGCTTCAATATAATTTGTTACCTTTTATGATCCTGTGTATTTTATGTATTTAAAAACATGATTCTGAGACAGGATCCAAAGGCTTCACCAGATGCCAAAGATATCTATGACACACAAAAGAGGAAAAGATTCCCTCTCGTGGGGTATGTCTGAGACAGGAACTGGCTTGTGGAATGGGTGACAAGCCCCTGACACTCTGCCAGGGATGCATTTCCAATGGAATACTAGAATAATTTTAGAAAGGGGAAGCTAGGTGGCACAGTAAATAGAGCACCAGCCCTTGAGTCAGGAGGACCGGAGTTCAAATCCAGCCTCAGACAATTAAAACTAGGCGTCTGACCTATTGCCCTTCCTTCCCCCGTCTAAAAAGAAAAAAAAATTAGAAGTGATTTTTTGCAAACTCTGAATGATACAGCTTTATATAAGTGACTAATACCATAGCTGTTGCTGTCAAGAATTATAAAAGGGAATCCGGTTTAACAGAAAAAACCCTTAGCCTCTTATTTTCCCACCTGGGTTGGGGGCTCTTCGTAGTTGTGACTTAGAATCTATAACCATGGGCAGATCACTTAACTTTTCTTTTTGCTAAATGACTCCAATCAAGTCCTAACATGACAAATATATTTAAGGAATCAAGGAATGGGTAAGAAGGATGATAAGGGTGGAAATAGTGCCCCCCATCCCCAGACAAAATGAAGTGGTTCTGGGGTGGAAAAGTCCCACAGTAGAAGGCACCTTCCAATGTTAAAGTTTCTCCCAGCTTTGACATTTGATATAGAGTTCTTTTGTCCTCTGTCAGATGAGGAGGTTTGACAAACAAGGTCATCTTAATATCAGACCCTTTGATCTCCTATCTCCAAGTCTACTCTACTAGATATTATTGGGGATTCTGAGAAATATTTAATACTGGGGACCTAGGTTCAAATGCAAATTCTGTCACTTACTGAACACCCTGGGACAAAACTTCTGACTCTCTCCCTGGCTTGTTATTTCTGATCTGCAAAAGGAAGGAGTTGGACTGGATCTCTAAAGTCCCTTTCAGCTCTAAATTTATGATCCTGAATACTTAGTAAATACAAGGTGAATGCACCAAAACCTCTCACAGTGCAGAGGCTGGGGGTTTGAGGAATCTAGGGACAACATCTTCCATACTATGGAATTTAAGACCATTTTAAATATCAAGGGGCATTGTTTGTGTTTCCATCGGAACATTCTGGCCCATTATAGGAATATACCTGGTAAAGATATATTAGGCAATAAATGCCCTAAGGAATGGGTTGGATGGACATGGGGTGGATACAGTGTCCTTTATTGACATATGATATATGTTTTAGGGAAGGAATCTGCTTCATGTCCCTGTGACCCCACATCTATACAAAGGGAAGTAGAAGTGGAGATGGGATTGGGATTAACATAATCTGGCCATATTTCTGCTTACTAAGAGAAGGTCTCTTCACATACCACTCCATGCATTCCCAGTTCTCAGTGTTTTCTTTGGAATTTGTGACAACCAATATCTTTGCAAACAGATGCTGATCACTATCAGCCCAAACATGAAAGGCTGGGTAGGAGTTACATCTATAGGAAATCCAGAGGGAAAACCAAGAAAGGGGATGGAGCAAGACCTTTCCTACCAGCACCAGGGACTAGAGTTGTTATGAGAGAGGGAAGAGAGCTGAAGGCTGAAAATATGACCTGAGGAAAAGAAAGTATGGATGGACTTCACAGGTGTCAGACTGCTTAGGGAGACCACTTTGTCTGCACCTCCAATTCCCCTCCCTGCTTCCCATTCACTTATCCCATCCTCCCCACCAGTTCTGGGGTCAGTGTTTACAGGCACCATTAGATGGGCCCAGACGTTTCTTTATCCCTCCTCCACAGCATCTCAGCATCTAAAACCAGCTGTACAAATACAGCATCTCCCTTACAGCATTCTTGTCCAATGGCTATCCAACTTCTGCTTTGGGTCTTCCAGGGATGGAGAACGTACTGTCCTCCTGAGGTACCAGATTCCCATTGTGGACATCTCTAACTGTTGAGGGAGAGCAGGAAGAAGGGGAAAAGCAGGAGAATGAGAGTATCAAGTGCCTGAAAACACAGACATTAAGTCTGTTCTGCTCACTCTCAGAGGGGAATACCTTCCTCTAGTAAATGCAGAGATTTGGATGCATAAATTCCAGGTTGAGGGTAGGAGGTGGATTACAAACACTCCCAGGGCCTGAGTGGTTTCCTACTACAGGCCCACAAATCCACAATGCAGAGGTCCTGGAGTCCTGTGGGAACAGTGTTCTTTCAAGTCCTTGGGGGTTCATTACTTGGTGAGTCACAAGATCAGAGTTCTCTGACAGAAACAGCTTCTACAATCTTTGATTTGCTTCACTTAAGGTAGAGAGGCACAAAAATGCAGTGATTGTGAGAGTGTCATCAAGGGTTTGATTGACCATTTCAAGTCGCTTTGTAAGTCTGACTCTCAAACCAGAAGAGGCAATTCTGGGAATCTAAGCTATTAGTGTATTAACTACATAAATCCCATCAATTAACATGAAAAATTACAATTCCCTTCAAACTGGATGAGAAAATTGATATTCATAAAAGATAAGTCACTTATTCAAAGTTACCCAGTAACTGGGCAGATCAAGGGTACACTGTGTCCTCAGCATCCTAGTCAAAGAATGTTCCTATGGCATCTTCATATTTTTATGTAATTAAGAGAAAAGTTTACCTTGATTTTAGTTTGGTGAATGCTCCCTTGGATTCTTCTCTTAAGTTATTGTGTGGGAGAGTGTGAAAAACACAAAGCACTTTGTTCAGGCTTTAGCTGAATTTCCTTGTAACCCTGATGCCTATATCCTCAGGCAAGTACCTTCTTCTAGTCACTTCTCCCTGCTATTATTCCTCCCATGTTTTGGCAATTGGGTTGGCAATTGTGACTGTGGGGGGTGGGGGGGTTACATACAGAAGCAACTGAAGGATGCTTTCAAAAAACTTATCTGTTGTATCTGAAATAGGTTTAAGATTTGCCCTTCTAATGGCCTCCTCATGACTGCCTCAATGACCATCAGTTGAAGACCATGTGTCTGTGAACTTCACTAGAGGCAGGTCCAACATGGGCTGGACAGACTCTCCCTTTATAGTTAGAGCCTGAACAGATGGTTGGTCCTATTCCTGGGTTCAAAAAAACCAAGTGCACAAGTGCCAGAAAGGGGGAAACAAGAATACACAAGAGTTCATATGAAAAATATCTGGGGTCACAAGTCATATGAGTCAATAGTGTGACAAATCATACAAAATAGTTAGTGTGAATCATTAAAAGGATAAGATACAAAAGGAGGGATGCATTAGTCCTTCTATCCTCTGGCCTGGTCAAGCCAGGGTGGGATCTTTGTATTCTGTTGGGGGATAAAGGGAACCCCCTCATTTTAGGAAAAACAATGAGAAACTGTAGGATGTTCATAGGAGAGTAACCAGGATGCAGAGGTGGGAGGGAAGCAAGGAAGGAAAGAAACAAGGATTTATTAAGCACCTACCGTGGGGCAGGGAAACTTAGGCACATTACAAATATTATATCATTGAATCTTTAAAACAGCTCTATGAATTAGATGCTATCATTCCCTCCACTTTACATTTAAGGAAACTGAGGCAGACAGAGCTTAA
>CM053582.1:131729784-131739839 GCA_028627135.1 Pseudochirops cupreus | reverse complement strand
ATGCTAAGTGAGAAGAGCAGAACCAGGAAAAACCTGTACACAATCACAGACACATCGTACATATGATGACCAATCTTGATAAACTGGACTATCCTCGACAACGTACAGCTAAAGACAACTCTACAAGCCTCAGGATGGAAGGAGATATCTAAACTCAGAGAAAGATATAGAAAGACTAGAGTTTAAATGGAGACTGAAGCAAAACACGCTATCATTCTCTTTCATGTCTGGTTTTGCTTTTTTTCCCCCAGTGTTCACTCATTGGTTACAACCCTTCTATATAACCAAACTATTGTACAATGTGAAAGTATTTGCAGATCCTCTACATGATTGCACGTCACCATGGGGTGGGGGGGGGAATGGAGGGGAGAAAATCTGAAACTCAAGTGATTGTGGAACTGAATCTTGTAAATTAAAAGTAAAGAAACAAGTCATTAAAAAAAATATCTTCCCTTAGTAAGCAGAATCATGGCCCAGTGATGTTAATCCCAATCCCATCTCCACTTCTACCTCCCTTTGTATAGATATGAAGACAAGGCAACATGAACCTGACTCCTTCCATAAAACTTGTATCATGTGTTAATAAAGAAAACTGCATCTATCCCATGTCTTCATTTCCCTGGGTATTCAACATATCTTGAGCAGGTATGTTCCCATAATGGGCCAGAACAAGAGGAGGAAAAGGGAGAGAGGAAGAGGAATGCTCATGGAGATACAAATAGTCCCTTGTGATCTAAAGTGGCCTTGAATTCCACAATATGGAAGATTTTGCCCTAGAATGCTCAAACCCTAGCCTCGGCACTGTGAGGGCTTTTGGTGCATTCTCCTCAGACTTATTAAGTATTCAGGATCAAAAATTTAGAGCTGAAAGGAGCCTTAGAGATCTAGTCCAACGCCTTACTTTTGCAGATCAGGCAAAATGATGTAGGGAAGAGTGATGGGATTTGTCCATGGATGTCCAGTGAGTGACAGAATGTGGATTGGAACCTAGGTCCCCACACTTAAATAGTTCTAAGAACCCCCAATAATATCCAATTGTGTAGAGAAGGAGATAGGAGACCACTGAATTTAGTATAAAAGATGCCTTTGGGGAGCAAAGATTGTGGCATAGAAGCAGAAAATCTCTGTGAGCTACCCCCTTAATGACCTCAAATACATATAAAATATCACTCTAAACAAATTTTAAAGCTACAGAACCTACAAAGTGACAGAGAGAAACAAATCTCCTGCTGAAGGCAGCCTGACAGGCCTATAGGAGGGGTCCATCTCAGTGTGCTGGGAGTGGAGCCCAGCCCCAAGTGAGGCTGCAATTGTTGCTACAGGATGGCCCCAACCAATAGTGGCTGGAGCAGACTTTGGGAGAGCAGATTACCAGAAGCAGTGGTTTCCAGAATTATCCACCCACAAATGCCAAAGACAAAGTAAAAGTTCAGTGTCGAACCTGTTGGAACTGGGGGGTATGGGGAGTGGGGTCTGGCCCCTGTACCTGGAGTTACAAGTGGCAGGGATGCAGTGGCATGGCTGCTTCAGAGTTTCTGGCCTGAAGATCATAGGAGGACCAAGCAAACATTCGGAGAGTACTCACTCTTGCTTTAATCTGCTTGGATCTGGATTCCTGTCTTGGGTTGAGGTCCTGGGGTCCAGAGCTTGTGGGGGCTGCAGGCAAGGCACCTAAATAATAGTTCTGACACCTAAGAAAACCCCAGAGATTTGGGACAAAGCTCTCCTCTGTGGAAGCAGAGTTCTACTGTAGCAAAAAACTCAAAAGTCAAGTAATCAAGTGGAAACATGAGCAAGCAAAGGAAGCAAAGCAAGAATAGCAATCAAACCTTAGATACCTTTTTTGGGTAAAAAAAAAAGGATCAAACCATGGCATGAAAGGAAGATAATGAAGTCAGAACTCCCGCACCAAAAGCTTCCAAGAAAAACATGAATTGGTTACAGGCCATGGAGGAGCTCAAGAAGGATTTTGAAACTCAAGTAAGAGAAGTAGAGGAAAAATTGGGAAGAGAAATGAGATGATGCAAGAAAATCATGAAAAGAGAGTCAACAACCTGACTGAAGAAAATAGTACCTTAAAAAACACTAACTCAAATGGCAAAAGAGGCCCAAAAAGCCAATGAAAGAAGAATGCCTGAAAAAGCTGAATTTGCCAGATGGAAAAAAGCATTTCAAAAGCTCACTGAAGAGAATAATTCCTTCAGAATTAGACTGAGGCAAAAGAAAGCTAATGACTTTATGAGAAATCAAGATACTATTAAACAGAGCCATACAAATGAAAAAAATAGAAGGCAATGTGAAATATCTCATTGGAAAAACCACTGACCTGGATAATAGATCCAGGAAAGGCAATTTAAAAATTGGACCACCTAAAAGCCGTGATCAAAAAAAGAACCTAGAAATCATCCTTCAGGAAATTCTCAAGGAAAATTGCCCTGATATTTTAGAACCAGAGGATAAAATAGAATTGACTGATCACCCCTTGAAAAAGATCCCCAAAAGAAAACTCTTAGGAATATTATAGCCAGGTTCTGGAGTTCCCAGATCAAGGAGAATATATTACAAGCAGCCAAGAAGAAACAATTTGAATATTGTGAAAACACAATCAGGATAACACAAGATTTTGCAGCTTCTACATTAAGGGACTGGAAGTCTTGGAATATGAAATTCCAGAGGTCAAAGGAGTTAGGATTAAAACCAAGAATCACCTACCCAGCAGAATTGAGTATAATGTTTCAGAGGAAAATATGGTATTCCACTGAAATAGAGGACTTTCAAGCATTCTTGATGAAAAAACTAGAGTTGAATAGAAAATTTGACATTTAAATACAAGAAGCAAGAGAAGCATGAGAAGGTAAACATGGAAAAGAAATCACAAGAAACTTATCAAAGTTGAAATATTTACATTCCTACATGGAAAAACAATGATTGTAACTTATAAAACTTTTCTCAGTGTGAGGATAGTTGAAGGGAATATAAATGTGTATATATACATATGTCTATGTCTATGTAGGAGAATATATGTGTGTATGAATAACATGTGAGAGTGTGCATATGTGTACATATATATATATATACATATATATATATACATATATATATATATATATATATATATATATATATACATAGAGGGCACAGGATCAATTGAATAGGAAGGGATTATATTTAAAAAATAAAATTAAGAGGTGAGAGAGGAATGTAATGAGAGAATATAGGGAGAGACAGAATAGGGTAAGTTATCTCATATAAAAACCCAAGGGAAAACTGTTACAATGGAGGGGAAGAACAGGAAGACGAAAGGGAATGGGTCAATCTTACTCTCATTGAATTTGGCTTAAGCAGGGTATAACATACATACTAAATTGGGTATTTTACCCTGCAGGAAAGTAGTGGGGAAGGGGATAAGGGGGGGATGATAGAAAGGAGGGCATATGGGGGTAGTTAGAAGCACACACTTTTGAAAATGGACAGGTTAAAAGTGGAAAATAGAATAAGTGGAGGGTGGGATAGGATGGAGGGAAATATACTCACTCTTTCACAATATATCTGCTATGGAAATATTTTGTGTAACTATGAATGTACTGCCTATATTGAATGGCTTTTCTTACAAGTAAGGGTGGGTGATGAGGGAGGAAGGGAAATAATCTGGAATTCAAAGTTTTAAAATCAAATGTTTAAAAAAATTATTATTATTATTATTTTTTACATGCAACTGGGAAATAAGATATACAGGAACTGGGGTATGGAGATCCATCTTGCCCTACCTGAAAGTGGGAGGGGAAATGGGGGAGGATACAGGAGAGAGCAGATTTTGGGATGGAGTATTCAGTGGGACCACTATTTTGGGGTTGTGGGCCAGGGAAAGACAGGGAGAAAATTTGTAACTCAAAATTTTGTGGAAATGAATGATGTAAACTAAAAATAAGCATAAAATAATTTTTAAAAAAGATGCCTTTGTTTGTCATACCTCATCATCTGGCAGAGGAGGAAAGAAAAACTCTAAAATTATCAAATGTCAAAGTTGGGAGAAACCTTCAAATTGCAAGGTACTTTAAGTTGTAAGACTCTTCCACTCCAGAGGCACTTTGGTCCAGGGGGCACTTTTTTTTAACCCTATTAGCCTTTGTCCCATTCCAGGATTCCTAAAATACATTTGTCATGTAAGGACTTGATTGGAGACAATTAGCAAGAAGAAAACTTATGTGATCTGCCCATGGTATAGATTCTAAGTCAGAACCACAACTGGGTTATTTCTCAACAGAGATGGGGAAATATGAAGCTAAGAGGGGTTTTTACATTATACCAGATTCCCTCTCAATTCTTAATAGCCATAAATATGATATTACCTACTTATACAAAGCTGTAATACTCAAAGTTTGCAAAGCCCATTACTTAAAAGAAATCACTTGAAGAGTTCTATACTTTTCCACTGGAAATGTACCCCTGGCAGAATGTCTGGGCCCTGTCACACATCCCAGAGGTCAGTTCCTGTCTCAGATATCCCCTAACACAGGGGATCTTATCCTCTTTGGTGCATCATAGATATCTTTGGCAATCTGATGAAGCCTTTGGATCCTGTCTCAGAATCATGTCTCCTCGGGCTGGGAACTTGATCCCATTTGTCCCCTAAATTCCTCCCTCCATAGGTTTTGGCTTGCTGTAGCATGGCTTCTCTTCTCCATTCTGGAATTTCTGTCATTAAAGTAATTTCTTTGCATTAGTCTCCAAATATGAGGGTGTCTGCAAAAGCCCTGGTACCCTAAAATGGCATAGTGGAAAGAGCACGTGAGTTTAGATCCCAGTTTTTCCACTTGGTCCAGGTCACATCCGTAGTAAGAATTTTTTCCCAGAATCTCAGAGAGAATTTCTAGTTCACTTATTCTTTTTACAGAGGTCAACACCCTCAATCTTCTCCACATCTCTAAATCAAGAACTCAGCACAGAATGAAAATAATGAAGATAGGTCTGTAGACCTCTCCTTTGGAAAATGGATGTGCCTTGTGCCCAGGAGTGAAGGGTGGAGTCCTCATTTGTCAAAGTCTTTTCCCCTGGAGCTAAAGACAGTGTACCTTGTGCCAGGGATGAGAGAGATCCTGAGAACATTTGCAGGTAACAGATGCTAGGGATATGGGCTTAAATGGGCTAGAAATGGTCCCCATTAGAAAAATGAATTGGCCTTGGACATTAAGGATATGCCTTGAAAATCTGTTATTCCATTCTCATCTGGTCCTCTCCTCCCTTCCTGAGCTCCTTAGTGCCCATAACTTATTGGTACATCACTGTCTCAGAAAACAAAAAATCCTGTCTCTTTATAAATTTATTTTATTTTTTAATTTAAATTGATTTGTTTATTTACTTTTAGTTTACAAGATTCAGTTCCACAGTTCCTTGAGTTTCAAATGTTTTCCCCTCCCTACCTCTCCCCCGCATGGTGGCTTGCAATCAAGTATAGGATCTGCAAATACTTTCACATTGGATTTCAGTCTGGTTTTATTGGAGGGTTGTAACCAATGGAATGAACAATGGAAAGAGGAAATAAAACCAAACATAGAAAAGAAAGAGTGCGTGTAGTTTCCTAAAGCCTCCATTTCATCTCTGTTCTTTCTAGATCTTTCTCTGAATGTAGATATCTCCTTCCACTCTGAGTCTTTTAGAGTTGTCTTATAACTGTGTGTTGCTGAGAAGAGTCCAGTTTATCAAAGTTGGTCATTACACGTACGTTGTGTTTGTTATTGTGTATGAATTTCTCCTGGTTCTGCTCTTCTCACTTAGTTGCAGTTTGTATAAGCCTCTCCAGGTAAATATGAAGTCCATCTGCTTCTCATTTCTTATAGCACAATAGTATTCCATTACATTCATATACCACAACTTGTTTAGCCATTCCCCAATTGATGGGCAGCCCTTTAATTTCCAATTTTTTGCCACCACAAAGACAGCTGTAATAAATATTTTTGTACATAGGGGTCTTCCTCCCACTTCTATGATCTCTTTGGGATACAACCCCAGAAGTGGTATTACTGGGTCAAGGGGTATGCAATTATTTATAGCCCTTTGGGCATAGTTCCAGATTACTCTTTAGAATGGTTGAATCAGTTCACAGCAACACCAACAATGCATTAGTGTTCCAATTTTTCCACCTCCTCTCCAGCATTTGAAATTTTCCTGTTTTGTCATCTTAACCAATCTGACTGGTGAGATGTGGTACCTCAAAGTTGTCTTGATTTGCATTTCTCAAATCAATACTAATTTATAGCATTTCTTCATATGCTTATAGACATCTTTAATTTCTACTTCTCAAAATTGCCTGTTCATGTGTTTTGACTGTTTATCAATTAGGGAATGACTTGTATTCTCAAAAATTTGACTTAATTTGTAGCTTGCACTGGAGAACAGGCCGCATGGTCAAGTCTGGTCTTTGGAGATCCTGAGGTCTGATGGAAGGAGCAAAAGGAGAGGGGCCAGCTGGAGGTGTCACCATGGAGAACAGTGTGGAACATCCTCACCTGCAGGACCATTTATTCAGGATGGGGATTTGGTGGTGCTGAAGAGAGAGGAGTACAGGTTCAGTGGAGAAAAAAAGTTACTTTTGAGAAACAGTGATTTTTTTTGGATAATGTCATTGGACATAGTTATGGAACTACCTTTGAAGTATCCAGTGGTGGGAACCTTCAACCCTAGAAGATGATGGAAGAGATCACTTCAGGCACTAAAGAAGCAAGTATTGATAATCAAAATATAGTTGATGATGGAATGTCTCAGAAACTTACTCAAGATGACATAAAAGCTTTGAAGGACAAGGGCATTAAAGGAGAGAAAATTGTTCAGTTAATTGAAAATAGTACAAATTTGCCCAAGATAAATATGTAAAGAAGAAGAAAAAATATGAAGCAATTATTACTGTTGTAAAGTCATCTACTCGTATTCTTTCAATTATGTATTATGCAAGAGAATCTGGAAAAATTATCTACATGCAGTATGATACACTGGCTCAGATGTTGACTTTGGGAAATATCCATGCTGGCAATAAAATGATTGTAATGGAAACTTGTGCAGGCTTAGTTCTGGGTGCTGTAATGGAGCAAATGGAGGGTTTTGGATCAATCATTCAGATGTACCCTGGAGGTGGTCCTGTTTGAGCAGAAACAACTTGTTTTGGACTTCCAAAATCTTTCTTTAATAGTCTTTATGAATTCCCCCTTGGCAAAGTGAACAGTCTTCTAAATGGAACCTTTTCTTCCAAAGCTTTGCCTTCGGAGTCCAAAGATAGTATTTCAGTAGAAGAAAACAATGGCACTCTTCTTGATGACCTACAGACTTCTCCAAAGGAGATGGAAGAAAATATCATTGGAGTTATAGAAAACAACCATCCTCAACAAGAAACGATGGAAGTTGTTTCTCAAGAGCCAGAATACAAGGTGCACAAAGAAAGAGGAAATAAAAAAGACTATATTCAAGAATTCCAAAGAAAACAAGAACAACAGAAGAAAAGACAGATAGAAGCTGTTACTCTATTGAATGAAAGAAATATTGATGGTTTAATTATAGCCAGTCGCTACCACCCAACACCACTAGCTCTTTCTTTGCTGGAATTTGTTGCTCCTTCAAGGCCTTTTGTTATCTACTGTCATTATAAAGAGCCACTGGTAGATTGCTATACAAAATTAAGAGAAAGAGGAGGAGTTATTAATCTCAGGTGCTCAGAAACCTGTCTCAGAAATTATCAGGTTCTGCCAGATTGAAGTCATCCAAAGCTGATGATGAGTGGAGGTGGAGGTTATCTTTTGTCAGGCATCACTGTTAACAAAAATCGGAGTCCTATGCAGTAGAGTTACAGAAGACAGAAGAACCAACAGCTAAAAAGTGAAAAGTTCAGGAGTCTGACTCAGCTCTTGAAGATTTGCCTTGATTTTACTTCCAAAGATTCTTTGAATTAACAGATCACTTGACTAGCATGCCATTACCAATTGCTCCTTGGTAACATAAAGAGCATGTTTACACAGCCATTCTTGGAAACCTGGATGTGTTAATGTATTTTAAAGAAGCTTTTCCCACTTAACACCTGGCTATTGGAAAAGAAAAAAACACCTTCCAAGCCACTCTATGGACAAAGGTGTTGGATCCACCACGGCATGAAGATACCAGGAAAACCAAAGCCTTTTGGCAAGAAATGGAATTAAGTTTGACTTAATCAAGTTCACTTCTGTGTCTTAAAATTGGGTGTCAATTAGTGTCTTAAAAATTCAGATAAAGTAAGAAAAATAATCCCAACACATTTTGCACATAGGACTCAACTTGGTTTTATCCAATTGAAAACTCTTTAGTCATATGCACATAAATGTGCACAAAAGAACTTATGGGAGAAAAGTTTAAGCAGTATGGGAGGTTTTGTATAATTTGTGTACCAAATATTTCCTATCTCTCTCCAGTGGTATTATGTACATTTTAAAATTGTATTGGTTTTTATTATTTTTAATATTTGACAACTTGAAATTGTAAATTTTTGTTTTATTGCTGTCTATCATAGTATATGGAAGGGTCATGGTGGAGTTATTCAGCTTTTGTTAATTTTTAAAAGGCTTTCATTCTCCATTTCCAATAAAACTACTCTTAACTTTTCTCTCAGTATTAGAACTGAGAGGGATTTTTTTGTATATTTTTAATGACAGATTTCTTTTGTATAAAGGAGCAAATTCTCCATCAGTACTTGAGGTATGACAATAAAAAATGAGACTTTTTCACATGATTTATAAAACTAGTCTCATCTGGCTTCTCACCTCAATCCAATACATTTTAAAGAGTCTTCTGTTTCATGGCTATCAATTAATATAGTCAGTGATAAGTCATGATGCCAGTTTGCTGAGCCTTAGCATAATTAGGTAGTTAGATTTTTAAAATTTTTAATAAAGTGGCCCTGGTTTCATTATTCATTTGCAACTGAAGAAAGGTTTTCAGATTATGCCCAAGTTAGATGATTTGTCTTCAGAGGTTTTGAATATGTTTGTTGACATAGTATGGTTATTAATATTTAAATATTAATAATTTATTATTAATGTTATCTTACTGCAAAATTCTCATGGGAAAAAGAGTTGGGGGATATTCTTGATCAGTCTTATGTTATTTAAACTGCTAGATCTATACTTTGTATTCTGATAATGGCAAACTATAATTATCCACAAGATTTGACTCAATTCCCTGTATATTTTACAAATGAGGCCTTTATCAGAGACACTGGTTGTAAAAATTCTTTCCCAATTTCCCACTTCCCTCTTAATCTTGGTTACATTGCCTTTGTTCATACAGAAACTTTTCAATTTAATGTAATCAAGATTATCCATTTTGCATTTTATAATGCTCTCTAACTCTTGTTTGGTCATAAAGTCTTCTCTATTCCATAAATCTGACAGGTAAACTATTCCTTGCTTCTCTAGATTGCTTACAGTATCAACCTTTATACCTAGATCATACACCCTTTTAGACTTGATTTTGGTATACACCAGCATTAGATAATGGTCTACGCCCAGTTTCTGCCATACTGTAATGCAGTTTTCCCAGCAGTTTTTGTCAAATAGTGAGTTCTTATCCCCAAAACTGGAGTCTTTGGGTTTATCAAACAATATATAACTATAGTCATTGACTACTGAGTCTTTTGAAACCAATCTATTCCATTGATCTGCTACTCTATTCCTCAGCCAGTACCAAGTAGTTTCGATGACTGCTGCTTTATAATACAGATTAAAATCTGGTACTGGTAGGACACCTTCCCTAGCATTTCTTTTCGTTAATTGCCTTGATATTCTGGAATTTTTGTTCTTCCAAATGAATTTTGTCACTATTTTTTCTAGCTCTATAAAGTAATTTTTTGGTATATTGATTGGTATGGCACTAAATATGTAATTTAATTTAGGTAAAATTGTTATTTTTATTATATTAGCTCGACCCAGCTATGAGCAAAATAATTCCTAATTATTGATTTAATTTCCTCTTCATTGGAGGTAGATTCACCCTTTTCATTTTTGATACTTGAAATTTGGTTTTCTTCTTTCTTTTTTTTT
>CM053582.1:131708322-131729284 GCA_028627135.1 Pseudochirops cupreus | reverse complement strand
AGGTAAAATTGTTATTTTTATTATATTAGCTCGACCCAGCTATGAGCAAAATAATTCCTAATTATTGATTTAATTTCCTCTTCATTGGAGGTAGATTCACCCTTTTCATTTTTGATACTTGAAATTTGGTTTTCTTCTTTCTTTTTTTTTATCATATTGACTATGGGTCTATCAATTTTATTGTTTTTTTTTTCCAAAAAACCAGCACTTAGTTTTATTTATTAGTTCAACAGTTTTCTTAATTTCAATTTAATTAATCTCTCCTTTGGTTTTCAGTATTCCTAATTTAGTACTTAATTGGAGATTTTCAATTTATTCTTTTTCTAGCTTTTTCAATTGCATGCCCAATTCATTGATCTCCATTTTCTCTAATTTATTCATGCATGCATTCAGGGATATAAAACTTCCCCTAAGAACTGCCTTTTCTGCATCCCCCAAGTTTTGGTATGATATCTCATTATTGTCATTCTCTTGAATGAAGTTACTGATTTTTTCTATAATTTCTTGTTTGACCCATTCATTCTTTAGGATTAAATAATTTAGTTTCCACTTAGTTTTTGTCTGTCTTTCCATGACCTTTTTTTGCATATGGTTTTTATTGCATCATGATCTGAGAATGATGCATTTAATATTTCTGCCTTACTGCACTGAATTGTGAGATTTTTATGTCCTAGTACTTAGTCAATTTTTGTGTATGTGCCATATACCACTGAGAAGAAGGTATATTCCTTTTTATCCCCATTCAGTTTTCTCCAGAGATCTATTATGTCTAGCCTCTCTAAAATTCTATTTGCCTCCTCAACTTCTTTCTTGTTTATTTTAAGGTTAGATTTATAAAGTTCAGAGATGGGAAGATTGAGGTCCCCCACTAGTATAGTTTTGCTATCTATTTCTTCCTCTAATTCCTTTGACTTTTCCTCTAGGAATTTGGATGCTATACCACTTGGTGCATATATGTTAAGTTATGATATTGCTTCATTCTTGATAGTGCCTTTTAGCAGGATGTAGTTTCCTTCCTTATCTCTTTTAATTAGATCTATTTTCGCTTTTGCTTCATCTGAGATAAGGATTGCTACCCCTGCTTTTTTTTTTTTACTTTAGCTGAAGCATAATATATTCAACTCCATCCTTTTACCTTTACTCTGTGCATATCCCCTTGTTTCAAATGTGTTCTTTGTCGACAGCATGTTGTAGGATTGTGGTTTTTAATCCATTCTTCTTTCTGCCTCAGTTTTATGGGAGAGTTCATCCCTTTCACATTCACAGTTATGATTACTATGTGTCATTTTCCCTCCATCCCATTCCCTTCCCTGTTTATATTTTTGTAACTTCCTTTTCCTTCCCCCACCTTAAGAATTTTCCTCTTGACCATCACCTCCCTCAGTATTCCTTCCCTGTGTCCCCCCCCCTTTACCTACCCTTTCCCTGTACTATTCTTTCCCTCTCTTTTAACCGCTCTCCCCCTTCTTACACCCCCACTACCCATCCTATTGCCTGTAGGGCACAATAGATTTTTATTCTTAATGGAGTGTGTTATTCCCTCCTTGAACCCAAACCAATGCTTGTAAATTTCATACAGTGCTTTTCTCGTTCCCTCTTTTCCCTCTATTATAATGAGTTTTTGTGTCTTTTCATGTTAGTATCTAAACTTAACTGATTATATTGATCCCTCTTTGAATCAGAACCAATGAGAATAATGTTCATATGATGCTCTTCTCTGTCCTTCCTTCCCTTCCACTTTAGTATGTTTTTATGCCTCTTCATGTGGCATAATTGACCATTTTCTGCTTCATCCTTTCCTTTTCTCCCATTACAATCCCTTTCTTCCCCTTAATAATGTTTTTTTTAAATCTTCAGATTAGTTCATTTATACCCATACCCTCTATCTATGTACATCCCTTTTAAATGTCACAATAATTATACAAATTTCAATATTGACAGGTATCTGCTTCTCATATAGAGATGTAAACAGTTTGCTCTTATTGATTCCTCAGTTATGTGCACGTGTGTGCATGTGTGCATGTATATGTATGTGTGAGTGTGTTTGCCTTGTTTACCTTATTATGTCTTTCTTGGGTCTTGTAAGTGGAGATTGAATTTTCCTTTGAGCTCTGGCTTTTTCATTGGGAAAGTCTGGAATCCTTTATTTCATTTAAATGGCCATCTCCTTGCCTGAAAGATTATGCTCAGTTTTGCCAGGTAGTTGATCCTTGGTTGTAGTCCTAGCTCTTTGAGATATCAAATTCCAAATCCTCTGATCTTTAATGTAGAACTTGCCAAGTCCTATGTAATCCTGACTGTAGTTCCACAACATTTGAATTGTTTCTTTTATTTTCTCCTTGACCTTGTAGCTCTGGAATTTGACTACTGTATTTCTTGGAGTTTTCAATTTGGGGTCTCTTTCAGGAGGGCAGTGAATTCTTTCAATAACTATTTTACCTTCTGATTCTAGGACCTCAGGATGGTTTTCTTTGACAGTCTCTTGGAGGATGCTGTCCAGGCTGCTTTTTTCATCATGGCTTTCCAGTAGACTGATAATTCTCAGGTTATCTCTCCTGGATCTGTTCTCCAGGTCAGTTTTTTTCCAATGAGATATTTTGTGCTTTCTTCTAATTTTTCAATCTTTATGTTTTGTTTGACTGACTCTTGATGCATCATAGTGTCCTTAGCTTCAATTTGACTGATTCTAATTTTTAGTGAATTATTTTCCTCAATTAGTTTTTGAACTCCTTTCCCATATGTTCAGTTTTCATTTTTAGGGAGGTATTTTCTCCAGTTAGATTCTGGACCTCTTGTCCTAGTTCTCCAATTTTACTTTTTAAGGACTTTCCTTAGTGCTTGCTGGCTCCACCCTCCTGGGCTTAGACTCCATACTGCCTCACTTCCCCAAGCCTGAGGCTGTTTCCACTAATTCAGGATTGTACTCTGGGTGGGATATTTATCTCTGGGTTTTCTGGGTCAGGAAGGGGGGATCAGAGCAACTAGGTTCTATTCCGCCATCTTGACTTTGGAAGTTTGAGTATGTAATTTTTAAACATCCAGGCTGTGGGCTGGTAGCCCCAGGAGAAGCTGTGGGCCCTGTGTTTTCTCTTACCCAGCTCCAATGATCCTCTGTCCTGTGGTGAGATGGCTGCAAATTGCACTTGGGGTAGGTGAGTCTGCTGGCTGGGGCTTCTTCTCACTTGGCTATAATCTGCTCGCAGATCCACTCTGGTACAGCCTCTGGGTGCTCTGCATTCCCCCTGTCCAGACCTATGTGGGTACTTTGCTGGGCTGGGAATCCACCATGCTCTTTCTCCCAATGGGTTCTGTCACTCTAAAATCCATTCAAATTCCTGTCTCTTTTTAAAAAATTATACCATTCAGATGAACAAAAAGTGAAGAATATCAAAGGAAATAATGAAAAAAAATGTAAAGGAAGGAGAGTTAGCAGTACCAGGCCTTAAATTATATTATGAGGCAGTTATTATGATCAAAACTATCTGTACTGGCTGAGAAATAGAAAAGCAGATCAATGGAAGAGAGTGGAAATACAATTTAAAATAAACACAATAAACTTGTACTTGATGAGTGTAAACACTAAAAATTTGGTGATAAGAATTAATTATTTGGTAAAAAGTTTTGGGAAAACTGGAAAGCCGTTTGGCAGAAACTGGGCATAGACCAACATCTTACACCATTTACCAAGAAAAGGTTAAAAATGGATATATGACTTAGATATAAAGAGAGATTTTACAAGGAAATTTGAAGAATATGGAACATATTATTTCTCAGACTTATAGATATTCAAATAGTTTAAGAAGAAACAAGAGATAGAGAGCAAAGAGATATAAAATGGATAATTTCAATTACTTCAAATTTTTAAAAATGTACAAATTTTAAAAATGTAACCAAGAATAGAAGGAGAGCAGAAAATTGGGGAAAATGTTATAGACAGGTTGTCAGATAAAGGTCTCATATGTGAAATATATGAAGAGTTTTGTAAAATATATAAGAATATGAGTCATTCCCCAATTGATAAATGTTTGAAGGATACTAACAGGCAGTTTTCCAATGAAATAAAAACAATTCATAATCATATGAAAAATGATCTAAATCATTATTCATTAGAAAATGCAAATTAAAACAGCCTTGAGATATCATATTATACCTAACAGATTGGCTAAAATGATAGATGGAGAAAGTGACAAACGTTGGAGAGAATGTGGAAAGTCTGGGACACTAATTCATTGTTGGTGGAATTGTGGTCCAATCCAATGATTTTGGAGAGCAATTTGGAATTATATTTAAAGAGTTATCAAACCACCTATGTCCTTTGACCCAGCAATATCACTACTAGGTCTATTTCCAAAGATGATAAGGGGAAAAGAACAAGAACTTATATGTTCTAAAGCACTTATAGCAGCTCTATTTATGGTGACGAGGAACTGAAACTTGCAGGGATGCCCATCAGTTGGGGAATGACTGAAGAAGTTGTGGTATATGATTATGATGGAATACTACTGTGCTATGAGAAATAATGAGCTCAGTGATTTTAGAAAAACATGGAAAGACTTGCATGAAATAGTGAAGAGTGAAATGAGCAAAATCAAGAGAACATTGTATATAGTAACAGCAATTTTGTTTTAAGAGCAAGTGTGAGTCAATAAGTTATTTTGATGATTATAAATCCCCAAATTAATTATATAGAATGTATGAAGAAAGATGGTATCTGCATTTCAGAGAAAGAACTGATAAATAGGTGTATGTATAGAATAATTTTACATACATGTATATATGTGTATATATATGTCCATATATTATACACACACATTTATATGTAATGGAATCCATCTCTGGGGAGGAGGGAAGAAAAAAAAAGAAATTTACATGAGAATTTTGTTGTCTATTTGAAAGGAATAGCAAATTGTGCATAGTGAATTTGCTGTTTAATGAGCTATTGTCTTTTTTTTTTTTTACTGTAGTATGTACTCTGTTTCTCTGAGGGTGGATAATAACATCTTCCTTCATAAGTCCAAAGTTTTTCCATATTTTTCTAAGTTCACAGACTTATCATTTCCTGCACAACAGCAACATTCCAACCTTGTGCTGTCTAGCCATTTAAAATAGTTTAATACAACATAGGTTAATATGTCTGATATGTAGTGTAGTTTCTCTATTTTGCTGTCATTTTTTTTTTGGTAAACAGTATTTTTCCCCAATTATATGTAGAGATAGTTTTCTACATTCATTTTTATTAGATTCAGAGTTTCAAGCTTTTTCTCCTCCATCTCATCTCCCCTCCCCAATATGGCAAGCAATATAATAGCTTATATATGTACAGTCATGAAAACGTATTTCCACATTAGTCTTGTTGTGAAAGAAGAAATAGAACAAAAAGGAAATGCCACAAAAGCCAAAAAAGAAAAAAACACAAAACAAAAACCCACAAAAAAAATAGTATGCTTTGATCGGCATTTATACTCCATTGTTCTTTCTCTGGATGTGGATAGTGTTTTCCACCATGAGTCTTTTGGAATTGTCTTGGATCATTATACTGCTGAGAAGAGCTAAATCAGTCATGAGTGATCATCACACAATGTTGTCTAGTGTACGATGTTCTCCTAGTTCTGCTCACTTCACTCAGGATCATTTTATGTAATTCAGGCTTTTCTGAAATCTGCTTGCTCAACATTTCTCCTTTTCTTTAAAAAAATTAGTATTTAAGTTTACCCCAATTAAAAGTAAAAACAATTTTTAACAGTTGTTACTAAAACTTTGCATTCCACATTCTCTCTTCCTTTCTCTCCTCCTTCATTCAGAAGGCAAAGAATTCTATATAGTCGATACATGTGCAGCTATGTAAAACATTTCCATAATAGCCATGTTGTGAAAGAAAACATAGACCAGAAAAAAAGTCTTCAAGAAAAATAAAGAAAGTAAAAAAGTATGCATCAATATGTATTCAGACACCATCAGTTCTTTCTCTGGGGATGGACGCATTTTTCATCATAAGTGCTTTGGAGCTGTCTTGGATCATTATATTGCTGAGAATAAGTAAGTCATTCACAGATGCTCATCTTACAAATTACTGTTATTATGTACACAGTACATTTCTCCTTGCATCAGCCCTGCAAGACTTTCCAGATTTTTCTGAGAGCATCTTGTTCATAATTTCTTATAGCAGATTCGTATTCCTTCATAATCACATAACACAATTTGTTCAGTCATTCCCTAATTGATGGGCATCCCCTCAATTTCTAGTTATTTGCCACCAGAAAAGAGCTACTATAGGTATTTTTGTACATATAGTCCTTTTCCTTTTTGGTTTTTTAAAATCTCTTTTGGGGTACAGACCTAGTAATGGTATTGCTAGGTCAAGGGGTATGCATGTCTTTATAACCCTTTGGGCATAGTTCGAAATTGCTCTACAGAATGGTTGAATCAGTTCACAGCTTCACCAAGAGTACCTTCATGTCTCATTTCCCCTCACCATTTGTCGTTTTCCTTTTCTGTCCTATTAGCCAATCTAATAGGCATGAGGAAGTATGAATTGTTTTATTTGCATTTCTCCCATGAATAGGGGGTTAGAATATTTTTTAAAAATATGGTCATATATAGCTTTGATTACTTCATGTGAAAACTTCATATCTTTTGATCATTTATCAATTAAGAAATGGTTCTTATTTTCTTTATAAGTTTTACTCAGTTCTCTACATGAGGCCTTTATCAGAGAAACTTGCTTTGAAATTTTTTTCACAGTAATTATTGCTAACCATATTTCCCTCCACCCTATTCCCCCCTTTATTCTGTTCTCTCTCTCCTTTTATCCTGTCCCTCTTCAAAAGTGTTTTACTTCTGACTACCAACTCCCCCAATCTGCTCTCCCATCTATCACCCCATCCCATTTCTTATATCCTCTTCCCCTCCTACTTTCCTGTAAGATAAGATAGATTTCTATACCCAGTTTTGTGCATATGTTATTCCCTTTGAGCCAGTTCTGATGAGTTTAAGGTTCTCTCACTTCCCTTCACCTCTTTTCTCGCTCTCTCTCTTCCTCACTCTACCAGGTTTTTCTTGCATCTTTTATGTGAAGCAATTTGCCACATTCTATCTCTCCCTTTACTTTTCTCCTAGTACATTCCTCTCTTAACCCTTAATTTTATTTTTAGATATCATCCCATCATATCCAACTCACACCTACGCCCTGTCTCTCTCTGATAATGAGAAAGTTCTTATGGGTTACAAGAATCATCTTCCCATGTAGGAATGTAAACAGTTTAACCTAATCAAGTCCCTTATGGTTTCTCTTTTCTACTTACTTTTTTTTTTGTTTCTCCTGAGTATTGTGTTTGAAAGTATAGTTTTCTGTGCAGCTCTAATCTTTACATCAAGAATGCGTGAAAGTCCTTTATTTCACTGAAAATCCATTTTCTGCCCTGATGATTATACTCAGTTTTGCTGGGTAGTTGATTTTTGGTTGTAATCCTACCCCTCCAGAATACTGTAGTCCAAGCCCTCTGATCCTTTAATGTAGAAAGTGCTAAATTCTTTGTTATCCTGACTGTAGCTCTACAATATTTAAATTATTTCTTTCCGCCTCCTTGCAATATTTTCTCCCTGACTTGGGAGCTCTGGAATTTGGCTATAATATTCTTGGGAGTTTTCATTTTGGGATCTCTTTCAGGAGGTGATTGGTGGATTCTTTCAATTTCTAGTCTACCCTCTGGTTCTAAAATGTCAGGGCAGTTTTCCTTGATAATTTCTTGATATAGGATGTCTTGGCTCTTTTTTTGATCATGGCTTTCAGGTAGTGCAACAATTTTAAAAATTATCTCTCCTGGATCTCTTTTCCAGGTTAGATGTTTTTTCAATGAGATATTTCACTCTGTCTTCTATTTTGTTTTATTTTATAATTTTGGTTTTATTTTATAATTTCTCCATTTCTCATAAAGTCATTAGCTTCCATTAGGTCCATTCTAATTTTTAAGGCATTATTTTTTTGAGTAAATTTTTCTGTCTCTTTTCCCATTTAACCAGTTCTGCTTTTTGAGGCATTGTTTTCATCATTGACTTTTTGTACCCCTCTTTTCCAATTTTGGTACAGTCTTCTTTTTAAGGTGCTGCTTTCCTCAGTATTTTTTTGTGTCTCTTTTATCAAGTTGTTGACTCTTTTTTCATGATTTTCTTGCATCACTCTCATATGTCTTCCCAATTTTTCCTCTACTTCTCTTACCTGATTTTCAAAAATCTTTTTTTTAACCCTTCTGTGGCCTGAGGGCAAGTCACATTTTTCTTGGAAGCTTTGGATCCAGGAACTTTGACTTTGTTATCTTCTTCTGAGTGTGTGCTTTGGTCTTCTTTGTCACCTTAGTAACTTTCTATGGTCATAATTTTTCTTCTGTTGTTTATTTTCCCAACCTATTTTTTGACTTTTAACTCCTTCTTAAACTGGGCCTCGACTTCCAGGGTGGAGGGCCCACTGTTCCAAGCTTTAGGAGTTTTGTGCACCTGTTTTCAAAGATATTTTTAGGGACTTCTAAGTTTTCAGTTCTTTCAAAGTGTTAATGACCTCAGGAGAGGTATTTGATACTCCCCTGGGCTGTGCTCTGGTGTGTTAGTGTCTATGCACACTCTTTTCTGCCCTGGAACTGTGAGGAGTATCCCTGCTCCTCTCTGACCACAATCTTTGATGTGAGAGTGTTCCTCGCCCTGGGACTGATACCCTGGACTGTGACCCTGATCCAAATATGGGCAGGTTAACAGAGTACTTCCTTAGTGCAAGCAAAAAGACCCCTATAATGTCCTCCAGATCAGTTATTTGACCCCCTTACTGTCTGTGGGCTGAGAGCTCTGGAAGCAAATCCTGCCACAGCTGTCAAGGCCTGCTCCTGGTTTCCAGGGGCCAGGGCTATGCTGGTGGAGCCTGGACTGGATGGCACTCCATTCTTACCTGAGTGTGACAGCCATTTCCTGTTGATCTTCTGATTTGTCTTTGGCATCTATGGACTGAGAGTTCTGAAAGTCCACTGGTACCACTAATTCAGTGTTCCTGAGGCCTATTCTGGGTTTGCTGGGGCCTGGAATTGCTTGGGTGGCCTGCACTGAACTCTGCTTCTCTCTTAGCCTGCTACAACACACCTTTCCTCCTTGCCTTCTAAGCTGTCTTGGGCTGGAAAAAAATGTTACACTCCATCTTTATGGCTAGAATGTATACCTTCTGCCGCTCTAGAATTTATTTAGAGTTATTATTTAAAGGTATGTGGAGGGTTCTGGGGGAGAGCTCATGTGAGGCCCTGCCTTTGCTCTGCCATCCTGACTCCATTCCTATTTTTCTCTTTTGATTAAATCTAGTTTGCCTAAGATTGTGACTACTACCCCTGTTTTTATCCCCTAATAACTTCTACCTCTGATCTTTATTTTATGTTTGTGTGTATCTCTTATTTCCTATTCCTCCTGACTCCTCCACTTTACTTCTACCCACTACCTTGCCCTCCTATTACTTAACCTAACCCCTCTCCAAAAATCCCTCCTTTATCCTCTCCCTGCCTTTCCTCTCGTTTGCATCTGAATTTAGAAGACTTTTCTAGCCTTCCAAATATATATGTTATTCTCTATGCCACTGGTTCTCAACCTGTGGGTCGCGACCCCTTTGGTGGTCAAACGACTCTTTTGCAGGGGTTACAGGGGTCACCTGAGACCATTGGAAAACACATATTTCCCATGGTCTTAGGAACCAAAACACTGCTCCTCTATCTGTCTCCAGGGGGGTCTGCCCACATGCAGATATGCCCACATATGACTATTAAAGGGCCGTGGCATTAGGAATGTTGAGAACCACTGCTCTATGCCATTCCATTTAATCTAGACACCTTTCATTACTCTTCCCTTATCCTATTCCTTCACCTTTTTATTTCTTATAAATTTAGAAGACTTTTATTCCCTTCTAAATGTATATACTGGGGCAGCTAGGTGGCACCATGAATAGAGCACCAGCCCTGGAGTCAGGAGGACCTGAGTTCAAATTCAGCCTCAGACACTTAACACAAAACTACCTGTGTGACCTTGGGCAAGTCACTTAACCTCAATTGCCCTACCTTCCTCCCTCCAAAAAAGCAAATATTTATATGTTGTTCTCTATTTTACCCAGATATACTGTAAGTAGGGTTCACTCTAAAAATCTCTCCCTTATCCTCTCCCTGCAGACTGTAGAATAGGTCAGAAAATTCCAAACTCTCAAGATGTTCCCTCAGAAAACAGAGAAAATTAAGGTGAACAAGATGCGGGTAAAAATAAGTAAGAACACGGGCACGACAAAAGTCTTCCTGGGACAATTTGAGAAGATCAGAAGTAAAAGCCCAGTATGAGTTTTGGTTCCTGTGAAGAGTAAACATCTCCAGGCTAGGGTACACTTTAACAAGAAGCAAGTGGCTTAGAAAAAAAGCTGGAAAGCTGGAAGCACTCGGGTTAATTCACTGAGAAACTGCCTTGCCCCAGCCACAGGAACTTTTGCCCCACCCCTCCCCCAACAGTGAGGGGAGTTGGGTGTCTGAGCCTATGGTTGGTTGGTTGGCTGGTTGTTGTCCTTCATTCTTGAAGGGGACCAAAACAACATGACTATACTAAAATTAAGCTGCAATGTGTGGCTGTGGCTGATCAGACCAATATGAGCTCCAAAAGCTGTATTGCAGCTTGGGAACAAATAGTCTGTGTGAATATTTGAGGTGGAATGTCCATGTTTGTACATTCTGTGTTTCCATTGAACTGCTTCAACTGTGCTTTGCTCCTAGAGCACAGCACCTTCTCTGATGTGGGCACCCCATGCTGAGCAGCGCTCTGCCAGTGTCTCCCATGTCACACGGTCAATTCCAAAGTTCTTGAGAGAGACCTGTAGGGTGCCTTAGTATGGTTTCTTCTGACCACCATGTGAATGCTTGCCCTTTGCGAGTTGTCCATAAAAATGTCTTTTTGGCAAGCATACGTTTTGCATCTGAACCATGTGGCCAGCCCATTGGAGCTGCACTCTCTGAAGCAGAGTTTGAATTCCTGGCAGTTTAGTTTGAGCAAGGAACTCAGTGTCTGGTACCCTATCCTGCCAGGTGATCTTCAGAATCTTCCTAAGACAATTCAAATGAAAGCGATTCAGTTTCCTGCCGTGGTTTTGGTAGACTGTCCAGGTTTCGCAGGCATACAACATTGAGGTCAGTACAATGGCTCTGCAGACCTTCAGTTCGGTAGTCAGTCTAATACTTCTTTTCTCCCATACCTCTTCAGAGCTCCTTCAGAGCCTCCTTCAGGCTCCTTCAGAGCCTCCCAAAGACTGAGTTAGCTCTGTCAGTGTATGTGTCAGCCTCATTATCATCGTACGCATCCCTGGAAAATATACTGCCAAGGTAAGTGAACTTAACCACAGCATTCAAAACTTCTCATCCAAATGAGTAACCAATGGTTCCACATATGCATGGTGTAGTGGTGTCTGATGGTGCACCTGTGTTTTCTTGGTGTTAATTGTTAGACCAAAATTAGCACAAGCAGCAGAGAATTGATCCTTACTTTGTTGCATCTCACCTTCAGAGGCTGCATCGAGTACACAATCACCTGCAAATAGAAAATCATGCACGAATACTCCCTCCACTTTGGTTTTGGCCTGCAGCCTTTACAAATTGAAGAATTTACCATCAGTACTATAGTTGATCTTGATGCCATGCTCGTCCTCATTGAAAGCATTGAAAGCATTGAAAGCATGGATGAAAATGTTATGCTAAAAAGCATGTGAGTAAGCACACAGCCTTTTTTCACTCTATTGGTGACTGGGGAGTTACAAGAGCATTGTCCATTCTCTAGAACCCTTACAAGTATGCTGTCATGAAAATGATGCACAATGCTGATGAACTTCTCCAGGCAACCAAATTTTGACACAGTTTTCCATAAACCCTCATTACTAACAGTATCGAAGGCCTTGGTTAGATCTACAAATGTGTACAGACCTCTGTTCTGCTCCTGGCATTTCTCCTGGAGTTGTTGGGCAGCAAATACCATATTGACTGTTCCTCAGTGCTTTCTGAAGTCATACTGGCTCTCAGGTAGATGGCCATACTCCAGATGAAGTATTAGCCTATTAAGGATGACTCTGGCAAGAATATTGCCAGGAATGACTAAGAGAGAGCCCCTCCTGTGATTGTCACAGGACAATCTATTTACTTTACCTTTAGAGAGATGGACAATAGAGGCATCCTTGAACTCCTGGGGGATAACCTCCTCTTATCACAGTGGTTTTCAACCTGTGGATTATGTTCAATTTCTAACAATGAAAATACATCCTGCATATTAGATATTTACATTACAATTCATAATAGTAGCAAAATTACGGTGATGAAGTAGCAACAAAAATAATTTTATGGTTGGGGGTCACCACAACATGAGGAACTGTATTAAAGGGTTGCAGCATTAGGAAGGTTGAGAACCACTGTGACTTATCACATAACCTGGAAAATGTCAGTCAGCTTTTGTATGAGCAATAGACCCCCTACCTTATAAATCTCAGTGGGAATAGAATCAGCAGCAGGTGCTTTGCAACATAAAAAGAGCCCAATGGCATTCAAAACCTCTTCTTCACTTGGAGCTTCATCTAGGGAGGGATTGACTTCAACCTGAGGTAAATGGTCAATGGCCTCTGTACTGATTGATGATGGTCTGTTGAGAACACTATGGAAGTGTTCAGCCCATTTCTCTAGGATCATGTCTTTATCACTAATCAATGTGACTTCATCAGCACTGAGTAGTTTAGATGCACCATAGGTCTTTGTCCCATAAATAGCCTTCAGGGCATCATAAAAGTGCTTTGGATTGTCACTATCAGCATAAAACTGAATTTCATCTGCCTTCTTACTGATCCAGGAATCCTGCATCTCTCTAAGCTTTGCTCATACTTTACTTTTGATGAAATTAAATGCTGCCTTCTTAGAGATTGATGAACTATCCTGCTGGTAAATCCTCATTTTTCCTTTAGCACCTTCTGAATTTCCACATCATTTTCATCAAACCAGTCTTGGTGTTTGCAAGTGTTCTGACCCAGATGAGCAAATGCAGTGCTATACACCAAATCTCTGAAAGCTGCCCACTCCTTTTCTGCTCCAGTGTTGCCAACTATGTGTTGGCTCAACTTTCCTTCCAACTTAGCAACAAACTGTTCTCACTCAGAGAAGACCTCTAATTTATTGACATAAATTCTTTTGGTAGTCTTGCCTTGGGGACACCACTTCTGATGAATGTGAATATTTAGCTTGGAAAGGATAAGTCTATGATCAGTCCAGCACTCTGCACCTCACATTGCCTTCATCACTCTCACATCCTATTTGTCTCTTCTCCTTACAATCACATAGTCTATTTATTAGATGCCATCGTTTGCTGCGAGGGTACATCCATGAAGTGTTATTGCATTTAGGTAAATGGAAGACAAAGAAGGTCATGAGATGCATAAGTCTTCAGTAGTAAGTGACCATTGCTGTTGCTGTTTCCAACTCCATTTCTCCCTAGGACTCCCTGACTAGTCTAGTAGTCTGAGCCCACTCTAGCATTAAAGACAGCCAGAATTATAAGCTTGTCCTCTTTTGGCACATTGATGGTAAGAGTCTCCAGATCTTCATAAAATTTTCCTTTGACCTCTTCAGGGTTAGTCATGGTTCTGTAGTCACAACATTGTACCCAGGTGGCCTAGGCCATAGGATCTGTTCTCACTGTAAGCAACAGTGGGATTTGGCAGCCTTCTGGGTCTCTGAGCAACTATTAAGGATAGCATTGTTCACTTCCTGGTGTGAGGAAGGCACCTGAAAAAATGCCCTAAAAATTGTCTGCTTACCTAGCCCTGGCCTGATTACCACAGCAGGTGGGGAATCCCACTCTGTGTTTGAGAATCACAAAAAAATGTATTAAAAACATCTTCCAAGATGATTCCACTCACCAGCAGGACATGGAATGTGAGCATAGTTACAAACAACACAAAATCCAGTAGACCTGAAAGATGAACAGCTCTTCTCACGAGAGAACTCATCAGGTATCACATCCAAATAGCAGCCCTGAGTGAAAAAAAGCTGGCAAATGAAGGGCAGCTTACTTAAGTTGGAGCTGGATACACATTTTTCTGGAGTGACCACAGTGAAGGGGAGTGCTGCGAAACTGGTCTGGGTTTTTCAATCAAAACTAATCTAGTCAACAAGTTGTATGCCTGCCAAAAGGAGTGAACATTAGGCTTATGACAATGTGATTGCCACTTATAGGAAAATGTCATGCCACCATTATCAGTATCTATGCTGAGCCTATGAAGATCGAGGGAACCTCTACTGAAAAGAAATGCCAGACCCAGCTGTGCTGTGAAGAGTGGTGGGGACAAGAAGGAATCAGCATACACCTGGTGAGTGCAGAAGCAGTGGAGCTGAAATCCCCTGGATGTGACTTACAGGATGCTGGAGATTTGGCTTTGGTTCCAGGTTAGAGGGTAAAACTGAAGATTTGGAACAAGAGCACCATCTCCCACACCCCAGGGTTAGAGGTGATTATAAAAATTAAGCTCTTGCCACACAATATATATATGTGTGTGTGTGCGTATATGTGTGTGTGTGTGTGTGTGCGTGTACATATATATATATATATATATATATATATATATATATATATATATTCATTTATTTATTTATACAGGCAAAGGAGAAAGAATCCCACCATAAAAAGCTATTATGGGAATAGAGAAGATTGGGCTTCATCTTCAGAGGAGGATAATGAAATATAGAAACTCCTAAAGAGTAACATCAAATGGTCACCTGCCCAAAAAGAATTCATAGAATTTCTTTAAAAAAGACTTTTAAAAAAACCAAATGATGGAGATGGAGGAAAAAACCACAAAAAAACAATAATCCAAGAAAAACAAGATTATGAAAGTCAACCAATTAGAAAAGGAGATTCAGAATCTTAAGGAAGAAAATGATACCTTGAAAAGTAGAATTGGGCAAGGTGATGCCAGCAAAATTATAAGAGATCAAGAAAAAAAATAGACAAAATATGAATAGTGAAAAAATAGAAAAGAAAGTGAAATATAAGAAAAACAATGGATTTGGAGAAGAGATAAAGAAGAGGAAACATAAAAATAATCAGACTAACTGAAATCCCTGATCAAAAAAAGAATTTTGATCCAATAATACAAGAAATAATGTAAAAAATTGTCCTGAAGCATTAGAATAAGGCAAAACAGTAGAAATAGGAAAAAAAATCCATCAATCACCACTTAAAAAAAGATCCTATGAAGAATACTTATATGAATACTATAGTTAAATTCTGAACCCCAAACTCAAGGATAAAATATTAAAAGGATCAAGATTAAAACAATTCAAATATGATGGTGACACAATTAGGATCACACAAGATATAACAGCTGAGACATTAAAGAACTGCAGGTCTGGGAACACTATATATCATAGAGTAAAATAATTGGGGCTCTAGGTGAAAATATCATACCCAGCAAAGCTAAGCACAATTCTGAATGAAAAATCTGGACATTTGATCAACTGTCAGAGTTTCAGGACTTTGTGAAAAACAACAATAACCCTGAACTTACTAGATTTGACATACAAGAGCCAAGAGAAATATAAGGTACATACCAAAGACTGATTATAAGTGATTCATGGGGATAGATTGTTTATGTTTTCATATATGTAAAATGTAAAACTTATGTGTAATATTCTCTTTAATAATTGAGTAGCTTATACGAAAATCTAGGGGTAAACCTGAGCGTGATATGAATTTAAAAAGTAAAATCATTTACGAACAGCTAAAATGAAATTATTTTGTACAAATGAGATGCAAGGGAAAAATCAATACAGAGGGATGAGATGGGGGAGGAGAACTGGAAGTTGGGGCAATGGACCTTCATTGGGAGTGGATTTAAGAGGGGAAGAATATATGTATATATATTGGTATACTCCCTCTAAGTGTTGTAATAAACAGCTGTCAACAGTTACAAGTATTGACTTCCCATGTAGGGATGTAAACATTTTACCCTTTTTGAATAACATATTTTTTCCTTTCCCATTGACCTTTTTATACTTCTCTGGAATCTTGTATTTGAAGATTTAGTTTTCTGTTTAACTCTGGTCTTTTCATTGGAAAGGTTTGGAAGTCCCCTATTTCACTGAATGCTCATCTCCTCCCTGAAAAGATTATGCTTAATTTTGCTGGTTAGTTGATCCTGGGTTGTAATCAAAGCTCCTTTGTCTTCTGGAATACCGTATTCTAAATCCTCTGATTCTTTAATGTGGAAGTTGCTAGGTCCCATGTAACCCTGCTGTGGTTCCATGATATTTAAATTGTTTATATATTTTACCTCTAGTATTTTCTCCTCGACCAGATAATTCTGAAATTTGACTACCATAAATTAATGAGCTTATGTCAATAAACTATTAGCAATAAAAAGAAACTCCAAAAGCCACAAATGAGCTTCTGAAGTAAAACTAAACTTCAGGACCAGAGGAAGAGACAAATGAAATTCATGAATCATTCGTAGAGCAATTAATTCCAATAATACATAAAATGTTTTCAGTAATAAGAAAAAGCAGCCTTCCCATATCTTCCTCTGATGTAAACAGGATCTTGATATGTAAACCAGGGAGAAAAAAGCAGAGCAAGCAGTGTAAAGACATTAAACCCAGTGAACATTGACACAAATAGATAAATGTTATTCTTTTTTTTTTTGCTTTTTGGAGGGCATTTGGGGTTAACTGACTTGCCCAAGGTCACACGGCTAGTTTTTGCATTAAGTGTCTGAGGCCGGATTTGAACTCATGTCCTCCTGATTCCAGGGCCAGTGCTCTATTCACTGTGCCACCTAGCTTCCCCAATAAATATTATTCTGATGGCTATAACCATGTCATAAGATCATACACTATGACCAGAGTTGTTTTCATATATGGAAGATGATAAATATGATAACCTGTGTTAATAATACAGATAGTAATAATTGTATGATAATATAAGTGAATGCTGAAAAACCTTCGAGTAAATCAAGTAATTTTTTTTTTGTGCTTTTTGGAGTGCTTTTGGGGTTAAATGACTTGCCCAAGGTCACATGGCTAGTTTTTTGTGTTGAGTGTCTGAGGCCAGATTTGAACTCAGGTCTTCCTGACTCTAGGGCCGGTGCTCTATTCACTGCACCACCTAGCCTCCCCAAGAAATCTTTTTTTTTAATTAAAAATTCTAGAGATCATAGGAATCAGGGGACTTTTTCTTAATATAGCAAACTGTCTTTAAATCAAAAAAACAAACGTTAGATACAATTGAGATTCTGTTCTAGTAAGATCAGTTGCAAAAGAAGAACATTTGTTACCACCACTGCTGTTAAATATACTGTTAGCAATGCTAGCTAGAGCCATAAGAAAAGAACTAGGGAGGAGCACAGGCAAAGAGAAAACAAAATTATCCCTTATGTAGATGGTAAGATTGAGGACTTGTAGAACTCTAGAGAGTAGGTTGATCTCTAGAGAGCCAAAAATTAATTCAAATAATAACTTCTGCTGAATTGAAGGATAAAAGATAAAATCACATAAATTATCATCATTCCTCTATATAACCCACAAAATATGCAGGAATAGCTACAATGAATGTACATTCAAATAACTACAGATGCTATAAAATATTTGAGAGTATATCTACCAAGCTCCAGGAGATGCTATGAATCTCAATATAAAACAATCTTTTCTGAAAAAATGACAGACCTAAATAATTCAAACAATATTGATATTTCTCATTGGTTGGTTCAAACAATATGTGTGTGTGTTTATACACATATACATGGGTCTATACACACATGAGTGTATATATACATATATGTACATATTACTATACTAAATAAATTAATCTTATTCAGGGTTATGTAATTCAGGTTTCCAAAAGAATATTCTTTGAGATGCAGAAAAAATCCTGCATAGCAATCAGTGGTAGAAATTAAATTTAGACCTAAATATCACATCTTATGCCAGGATAAGCTCCATGCGAATATATGACCTCAATATAAATGTTCACAAACTAAATTAAAAGAGAAAGGAAGAAATGACCTTTCAGATCCGTTGAAAGATGAAAAATTCATGACTAATCAGGTAAGAAAGTATCATGAAGGAAAAAATTGACAGTTTCAATGATCTAAAACTAAAAAGCTTTTTCACAAATCTAATGTGGTAAAAATTTCAAAGGCAAAGATATTTCTGGAAAAAATATTTGCATCATTTCTCTGTTAAAATTTCATGCTCATAAAATATAAGGAACTCTTCCAAATTTACATGGCTAAAAATCAATCCCCAATACATAAACGGTAGAGCATATCAACATGGCGTTTTTCAAAGGAGAAGGTAACAACAATTATGAAAAAAATGGTTAAAATGAGTGACAGTAAAGATGAAAAATGAGTGCAAAAGTTCTATAAATAATGCATTATTAGAAAAATGAAAATTAAAGCAATTTAGAGTTTCTACCTCACACATATCAGACTGACAAAGATGGCAAAGAGGAACATGAGAAATATAATAAGTTCTGTAAACAGCAGGCACACCAGAGTTCCTTTTGAGGAATTGTGATTTTTAGTATCATTCTGGAAAACTGTCTGAAACTATGCCCCAAAAGTTCCTTGAATGTGCCTAGTCTTTGACCTACCTCTATTCCTACTGGGAGTATACTCCAAAAAAAGTCATAGAAAAAGGAAAGGCATCCATATATCCAAAAATATTTATAGCATCTCCTTTTGTGGTAGCTAAAAATTGGAAATGAAGGTCTCCTTCAGTCAGGAAATGGCTAAACAAATTGTAGTGTATCAGTCTAATGGAATCCTATTGTGCAATAACAAATGATGAAATGGACAGTTTCACAGGTTATTGGGAAGGCTTTTGTCAACTAATGGAAAGCAAAGTGAGCAGAACTAGGAGATCAGTTTCTACAATGATGACATTCTAGAGAAAAGCAACTGAACCATGAGTCTAAGAGAATGAAGATGAAATATGCTCCTCATAGATAGAGAGGGGATTAATACAAAATGCTGGGAAAAACTCACATTTTTGGACATTGCCAATGTGATCATTTGAATAATATGAATATATCACATTTTGTCAGGATATATAGTAATGCATTAAGGGCATTATTGGGATGGGTGTTGCTTTTTTTTTTTTTTTTGCTGGTTTGGTGGGATCTTACGGGTAGAGTAGCAGCAGCAGCTAAATAAAGTAGATGGTCTTTTTTTTTTTTTTGCTTTTTGAGGGGCAATTGGGGGTTAAATGACTTGCCCAGAGTCACATAGCTAGTGTTAAGTGTACTGCACCACCTTGACACCCCTGAAAGTAGATAGTCATAAATTAGAGAATAGGTTAAGAAATTTTCACACATATACCTAAAGGAGTATTGCTTCATGTATCAAATGATGACTGTAAAGACTACATAGATACATGGGAAAAATTAGCTGAACTAATGCAGAGGAAAGTAAACAAAGCAGGAAAACAATATATACATTGACTTCAACAATGTAGATGAGGAAGAAAAAGAAAAATCAAAACTGAATCTCATGATATTAAAATCATCAAGTATTGCCCCAAAAATAAAAATAGAAGAATATACCTTCATCTCTTCATTGTGAAAGAGGGAGGACTGTGGATGGGAAATCCATATAACATCAAATTTACCTCACATGTTGGCTGATTTTCTAAAAAACTGTTTTTCCTATTTTTTATTCTTTGTTATAAGGAATGGCTCTAGGAGTAGGAGATGAGGAGACATATATGGAAATTAAAGTGTTGTAAAAACAGGAGTCACCAGTGGAAATTTTTCCAAAATAAAAAGAATTACGGTAGTATGTCCAGCCTGGCACAATGCTCCAGTGGTGAAATGTCAAAGACACTGAGTGTTTTTGTCAAGAAAGAAGAGTTGAAATGAATTCCTCTCTCCCTTCCCACTTTAATATTCCTACTAATCCCTAATCAGCATCTACTTCATTCTCATTTTCTTTACCTTCCTGTGTCACACTGTTGACTTGACATAACAGAGACATGAGGATCAGAACAAGAAGAATGGGCTCAGTTTTTAAGGAAATTGAACTGTTTAGCATGAAATGAGTATGTTAGAGGATTGTGGCTATAAAGGAATGATGACATGTGCGAAGTAACCAGTTTGACTTTATTGAGTCCCTTATAATTGGTTGTTAATATCTACCTTATATTTCTCTTGGATCTTATATGTTGAATTTTTAATAAACTTCAGCTCTTTTTGTCACAAATATCTGGAGGTCTTTCAATTCATTAAATGTCCATTTTCTTTTCTATTAAGGATTGTACCTAATTTTGCTGGGTAAATTATATGTGGTTGTAATCCTAGTTCTTTTACTCAACAAAATATTGTGTTCTGAGACCTATGGTCCTTCAGTGTATTAGGTGCTACTTCTTGTGTAATCCTGATTGTAGCTACATGATATTTAAATAATTTTTTTTCTTGTTGCTTGTAATATTTTCTTCGTAACCTAGAAATTTTGAAACTTGGCTATCACATTCCTGTAAGTTTTCCTCCAGATATCTTTCAGGTGGTAATAGGTGTATTTTTTTTTTTTATTTTTGCCTTATCTTCTTGTCTTAAAACTTCAGGGTAATGTTCTTAGTAATTTCTTGTAATATTGTGTCAAGATTGATCTTTTGATCATATCTTTCAGTTGGTCAGACTATTCTTATATTATTTCTCCTCCATCTGTTCTGCAGATCAGTTGTTTTTCTGATGAGATGTTTTACATTCTCTTCTATTTTTTCATTCTTCTGATTTTAAATGTTTTATCATTTCTTGGTGTCTTATACAGTCATTAGCTTCCCCTTGCTCAGTTCATTTTCAAGGTATTATTTTCTTTGTCAAATTTTTGATACTCTGTTTCTAGTTGGTTGACTTTCTTTTCATAATCTTCTTGCATTACTCATTTTTT
>CM053582.1:131669846-131707822 GCA_028627135.1 Pseudochirops cupreus | reverse complement strand
GAAAAATAGTTTTACATCTTTACCTTATCAAGTTTGAGAAGGTTATGGGTTGAATATAGTAATAGAAGCCCTAGGAATTTCATTAACCTCTCTCAGCACCAGATGGGGGTATCATCTCCTTTCTCCTGGGATTCCCTAGGAGTTGTTGTCCATTCTCTTATCCCAGTAGCAGTTCCCTATTACAAATTCCTCAATCACTATTCCCTATTGAGGGTTCTTGGTAAAAGTAGGTCACCTTGTGTCCTGAAATACTCACTATCATTATAAATTTTGGCCTTCTGTGCATGTTGAGTGATGTTGAGCAATCCTCTTCCTTAGATCGGGTTTCTTATTTCTCCACTGGACCTAACATTGATTTCAGCATTGCCACTGAGCATATGTGGGTTGAAGTAAGAAGGGAAAGGTGGTAAAGAGGAGGGGAGTGAGAAGAAGACTGATGGAACTGGCAGTAACTCATACTTGGATTTGTCTCAGATGCCACAGCCTTCAGATTTCCATGCATCTAATCCTACCAGTTCTGTCCCTGAGAATTGCTGGATTTTGATATATAATTTTTTCATTTTTCCATACAGACAAATAGGTGCACACATTAATACCTGGAGGCAACTTGAGTGCCACTGATATCTCCAGTAAAATTCTCCTCTCATTTGTCTCTCTAGTTCTTGCATTTCTGATGTACCTTAAGGTGTTTGGCACAATTTCTTCTTTGTGTTCAAGAACAATCAGAACCTCAAATTACTTACGTTGCTGGGTGCTAAATTTGTTTGTGGATGCATGAACAACCTTTTTCTGGAATTAAGAAATTCGAACTCTAAACTGGAAAAAACTTATGTAAGTCTAAGCTATTCCTATAACTGGGGCGACTGCCTATCGGGGAGTGGGGAAAGTGAGGTAAAGAGCTGAGGAAGTTGTGAAAAATAAGTTCTGAGGAGGAAAAGAAAGGATAGACTAGAATCCAAAAGAGTAGAAAGCAGTACAATGCAAAGAAGAGGGGAGAAGGAGAAAGTGGGAAAAGGGATATTGTTTGATATTATTTGATATTGTTCTAGAAATGCTACTCATAACAATAAGAAAAGAAAATGAAATTAAGGGTACACATATTAGCAAAGAGAAGACAAAATTACTTCTATTTACAGATGACATGATGATATAGTTAATGTCTGATATCCTAAATTTATATGTAAATAACACAAGAGATAAATGGGTCAATAGAGAGGAACAAAAGAATGGCAAAGAATAAATGGCTACTTGAAACTTGATCCCAATCATAATAGTAAAAGAAATATAATACTTAGGCTTTATTTTTCACTAAGCAAATTGTTAGAGAGGACAAATAATGACAATAGTCAATCCTGGAGATACTTTGTGAATATAGGAACGCTAGTGCTCTGTTGGCAAGATGGCAAATTGGTCCAATATCCTAGGTATGTATTTAGAACCATGCTAAAAAATTAGAAATTGTCCACGTCTAACAGAAGGTATTTTGCCCAAGTATATGAATGAAAAGATAATTTAGAGGTAACACAGGAATATTTCCAAAAATGCAAAATGGCCAGATTAAGAAAAAAAAAGGAAACTATTCCTTTTTTTGAAACTTATGATTTTTTAAAAAAGTTTTATTTATTTGTTTTTAGTTTTCAACATTTATTCCTATAAGACTTTGCTTTCTAAATTTTCTTGCTGTCCTTCATCTCCCCCCTCCGGAAGACATCATGTAATCTGGTAAAGTCTCTACATGTACAATCATATTAAACATATTTCCACATTTGTCATACTGTAAAGAAGAATTAAAAGGAAAGAGAAAAACCATCAGTGACTAGAAACAAAAAAGAAGACAGAGAAAATAACATGCTTTGATCTACATTCAGAGTCCATACTTCTTTCTCTGAATGAGGATAGCATTTTGCATCATGATTCTTCTTAGAATTTTCTTAGACCTTTGCATTGCTGAGAATAGTTAAGTCCATCAAAGTTGGTTATTGCATAGTGTTGCTGTTACTATGTATAGTGTTCTCCTGGTTCTGCTCACTTCACTCAGCATCAGTTCACATAAGTCTTTCCATGTTTTTCTGACATCCACCTGCTCATCATTTCTTACGCAACAATGGTACAGTATTACATTAATATACCACAACTTGTTCAGCCATTCTCCAGCTGATGGATATCCCCTCAATTTCTAATTCTTGGCCCCCACAAAGAAAGTTGCTCTAAATATTTTTGTTCATGTGGGTCATTTTCCCTGTATTTATGATATCTTTGGAATACTGACCTGGAAGTGGTATTGCTGGGGCAAAGTATACACACAGTTTTGTAGCTCTTTGAGCATAGTTCCAAATTGTTCTCCAGAAAGTTTGAATCAGTTCACCATTTGTATCAGCAAGCACCCTAGCATACCCAGGGCGCCTGCTAGCACAGGTTCTTAGATCTGCTTTTCTAAATGAAAGCAACTCAAAATGGGTTAACAATCTTACTTTAATCAATCAAACGTATATCATTTACCTAGTTCAGGGGGAAAAGTCAGCACCCCGAACTACAGGGAATACAAACAGAATACAAAACACAAAATTACAAGCAGAAGTTACAAGCAAACAGAGAAATAGATCAGCAGACGGGCTTACAGGTGTCTGACCATTTCATTCATACCTATTCACTTACCAGAGAGGGAAGCACCAATATCTGGGTTTTTCAATGCCGGGGGGCTCAACAGCTACCCAGAGTCTTGTCTGGCCAAATCACACAACTCTTCTCAAAGTGAACCCCAAAGAAAAACCTCACATCAGGGTGTATATATAGCCTTCTCCTGAATCGGAGACTGTCACAGCTTTCTTGACCCACTGCCCAGTCACAAAGTAATAAGGCGTGCGCATTCCTGAAGAACAAGCTTCCTGCCACAGGCTCCATGTGACCATGTGCAGCCTATTAGGGGGCAGAGTGTACTTTTAAATCAGGGAAGGTTCTCAGAGCCACTTAAGCCTATCAAAGAGTGTAGGGGCAGGGAAGATCTTCAGATTCCCTTAACACCATTCCACCAATAATGCATTAGTATTCCAAATTTTCCACATCTTCTTCACTGTTTACACTTTTCTGTTGTGTCCTGTTAGCCAATCTGATGGGTGTGATGTGGTATCTCAAAGTTGTTTTGATTTGCATTTCTCTAATCAATAGTGATTTAGGGCATTGCTTTCATATGACTGTAGGTATCTTTAATTTCTTCCCCTGAAAACCACCTCTTCATATCCTTTTAGCATTTACCTATTGGGGAATGACTTGTATTCTCATAAATTTGATTCAGTTTTCTATATATTTTAGAAAGAAGGCCTTTATCAGAGACACTGGCTGTAAAAATTGTTTCACAGGTTTCTGCTTCCCTTCTGCTCTTGGTTGTACTGGCTTTGTTTGTACAAAACCTTTTTAATCTAATGTAATCAAAATGATCTGTTTTGAATTTCATAATGTTTTCTATCTCTTGTTTGGTCCTAAATTCTTCCATTTTTCATAGATCTGATAGGTAAATTATTCCTTGCTCTCCTAATTTGCTTGTAGTGTTACCATATATGTCTAAATCATGCACCCATTTTGACCTTATCTTGGTATATGGTATAAGATATTAGTCTATTCCTAGTTTCTGCCATACTATTTTCTAGTTTTCCCAAAAATTTTTGTCAAATAGTGAGTTGTTAACCCAGGTTCTGGAGTCTTTGGGGTTATGAAACAGTATATTACTACTGTGTCTTGTGTACCTAATCTATTCCACTGATCCACCACTCTTTTTTTAGCCAGTATCAAATAGTTGCCATAATGGCTCCTTTATGACACAGTTTTAGATGTAGTACAGCTAGGCCCCCATCCCTTGCATATCTATTCATGAATTCCCTTGATATTCTGGACCTTTTGTTTTTCTATGATGAATTTTTTTATGATTTTTTTTCTACCCCTACAAAATGACTTTTTGATAGTTTGATTGTTATGGCACTAAACTAAATTAATTTACAAAGAACTGTTATGAGCACGTGTTTAGATCTGACTTTATTTGTGTGAAAAGCATTTAGTAATTGTAATATAGTTCCTGGGTTTGTCTTGGCAAGTAGGCTCCTGTAAAGCCAAGCACAAGCAGCTTTCCAGAGTACTGTTGTTGTGAATAGCTTTCAAAGTTCTGATTACACAGTAATCAGGACTTTCTATTTACTTAGTAACAAAGTAAGACAAAATATTCACAGTAACCACAGTACAGCATTCAAAATGTTGTGACATAACAACATATCACTAAAATGGCCACATAGTTTTAAACAAAGTACATTCATTTAGTAACTCATTCAGTAATTCAATCATTTAATAAGTCCTTAATTCAATCATCCTTAAGGGACAAGAAGTGCAAAGGTCAAAGTTCTCTACCCATAGGTCACAGTAAATCATAATCTTCTCAGTCTGCATCAGGTACTATAATGGTAGTGGGAATTTGAAGATCTTCCCTGCCCCTTTTATTTTCAATCAAACACATACTTAACACTTAGTTTTAAGCCAAGTATTAAGACCCAGAACTTGTGAATCCCACAGTGGGATGGACTTGTTGACATAACAGCAAGGGGCAGACCAGGGAGGAGCTACTTTATATAAGGAAAAGCTCAAGCTTAGAGAGGTCAGAACTTCTGGGAGTAAGCATCTGGAGGCTGGGCTGCTACTGCTGGAGACAGAGAAGAGAACAGAGAACTAAACTGAGTACTGAGAAGAATTGAGAAGAGAAATGAGAACTGAGGACTGAACCGAGAATTGAGAAGAACTGAGAAATGAGAAGAGAGGAGAACTGGGAGAAGGCATAGTTGTGGTGTCAGTACTTTATCTGTTTTGATGTTACTTTGTCAGATTTGTTTGGTAATAGAGGATATTGCTGTTGTTACAGAAGCCCTGGGACCTTGCTGCTGGTTCAGAAGCCCTTAAAGAGCATTTTCTTGTTGTATGTTTACAGAAATCCAGGAGGAGGGACTTACTGATGATTTCAGAGGTTCTGGGACTATACTGATGATTGGTGTTGATTCCTCAGACCTTGTTGTTGGGCCTATGTTGATTTCACAGTCAGAAATTGAATTGATGAGGATGCCAGTAATGTGAATGAATGTTATTGTGGCTTTGTTAAGCTTTGTCTTGCCAGGAACAGGAACTATGAAGGACTTGAGGTGGACTAGACACTGTGAGCTTCAGTATGGAACAGGAACTGAACGGGGAGCTGGACAACAAGGAGCTGGCAGGAGTTGGGACCATGGAAGGGGATCCATGGAAGCATAGAGCCAGCCTCCAGTCAAGATGAAAAGACATCTTCTTAGGTGTTGAATGAAAACTGAGAAGATCATGATTTGCTAGGGGTTGAGAACCCTGACCTTTACATTTAGATGATTGAGTTAAGGACTTGTCCAATTAAGAATAAAGAGGCCTTTTTGATTGAAGAAATTAAAACAATGTGACCTAGAGGTGGAGGACTTTTACTTTTGTATTTTGTGTCAATTAAGGGAACTTGCCTCCTTCCTTAAGGATGACTGAATTAAGCACTTGGTAAATGATTGTGTTGCTCAATGAATGTTATCTTTTGCTTAAAACTATGTGACCACTTTGGTGAAAACTATGTGGCCACTTTAATGATAAGTTGTAAAGGTATAACCTTGTGAATCCTGTCCTTTGATTTTCTGTGGATGTTTTGCCTTAATTTGTTAGTGAATAAATAGAGGGTTCACTATACTATGTAATCAGAACCTCAAAAGCTGTTCACAGCAATCGTCCTCTGGAAAGCTGCTAGTGCTTGGCTTTACAGATACCCAAGAAGAGATCTTTTCATCTTGGTTTGAGGCTGTCTCTCAGCTTCCATGGTTCCTCTTCTGTGGTCCCAGCTCCTGCCCAAATCTATACAACTGTCACCTGGGTTCAAAGACAGGCAGCTCCCAGTTTCTTGTCCTGCTCCTTGTCCAGTTCTTCATCCAGTTCCTTGTCCAGTTCCTGTTCCATATTGAAGCTCACAGTGTTCACTCCTCCTGAAGTCCTTCATTGTTCCTGTTTCTGGAAAGACACAACTTAACAGAGCCAAAACCACATTCATTCACATTGCTAGCACCATTGTCAATTCACTATCTGCCTGTGAAATCAACACAGACCCACCAACAAAGTCTGAGAACTCAACACAAATCATCAGTATAGAAATCAACAGAGACCCACAAACAAGGTCTGAGAACTCAACAGGAAACTTCAGTGCAGTCTCAGGACCACCTAAACCCTCCTCTAGGATTATGTAAACAGACAACCAGAAAATCCTCTTTCAGGGCTTCCAGGTAGGTTCCAGGGCTTCTGTACAAAGTATCACAAACAAAACCAACACAGACAGAACAGAGAAACATAGAGTGCCAGGATACCACAAGTTTTCTCCTTCTCCACCAGAACAGCTCCCTTCTCAGTTCTGCTCTCTCCAGCCTAGGCCTCTCCTTATTTATGGTCATTAGCTCCCCCCCGTTCCTGTTGCAGGAGTTCACACGTTCTAGGGTTCACAGGTTGTGGGGATTCACAAGTTCTGGATCTTAATACTTGGTACAATTATGAACTGAAACAAGGTGTTTCAATTGTGTTAATTAAATAGCTGAAACAAGGTGTGAACTAGTTCTTTGCTTGCCATTACAACTCTCAAATATTGTATGTTGTGTACATTTACTTTAAATGGAATTTTTGTGTCTCTTGCTTCTGGGCTTTGTTAGTAATATATAGAAATGCTGATGATTTATGTTAGTTTATTTTTTTATCCTTCAACTTGCTAAAGCTTATTATTTCATGTAGTTTTTTAGTTGACTCTTTAGGATTCTCTAAGTGCGCCATCATATCATCTGCAAAGAGTGATAGTTTTGTTTCTTCATTGCCTGTTCTAGTTCCTTCAATTTCTTCATCTTTTATTGCTAAAGCTAATATTTAATTAATTTAATACAATCTTGAATAACATTGGTAATAATGGGCATCCTTGTTTCACCCCTGCTCTTACTGGAAGCTTCTAGCTTATCCTTATTACATATAATGCTTGCTGATGGTTTTAGATAGATACTACTTATCATTTGAAGAAAACTCCATTCATTCCTACACTCTCTGTTTTTTAATAGAAATGGATGTTGTACTTTGTTAAGCATCTATTGAGATAATCATATCATTTTTGTTAATTTTGTTATTGCCATGGCCAATTATGCTGATAGTTTTCTTTATGTTGAAATGATCTTTGCATTATTTGTATAAATCCCAACTGATTATAGTGTATTATCTTCATGATATATTGCTTTAATCTTTTTGCTAATATTTTATTTAAAATTTTCACGTCAACCAATAGGGTAATTGGTCTCTATCTTTCTTTCTCTGTTTTGGCTCTTCCTGATTTTATTTATTAGTTAGATAGATTTCTTAATTTTAATTTTACTAATCTCTCCTTTGGTTTTCAGAATTTGTAATTTGGTATTTCCTTCTCGATTTTTGATTTCTTTGTTTTCCAGTGTTTTTAGTTGCATGCCCAATTAATTTTTCTTCTCTTACTCTAATTTATCCATGTAAGCATTTAGAAATATGAAATTTCTCCTAAAGAATGCTTTGCCTTCTTCCAATAAGTTTTGGTGGATTGTCTCATTATTACCATGCTCTTGGATGAAATTATTAATTGTTTCTGTGAGTTGTTGTTTGACCCACTCCTTCTTTAATCTTTAGCCTTTCCATGGCCCTTTATTGCATGCAAATATTAATTGCATAATGATCTGAAAATGATACATTTAATATTTCTGCCTTTTTTGCATTGGATTGTGAGGTTTTTATGCACTTATACATGGTCAGTTTTCATGTAGGTGCTGTGTACTGCCAAGAACAAGGTATATATATTCCTTTCTATCCCCATTCAGTTTTTTCTAGTGATCTACCATACCTAACTTTTCTAAAATTCTGTTCACCTCCTTAACTCCTTTCTTATGTATTTTGCGGTTAGATTTACCTAGTTCTGAGAGGGACAGAGTGAGATCCTCCACTAGTATAGTTTTGCTTTCTATTTCTTCCTGTGACTCCCTAAATTCCCCTGTAAGAATTTAGGTTCTGTACCACTTGATGTATATATGTTTAGTATTGATATTGCTTTATTATCTGTGGTGCCTTTTAGCATGATGTGGTTTCCTTACTTTTCTCTTTTAATTAGATCTATTTTTGAACTCAGGTCCTCCTGACTTTAGGGCCCATGCTGTATTCACTGGGCCGCCTACCTGCCCTTCCAATATCTTTAATTTGTTCTTCTGAAAACTGCCTGTTCATATCCTTTGACCATTTATCAATTGGGGAATGACTTGTATTCTTATGTATTTGAAGAAATGATTCATTTAACCTGTGGCTTATTTCTCCTATAGGCTGGAAAACTTCAAGTTAACTTCGTCGTGTTGTCAGGGTCTCTTCTTGCTTCCAAGTTTGAAAATCCTGGACTTGTGTCTTATTTTCTTTCAAGATGGTGGGAAGAAGTTGTCATGTGAGATCTTGGGAGAAAAGAACTGTAAACTAGAGACACTAAGGTCAGTCCATATAACTGTCATCTCTCTGGAGCCTCCTGAGCATCAGGGCCTTAAGGGTAAAGTCAGCAATAATAGCACTTATTTGGGGAGCATGAGTGAAGAGTGCCTGATTGAGATCAGGGGAGAGCTTTACCCACTTTTATTCCTCTAGGGAGTTTTGCACAATACACCATTCCCTTCACCAGGCTTTTGGGGCCAGTGTATTCAGGGGAGTGCCCCCTTCCCTCTGATACATGATTGATAATTCTCTGACTTTCCCTTGATATATCCCCATGAATTGATGAAAGATCCCCCTTTTGTTGTCTTCTCCCTATGTTTCTTGTGTTATAAGAGCTTAGTTTTGGTGTGACAATGGATGAATTGCATTGTCAGGAAAAAAAAGGGGAAAACAACCACTATTTCAGTGAATAAATACTATTGAAAAGCTCCCTTTTTGTGGAGAAGGATCTCCTTCATACTCCTTCACCCCAGCTTCCCACCAATTGCAATCTGCAAAATGAGTAGTTACTCATCCCACTACCTCCATATTCTTGTGGTAGATTTGGGACACTGACCCTAAGGAGAGCAGAAGCAGAGCTGTCATCACCATTGATTCTATGGCTGTAGTCTCACTTCAAGAGTTGGGGGAGGTGCTGAGTCATCCTGACACTGGCTCCAACCTGTGAAAAGGCTGGGATGGCAAGGTTAGGAAAGAGTTAGTAATCTCCTTTGGCTACAACAGAGAGTGGAAGTGAACCACAGTTAAATAGAGAAGGATTATCCCCTCCACCATCATGGATACTATCCCTCTCTCAATACTTTATGGGTTTCTATGTCACTAAGTTGGCTTCTATTTAGTTAGTTGTGCACACACACACCCCACCCCCACCCCACTCCAGATCTTTTTACTTGTCTTGTCAAGCAGGTTTATACTTACACAGGTGATTTTTTGAATCCTGATTAATAATACATTCTAGAGTTTTGTTTGGAATCCAAGAGAAGCTGAGTGGCCCCTTACTTGAAGGACACACCTCTCCATTTTGCATATTGAAAAAATTGTCCCATTTCAGTTTTGTGGCAATTTTTCCCTTCTTCTCTGTAATATCTAAATTTACTAATAAACCACTCCACTCATTATTTTGTTATTTTGTGGGTTTCCTCACCAGGAAGTTTACCTATATGAGAGAAACCAAAAGCCTTACTCATGTCTATCCTTAATACAGATGTAGGGACATAAGGGGGTCTGAGTTAGCTTTCTTTTCATAATTTTTGTGGATTACTCTTTTCTTTTTCCAATTTTTTCCTTGATCTCTCATTTGATTTTAAAGTCCTTAAGAACTTCTTCTGAGAATTCTTTTTGGACTTGTTGAAAAAGAAGTGACTTTTTTTTTTTTTTAGCTCCACTGTCTTCTAAATATGAAGCCATATGCTCTTTCTCCCCATAGTAGGTATCTATGGTTGGCTTCTTTCTCTTTTGCTTACTCATTTTTTTTTTATTTCTTTACAATTTGTTTTTTTTTTAGCAGCTCATTATTGACATTCAGATTTTAGTCCCCAGCTGTGGGGAATCATGCCCAAGTCCTCAGGTCCATCTTACTGTTATTTTCTGAGCTCTCTCCAGTGGGGAGCAATTGAGCATTCCTCTTTACCCATGATCTAGGAATACCCCCCCTACCAAGTCACTCTGCCCCAGAAATTCTCTTGCTTACTTTGGTCCCTCTGGTGGCTGTAAACTCTAGGTTTCTTCTCTGCCCTGGAACTGAAACCAGGATCTCTGCTGTCCTGCAAGTGCCCACAGCGAGCAGGGTCTCTGCCCCTCTGCTACTGAACTCAGGAGGTATGTACGAGCTTCTTCTCCCCTGCAGTAGCAGTAAGGGACCACAGTCACAGCATGGAACTGCAGGTGTAGCACAGGACCATGTCAGGCCAGCACAGTTATGCTTGGTGTTATCCCTCAATAGTGGAAGGTCTTTCAACCTTCTCCTGCTCAGCCTTTAATCTTCACACTGTCTATGAGGTGAAAGTAGCTGAGACTGAGGCTGTGGCTGCCTCCCTGCCCGGCTGCCCCTATAGCTTGCTGTTTGTTGATTGAGTGGAGTAGGCCGGGAGCTCTTTGCCCTTTACTCAGACCAAACCTCCTCTTCTAGAGGTGGACTCTTTCCTGGACTCTTCTCACATTACTTTAGGAGAACAACTTCACCCTGACTTTTGTTTTTTCTGCTATTCTACATTAACTCTGTGCCTGTGTTCTATCTTTCTTTGTGGAGGAAATTTGGAGATCTTAAACTTTTCTGACGTACTCCCCATCGTCCCAAAATCCTCTGCATATTCTCTGTTTCTTGCAATGCCATACTATTCCTTGTTCTACAAATTGTTCAGCCATTCCATAATTAGTGGTAGCCTTTGTTCTTCCAATTTTTTTCTATCAAAGAATTCTACGTTAACATTTTGTTTTATCTGACCTTTCTTTCTTTCACTGACATCCTTGCTATATGTGCTCAGTAGTGAAACTTCACTAGGCCATATGTTGAGTTTTTTATTTTTGGGGACATGGTTACAATTTTTTTCCCAGAGTATTTATGCTAATTGATTCATAGGTATAGCAAAGGTATATTTGTATTCCTGACTTTCCACTTCCTTCTAGCATTGACCGTTTATATATTTAAAAACATCTTTGCCATTTTTCTGGGTAGAAGATGAAGCTCAGAAATGCTTAAGTTTGCATTTCTCTTATTAATGATTTGGCCAATTTTTAATATTATTGTTGATTATTTGCTTTTCTTCTGAAAACAGCTTGTTCATATAACTTTGACTTCTCTATTATGTGAAGTCTTGCATTTTTTTTATCAAGTCCATAAATCAATTCCATAATTTTTGACCACACCTCTGATTCCACTGATTTAGTGAACTCTTGGTGAAATGACTTTCTGCCATTGCTGATCAGCAACTGCTTTGCAACTTAAGGTCTTAGGCAGTATCTTGATAAATTGGCTATGAGACATTTATCAGAGAGAGCTGGCATAAATAGCTTTTCCCCAACTGACAGCTTTTTTCTTCATCCTAGTGGCAGTCATGTGTTTTATCTAAAATAAGTTTTGTTTAGTTTTATCTAATTGTAATTTTCTGTTTCATAATATAATCAACAAACACTTCAGTACATTGGGATATGGCTTATCCAGGCCTAGTAATAAACTCATTGAGGAAAGGTACTCTTGCCAATCCTTTTATTATCTAGGTTTTCAGTTCTATTCTCCATTGTTTTATGCTTCCCAATCTGAAGGCCCTTTGGACTTTATCCATTCTATGTTTTCTGCTCTCATGGCCACCATCCTGCTATAGGCTCCCTATACTTCTAACCTGGATTGTTGTACAGACTTTTAATTGGTCTCTCGACTCTGTCTTTTTCTTCCCCAGTTTATCTGCTGTACATTTGCCAAAGCAATATATATAACATCAGCTGATAATGGAAAGGCTCATACCTGCTACATGATTGCACAGGTTTATCAGCTTTCCTTCCTTTTCATTTTTTGTCTCAGGCTTTTTCACTCTCCACCCTTTAGCTTCATATAGGAGCTCAGGATTCCTGGTTTCCTCTTTAGATCCTTTATCTTCTTTGTCTTTCATTTGCAGCACTTTCTCCCTTCCTCCAAGGAACAGTTCACAGTTTTCTTTTAACCTGGGAAGTAGCAAGGTGTTCTCCCAGCACCTCTCCTCCTCCACTAGGAACACAGCCTGCTTACATCTCATAGCTCTGTAGCTCTCACTTGCCTCTTGTAGGGACACTCTCTAGATCACAGGAACCTTCATCCCTGCTCTCTATGTTTCTTTGAACTGAGATCCTCAATTCTTGTTCACTTTATGGTTAACTTACACACATCATTTATCTGGTTACGGCCAGGGTCGAGTGCTTTGTATTTGTGCCTCTTGTGAATATGGAGGGCTCAAGTCTTTGGACTCCTGAGTAGTGGTTTAGCTTCCAGGAGTCTTTCTTGCCTTTTTCTGAGTTTTACTCACCTCTGCTCATATTCTGTGCACTGTTCTAGCTTATTTCTGTTGGTGTCCTGGTAATCTATCACTTGCAGGTTCCTTTCAAACCTCTAACACAAGTGAGAGTTAGTCTCAATTGATTTTTGTGAGAAAGTCTTATGTATAATTTGACTTGCAGCCACTTCTCATTTCTTGTCCTGTTGTCTACACTTCAGGCTCTTTCTACATACATGAATAGTCTATATATTTACATGCAGTGTTTCCTTAGCGAAATGGAAATAATCTTGTGTATTATTAGCTAAAAAGCAGAGGTGTAATTCATCCCTCATCTGTTTCTTCAATATTTCTTTATAAAAATCTTAATCCCAATTAACATGATGATTTCTTTTCCCCTGCATTTATGTGCTTGACAAACTGTGACCCTAGAAATTATATCAGAATGCAGGGGAATGAGCAGCAGCTTTGGAAATATATACTTCTTTGTCATTTATAATTCATGTTATTTTTCATTTTTGACTTTATATAACATATATTTGCCAAAATATTCCTTTAATTCCCATTCCCCCTCACAGAGTTACATCATATTTTATTAATTTTAGCTATTTTAATCTAACTTTAATGAACACCAGAAAATTGAGCATATTTCCATGTACAAAATAAAACAGATGAAAGATTATAAAGAATATTTCAGATCTTTATAGTGTAGAATTTTCTCTTTTTCCTTGTAAGTCTGTAATAAATTCAACACGTTACTTTCAAAATGTCTTGCTTGTTATGTTTTCCTGTATACTTCCTTCTCTTTCCTTCATTACAGTTAAAGAATGCTTGAATGACCTTTATTTCTGTCTTTGATGTCCTCCTTACATATAATGAGCAGTGTGTCTCTGGCCCAAAGGATCTAGATATTTTCATCATTTCTTTGCATAATTCCAAACTGGCTTTCCATCACAGTCAGACTGATTCCCTCAATAAAGAACCAGTGAGCCTGTCTTTGCACAGTTCTCTAACCTTGGTTTTTCCTGTCTTTTGTCGTTTTTGCTAATTGGTCTCAGAGTTGTTTTATGCTGCATTCTCTTATTAGTGGTCATTTGTAGCAGTCTTTCCTGTGCTTATTAGAGATTTCCAATCTCTTTTCTTGAGAGCTGTTTGTTTATCTCCTTTGACGTCTTATTCACTGAGCAAAGACTCAAATCACATAATTCTGTCTGTTCCTTATATACATCTTGGATATTAATCCCATATCAAAGATTTGCTCCCAAAAATAACAAACCAAAACAAAACATTTCCCCAATGTCTCCCTTTCTTATCATACCATGGATTCAATTCATGGGAAAAACCTTTCATTTATGGGTGTGAACTATTCTGTGTTTTGTTGTTGCCACTACCTAAGAATCCTCCCATATTTACAATAGTCTAAGTCTGTGATCTGATTCTCTTCTTCTTCTTTGTTTCTCTTCTTGTCCTTCTTGTTATTGTCCTTCTTCTTCTTCACATTATGACCTTCAGGTCATATGTACATTTTTAGCTAATTATAGTATAAGTTGTAAATATTGGTCTAAAACTAATTAATTTCTGTCAAAAAGCTTTCCAATTTTCCCAGAAATTCCTTTTTTTTTTCAGGTAGGGAGTTCTTCCATGTATAATTCATGTTGTCATGTCTCTTGAAGACTAATTAATGAATTTAGGTGTTTCTGATTCTTTTTTATTTAATGTGTTCTACTGCTATGATTTCCTATTTTTTAAACTAGTACTAAATAGTTTTTATGACTTTTGCCTTATTGTATCATTTGAGGCCTAAAAATGCTGTTCTCTGGAAGAGCCTGATGTTTTTAAAAGAAACTACATTCATTCCACTGAAGAGAAGGTGACAAAGAATGGTGATCATTAAGTCAATGTGTTTTTAGCATTGCCCAGAGAAAAGGAGGACATGACTTATTGACAAAAAATGCAATTGACCACTTTCCCTCTGATTGTTTTTTCCAATAGTTTGATAGATTGTGATCTTACCTCTACATGTGCCCAGGATATCTTCTCTGTTATCAATAGCAGTAAGAGACTGAAAAACCTGCATCTCATTAGAATTTCCTTGGAGGATGAAGGAATAAAACTTCTGTGTAAGGCCTTGGGAAACCCAAACTGCATGTTAGAGACACTGAGGTGAGTTCCCACAAGTTCCCTTGGTTGATGTTCTGTTTGGCAAAAAGGACAGAAGTCCATTAGGGAGAGAGCAGCACAAACCACAGAATGGAGAGTGAAAACTGTCTGCCTAATCCAGGTTCAGGGTTCATAGATTTACATACTCACTGTGCCCTAAGGAGGAAAACGACAGGAAAAGTTTGGTTTCCTAAGGGGATACTGTTTTTTCTCTCTAAGAGCTTAATTTCACATATATGTGCATGGCTCCTAAATCTGTATTTTCCTTCCTTATTTCTGGATATCGTGTGAGCACGTCAGACTCATCACTCAGGTGTGCAACTTCACTGTTATCCTTGATTCCTCACTTTCTCACCTCATACATAAAATCAGTTGTCATATTTTGTAACTTTTTCTTCCACCCAAATCTCCTTTATCTATTTCTTATCTCTGTTCATGAAGGAAAGATGGAGCTGTATTCTCTACCTGGCTAGTTGGGTCTCAGTGGGACCCATGTACTGACAGAAGGCTGAAGAGGAGAAAGTAAGATTGGTGACTTTGCACATACATTCCTCACTTAAATCTAGTTCACTTGCATATCATGGCATTACCTCCCAGATGTCATTGACCAAAGAACTTTGCTTTAATGACAAGGAAGATCAAAACACACACTCAGAAGTAGATCACAAAGTCAGAGCTCCTCCACCAGAGGTGGGGACCTTGCAACTTTCAGGCCACATGTAGCTTTTTGGGTCCTTAAGTATAGCCTTTTGACTGAATCCAAGTTTTACAGAACAAATCATTTTGCAAAAGTGACTTTTTCTATCTTTTGTGATTTTTGCTAATTGGCCTCATAGTTGTTCTATTCTGCATTTCTTTTATTAATAGTCACTTATGTCAGTCTTTCATGTGCTTATTAGTGGTTTACAGTTTATCACATGAGACTTGTTTGTTCATCTTCTTTGACCGTTTATTCATGGAGCAATGACTTAAATCGCTTTATTCTCTGTCATCTTTCTCTTTCTCTTTATACACACACGCACACACACATATACACACACACACGTGTATCTTGGATATCAATCCCATATCAGATATTTCCTCTCAAAAAACCTGAACCAAAACATTTTCCCAGAGGCTCCCTTCTTTATCACATCATTAATTCCATTCACAGGAAAATAAAACAAAAACTTGCAGTTGCATTTAATGGACACGAGCTGTTTTGTGTTTTGTTGTTGCCACTGTCTAAGAATTCTCCCATATTCATAGTTGTCTATGTTTGTGATATGATTCTCTCCTACTTCTTCTTGTTTTTGCTCCTGTTCTTATACTTGTTGTTAAAGGGTTCTTAAAACTTTTGATTACATTTAATGGACATGAACTATTGTGTGTTTTGTTTTTCCCACTAACAATTCTCCCATATTCATAGTTTTCTGTGTTTATTGACCTGATTCTCCTCTTCTTCTCCTTCTCCTCCTTTCCGTCCTCCTCCCCTCCTTCACCCTTCCTTCCCCTTCTCCTCCCTCTCCTCCCCCTGCTTCCTTGGTCTCCAGAGCCTCCTCTGGGATCTCCTCCCCCACCTCTTCCTCCACCTCCTCCTCCTCCTGTTCATTCATTTTTTCTTGCTTTTGTTCTTCTATTACTTTTTAGCATCACGGACTTCAGGTCTCATGTACATTTTGAGGTAATTATAATATGTGTTATAAACGTTGGTCTAAAGATAATTAATTTCTGCCAAAATGCTTTCTGGCTTTTCCAGAAAATTTTTTGTTCTCGTAGTGAGTTCTTCCATGAGTAATTTACATTCTCATGTCTGTTGGAGAAAACTTATTGAATTCAGTTGTTTCTGCTTCTTTTTTTATTTAATCTGCTCTATTGTCACACTTTTCTATGTTTTTAACTAGTCCTAAACTTGTTTGATGACTTCTACCTTGTAGTATAATTTGAAGTCTCAAACTGCTGTTCCCTGGAAGAGCTCGACCTTTTTAAAAGAAAATACATTAATTCCACTGAAGAGAAGATCACAAAGAATGGTGATCTTGAAGCAGATGGGTTTTTAGCATTGCCCAGCGAAAGGCAGGAGGTAAATTATTCACAAAAAATGCAGTTGACCACTTTCCCTCTGATTATGTTTTCTCCTGCAGTCTGGCGTCTTGTCATTTTACCTCTACATGTTGGGAGAATCTACTCTTTAATCTCAGTAGCAATAAGAGCCTGAAAAAGCTGGATCTGAGCGGAAATTCCTTGGAGGAAGGAGAAATAAAACTTCTGTGTAAGGCTTTGGGAAACCCAAACTGTGTGTTAGAGACATTGAGGTGAGTTCCCACATGTTCCCTTGGTTGTTCTGTTTGGCCTAAAAGACAGGAGTCCATTAGGGAGAGAGAGGAGCAGAAACCAGGGAATGGAGAGTGAAAACTGTCTGCCTAATCCAGGTTTAGGGTTCATAGTCTTACACACTCACTGTGCCCTAAGGAGGAACATGACAGGAAAAGATTGGTTTGCTTAGGGAATACTGCCTTTCTCTCTAAGAGCCTGTTTTCCCATATATGTGCATGGTTCCCAAATCTGTATTTACCTTATCTCTGGATATTGTGTGAGCATGTCAGACTCAACCCAAGTCACCAAACTGGTTATGTTTTCAACAAAACCCACACCTCTTCTTAACTTCCCTCTTTGTGCTGAGGATTCCATCCTTCTAGGCACTCGGGTTGGAAAGTTCACTGTTTTCCTTGATTCCTCACTTTCTCACCCCATATATAAAGTCAGTTGCCATATTTTGTAATTTTTTTCTTCCACCAAAATCTCCTTTATCTATTTCTTATCTCTATCCATGAAAGGAAGAAAGATGGAGCTGTATTCCCTACTGGGCCAGTTGGGTGCACAGTGGCATCCATGTACTGACAGAAGGCTGCAGAGGAGAAAGTGAGATTGGTGACTTTGTATATCCATCTCTCTCTTAAATCTAGTTTTCTTGAATATCATTGTGATGAGGGGTAGGTTTTAGGGGATTTCTAATGAGAAAGCCTTTCTAGGTTCGCATCTGAAAAGAATTATAGGCTCAGCTGTCCTTTGGCAGATTTATAAAAATTTATTGATTCACAGGAGAAAAAGGAGGAAACCTGGCTAGGAAAAGCTTGCAAGGTACAAAAAGAGGGGGGAGGGTGTCAGAGAAAGCCTGGAAGTGTGACGCTCTGCAGCGGGTAGATGGCTTGCTAGAATCCCTACCTGCTAGAAAAAGTTACCTACTAGAAAAGGCCAACCTGCAAAGAGCAGAAAGTGAAACACAGTTTTTAAGGGTTAAGACTGTCAGTCATAAGTTCATTAGGCTAATTAGGGATGCAGAGGTGGAGTTAGGGAGGGACCTGGGAGGAGCCAGGGCGTGACTAATACTTAAAGGGACATGTACCCTTGACATCAACTGCACATGTGTTTTACCCATAATTCACTGGGACAAACAGCAGGGCTCCAGGGCTCGGAGGTGTGGTTTTAGTCCTGAAACGTCATAATGTCAACCAGCAGTCAGATTTGAGGTTAAATTAAATGAGATGTATTCAACCATATTTGCAAATGGATGAGTTGTTTTACTAGGACAAAAGGAGGTAGTACCTTGAATGAAGAGTTAATGGTTTGAGAGGAAATACCTCTAGGCTGGGGCAGAGAAAGACACAGTTCAGCTGGGGGAAGGGGAGAAACAGTTAATGCTTTACAGCTGAGGGGTGGAGGGAGGGAAACAGAGTTAACCCGATTTTATAAACTGATCATACACAAGACTGAAGTTATAATTATGCCAAAAAAATCACCCCAAAATATATTACAAAGGCCATTCAGCACCACTTCAATGGTATCACCTCCCTGATGTCATGGTCCTCTTTGAGAATCAAGGAGCACCAATAACCTGTCTGAGTTGTACTTGACCCAAGAAAGTTCCTGTGGTGACAAGGAAGATCACAAGAGACCCTCAGAAGGAGATAAGAAAGCCAAAGCTCCTCCACCAGAGGTGGGGAACCTGCAGCTTTAAAGCCACATGTAGCCTTCTAGGTCCTTAAGTGCAGTCTTTTGTGTGAATTCAAGTTTTACAGAACAAATCCATTCGCCAAATATGATTTTTCCTGTCTTTTGTCATGTTTGTTAATAGGCTTCAGAGTTGTTTTATTCTACATTTCTCTCATTCATAGTAACTTATAGCCATCTTTCTTATGGTTATTTGAGGTTTGCAGTTTCTCTTTTGAGACCTGTTAGTTCATTCTCTCTGATCACTTATTTATGGAGCAATGATTTCAGTCACATAATTCTGTCTTTTCTCTTTACATATTTTGTATATTAATCCCATATCAGAACTTTGCTGCCAAAAAAACCAAAGCAAAACAATACATTTCCCCAATGTCTCCCTTTCTTATCATACTGTGAATTCCATTCATGGGCAAAACCTTTCAATTGCATTTACTGGATATATACTCTCTTGTGTTTTGTTGTTGCCACTAACAACTCTCCCACATTCATAGATGTCTTGAGTTTCCTGACCTGATTCTCCTCCTCTTCTCCTTCTCCTCCTCTTCCTCTTCACACTCTCTCCTTGACCCTTCCTTCCCCTTCTCCCCCCCCCCTTTGTCCCTCTCTTCTGCCTTCTCCTCTCTCTCCTCCCTTCCCCCCCTGCTTCCTTGGTCTCCACAGCCTCCTCTGGGATCTCCTCCCCCATGTCCTCCTCCCGCTCCCCCTCCCCCTTCTCCACTTCCTGTTCATTATTTTTGTCTTCCTCTTGTTCTTCTACTTCTTTTTAGCATCTTGACCTTCAGGTCACATGTTAATTTTGAGCTAAGTGTAATATGTGTTATAAATGTTGGTCTAAAAATAATTTCTGCCCAAATGCTTTGTACTTTTTCCACAAAAATTTTTTTTCACATAGGGAAATCTTCCATGACTAATTTACATTCTCATGTATGTTGAAGACTACTTACTGAATTTGGTGGTTTCTGCTGCTTTCTCATTCAATCCGTTCTATTGTTATAATTTTCTATTTTTTTAAAATTAGTACTAAACAGGTTTGATGACTTTTACCTTACAGTATAATTTAAAGTCTCAAAATGTTGTTCTCTGGAAAAGCCTGACCTTTTTAAAAGAAAATGCATTAATTCCACTGAAGAGAAGACGACAAAGAATGGTGATCTTGAAGCAGATGGGTTTTTAGCATTGCCCAGGGAAAGGTGGGGAGTGAATTATTCACAAAAAATGTGTGATCACTTTCCCTCTGATTATGTTTTCTCCTGCAGTCTGGCATCTTGTCATCTTACCTCTACATGTTCCGAGGATCTATTCTTTTACCTCTGTAGCAGTAAGAGCCTGAAAATGCTGGATCTGAGTGAAAATTCCTTGGAGAAGGGAGGAATAAAACTTCTGTGTAAGGCCTTGGGAAACCCAAACTGCATGTTAGAGACTCTGAGGTGAGTTCCCACATGTTTCCTTGGTTGTGTTTCTGTTTGGCCTAAAGGACAGAAGTCCATTAGGGAGAGAGAGGAGCAGAAACCAGGGAATGGAGAGTGAAAACTGTCTGCCTAATCCAGGCTTAGGGTTCATAGTCTTACACACTCACTGTGCCCTAAGGAGGAGCATGACAGGAAAAGATTGGTTTGCTTAGGGAATACTGCCTTTCTCTGTAAGAGCCTATTTTCACATATATGTGCATGGCTCCTAAATCTGTATTTTCCTTCCTTATCTCTGGATATTGTGTGAGCGTGTCAGACTCAACCCAAGTCACCAAACTGGTTATGTTTTCAACAAAACCCACACCTCTTCTTAACTTCCCTCTTTGTGCTGAGGATTCCATCCTTCTAGGCACTCAGGTTGGGAAGTTCACTGTTTTCCTTGATTCCTCACTTTCTTACCCCATACATAAAGTCAGTTGTCATATTTTGTAATTTTTTTCTTCCACCAAAATCTCCTTTTTCTATTTCTTATCTCTATCCATGAAAGGAAGAAAGATGGAGCTGTATTCCCTACCTGGCCAGTTGGGTCCGCAGTTGCGCCTATGTACTGACAGAAGGCTGCAGAGGAGAAAGTGAGATTGGTGACTTTGTACATCCATCTCTCTCTTAGATCTAGTTTTCTTGAATATCATGACATCACCTCCCTGATGTCATGGTCCTCTTTGAGAATCAAGGAGCACCAATAAACTCTCTGAGTTGTACCTGACCCAAGAAAGTTGCTTTGGTGACAAGGAAGATCAAAATAGACCCTCAGAATGAGATAACAAAGCCAAGGCTCCTCCAGCGGGGTGGGGATCTTGTAGCTTTCAGTCCATGTGTGGCCTTCTAGGTCCTTAAATGCAGTCTTTTGTATGAATTCAAATTTTGTAGATCAAATCTTTTTGCCAAATGTGATTTTTCCTGTCTTTTGTCATGTTTGCTAATATGCCTCACAGTTTTTTTTTTTATTCCACATTTCTCTTATTAGTACTAATTTGTAGCAGTCTTTCTTACGGTTATTAATGGTTTACAGCTTCTCTTTGAGACTTGTTTGTCCATCCTCTTTGACCACTTGTTTATGGAGCAATGACTTAAATCACATAATTTTGTATGTTCTAGTTGTATATCTTAGATATTAATCCCATTTCGGAGTTTTGCCGATAAAAAAAAACCAAACCAAAACAATATATTTTTCCAATGTCTCTCTTTCTTGTCATACTGTAAATTCCATTCGTGGGCAAAACCTTTCAATTGCATTTAATGGACCTAAATAATTTAGTCTTTTGTCATTGCCACTATCTCAGAATTCTCCCGTATTTATAGTTGTCTAAGTTTGTGATCTGATTCTCATCTTCTTTTTTGTCTGTCTTTTGTTTTTCTTCTTTTCTTGTTCTTCCTTTTTGCACTGTCTATTTTGACTTAATTTTAGTATATTTTGTAAATATTGATCTAAATCTTATTTCTACCATAGTGCTTTTCATATTTTCAATCAATTCATTTTTTCATGTAGGCAGTTCTTATGTATTCTTGTCTATTGGAGTCTAATAATTGAGTTTAATTGTTTCTGGTTTTTTCTTATTTAATCTGCTCTATTTGTATGTCTTTCTGTTTTTTAAACTAGTATTACATAGTTTTGATGACTCTTGCCTTATAGTATAATTTGAGATCAAAAAGGGCTATTCTCTAGAAGTAGCTATTCTTGAATCATCAAGAGATCATTCCCCTGAAATGAAATGACAAAGGATGGTGATCATAAAGTGTATGTGTTTTTTCCATTGCGCAGAGAAAGAGAAGAAGTGAATTGAATTGAATCTTTTCTAAAAACCCTTCATTTCTGCTGAACTTCCCTATTTCTGTTGAAAATTCTATCCTTCTAGTGGCTCAGATGTGCAAATACACTGTTACCCTTGATTCCTCACTTTATCACCCCTTATGTATTATCTATCAGTTGGGAAATTATATAATTTCTTCTTCTATCAGAATTTCCTTTATCTGTTACTTTTTTCTTTGCATACAACTTCCATTTCAGACCCTCTTCACCTTTTACCTTCACTATTGCAATTGCTACTTACCTTGTTTTCCATACTTCAAGTCATTTTCCTCTCTAATCTACCCTTCTCACAATTTCCCAAGTGATTTCCTTAAGCACCAGTCTGTCCATTCAATTCCTTAGGTCAGTAACTTCTAGTTGCTCTCTATTGCCTCCAGAAGCAAATATGAAATCCTTTTTGGTATTTATAACTCTTTATACCTTGTCCTCCACCTACATCCCCAACCTTATTTTCTTCACATCTTCTGTGGTCCAGCCAGAGTGACCTTAGTCTTGTTCACATAATACAGTCCATTTCCACTATCTGTTTCTTTGTACTGGCTGCCCACTATGCTTGGAATGGCCTCTCTTCTTCCCTCTTACTCATAGACATTTGTTGTCACTTAAGTCTCATTTTCAGCAATACCGTCACCAAGAATCCTTTCCTGATCTGCTCAGCTATTAGTGTCCTCCTCACAAAAATTCACTCATGTCTATTTTGTCTCTACCTATCTTTTTTAAAAATAAATTGATTAGTTTATTTACTTTTAGTTTATAAGATTCAGTTCCACAATCCTTTGAGTTTCAAATTTTCTCCTCTCCTGCCCCACCCCCCCATCCCATGGTGTCTTGCAATCAAGTATAGGATCTGCTAATACTTTCACATTGGACATTAGTCTGGTTGTAGTTACAGTTACTGTAACTTCTAGGGTTTTAACTGATGCAGTGAACAACATGGAAGAGGAAACAAAACCAAGCATGGAAAAGAAGTAGAGCATGTTATTTGCTTCAGTCTCCATTTAAACTCTGTTCTTTCTAGATCTTTCTCTGAATGTAGACATCTCCTTCAATCCTGAGACTTTTAGAGTTCTTATAACCTTGTGTTGCTGAGAAGAGTCTAGTTTATCAAAGTTGGTTGTCACACATACATTGTGTCTGTCATTATGTACAAAATTTACAAAATTTCTCCTGGTTCTGCTCTTCTCACTTAGTGTCAGTTTGTATATGCCTGTCCAGGTAAATATGAAGTCCATCTGCTCCTCATTTCTTACAAAACAGTAGTATTCCATTACATTCATATACCACAACTTGTTTAGCCATTAACCAAGTGATGGGCATTCCCTTAATTTCAAATTTTTTGCCACCACAAAGAGAGCTGCAATAAATATTTTTGTACATCTGGGTCTTTTTCCAACTTCTAGGATCTCTTTGGGATACAACTTTATAAGTGGTATTATGGGGTCAAAGGGTATGCAATTATTTATAGCCCTTTGGGCATAGTTCTAGATTACTCTCCAGAATGGTTGAATCAGTTCACAACTTCACCAACAATGCATTAGTGTTCCAATTTTTCCACATCCTCTTCAGCATTTGTCAGTTACAGAGGAAATTCAGTTACTTGTAAATAGGATCATAAGAAAATGAGGCAGGATTCACTTAAATCTCACCTGTGGCTCCAGGAAGCAGGAGCTTGTTCAGTGGTCACAACCTAGTAAACTGTTTCAGCAGATGGACTAAATCAGGTTGAGGATAATCATGGGACCTCAAACCCTTTGGTGAGTTAAGGGGTGTCTACAGCAAATGTATTAAGACTTCGCCTAGTGAAATGTGTAGGTGAAAACAATTTGTTCTAATGGCCATGAAGGTGGGTGAAGCAGATGCTGTGGAGAGCTTAGAGTTTGGTCCAGACATCAGAGACACCAAGGTTGTTTCATGAACCTTTAGGTACCACCAGTTATCTTGACTCTGTCCTGCCGCTAGATTGTGACAACAGTGGAAGAGACGGTGAGGCTGGTGACTTCACACAACTCTGCCTCACTTAAAATCAATTTATGCAGGAACCAAAGACATCACTCCATTTTTACCATTTTTCCCTATCTCAAAGTTCTGTGGTGACAGATGAGTGATGAAGCAGCAGGTACTGATGCAATGGGGGTTGTAGGCACAACTCTGCACAAAGGTGTCCCAGGCCATAGGCTCATCATCTCATTGGAAGCAGCAGTAGGTTTGGTAGTCCTTTGGTGTATGTGAGCAGCCTTTTAAGTATCTCACTGTTCGCCCCCAGGTCTGGGAGAGGGGCTAGGAAAGTTGCCCTACAAATTGTCTGCTTATGTAACCATGGTCTGTCATAGTGTCAGGTGGGGAATCCCCCCTGCAGTTGAAACACACACACACACACACACACACACACACACACACACACACACACACACACTGTAAAAAGCTTCTGCAAAGATGATTCCATCAAGTATCAGTATGTGGAATGTGTACTCACCTACAAATCCTGTAAACGTGAAAGATGAGCAGCTCTTATTTTGAGAAAATTGAGCAGGACTCAATCCAAATAGTCGCCCTAAGTGAAACAGTGCTGACAATTGGAGGCCAACTTGCCTAAGGTGGTTCTGGGTATATTTTTTTTCTGCACTGGTTACAGAGATGGGGAGCACCAAGAAACTGGTGTTGGTATCACAGTCAATTCTAATCTAGTCAACAAGTTTGTATGCCTCCCAAAAGAATTGAAGTATATAGGCTCATCAAAATGCAATTGCTACTTGTAGGAAAGTGCCACACCACCACCACCTGCACCTATGCTTTCAACATGATGAATCCTGATAAGGTCAAAAATAAATTTAATAAAGACCTGGTGACCCTCATGTGCTCACAGTTCAGGGTGACTTTCATGTTGGAGTAGACACAGATATGGCAAGTAGTTAGATATGGCAAGGGGTCCTTGGGGTGAATGAAGTAGGAAACAGCAGCAGCAGTGGTCACTTATTACTTAAGACCTGTTCATTTCCTGACCTTCTCATCACCAACACTGTCTTTCATTTACCTAAATGCAATAAAACTTTGTGGATACACCCTGACAGCAAACTCTGGCATTTGATTGACTATGTCATTTTTAGGGGAAGAGACAGACAGGATATGATTGTGACAAAGCCAATGTGTGGCACAAAGTGCTAGACTGATCCTAATTTATCCTCTCTGAGTTAAATATTTGCAATCCACAAAACCAGAAGCCTCAAGGTAGGATAAAAACCAGAAGCCATAATGTCAACAGATTAGAGAGCTTCTCTGAGTGGGAACAGTTAACTGGTAACTTGGGGGGAAAGTTGAAACAACAGTCGATTGACAACAGTGGAGCAGAAAAGGGTTTTCATAGATTTGGTGTACAGTGCTATGTTTTCTCATTTGGGTCAGAACACTGGTAAATATCAAGACTAGTTTGATGAAAGTGAAGGGGAAATTTAGAAACTGCTAAAGGAAAAATGAGAACTCTATGTCATTTACCAGCATGAAAGTTTATCCCTCTCTAAGAAGACAGCTTCAACTACAAGTGAGAGCAGGTACAAGCAAATCTGAGACATGCAGGATTCATGGATTTCTAAGAAGGCAAAGGAAATTAAGTTTTATAGTCATCATAACAATCCAAAGCACTTCTATGATGTCCTGAAGTCGATTTAAGGGCCAAAGACCTATGGCGCATCTGAACTCTTCAGTGCTAATGGAGTCACATTGATTAGTAATAAAGACATTCTCCTGGAGAGATGGGCTGAACACTTCCACAGTGTTCTCACTGAACCATCATCAATCCATGATGAATCCATTGACTGTTTACCTCAGGTTGAAGTCAGTCCCTCTCTAGACAAATATCTGACAGAAAAAGAGGCTTTGAATGCCATTTGGCTTCTTCCCTCTGGTAAAGCAACTGATGATAATTCTGTTCCAGCTGAGATTTACAAAGTAGGGGTGGGGTAGATTGCTTACACAAAGCTGCCTCAAATTTTCTGTGTTCAAGGTGTGGTTCAAGGACTCCTCTATTGTCCATCTCTATAAAAGTAAAAGAAATAGATTGTCCTGGGACAATCACAGGGAGGTTCTCTCTCTTAGTCATTGCTGGCAAGATTCTTGCCAGAGTCTTCCTCAATAGCCTGATTCTTCGCCTGGAAGATAGTCATCTACCTGAGAGCCAGTGTGGCTTCAGAAAGGGCTGAGGAACAGTCCTTATGTTGTTTGCTGCTTTGCAACTTGTGGAGAAATGCCAGGAGTAGCAGAGAGGTCTGTACACAATGTTCATTGATTTGTCCGAGGCATTTGATATTGTCAGTCATGAGGACTTATGGAAAACTGTCAAATTTGGTTGCCCAGAGAAGTTGATCACTATTGTATGTCAATGTCATGACAGCATGGTTGCCTGTGTTCTGGATAACAGATGACATTCTCATGCTTTTCCAGTCACCAGTGGAGTGAAGCAAAATTGTGCGTTTGCTCCCATACTTTTTAGCATGATGTTATCTTGTCAGACACATTCCATGTAAAGATACACGGCATCAAGTTCAGCCTCCACACTCATGAATTGGTTAACTTGAAAAGGTTACAAGGCAAGACTAAAATGGAATGAGAGTTAGCACGTGATTTTTTTTTGTTCACAGTTGATTGTATACTCAGTGTAGTCTCTGAAACTGAGATGCTACAGAGAATGGATCTATTCTCTGCTGCTTGTGATAATTTTGACCTAACAGTTAACACCAAGGAAACTCAAGTGCTCCACCTGCCAACACCAGACCATCCATACTCGGAACCACAGTTACAGCAAATGGAGAAATTTTGGATGCTGCATCTAAGTTCACTTTCCTTGGCAGTATACTTTGCAGGAATGTACACATTGATAATGAGGTTGCCACATGGATTGCTAGAGCTAGCTCTGTGTTCTTGAGATTCCAAAGAACATGAAAGAGAAAAGAGGTATTTAATTGCCTACCAGACTGAAGATCTACAGAGTCATTGTACTGACCTTATCATTGTATACTAGCAAAACATGAGCAGTATACCAACATCCTCCCAGAAACCTTAGGAGCTTCAATTTGAATTGTTTTAGGGAGATTCTGAAGATCACCTGGCAAGATAAGGTAATGGACACATAGGTCCTTTCTTAGACTAAACTGCCAAGCACTCCAACTCTACTGCAGACAGCACAACTCCAGTGGGCTGACTACCTTGTTCAGATTTCAAAATACACTTGCCTAAAAGATTATTTTATGGAGAACTCACACAGGTGGTCAGAAGTGATATAAGGACTCCCTCAAGATCTCTCTGAAAAACTTTGGAATTGATTACTTGATGTGGAAGTCCCTGATACAGGTCTGCCCAGCATAGTATGCCCTTATCAAAGAAAGGGATGTGCCCTATGGGCAAAGCAGAAGGGGCATATTGTAAAATAACTAAGAAATGTTCAAATTTAGAGAATATACCTCAAATATTCGTGTGGTTGTTGTGCCCGACATGTTATAGAGCATTCTGAGTTCATATTGGTCAGATCAGTCACAGTTGGACAATACTTTTACTTGACTCTAACATAGTGATGTCTTTCTCCCCTGTGAGAAAGAAGAACAACAACGAACAAATTCAAACAGGACATGAAATTAGTCTGGCATAAGTCTTCCTCACTAACTTCATGTTGACTGACTTTGTAATCATTACTTCCTCATCTAGACTTGCACCAACTACCTCTTTAATAAGTCATTTTACAATTTTTTCTAAGGACTGAAGTCAAACGCACTGGAATAAAATGTCCAGACCCTGTTCTCTTTCCTTTTCTGAAAATGCAGACCTGTGCCCTTCTCTAGCCATGCAGAAGCTCTCTTATTTTACCTTGTTTTCCACACATCACCAACAAAGACTCAGCAATCACACCTTTTTTTCCTTAATTATTTTAAAGTTTCAAGTAACAGTTTTTTTCCCTTCTGCTGGGTTCTCCCCTATGGAGAAAAAAAAAATCCCTCAATCCATAGCAATATAGTCTGGTAAAAAAAATTCCATATTTCATTATGTCCAAAAATATATGTTTTGGCATTTCAAGTTCATCATCTTTGCCAGAAGATGGGTGGTCCTTTTTGTCACCCTTATTTTGGGCTCATTTCTCATTTTGTGTATCAGAGTTCTAAAGTCTTTCACAGTTATTGTTCTCTATAATGTTATTATTGTATAGATCTTTTTTGTCTCTCTTCCTGCTCTGTAAGTTCATAGAGGTCTTCTCAGTTTCTTCTGAAACCATACATTTCTTTACATCTTGTGGAACGATATTTCATTACATTCATATAACACGACTTGTTTCTATGTTCCTCCATAGAATACTCTTTTGGTTTCCAATTTTTGGCTACAACAGAAAGATTTGCTGTAAATATTTCTACATATAACTTCTTTTCCTCTTTCTTTCATTTATTTGACATATACGACTAGTAGTGGTATAGCTAGGCTGAAGGGTATGTGCAATTTGGTAATATTCTAGGTATTCCAGTAAATTAAATTCCTTTCCAGAATATCCAGACCAATTTACAGCTCCACTAACAATGAATCATTGTATCTGTTTTTCCATAGGCTCTCCAGTACTCCTTATTCTTCTCTTTTGTCTTATGTGCCTGTCTGAAGATTGTGCAATAGGACTCCAAGTGACTTTAATTTACATTTTTCTAATTATCATTGACTTATGGAACTTTTTTCTTATGAATGCTGATGGCTAGCATTTCTTTCCTTAAAAATTGCGTGTTCATATGCCCAAAGGGCTATAAAATTTTGCATACCCTTTCATCCAGCAATACCTCTGCTAGATCCTTATACTAAAGAGATCCAGAGACATAGACAGAGGGGAGAGACAGATAGACAGACAGACAGATAGAGAAAGAGAGAGAGAAAGAGAGAGAGAGAGAGAGAGAGAGAGAGAGAGAATGTAATTGCACAAAAATATTTATAGCAACACTTTTTCTGGTAGCTAAGCATTGGAAATTGAGGGGATGCTCATCAATTGGGGAATGGTTGAACAAGATATCGTATATGATTGTGATGGAATAGTATTTTGCTATAAGAAATGACAAGCAGGATGAATTTTAGAAAAACTTGGAGAGAAGTGCATAAATTGATACAAAGTGAAGTGAGCAGATCCAAGGGAGTATTGTATATAGCAATAGCAATATTGTATGATGAGGAATAGTAAATGACTTGGCTATCCTCAGCAATGCAATGATCCAAGACAATCCACAGGACTTATGATGAAAAATGTTGCCTTCAGAGAAAGAACTGATCTCTGAATACAGACTGAAGCACACTATTTTTCACTTCTTTCTTTTCTTTTTTTCCTTACTTTCTTTCAAGTCTTCTTGCACAAAATGAATGATATGGAAATGTTTTCCAGGACTGCACACATATAATCTATATCAGAATGTTTAGTGCTCCAGGGAGAGGGGAGGGAAGGGAGGGAAGCATAGAATTTTGAACTCAAACCTTAAAAAAGTTTAAAATTGTTTTTACATGTATTTAAGAGAAATGAAAATGCTATTTTTAAAATTGCCTGTTGTTCATCTCCTTTTATCATTTATCAATTGAAAAATGTCTCTGGGCCTTATAAGTTTAAATTAGTTTCTTAAATAACTCGGACATGTGTCCTTCATTTGTGAAATTTGATTCAAAGATTCTTTTCCCCCATTTACTTGTTTTTCTTCTAATTTTAGCTGCATTGTTTTTGTTTATATAAAAACTTTCATTTTACTTGATCAAAAGTTACCTTTCAACTTTTATGATCCTCCCTATCCTTTGTTTGGCCATAAACTCTTCCATAAAGTGTTATTTAAAAAACAACTACAATTGTAATTTCCATTCTAGCCTGATAAATTCTTTTTTTAAAAAAATCATGACATTGGACTTTTATTCTATATAATAGAACAGAAGTAAGAGAATTCAGTAGGAAATTGTGGATCCCTCTTATGTAGAGTTTGATTTTATTTTGTATATGTGTGTGTATATATATATATATATATGAATATATATATATACATGTGTGTATACATATATATATATACATATATATATATGTATATGTGTATATGATCAGTCTGTAACTTTCAAAACTATCCTGTATATTGCTTCTTTCTGGCCTTCCTTCTCTTCTTTTTTTCTCCATTAAAATGAAAAAAAATATTCCTTACTACCTTTTTTTTTCTTTTTACATACACAACCTTATCTTTATTCCCCACTTACTCATCTTATCTCCTTTTGGGGAAAAAGAAAAACAAAGCTTTTATAGCAAATTTACATGATAAAACAAAACAAATTCCAGAATTTGAGAGGTGTTTGTGTGTGTGTGTGTGTGTGTGTGTGTGTGTGTGTGTCCATGTGTGTGTGTTCTCAGGGTATGGTTCTAAAGGGCCTTTTCGTTTGATTCACTTTCCACAAAAAGTCAGGAAATGAATGGCTCCTGGAGAAATGAAATTGTCATTTTTTCTTTGGTTGTCTTTCTCCTTTAGGTTGTCTGAATGTTCTTTACCTGCTGCTTGTCTTCAGCATCTCCTCCCTGTTATCTGTAGCAGTGAGAACCTAAAAGTCTTGGACCTGAGTTTCAATGTATTTGGTGATGAAGGAGTGAAGCTGCTGTGTGACACCTTGGGAAAACAGGACAGTAAACTACAGACACTAAAGTGAGCCCCCAAGTTTCCTTTCTGGAATGTTCCCAATGCTTTAGGGTCAAAAAAGAAGAAGGAAGTGCAAATGTTAGGGGAAAACACCCATAAAACCCTTTTTTACTTTATCTTTTCAATTTAAAAAATCCACCTTATCTCTATCACTCCCCTCTCCCTGCCAATTTGAAAAAAAAAGAAAAAGAAAATAAGACTTTTGTCTTATTGTACATAGTCAAGGGAAACAGATTCCCATTCTAGCCTAGTCCAAAAAACATGAGTCTCAGTCAGTACTGTGAATCCATCACCCTTCCTGTTAGGTTGGTAATATGCTACATGAGTCCTGTGTAATTATTGTGGTTCGTTGCATTAATCTGGGTTTTAAAGTCTTTCAATGTTGTTTGTTTTTAATAATTGTCATGGAATATTTTCTTATTGTATTAACTGTTATCCTGGTTCTGCTCACTTCACTCCAATTCAGTTCATATAAGTCTTCCTGGGTTTCTCTGAAACCATCCCCTTCATCATTTCTCAATGTACAATAATATTCCATCACATTAGTAAGCCATAACTTGTTGGGATATTCCTTATTTCATGGACATCCTCTCATTTTCCAATTCTTTAGTGGAACTACAAAAAGAGCTATGAGCAGGGAAAATTGGAGAGGGACTTCAGAGTCCTGTCTGATACAGTCTGATTCTAAGACATTTTCTTTCCTGCTGCACATTGTAGGTAGGAGAGCCTTCCTTCTCACTCTCCTGGCTTCTGCCAGGGTTAGTTTGCTCAGAGGAGAGTCCACTTCCTTCTTACAAACCCAGTGGTCATTTCCATTCTTTTTTTGCAGTCCATCACCTTCACCTGAGACCTATTGCTCGGTCTCAGTGTTCTCTTGTTTCCTGCAGGAAAAGAATAGTCTTTGTGTCCAACGTGACAATGCTCAACAGCTCTGGGAAAGGTGTACAGAGGGAATTGTTAAGGATAACTGCGATATTACTACTTACATATGAAGACTGAATCTCTTTCACCCACTAATCCACAGGACAGAGCCAAAGATCTCCTGTTGTTTTCCTCTAGTTCCCACAGAGTTGCAGCATCTCAGAGCAAGATCGCTCCTCTAATGCAGAGGGCCTGACCTGTGGCCAAACCATTTCCCAGGTTGGCCCAATCATATTCAGATTGGAATGTTTAATAAAACAAATAAAAATGCAGTACAACCTGGATAATATTAAAGTTTAGTTTTCAAAATAAATATGTGACACTAAAGGATGAATTTCTCTTTGAATTAGGCATCACTGGTCAAGTCCAACCTGTACATAATCAGGTCTCTCTGTTGCGTATAGGCTCCTTAGAAAAATACATATATACATTAATGTATACATATCTGTGTATGGAGAGAAAAATGTTAAATTTATTTTTACATTTAGTATTTCTGTTCCACTTGCCTCCTCCCTCACAATAGAAAAATAAAAACAAGACCAAAAAAGTAAAAGCCTCTCATTCCTAGTCTTCAAATACTGAAATCTAGCTATTATATCCTTTCCTTGCTCACACTCCCCGAGCTTCTTCATCTGACCCACCCACAGCACTGTGGAGGAGCTGCCAGGTGGGGCCATGGATAGAACGCTAGGTTTGCCATCAGGAAGAGATCTGAGTTTAAATTTGCCTTTAGGTTCCTATTAACTGTGTGACCCTGAGAATGTTACTTAAGTTCTGTCTGTCTCAGTCTCCTTAACTGTAAAGTGGACAGAATGATAGCATTTAATTCATAAGGTTGTTTGAAAGATTAAATGAGATGATATTTGTAATGTGCCTAAGGCTCCCTGCTCCATTTTAGATGTTTAATAAATGCTTGTTTCTTTCCTTTCTTGTTTCCCTCCCACCTCTGTGTCCTGGTTACCTTCTTATGAACATCCTTCAGTTTCTCATTATTATTCCTAAAATTACGTTGGCCCCTATATCTCCCAACAGAATACAAAGATCCCACCCTGGCTCTGCAAGCCTAGAGTATATAAGGACTAACCCATCACTCCTTTTGTACTCTATGCTTCTCTTAATGAAGCCTAAATTCATACTAGCTATGTTGTCAGATTTGTCACACTATCAACTCATAATGACTTGCAAATTCAGGTATTTTTCATATGGACTATCATGTATCCATGTTTCTGCCTTTCCGGCACTTGTGCACTTGGTTTTTTTGAACCCAGGCACAGGACTGACCATCTGTCCAAGCTTTGACTGTGAAGGTAGATTCTGTCCAGCCTGTGCTGGACCTGCCGCAATGAAGTCCATGCACTCAGGGTCTTCCACTGATGGTCATTCATGTAATCTTGAGGAGGCCATTTGAAGGACAAATCTTAAAACTGTTTGAGATATACAGATGAGTTTTTTAAAGCCATCCTTCAGTAGCTCCTATGTACACATACACGCATACACACACAGAGTCACAGTTTCAGGCAGCAAAACATGGGAGGAAGGATGGGAAGCAGAAATAACTAGAAGAAGGTAACTGACTGAGGATATAGGCATACAACTTACAAAGAAATTCAGCTAAAGATTGATCAAAATATCTTTATATTTCCACAGCTTTTCACAAAAAGGGTTAAGCGAAGAATCAAAGAAAGCATTGGCCAACCTAAAATCAAGGAAATCTTTTCCTTGTATAAAGATATGAAGATCCTAAGGGAGCACTCTTTGATGAGGATGCTGAAGACACAGTATACGCTTGATCTGCCCACTGACTGGATGACTTTGAACAAGTTACCTTTTCTTTATGAGAATCAATTTCCTTATCCATTTTGAATGGAATTATAATTTTTCATACTGAGAGTGGCATATATGTAATTAATTTACTAATAGATTAGTTTCTCATAATTGCCCCTCAGCCTTGCGTGTTGTATTTACAATGAAGTTTGAAATGATCAATCATAGCCTTAATAATACTCTCACAATCGCTGCATTCTTGTGCCTTTTTTTTCCTTAAGTGAATCAAATCAAAGATTGTAGAACCTTTTCCTATCACAGATCTCTGATCCTGTGACCCACCAAGTAACAGCCCCTAAGGACCTGAAACAATGCTATTGCCACAGGACTCCTGGACCTTTATATTGTGGTCTTATAGGCTTGTAGTGGGGAACCACTCAGGCCCTGAGAAATGAGTGTTTGTAATCTACCTCCTCCCTCCGTCTCCTCCTGGGATTTATGAATATAATGAAGTGGTGCTGAATGGCCTTTGTAATAAATATATTTTGGGGTGATTTTTGTGGCATAGTTGTAACTTCAATCTTGTGTATGATCAGTTTATGAAATCAGTTTAACTCTGTCCCTTCCCTCCCCCCAGCTGTAAAGCATTAACTCTGTTTCTCCCCTGCCCCCAGCTGTACTGTGCCTTCCCTGCACCCAGCCTAGAGGTATTTCCTCTGAAACCATTAACTCTATAGCTATGATAACAAGAATCTTTTCAAGGTACTACCTCCTTTTGTTTTAGTAAACAAAATTCATCCATTTGCAAATCTGGACGGGTACATCTCATTTAATTTGACCTCAAATCTGACCACTGGTTGACTTTATGATGTTTCAAGGCAAAAACCACACACCCGCTCCTTACACCCTACTGTTTCTCCCAGTGAATTATGGGCAAAATGCATGCGCAGTTGATGTGAAGGGTGTGTGTCCCTTTAAGTATTGGCCACTCCCTGGCTCCTCCCAGGTCCCTCCCTAACTCTACCTCTGCACGCCTAATTAGCCTAATGAACTTATGATTGACAGTCTTAGGTCTTAAAAACTATGTTTCTACCTCCTGCTTTTTGCAGGTAGGCTTTTTCTAGCCAGTCGTCTTTCTAGACCCCTGCCTGCTGCAGAACGTCACACTTTCAGGCTTTCTCTGATCACCCCTGCCCCCTTGCACCTTGCAAGCCTTTTCTAGGTCTTCTTACCCCATCCCTTTTGCCCTTGTGTAACAATAAACTTTTATACATCTGCCAAAGGACAGCTGGGCCTGTAATTCTTTTCAGACACCGAACCTAGAAAGGATTTCTCATTAGAAATCCCCCCAAACCTATACCTCTTCAATAATATGTGCATGGACTAGAAGAAGTTCTTCCCTTCTAAGACTAAGCAAAACAGACATAATGTCTTTGTCTTCAGGCACTTGAAGGGCTCTCATTCCTTTGCTTTTCCCCTTCCTTTTACTCACCCTCAACACTTTAGAAATGTCTACAATGGGAATCTGCTGCCTGAGGAGGACAGCATATTCTCCTTTATTGGAGGACCTAAAGCAGAACTTGGATAGCCCCTAGACAGGAATGCTGTAAGTGAATTCGCTGTATTTGTTCAACTGAGATTAGACCCTGAGAAGCTATAGAGGAAGGATAAAGAAAAGTCTAGGGAAAGCAAACAGTGCCTGTAAACACTGACCCCAGAAATGGATAAGGCTGCGATGTTAAGAGGAAGCAGGGAGGGGAATTGGAGATAGACACAAAATGGTCTTCTTAGGCAATCTGGCAACTATAAATTCCACCCATCCTTTTCTTTCCTGAGGTCATACCTTCAGCCTTCAGCTCTCTTCCCTCTCATAACAGTTCCAGTCTCTGTTGCTTTTGCAAAAGCTCACTCTATCCCCTTCCTTGGTTTCCCCTCCTGGGTTTCCTATAAATGTAACTCCTACTCAGCCTCTCAGGTCTGAACTAATAGTGATCAGCATCTGTTAGCAAGGCTACATAATTTAACAGAAGCCTAAGAAAATACATAGGAGTGGGAATGCATGGAATGGGATGTGAAGAAGCTTTCTCTTATTCAGCAGAAACATGGCCCAGTGATGTTAATCCCAATCCCATCTTTACTTCTACGTCCCTTTGTATAGATATGGAGACAAGGCAACATGAACCCGACTCCTTCCATAAAACTTGTATCATGTGCTAATAAAGGAAACTGCATCTATCCGTTGTTTGCATTTCCCTGAGTATTCAAGATATCTTGATCACATATGTTTCCATCATGGGCTAGAACAGGAGGAGGAAGAAGCGGGGAGAGGAAGAGGAATGCTCATGGAAACATAGACTGAACCCCTTGTGATATAAAGTGGCTTTGAATCCACAGTATGGAAGATTTCTCCCCAAGAATCCTCAATCCACTAGCCTCTGCACTGTGAGAGGTTTTTGTGCATTCCCTCATATTTATTAAGTATTTCAGGAGCAAAAATTTAGAGCTGAAAGGGACCTCACAGATCTAGTCCAACTCCTTAGTTATGCAGATCAGGCAAAATAATGTAGGGAAGAGTAATGGGATTTGCCCGTGGATGTCCAGTGAGTGACAGAATGTGGATTGGAACATAGGTCCCCACATTTAAATAGTTCTAAGAATCTCGAGTAATATCCAACTGAGTAGAGTAGGAGATAGGAGACCAAGGAATTTATTATAAAAGATGCCTTTGTTTGTCAAACCTCCTTATCTTGCAGAGGAGGAAAGAAAAACTCAAATTATAGAGTGTCAAAGCAGGGAGGAGCCTTAAAATTGCAAGGTACCTTTAGTTGTAAGACTCTTCCACTCCAGAGGCACTTCATTTGGTCCAGGGGGCAATTTTTCCACCCCTATCAACCTTTGTCCCCATTCCAGGATTCCTTAAATGTATTTGTCATGTCAAGACTTGATTGAATTCATTTGGCAAGAAGGAAACTTAAGTGATGTGCCCATGGTATAGATTCTAAATCATAACCACAAAAAGCCCCCAACCCAGTTGGGAAAATGTGAAGATAAGAAGAGTTTTTACATTATACCAGATTCTGTCTTAGAATTCTTGATAGCAACAAGTATGATATTAACTACTTAAATAAAGCTGTAATATTCAAAGTTTGCAAAGCACATTACTTGTAAGCAGTCACTTGTAGAATTCTTATACTTTTCCATTGGAAATGCACTCCTGGCAGAATGTTAAGGGCCTGTCACCCATCCCAGAGATTAGTTCCTGCCTCAGCCATTCCCTAATACAGGGGATCTTATCCTCTTTTGTGCATCATAGATATCTTCGGCCATCTGGTGAAGCCTTTGGATCCTGTCTCAGAATCATGTATTTAAATACATTAAATACACAGTATTTCAAAAGGTAACAAATTATATTGAAGCAGTGATGCATTTTTTCCCCAACTATGTTCATGGATCCCTTGAAATCTATCCATGGACCCTTTTTTTAACCCCCATTGCTTTAATAATTACTGTAAAGAGAAGATTGTCTCCTGAGGCTTGGAACTTGATCCCATTTGTCCCCCAAATTCCTCCCTCCACTTCTTTTTTTTTAATTTTTAAAAATTTTTAAAAATTAATTATTTTCTTGTTTACATCATACATTTCCATGAGATTTTGAGTTACAGATTTTTCTCCCTATCTTTCCCGTACCCAACACCTCAAAACAGCCATCCCACTGTATAACCCTTCCCCCAATCTGCTCTCTCCTATGTCCTCCCCCTCACCCCTCTGACTTTTCAGTGCCTGTATATCTTAATTCCTAGTTGCATGTGGTTAATAATAATAGTAATAATATAAATACATATATATTTTTAACATTTGATTATAGAACTTTAAATTCTAGATTCTTTCCCTTCCTCCCTCGTCACCCACCCCCACTGGAAGGAGAAGCAATTAAATACAGGCTGTACATGTGTAATTAGGCAGAACATCTCCAGAGTGGACATATTGTGAAAGACTCATTATATATCCCTCCTTCCTATCTCACCCTGCACCCCTTTTTCTATTCTCTACCCTGTCCCCGTCCCTGTCCATTTACAGAAGTGTGTAATTCCAGCAACCCTTCCCCCTACCTGTGCTCCCCTCCATCATCCACCTCTCATCCCCATCCCCCCAACTCTCCTGTGTGGCAAGATACCCAGTTTAGAGTTTATGTCATTCCTTCCCTAAGCCAAATTCAGTGAGAGTAAGGTTGACCCTTTCCTTTTTGCCTTCCTGTTCTTCCCCTCCATTGTAAGAATTATGCCTTGCCTCTTCCATCTTAGATGATTAACCCCATTCTGTATCTCCCTATCTCCTCTCATTCTAATCCTCTCCTACCCCAGAATTTCACCTTTTAAAGTATCATTCCTTCCTATTCAATTGATCCTGTGCCCTCTATGTACACATATATACACATACTCAGATATGTGTTCACACACATATATAAACCCTCCTACATAATATCTATCTATCTATCTATCTATCTATCTATCTATATATATATATATGTATATATACATTTGTATTCCCTTCACCTATCCTTATACTGAGAAAAGTTTCAGAAGTTACAATTATCGTTTTTCCACATTGGCATGTAAATAGTTCAACTTTGATAAGTTCCTTATGATGTCTTTTCCATGATTACCTTCTCATTCTTCTTGTATTGGAGTGTCAA
>CM053582.1:131619915-131669346 GCA_028627135.1 Pseudochirops cupreus | reverse complement strand
ATTATTATTATCATTATTATTATTTACATGCAACTGGGAAATAAGATACACAGGCACTGGGGTAGGGAGATCCATCTTGCCCTACTGGAAAGTCAGAAGGGTGATGGGGGAGGATATATGAGAGAGCAGCTTGGCGGAGGGGGTATACAGTGAGATCACTGTTTTGGGGTCGTAGATAGAGGAAATATGGAAAGAAAATTTGTAACTCAAAATCTCATGGAAATGAATGATGCAAACTAAAAACAAACAAAAACTTAAAAAAAAAAGAATTTGACTTCTAAATTTTCTCCCTTCTCTCAGCTTTCCACTCCCAAAGTTGTCATGCCATCAGATGTAGGCTTTCCTTGTACAATCATCCCTTTCATTTCTTTTAATCAATTCTCTGGATATTCTCAATGTTTTATTCCTTTAGATAATTTTGTTATTATTTTTTCTAGCTCTGTAAAGTAATTTTTTCATCGTTTGATAGGTGTAGTACTAAATCAGTATATTAATTTAGGTAGAATTGTTATTTTTATTATCTTAGCTTGGTCTAGCCATGAGAAACTGGTATCTTTCCAGTTATTTAGATCTGACTTAATTTGTGTGGAAAGCATATTGTAATGATCTTCATACAGTTCCTGGGTTTGTTTTGGCCAGTAGACTCCCAAATAATTTATGTTGTCTACAGTTATGTTAAATGGAATTTCTCTATCTCTGGCTGCTGGGGTTTGCTACTAATACATTGAAAAACTGATAATTTATGTGTGGTTATTTTATATCCTGCAACAATGCACACATTACCTCTATGTATATGTGCTCTCATACTTTCACATACTTATGCTTTTCCTCATATGACCTTCATGCCTGTGACTTACATATGGGGGTTTTCTATCAACATAACTTCCCTGAGCTTAAGAGCAGCATAGTATGGTGGAAAGAACATTAAATTTATAGTTATAAGACCTCTCTAATACTTCCTAAATCTCTTAATCATTTTGTTTGTTCCTTAGTTTTCTTAAACAGCTACCTCAGCTGAAACCTGAACACTGCTTTAATCCACAGAGCTTAACAAATTGTAAGTGTGTAACAAATGCTTGTTGCTAGATGGATCTCACGTCCATTACCTCTAAATACTGTGAGTCTGAGATGAGATCGAACCCCTTTGGGAAGAAATGGTGCCTGCCATTGCTAACAGACATTATCATAGCAGTAGTTATAGGAGCATCTAGTACAGATTTACAGGGACTTTGAAAAGGGACTGGCCTAACATTAGCTGGCATAAAAATAAACACATACCCAAAAGATCTGAATATGCTTAATTGCTGAAACTTAAAACCTGAAGCCCTGTTATATGACCATCTTAATTCTACAAATAGTTATTACATACCAATTATTCCATTAAGCTATCCACTTCCACTTTGTGGTAGAGTTCATCCCATTCACATTCACAGCTATGATTCTTAATTGTTTTTCTCTCTCCATCCTATTTTACCACCTATTTATGCTTTTCTCTGTCTTTTTTCTCTTTCCCTCCTCACTAATGTTTTGATTCAGAGCACCACCTCCCTCATTTTGCCTTTTATCAGCCTCCATCCCTTTTCTTTCCCCTTTCCCCTCCCACTTCCTGTTGGGTAAGATAGATTTCTACACCCCTGTGAGTTTCTATGTTATTCCCTCTTTGAGCCAAATCCAAAGATCGTGAGTTTTGAACAATGCTGGCTTCCTCCCCTTCTTTCCATCTACTGTAATGGGTCTTTGCACCTCTTCATGTGATGTAATTTACCATTTTCTGTATTCTCCTTTCCTCTCCTCCCAGTATAATCATTTTTTCACCATTTAATTAATTAATTTTAAACCATCACATAAAAGTCAATTTATACCCACACCCTCTGTCTATGTATATCCCTTCTAAGTGTTGTAATAAAGATACAGCAGTAATGCCATGCAGGAGCAGCTTTCCAGAAGAATGCTACTGTGAACAGCTTTTAAGGTTCTGATTACACAATATAGTGAACACTCTATTTATTCCATAACAAATCAATGCAAAACATTCAGAGAAAATCAAGGTACAGCATTCACTAATATTACAACTTATCACAGAAAATAACAATAAAGTATTCAGGAGAGCTTATTATTAAAATGACCACATAGTTTCCACCATACTGGCCACAAAATTTTGGACAAATAACAACCATCTGGTATCCCTGAGGAAGTTTGCCTCCTTACTCAGTCATTCAGTTATTTCACAGTACAATAGTCAAAGTCTTCCACTCATGGGGTGACTAAGTTAACTCAATCAGTCACTTATTCAGCAATCAATTACTAAGTATCATTAATCACTAAATACAATCATTAGAGAATACACAGAACCTCCACCCCTAGGTCACTAGTAAATTTACAATTCCTTAGTCAGTATACTGTATCCAAGTAATATCTTCTTGCAATTTGACTTGGACTGGTCTCTCAGATTCCCTGAATCCCCTTCCATGGTTCCAGCTCCTACCTGAATCCACCAAACTGTCACCTGGATTCAGAGGCAGACAGTTCCCAGGTTCTTGTCCAGTTCTCTGGGCAGTTCCTGCTCTGTATTGGAGCTCACGGTGTCCAGTCCATCTCAAATCCTTCACAATTTCTGTTCCCAGTAATTCAAGGCTCAAACAAGCCACAAACACACAAAGTCTTAGCATCATGGTCATGCTTCTTCAGTCTTCTGCAGCTTGTTCAAAAAATCAGTATCACCTTGTCCAGCCGGGTGGGGCAGAGGGGCTCTTGGGCTCCTGAGCTTCTGGACTCCTGAGCTCTTCTTCAGACTCCTGGGCTCCTCTTCAGAAGAAGCCACCACAAGTTCTCAGGAAATTTAGCCTCTGCCACTAGATTCTTGTCCCAAGAAATTCTGACTGTGCCTCTCTGGGCCTTTTCTTGTATACACATAGCATTAGCTTCCTGTTTCAGCCAACCTTTTCCTGTTATGTAAGGAACAGGAGACAGGAGTTCATAACTTCTGTTTCCCCAACATTGGCTTGATCAATTACTAAGTGCTAAGAACATGCTACCTTTGCTTAACTTGAAACAAGGTGCTAAGTACCTGCTTACTTCCCAATACAAAAAGGGGTCTTCAGATTCAAATTGATTACCACTACAACAGCTCTCAAGAGTTATATGTATCAACTTCACATGTAGGGATGTAAACATTTTACACTTTTTGAAAACCAAATGTTTCCTTTCTTGTTTACCTTTTTATACCTGTCTGGAATCTTGTGTTTGAAGATCTAATTTTCTGGTGAAATCAAATCCTTTCATTGGGAAGGTTTTGAAGTCCCCTATTTCATTGAATGCCCATCTCCTTCCCTGAAAGATTATGCTTAATTTTGCTGGTTAGTTGATCCTTGGTTGTAATTCAAGCTCCTTTGTCTTCTGAAATATCATATTCTAAACCCTCTGATTCTTTAATGTTAGGTCCTATGTAATCTTGACTGTGGTTCCATGATGTTTAAATTGTTTATATTTTTTGCCTACTATATTTTCTCCTTGACCAGATAATTCTGAAATTTGATTACAACAAATTAATGAACATATGTCAATAAACTATTAGCAATAAAAAGAAACTCTAAAAGCCATAAATGAGCTTCTGAAGTAAAACTAAACTTCAATACCAGAGGGAGAGACAAATGAAATTCAACAGTCTTTCATAGAGCAGTTAATTCCATTAATATGTAAAATGTTTTCAGTAATAAGAAAAAGCAGCCTTCCAATATCTTTCTATGATGCCAGTAAGATCATGATAAGTAAACCAGGGGGAAAAAAGCAGAGCAAGACATTAACCCCAATGAACATTGACACGAATGTGATAAATATTATTCTGATGGCTGTAACCATGTCATAAGATCATACACTATGACCAGAGATGTTTTCATATATGGAAGATCATAAATATAATAACCCATGTTAACAATACAGATAGTAGGTAGCATCTAGAGGCAGAGCCAAGATGGCAGCATAGAAGCAGGAACGCTCCACAGCTCCCAGATCATCACTTTAAATACCCAAAAAATATGACTCTAAACAAATTTTAGGCCTCCAGAACTCACAAAATTACAGAAAAACACATCACCCACTGAAGGCAGCTCAGCAGGCGGGACAGAAAGGGCTCATGACAGCATGCTGGATGCCAAAACCAGCCTGGCCTGAAACCATGGCTTGACCCTGGGGTGGTCAGGACAAGCCACAGCTGGAGCTTTCAGGAGAGTGGATAAGCAGTAGCTGTGGTGATTTCCAGAATTATCAAGCCACAAGAAATAAGGACTAAGTGAAAGGTTAGCAGAACTCAGCTAAATTCAGGGGAGAGAAGCAGGTCTGGCTGAACTGCCTCCAGGGCAAGGAAGCAGCAGAAGCAGTGGCCCTGCAGCTGCCTCCATGTGGCTGCTTCAGAAGCTCCCACCTGCAGATTGTAGGGGGGACAAGTGATCATTCAGAGGCTAAGTGCTCTTGCCTTAAGCTGCCTGGATCAGGATTGTGGTTTTGGGTGGTGGTCCTGGGGTGCGTTTTCAGTGAGCCAAAGTTAGGAGCCTCCTAATAGCTCCAGCAGCTGTGAAAACTCCAACAATCTGGGACAAAGATCTCCCCTCTGGAAGAAGAGTTTCGCAGAGCCAGAAAGTCAAGTAATTGACCGGAAACATGAGCAGACAAAAGAAGCAAAGTAAGAACAGTATTCCAACTTTAGATTCCTTTTGGGGGGATAAAAAGGATCAAGGTATGGAATGGGAGGAAGACAACAAAGTCAGAATACCCACACCAAAAGCTTCTAAGAAAAGTGTAGATTGGTTACAAGCCACAGTGTAGCTTAAGAAGGATTTTGAAAACCAAATAAGAGAAGTGGGGGAAAAATTAGGAAGAGAAATGAGAATGATGCAAAAAAAATCATGAAAAGAGAGTCAACAACCTGACTGAAGAAAATAACACCTTAAAAACAGATTAACTCAAATGGCAAAAGAGGCCCAAAAAGCCAGTGAGGAGAAGAATGACTTAAAAAGTTGAATTTATGAGATGGAAAAAGAATCTCAAAAGCTTTCTGAAGAGAATAATTCTTTCAGAATTAGAATCGAGCAAATAGAATCAAATGACTTTATGAGAAATCAAGATACTATTAAACAGATCCAAACAACTGGAAAAATAGAAGGCAATGTGAAATATCTCCTTGAAAAAACCACTGACCTGGAAAATAGATCCAGGAGAGACAATTTAAAAATTATTGGACTACCTGAAAGCCATGATCAAAAAAAAGAACCTAGAAAGCATACTTCAAGAAATTCTGAAGGAAAATTTCCCTGATATTTTAGAATCAGAGGCAAAATAGAACTTGAAAGAATTCACTAATCACCTCTTGAAAAAAGTCCCCCAAAGAAAACTCCTAGGAATATTATAGCCAGATTCTGGAGTCCCCAGATCAAGGAGAAATTACAGAGTGCCAAGAGAAAGCAATTTGAATACTGTGGAAACACAATTAGGATAACCCAGGATCTGGCAGCTTCTACATTGAGAGATCCAAGGGCCTTGAATATGATATTCCAGAGATCAAGGGAGCTAGGATTAAAACAAAGAATCACCTACCCAGCAAAATTGAGTATAATGATCCAGGGTAAAACATGGTCATTTAGTGAGGTGGAGGACTTTCAAACGTTCCTGCTGAAAAAACCAGAGCTGAAAAGAAAATTTGACACTCAAATATAAGAAGCATGAGAAGGTAAACATGGAAAAGAAATCATACTTATCAAAGTTGAACTATTTACATGAAAAATAATAATTGTAACTTATGAAACTTTTCTTAGAATGAGGATAGGTGAAGGGAATACAATTGTATATATATGTATACATACACATATGTCTATGTGGGAGGGTTCATATATGTGTATGAACACATATCTGAGTATGTGTATATATGTGTACATAGAGGGCACAGGATCAATTGAATAGGAAGGGATGACACTCTAAAACTTAAATTATGAGGTGGGAGAGGAATAGAATGAGAGGAGACAGGGAGAGACAGAATGGGGTTAATCATCTCATAGAGAAGAGGCAAGGGATAATTGTTACAATGGAGGGGAAGAACAGGAAGGCAAAAGAGAAAGTGTCAACCTTACTCTCATTGAATTTGGCTTAGGGAAGGAATGACATAAATCCTAAACTGGGTACCTTGCCACACAGCAGAGTAGAGGGGATGGGGATGAGAGGGGAGATGATGGAGGGGAGGGCAGGGTGGCGGGGAGGGATGCTGGAAGTACACACTTCTGTAAAGGGACAGGGACAGGGTAGAGAATAGAACAAGGGGGGGAGGGCAGGATAGGAATGAGGGATATATAATCAGTCTCTCATAATATGTCCATTGTAGAGATGTTCTGTGTAACATGTACAGCCTGTATTGAATTGCTTGTCTATCCAGTGAGGGTGGGTGACGAGTGAGGAAGGGTAAGAATTTAGAAGTTAAAGTTCTATAGTGACATGTTAAAATATGTATGTATATATATATATATAATTATTATTATTATTATTATTAATTGCATGTACATGGGAATTAAGATACATAGGCACTTGTGTAGGGAGATTCATCTTGCCCTACCAGAAAGTCAGAGGGGTGATGGGGGAGAACTTAGGAGAGAACAGATTGAGGGATGACTGTTTTGGGGAAAAGATGGGGAGAAATTGTGTAACTCAAAATTTCGTGGAAATGAATGATGTAAAGAAGAAAATTAATTACTTAGTTAAAAAAATAAAAAACAATACAGATAGTAAAAAGAATATGATAATATAAGTAGATGCTGAAAAATCTTTGAGTAAATTAAGTAATCTTTTTTTTAATTAAAAATTCTAGAAATCATAGGAGTCAGTGGACATTTTCTTAATATAGCAAACTGTCTTTAAATCAAAGAAGAAACACTAGATACAATTGTGATTCTCTTCCAGTAAGACCAGTTGTAAAACAAGAAAGTCCTTCATCACCACTGCTGGTAAATATACAGTTAGAAGTGCTAGTTAGAACCATAAGAAAAGAACTAGAGAGAAGGAGCACAGGCAAAGGGAGAACAAAGTTATCCCTTATGTAGATGGTAAGATTGAGTACTTGTAGAATTCTAGAGAGTAGGTTGATCTCTAGAGAGTCAAAAATTAATTGAAATAATAATTTCTGCTAAGTTGAAAGATAAAAGATAAAATAACATACATTGTTTTGATTGTTCTATATAACCAACAAAATATTCAGGAATAGCTAAAATGAATGGACATTCAAATAACTACAGAAGCTATAAAATATTTGAGAGTATATCTACCAAGCCCCACAAGATGCTATGAATCTCAATATAAAACAATACTTTTGGAAAAAATGAAGACCTAAATCATTTGAGCAATATTGATATTGCTTATTGGTTGGTTCAACCAATATATATGAACATGTATACACACATATATACATATGTGTATATATACACATATGTATGTGTGTGTGCATGTGTATATATGTACATATTACAATGCTACATAAATCAATCTTATTCAATGTCATGTAATTCAGGTTTTCAAAAAGAATATTCTTAGAGACGTAGGAAAAAATCCTGCAGAGCAATTAAGTGGCAGAAGTTAGATTTAGACTAAAGCATCACACCTTATGTCAGGATAAGCTACATGGGAATATATGACCTCAATATAAATGTTCACAAACTAAATTAAAGGAGAAAGAAAGAAATTACCTCCAGATCTATGGAAAGTTGAAAAATTCATGACTATTTAGGAGAGAAAGTATCATGCAAGAAAATTTGACAGTTTTAATTATCTAAAATGAAAAAGCTTTTACACAAATCTAATATAGTAAAAATTTTAAAGGCAAAAAGGTTTTTGGAAAAAAATATTTACATCAAGTTCCTCTTATAAAATTCTCATACTCATAAAATATAAGGAACTCTTCCAAATTTGTGTAACAAAAAGTCATTCCCCAATAAATAAATGGTAAAGGCTATGAACAAGGAGTTTTTCAAAGGAGAAGCTGACAATCGTGAAAAAAAATGATTGAAATGAGTGAAAGTAAAAAGGAAAAATGGGTGCAAAAGTGCTATAAATCACACGAGTTGAAAAAATGAAAACAAAAGCAACTCAGAGTTTCTACCTTGCACGTATCAGACTGGCAAAGACGACAAACAGGAACATGAGAAATATTGTAGGTGCTGTGGAAAGCAGGCACACCAGAGTTCCTTTCCAGGAGCTGTGATTTTTAGAGTCATTCTGGAAAACCATCTGAAACTACGAGTAGAAACTTCCTTAAATGTGCCTAGTCTTTGACCTATCTATCTTACTACTGGGAGTATACTCCAAAAAACAAAATCATAGAAAAAGAAAAAGAATCTGTATATCCAAAAATATTTATAGCACCTCTTTTTGTGGTAGCTAAAAATTGGAAATGAAAGTCTCCTTCAGCTGGGAAATGGCTAAACAAATTGTAGTGTTTCAATCCAATGGAATCCTGTTGTGAAATAAGAAATGATGAAATGGATAGTTTCAGTGGTTATTGGGAAGACCTTTGTCAACTAATGGAAAGCAATGTGAGCAGAACTAGGAGATCAGTTTCTACAATGATGACATTCTAGAGAAAAAACAACTGGACCATGAGTCCAAGAGAATGAAGATGAAATATGGCCCTCACAGATAGAGAGGGAATTAACATAAAATGCAGGAAGAAACATGCATTTTTGGACATTGCCAATGTGATCATTTGAATAACATGAATGTATCACGATTTGTCAGGATATGCAGCCATGCGTTAAGGGCATTATTGGGATGGGAGCTGCCTTTTTCTTTGCTGATTAGGTGGGGACTAAGGTGCATAGTGGCAGCAGCAGCTAAATCAAGTGGATAGTTATAAATTAGAGAAGAGGTCAAGAAATTTTCACACATGTACCTAAAGGAGTATTGCTTCATGTATCAAATGATAACTGTAAAGACTACACAGAAAGATGGGAAGAATTAACTGAACTAATACAGAAGAAAGTAAATAAAACAGGAAAGTAATGTATACATTGACTTCAACAATGTAAATGGGGAGGAAAAAGAAAAATCAAAACTGAATCTCATGTTACTAAAATAATCAAGTATTGCCCCAAATAAAAGATAGAAGAATATATCTTCCTCTCTTCATTGTGTAAGAGGGAGGACTGTGGATGGGAAACCCATATAACATCAGATTTGCCTCATATGTTGGCTGATTTCCATTAAAAATATTTTTTCCTCTTTTTTATTCTTTGTTGTAAGGAATGGCTCTAGGAGTAGGAGATGAGGAGCCATATGTGGAAATGAAAGTGTTGTAAAAACAAGAGTTACCAGTGGAAAATTTTCCAAAATAAAAAGACTCATAGTAGTATGTCCAGCCTGGTGCAGTGCTCCAGTGGTGAAATGCCAAATATACTGAGTGTTCTTGTAAAGAAAGAGGAGTTGAAATGAATTCTTCTCTCTCTTCCCACATTAATATTCCTAATAATTCCTGATCAGTATCTACTTCATTCTCATTTTGTCTACCTTCCTGTGTCACATTGTTGACCCGGCATAACAGACATGAGGATCAGAACAAGAAGAATGGGCTCAGTTTTCAAGGAAATTGAACTGTTTGTCATGGAATGGGGATGCCAGAGGATTGTGGCTATAAAGGAATGATGCCTCTGACCTCCTTTTGAGAAAGAGAAGAACGAAGTAAATCCTGGAGAAAGAAATGATTCATTGAACCTGTAGCTTATGTCTTCTACAGGCTGGAACACATCAAGGTAACTTTGTGGTGTTGTCTATAATTTCCTTTTTTTTTTTTTTTTTTTTGCTTTTTTGGAGGACAATTGGGGTTGAGTTGCCCAAAGTCACATGGCTAGTTTTTGTGTTAAGTGTCTGAGGCTGGATTTGAACTCAGGTCCTCCTGACTCCAGTGCTGGTGCTCTGTTCACTGTGCCACCTAGCCACCCCTTATAACTTTCTCTGTGTGTTTTGACTCTTCCTGGTTTGTGTATCAGCGCCTCATCAGCATGATAGAAAGAATTTGATAGAATTCCTTCTCTGTCTATTTTTCCAAATAAATTATATGATTCTAGAATTAGTTGTTCTTTACATGTTTGGTAGAATTCACTTGTGAATCCATTTGGGCATGTAGATTTTTTCTTAGGCAATTCAGCAATGACTTGTGCAGTTTCTTCTTTTGAAATGGGGTTATTTTAGTATCTTATTTCCTCTTGCATTAATCTGGACGATTTATATCTTTGTAAGTATTCAACCATTTCACTAAGATTGTCAGACTTATTGGCATGCAGTTGGGCAAAATAGCTCCTAATTATTCTTTTAATTTCATCTTCATTAGTGCTGAATTCACTCTTTTCCTTTTCGATACTGGTATTTTGTTTTTCTTCTTTTTAATCTAATGAGCCAAAGATTTATCTATTTTATTGCTTTTTTTTTTTATAAAACCAGTTCTTTGCTGTATTAATTAGTTAAATAGTTTTCTTAATTTCAATTTTATTAATCTCTCCTTCAATTTCCAGAATGTTGAATCTGGTGTTTAATTGGGAATTTCTAATTTGTTTGTTTTCCATTATTTTTAGTTGCATGCCCAACTCATTGATCTCCTCTTTCTCTATTTTATTTATGTGAGCATTTAGATATGTAAAATTTCTCCTAAGAACTGCTTTGGGTACCACCCATAAGTTTTGATCTTTTATCTCAATATTGTCATACTTCTGGATGAAGTTATTAATTATTTCTGTGATTTGTTGTTTGACCCATTCCTTTTTTATGATTAAGCTATTTAGTTTGCTGTTCATCTTTAGTAAATCTTTCCATGGTCCTTCATTACATTTGTAATTGTTATTGCATCGTGATCTGAAAAGGATGCATTTAGAATTTCTGCCTTTTTGCATTGGATTGTGAGATTTTTATTCTCTAATACATAGTCAGTTTTTGTGATGGTACAGTGTGCCACCAAGAAAAAGGTGTATTCCTTTCTCTCCCCATTGAGCTTTCCCCAGAGGTCTACCATACACAGCTTTTCTAAAATTCTGTTTATTTCCTTAACTTCTTTCTTGTTTATTTTGTGCTAAATTTATCTAGTTCAGAGAGGGGGACGTTGAGGTCCCCCATTAGTATAGTTTTACTGCCTATTTCTTTCTGTAACTCCCTTAACTTCTCTGCTAAGATTTTGGATGCTGTACCACTTGTTGCATATATGTTTAGTATTGATATTACTTCTTTATCTATGGTTCCTTTTTAGCAAGATATAGTTTCCTTCCTTATCTCTTAATTACATCTATTTTTGCTTTTGCTTTTTTTGGAGATCAGTATTGCTACACTGTTCTCTTTTTTTTTTTTACTTCAGTTAAAGCATTATTACATTTTTTCCATCCTTTTACCTTTACTCTGTGTGTATCTGTCTGCTTCAAGTGTATTTCTTACAAACAACATATTATAGAATTATGGCTTTTAATGCATTATACTATCCCCTTCTACTTTATGGGAGAGTTCATGCCATTCACACTCACGGTTACGACTATTATCTGTGACTTTCACTCCATCCTATTTTCCCACCTGTTTATGGTTTTCTCTCTCCTTTTTCCCTTTCCCTCCTCACTTGTGCTTTGATTCTGACCACTAGCTCCCTCAATCTGCCCTTTTATTAGCCTCCCCTCCCTTTTCTTTTCCCTTTCCCTTGCTACTTCATTCCTCCCTTTTATCTACCCCTCTCTTTTCTTTTCCCCTTTCTCTCCTACTTCCTATAGGGTAATATAAATTTCTATACCCAAGTGAACCTATATGTTATTGCTTCTTTGAGCTGAATCTAATGAGAGTAAAGTTCAAACAATGCTTGTCTCCTTCCCTTCTTTTCTCTCTACTGTAATAGATTTTTGTGCCTCTTCATGTGATGTAATTTACCCTTTTCTGTTTCCTCCTTATCTCTTCTCCCAGTATAATCCCTTTTTTCTCCCCTTAATTAATTTTGTAATCATCACATGAAAGTCAATTTATACCCACATCCTCTGTCTATGTATGCACCTTCTAAGTACTGTAATAAAGACACAGTTCTCAAGAGTTACAGGTATCAACTTCCCATGTAAGGATGTAAACATTTTACTCTTTTTGAATAACATATTTTTTCTTTTCTGTTTACCTTTTTATGCCTCTATGGAACATTGTATTTGAAGATCTGACTTTCTGTTCAGCTCTGGTCTTTTCATCAAGCAAGTTTCAAAGTCCCCTATTCCATTAAAGTCAATCTCCTCCCCTGAGAGATTATGCTCAGTTTTACTGGTAGTTGATCCTTGGTTGTAACCCAAGTTCCTTTAACTTCCAGAACATCATATTCTAAACCCTCTGATCCTTTAATGTGGAAGCTGTAGGTCTAGTGTAATCATGACTTGGTTCCATGATATTTAAATTGTTTCTTTCTGTTGCTTGCATTATTTCATCCTTGACCTGATAATTCTGCAATTTGGTTACAAGAAATTCCAGAAGCCATAAATGAGCTTCTGAGGTAAAATAAAACTTCAGGACCAGATGGGCAGACAAGGGAAATTCATAAATCATTCACAGAAAATCAGTTCTAATACTATATGAAATTTTAGCAGTAATAAGAAAAAGCACCCTTTCAATGTCTTTCTCTGATATAAATAAGGTCTCAAATACTTAACCAGGGAGAAACAAAACAGAGGAAGCAGTCTAAAGACATTAATTCTCATGAACATTGACACAAATGTGATAAATATTATTCTGATGTCTGTAAAAATTTCATAAGATCATACACTGTGACCAGAATTATTTTCATATATAGGAGATCATAAATATAATAAGCTGTGTTAACAATACAGAGAGTAAAAATCATATGCTAATACATGTAGATGCTGAAAAACCTTCAGATAAATTAAGTCTTTTTTTATTAAAAATTCTAGAAACCATAGGAATCAATGGACTTTTTCTTAATATAGCAAACTCTCTTTAAATCAAAGAGGAAACATTATGTACAATGGAAACGCCATTCCAATAAGACAAGGGGTAAAACAAGAACGTCAATTATCACCACTGCTATTAAATATAATGTTAAAAATTCTCGCCAGACCCATAAGAAAAGAATTAGGTAGAAGGAGCATAGACAAACAGAAAACAAAATTATCCTTTATGTAGATGATAAAATTGTGTACTTGTAGAACTCTAGAGAGTAGACTGATATCTAGAGAGTCAAAAAATCCATTCAGATAATAACTTCTGCAAAGTTGAAGGATATAAGACAAAATCACATGAATTATTCTTATTCCTCTACATAACCAAGAAAACATGCAGGAAAGCTAAAATGAAAGGACACTGAAATAACTACAGAAGCTATAAAATATGAGAGTATTTCTACCAAGCTCGGCCAAGAGATGCTATGAATTTCACTATATAGCACTCTTTGTTGAAATAATGACACACCTAAGTAATTGGAAAAATATTGATATTTCTCATTGGTGAGATAGACCAAGTACATACACGCAAACCCATATATGACAGTACTACAAAAATTGATCTTATTTAGTGCCATTTAATTTAGGTTTCAAAAGAGTATTTTTAGAGATGTTCAAAAAACCCGCATAGTAATCAAGTGTAGAAATTAGCTTTAGAACAAAACATCCCACCATAAGCCATGATAAACTCCATGTGAATATATGAACTCAACATTAATGGTCACATCATAAATTAAAGGAGCAAGGAATAAATTACCTTTTAGGTCTATGGTCATGACAAAACAGGTGAGAAAGGATCATACAAGAAAAAATAAACAATTTTAATTAACTAAAGTTTTAAAAAATTACAGAAATTAATGTAGTAAAAATTTCAAAGGCAAAGATGTAGCTAGAAAACATTTCAATCAGTTTTCTCTGATAAAGTTTTCATGCTCATAACTTATAAGGAATTGTTTTAAATTTATGTGACTAAAACCATTCCCCAATAAATAAATGATGAAGTAAATGAACAAGGAGTTTTTCAGAGGAAGAAGCTAGCACAAATATGAAAACAATGGTTAAAATGATTGAAAGTAAAAATGAAAAATGATTACAACAATTCTATAAATCACAAGTAATTAGAAAAATAAAATTAAAACAACTTTGAGGTTTTACCTCTCACCTCAGACTGGCAAAGATAGTGTAATGTTAATGGGATTTAAGATCATCCCTATTCATTTATAGGCCTCAGGTCGAGCTCATTAAGGGAAGTTTGCTCTGGGGATACTTGCTTATAGAAAGGCTTTCATATATTTTGTTAATTTCTAATTAGAAACTGAGTCGCTGAGAAGTGTGATCCCCTCTGACTCTAAAAAGGGTATAAATACTTTAAGATTAGTATTTTATTTTGGGGCTCACTCATTGGAAGAGTGTTCTTGTGATCTGACCAAATAAGACTCTGGGTAGCTGTTAAGGAGCCCCCCAAGCTTTGAAAAACCTAGATGTTGGTGCTTCTCTCTCTGGTAACTTTGTATATATTGCCTTGGTCAGACAGTTGGATCTATCTGTTGAACTGTGCTAATTTCTCAGACAGTTAGAAGCCCTGTCTGTTGGTTTTAATTTCTCTGCTTGTATTTTCCCTCTAAGTATTTTCTCTGAAGTTCAGGGTGCTGACTTTTCCCTTGAACTAATGAAAGTAATTCAAGAAGGTTGTTGACCCCTTGAGTGGCTATCTTTCCTAGTAAGTCAGATGTAAGAACCTGTGCTACCAGCCATCCTAGGTATGCCAGTGTGGTTGCCACTACAGATGGCAGAATAGGAAAATGACAAATATTATAGGGACTATGGAAAATAGGTACACTAGAGTGCCTTTTGGGGAGCTGTGATTGGTCCAGTCATTCTGGAAAACCATCTTAAACTATGCCTAGAAAGACCCTTAAATGTCTCTAGTATTTCACCCATCTATATTGCTGCTGGCAGTATATTAAAAAAATGATGAAAAAGGAAAGAAATCTATATATCAAAAAATATTCATAGCAGCTCTTTTGTGGTAGTTAATGATTGGAAATGAAGGTTTCCTTCAGTTAGGAAATGGCTAAACAAATTGCAGTGCATGAATCTAGTGGAATTCTATTGTGACACGACAAATGATGAAATGGACAGCTTCACAGGATTATTGGGAAGGCCTTTGTGAACTAACAGATTGCAAAGTGAGCAGAACCAGGAGGTCAGTTTCTACAACAATGATATTCTAGAGAAAAACGACAGAACCTCGAGTGCAAGAGAATGAAGATGAAATGTGCCCGTTATCCAGAGAGATGATTAACACAAATGCAGCGACAAACATGCATGTTTGGACATTGCTGATGTGATCATTTGAATAATTCGAATATGTCACATTGTCAGGGTGTGCACCTATGCATTGATGGCATTATTGGGGTTGGAGTTGCTTGGTTCTTTGCTGATTCGTTGGGGCCCTCAGGCATAGTGGAGGCAGCAACAAAATAATGTAGAGAGCCATAAATTAGAGAATAGATGAAGATTATTTGGAAGGTCTTTGTGAACTAACAGATTGCAAAGTGATATATACCTAAAGGAGTATTGCTTCACGTATCAAATGATGACTGTAAAGATTACGTAGAAATATGGGAAGAATTAACTGAACTAAAGAAGAAGAAAGCAAACAAATGAGGAAAACAACATAGCCATTGATTTTGTCAACATAAATGGAAAAGAAAAATCAAAACTGAATCTTGCGATATTATAATGATCAATTACTGCCCCAAATAAATGATAGAAGAATGTATCTTCCTCTCTTCATTGTAGAAGAGGGACGACTGTGGATGTGTAGTCCATATAACATCAGATTTTCATCATCAGGTTTTCCTTTAAAAATATTTTTCCTCCTTTTTCTTCTTTGTTATAAGGAATGACACTATGAGTAGGAGATGAGGAGACGTGTAGAAATGAAAGTGTTTTTAAAAACAAAGACTACCAGTGGAAAATTTTGAAAATAAAACAAATTACAGTAATATGTCTAGACTGGCACAGTACTCCAGTGATGAAATGCCAAACATACTGAGTGACCTTGTCAAGAAAGAGGAGTTGAAATGAATTCCTCTCTCCCTTCCCACATTATTTTTCTTAATAATCCCTAATCGGCATCTACTTCATTCTGATTTTCTCCGCCTTCACTTGTCATATTGCTGAGCCAATAAAACACAGGTATGAGGATCAGGACAAGAAGGATGGGCTCAGTTTTTAAGGAAATTGAATTGTTTAGCATGGAATAGGGATGTCAGAGAATCGTGGCTATAAAGGAATGATGGCTCTGACCTCCTTTCCAGAAAGAGAAGAAAGAATTAAATCCTGGAGAAAGAAATGATTCATTTAACCTGTGGTTGTCTGTCTCTCCAGGCTGGAAGGCTTCAAGGTAACTTTTTGGTGTTGTCAGGGTTTCTTCTCTGTTCCCAGTTTGAAAAGCCTGCACTTGTGTCATTTTTTCTTTGAGGATGATGGGGAAAAGTTGCTATGTGAGATCTTGGGAGAAAAGAACTCTTGCAGCTGTCTTGCCCTGGCCACTTCTTGCCATGGGTATAGGAGCCAGATGGGACTCTTCTGCCATCAAGTTCCAATGGAGTTCCCCACTGACCTTTTACTTTCTCTTTGGGCAGAGAAGTCTGGAAACCATGACAGCTGCTAGTGATTCACTCTCCTAAAATCTGCTCCCACCAGTCTGGGCCAGTGGTTGGGGACACCCTGGGCTCGGGTCCAGCCCCACACAGATCACGTGGAACTGGGCTCATCTCCCAGCTTGGTGCAATAGACTATTCCTATTGGTCTGCCAGGCTGGCTGCAGTGGGAGATTTATTTCTCTCTGTCACTTTGTGGGTTCTGTACCTTAAAAATATGTTTAGAGTCGTATTTTACAGGTATTGCAGGTGGTTGGGGCAGGAGTGTCCTGCTTCTACTCAGCCATCTTGCCTCTGCCCCTAAAATTGCATCTTTAAAAACAAAACCTTCATCTCTTCCTAACTTCCCTATTTCTATTTAGTATGCCATTCTTCTATTCACTCAGGTTTGCAACTTCATTGCTATACTTGATTCCTTGTTTTCTCACCCCTTACATGTTATCACTTGCCAATTCCACCAGAATATCCTTTACACATTTCTTATCTCTTTGCATACAACTTCCATTCTAGTTCACCTTTCACCTTCATTAGTGCAATAATTACTAATTGTTTTCCATACCTCAAGTCTTTCCCCTCTTTAATCTGCCCTTCCGGTAGTTGCCTAAGTGATTTTGTTAAGCAGCAGTCTGACCATGCCATCCCCTTAGTCAGTAACCTTTAATTGCTCTCTATTACCTCTGGAACAAATATGAAATCCTCTGACTGGCATTTATAACTCTTCACAAACTGTCCTCCACCTACCTCTCCAACTTTACAACACCTTACTGTCTTCACATGTTCTGTAGTTCAGCCACAATGCCTTTACTCTTGCTCACATAGCGCAGTTAATTTCCTCTCTCTATTCCTTTGCACTGGCTGGCCACTATGCCTGGCATGGTCTCCATTCCTACCTCTTCCTCATAGAGATCTATTGTCTTTTAAGACTAATTTTCAGCACCACCCTCACCAGGAATCCTTTCCTGAGCTGCTCAGCTGTTAGTGCCCTCCTCACAAAGATTCACTTATATCTGTATTGTCTCTCTTTATTTATACATTATTTCACTTGATAGGCTGCACACTCCTTGACTATTGCACTTGTGTATTTGTATCCCCAGTATCTAGTGCTCTGTCTGGTGCAAAGTAGGGACTTCATAACTCTGTTTACTGTATTATACCAATACATTCTAATAGGAGGAAGCTAAGCAGTATTGCGGAAGGTTAGCAAAATTTCTTGAGGGAGGAAGAGATGAATTTTTATGTTCAACCAGTAACAGGCCAGCTGAACTGTGACCTAAGTTCAGAGACAAAGCACCACGACTTAAACAGTTACAGAAAAAAATCAGTTACAAAGCAAAATCAGTGACTTGTAAATTGTATCAATAAGAAAATGAGGCAGGATTCACTAAAATCTCACCTGTGGCTCCAGGAAGCAGTAGCTTGTTCTGTGGTCACAGCCTAGTAAACTCTTTTAGCAGATGGGGTGAACCAAGTTGAGGAAAACCATGGGACCTCAAAGCCTTTGGTGAGTTAGGGGGTGTTTATACCAATTATATGAAGACTTCTCATGGTGGAATGTGTAGATGAGAACAGTTTGTTCTAATGGCCATGATGATGGGTGAAGCAGATGCTGTAGAGAGCTTAGAGCTTGGTGAGACATCAGAGACACAAAGGTCATTCCCTGAACCTTGAGCACCATCACCAGTCCTCTTGACTCTGTCCTACCATTGGATTGTGACAACTGGTGAAGAGAGAGTGAGGCTGGTGACGTCACACAACTCTGTCTCACTTATATCCAATTTATGCAGGAATAAAAAGATATCACCAAAAATTTTAGCATTTTTTCCTGTCTCAAAGTCCTGTGGTGACAAGTGAATGATGAAGAAGCAAGTGCAGATGCATGGGGGCTTGTAGGCACAACCCTGCACAGGGGGGGCCCAAGCCATAGGGTCATCCTCTCATTGGAAGCAGCTGTGGGTTTGGCAGCCCTTCAGGGTATCTGAGCAGCCTTTTAACTATCTCACTGTTCACACTCAGATCTGGGAGAGGAACTAGAAAAGTTGCCCTAAAAATTGTCTGCTTATATAACCCTGGCTCATTATTGTGTCAGGTGGGAAGCCCATCCTGTTGTTGAAACACACACACACACACACACACACACACACACAGACACACAGACACACACAGTAAAAAGCTTCTGCAATGATGATTCCATTCAGTATCAGCATGTGGAATGTGGGCACACCTATGGACGACACAAATCCAGTAAACGTGAAAGGTGAACACCTCTTGTTGTGAGAGAATTGAGCATGATTCAATCTAAATTGTAGGCCTAAGTGAAACAAGGCTGACAAATGAAGGCCAGTTTACCTAAGCTGGTTCTGGGTACCTGTTTTTCTGGAGTGGCTACAGTGATGAGGAGCATCAAAAACTGGTGTTGGTGTCCCAATCAACTCTAATCTAGTCAACAAGCTTGCATGCCTCCTAAAAGGACTGAACTGTAGGCTTATCTAAATGTGATTGCCAATTGTATGAAAGTACCACACCACCATCATCAGTGCTTATGTTTCCACCATGATGAATCCTGATAAGGTAAAAACTAATTTCACAAAGATCTGGAGACCCTCATGTTTCAAAAGAGGATATGCTTATAATCCAGGATGACTTTAATGTTGGAGTAGACATACTACCTGACATGGCAATGGGTCCTTAGAAGAAATGAAGTTGGAAACAGCCACAGCAATGGTCACTTAGCACTGAAGACTTGTGCATCTCATGACCTTCTCATCGCCAACATTGTCTTCCATTTACCTAAAGACAATAAATCTTTGTGGATACACCCTGGCAGTAAAAATTAACCTTTACTAGACTATGTGATTATTAGGAAAAGAGACAGAGAGGATATGAATGTGACAAGGGCAATGTGTGGCACAGAGTGCTGGACAGATCACAGTCTTATTCTCTCACAGCTAAATATTTTCATTCAATAAAAGCGGCAGCCCCAAGGCATGATAAAAAGTAGGAAACATAGAGTCAGAAGATTAGAGTGCTTCTCTGAGTGGGAACAGTCTATTGCTAACTTGGAGGGAAAGTTGAGACAACATCTGATTGTCAATAGTGGAGCAGAAAAGGAGTGGCCAGCTTTCATAGATCTGGTGTACAGCACTACATTTACTATTCTGAGTCAGAACACTGTTGAACATCAAGACTGGTTAGATGAAAATGATGGAGAAATTCAGAAACTTTTAAATGAAAAATGAGAACTCCACAGTGTTTACCACCAAGATAGCTCGCCCATTTCTAAGAAGGCAGCATTAACTCCATGAAAAATAGGGTAGAAGCAAAGCTTAGAGAGATACAGTATTCTCAGTTCAGTAAAAAGGCAGATGAAATTCAGTTTCGTGCTGACAGTAACAATCTCAAGCATTTTTATGATGCCCTGAAAGCTATTTGTGGGCCAGAGACCTATGGAGCATCTTTACTACTCAATGTTAAGGGAATTGATTAGTGATAAGGATCTCATCCTGGAGAGATCGGCCAAACACTTCCACAAAGTTCTCCACAGACCACCATCAATCCATGCTGAAAACATGGACCATGTACCTCAGGTTGAGGTCAATCCCTCTTTAGACAAATATGCAACTGAAGAGGAGGTTTTGAATACCATTTGGCCCCTTTCCTGTGGCAAAGCACCTCATGATTGTGTTATTGTGTTGATTCTGTTACAGCTAAGATTTATAAGGTGGTGGTGGGGTTCATTATTCATACAAAAACTGACTGAAATTTTCTGGGTTATATGGCAAGAGAATGTTGTCACCTAGTGTTCAGGACCCCTCCATTGTCCATCTTTAAAAATATAAAGGAAATAGATTGTCCTGTGACAATCATAGGGATGTTCTTTTTCTCAGTCATTACTGGGAAAGTTCTTCCCATAGTCCTCCTTAGAAGGGTGATCCTTTACCTGGAAAGTTGTCATGTACCTGATAACCAGTGTGGCTTCAGAAAGGGCCAAGGAATAGTCAATATGGTGCTTGCTGCTTGACAACTTGAAGAGAAATGCCAGGAGTAGAACAGCAGTCTGTATACAATGTTCACTGATTTGTCTAAGGTGTTTGATACTGTCAGTCATTACAGCTTATGGAAAATTGTCAAAATCTGGTTGCCCAGAGAAGTTCCTCAGTATTGTATGTCAATTTCATGATATCATGCTTGCCCAACTTCTGGATAATGGATTACATTTTTATGCTTTACCAGTCACCGGTGGAGAGTAGCAAGATTGTGTGTTTGCTCCCATGCTTTTTAGCATGATGTTTTAAAAAATGTTGTCAGACACCTTTAATGAAGAGAAACACAGTGTCAACATCAGCTACAACACTGATGATGAATTATTTAAGACTAAAGTAGAAGGAAAGTTGGTATATGAACTTTTTTCCACAGGTGATTGTGTATTCAAAGCGGCCTCTGAAGCTGAGATGCAACAGAGTATGGATATGTTCTCGGACACTTTTTTTGAGCTAACAACACTAAGGAAACACAAAGCTCCACCTGTCTGCACCACACCATACATACTTAGAACCATCAGTTAAAACAAATGGAGAAGTTTTGAATACTGTGGATAAGTTCACTTCCTTGGCAGTTTACTCCCCTGGAATGACCACATTGATAATGAGGTTGACACATGGATTGCCAGAGCTAGCCCAGTGTTTGGAAGCCTCCAAAGGAAAGTGTGAGTGAGAAGAGGTATTTGACTGACTACCAAATTGAAGGTCTACAGAGCCACTGTGCTGAGCTCATCATTGTATGCATATGAAACTCGAACAGTATAGCAACACCATGCCAGGAAACTGAGTAGCTTCAATTTGAATTGTTTTATGAATATTCTGAAGATCACCTAGCAAGATAAGGTAATGGATACTTATGTTCCTTATCAAACTCAACTGCCAAGCAATCCAACTGTACTGCAGATAGCACAGCTCCAATGGGCTGTTTATGTTCAATTTTCAAACATACACTTGCCTAAAACATTATTTTATAGTGAACTCACACAGGGCAAGGACTCCCATGGTGGTCAGAAGTGATATAAGGACACTCTTAAGGTGTCTCTGAAGAACTTTGGAGTTGATTACATGACATGGAAGACACTGGCATGGGACTGCCCCGTATGGCATGTCCTCATCAGAGAAGGTGCTGTGCTCTATGAGAAAAGCAGAATTGAAGTAGCTGAAAAGAAATGCAAAATGTACATATTTGGAGAATCCACCCCAAATATTCACAATGACTACTTGTGCCCAACCCATGGTAGAGCATTCTGAGCTCATATTGGTCTGATCAGTCACAAATGGATACCCTGAAACTTCACTCTAACATGGTGATATCATTTTGGTCCTCTATGAGAAGGAAGAATAGCAACTAACCAACAAATTCAAACAGGACCTGAAATTAATCTAGTACAACTCTTCCTCACAAACTTCTTGTTGGCCAACTTTGCAATCATCCCCATTCCCCTTCTAGATTTGCACCAACTATCTCTTTAATAAAACATTTTATAATTTTTTTTCCCAGGAATTGAATTTGAAATGACTGGCACATTTGCAGACCCTATTCTCTTTCCTTTTCTGAAAATGCAGATATTTGCCATTCTTCAACCTTGGAGGACCTCTCTTATTTTACACTGTCTTCCACATATCACCAATACAGACTGAACAACCGCATCTTTTTTCCTTCATTATTTTTAATTTTCAATGAACAGATTTTCTTTAAATTTGTCCCTCCCACTGACTTCTCCCCCACTAAAAAAATTCCTTCAATTAATAGTCTGGCAAAAGAAATTTCCATCTTAATAATATCTGAAAATATATGTCTCTGTCTGCCTTTCAAATTCATCATCTCTGACAGAAGATGGACCATTTTTCATCATTATTTTGCACTCATTTATCATTGTGTTGAAGAGTTCTAAAGTCTTTCACAGTTAATTTTTTCTATAATGTTGTTGTATAGATTGATCTTGTTCTGCTCATTTCCCTCCCCATATGTTCATAGAGTCTTCCCCAGTTTCCTCTGAAACTATTCATTTCATCATATCTTATAACATGATTTTTCATTGCATTCATATAACATAACTTGTTTCACCCTTCTTCAATAGAACAACCCTTTAATTTCCAATTTTTGGCTACAACAGAAAGAATTGCTATAAATATAATTCCTTTTCCTCTGTCTTTCATTTATATGGTACATAGGATTAGTATTGGTACATCTGGTTTGAAGGGTATACCCAATTTGGTAATGTTCTTGGCATTCCAGGAAATTAAATTACTTTTGTGAATATCCAGACCAATTCACAGCTCCAGTAACAACGTATTCCTGTGCCTGTTTTGCCATAGCCTCTCCAACACTCCTCATTCTTCTCTTTTGTCATCTTCTTCTGTTTGAAGGGTGTGAAATAGAACTTTAGAATGCTTTAATTAGTATATCTCCAATTACTGATTTATAGAACTTTTCTCATGAATATTAATGAATTGTATTTCTTTCCTTAAAAATTGCTTTTTCATATGCCCAAAGGGCTATAAAACTGTGCATATCCTTTCATCTAACCAATACAACTGCTAGTTCCATATCTCAAAGAAATTGAGATAGAGATAGACACACACACATACACACGCACACAAACACTTACAGAGAGACAGAGACAGAGCAAGATAGACAGAAAGAGAGAGAGAGAGAGAGAGAGAGAGAGAGAGAGAGAGAGAGAGAATCAGAGAGAGAACCTATGTTTACAAAAATATCTATAGCAGCTCTTTTTGTATTAGCTAAGAATTGGAAACTGAGGGAATGCTCATGAATTGCAAAATGGTTGAACAAGGTATGGTGTATGATTGTAGTGAATATTATTGTGCTGTAAGAAATAACAAGCAGGATGATTTGATTTTCTTTTTCTTTTTCCAGGGCAGTTGGGGTTAAGTGACTTGCCCAGACTTGTCACATGGCTAGTAAGTGTTAAGTGTCTGAGGCTGAATTTGAACTCAGGTCCCCTTGATTCCAGCGCCAGTGCTCTATTCACTGCACCACCTAGCCACCCCCAAACCAGGATGATCTTAGAAAAACCTGGGAAGACATACATAAATTGATGCAAACTGAAGGGAGCACATCCAGGGGAACATTGTATATAACAATGGTAGTATTGTATGATGAAGAATTGTAAATGTCTTGTTTTTCTCAACAATGCAATGATCCAGGAAAATACACAGGACTCATGATGAAGAATGCTGCCTTCAGAGAAAGAACTGATGTCTGAATACAGACAGAAGCACACTATTTTCCCCTTCCTTTCTTCCTTCCTTCCGTCCTTCCTTCCTTCCTTCCTGCCTCCATCCCTCCCTCCCTTCTTCCTTTCCTTCTTTTCTTTCTTTTTTTCTTTCTTTTAAGTCTTCTTGCACAAAAACTTATATGGAAATGTTTTCCAGGATTGCACTCACATAAGCTATATCAGAAAGATTACTGGTTCAGAGAGGGTACAGGGAAGGGACAGAAGGATAGATTTTTGATGCCAAAAATTTTTTAAATAGTTAAAATTGTTTTTATATGTAATTGGGAGAAAATAAGATACTATTTTTTAAATATTGAATAAAAAAATATTTAAATATTGTCCATGTCCTTTGATCTTTTATCTATTGAAGAATGGCTTTTCAACTTAAAAGTTTAAATTTGTTTTTTATATAACTTGGACATGTGACCTTTATCAGTGAAATTTGATCCAAAGATTCTTTTCCTCTATTTACTTTTCTTCTAATTTTTGCTACATTAGTTTTGTGCATGTAAAAACTTTAATTTTATTTAGTGAAAAGTTACCATTTAAACTTTTATGATCCTCTCTGTGTCTTGTTTGGTCATAAACTCTTCTAGAAAGGGTCATTTAAAAAACAACAACTGTCATTTCCATTCTAGTCTGATGAATGTTTTTTTAAAATTATGAACATAAAAACACCAATTAGAATGGACTTTTATTCTGTATAGCAGAACAAAAAAAAAGAATTATGCATGAAATTGTTTATTTTTTTGTGTAGAGCTTGCTTTTTTTTTTAATGTTTGATCTATATGAAGCTTTACAAAACTATCCTGTTTATGCTTCTTTCTGGACTTCCTTCTCTTCTTTGTTCTCCCTTAAAAAATAAAAAGATTCCTTAGTGATTTCTTTCTTTTTCCATTCACAATCTTATCCTTATCCTTACAAAATCTTATCCTTACCCATCTTCCCCCCTCTCCTTTTTGGGAAAAGAAAAACAAAGCTCTTATAACAAATATACAGGATTAAACAAAACAAATTCCAGGAATTTGCATGTGGTGTGTCTGTGTGTGTGTGTGTGTGTGTTCTGAGGGTGTGGTTCTAAAGGGGCTGTGGATTTGATCCCCTTCCCACAAAAAGTCAGGAAATGAATGGCTCCTAGAGAAATGAAATTGTCACTTGGTAGTCCTTGTACTTTAGGTTGTACGGATGTACTCTGACTATTACTTGTCTTCAAGATCTCCTCCCTGTTATCTGTAGCAGTGAGAACCTAAAAACCTTGGACCTCAGTTTGAAATTATATGGAGATGAAGGAATCGAGCTGTTGTGTGAGGCCTTGGAAAAGCAAGACTGTAAACTACAAACACTAATATGAGTCCCCTAAGTTTCTTTCCTAGAATATTCCCTAGGCATTAGGGTGAAAAAGGAAGAAGAAAGAGCAAATGCAGGGAAAAACACCTCATAAAAAATCATTTTACTTTCTTTTTTCAATAAAAAACTACCTTATCTGCCTCACCTCTATTACTCCCCTACTGATTTAAAAAAAGAAAAGAAAAATAAGAGTTTTGTAACAAATAGACATGGTGAAGCAAAACAAATTCCCATATTAGCCTAGTCCAAAAAACCTGTGTCTCAGTCAGTACTCTTGAGTCCATCATCTTCTTGTTAGGGAAGTATGCGACATGAGTCCTCTGGAATTGTGGGGGATCATTGCATTAATCAGGGTTCTAAAGTCTTTCAAAGTCATTTGTTTTTATAACTGTCATACAGTGTGTTGTCATTATATAAACTGTTTCCTGGTTCTGTTCACTTCAAAGCGATTCATACAAGTCTTCCCAGGTTTCTCTGATATCATCTCCTTCATCAATTCTCAGAGTACAATAATATTCCATCATATTAGTCAGCCATAGGTTGTTGGCATATTCCTTATTTCATGAACACGGTCTCAGTTTCCAGTTTTTTACTGGGACCACAGAAAGAGCTATGAGCAGTGAAAAGTGGAGAGGGACCCCAGTTAGCCAGTCTGATACAATCTGAGTCTAAGACATTTCCTTTCCTGCTGGACCTTGCAGGTAGTGGAGCCTTCCCCTTCTCACTGCCCTGGCTTCTGCCAGGGTTAGTTTGCTCAGGGGAGAGTCCACTTCCTTCTGACAAACCCAGGGGAGTTCTCTAGTCTTTTCTCAGTCAATCACCTTCAACTAAAGCCTTTGGTTCTCACTGTTCTCTCTTGTTTCCTTCTGGAAAGGAAGGGTCTCTGTGATTAATGTGAAGAGGCTGAACAGCTCTTGGAAAGGAGTATAGAGGGAACTGTTCAGGCCACTGCCATATTACTGCTTACGTATAAAGGCTGAATCTCTTCCATCCACAAATCCATAGGGTAGAAACAAAGATCTTCTCTTGTTTTTCTGTAGCTCCCAGAGAATCCCAGTATCTTAGAGAAAGATACTTCCTCTAGTCCAGAGGGGCGGACCCTGGGGCCAAAACATTTCCCAGGGGGATCCAACCAGATTCAGATAGGGATGTTTAATAAAATAAGTAAAAACGCAGTATAACATGGATAATGCTAATTTTGACTTTTGTACGTCAATATGTGACCCTAAAGAATTCATTTCTATTTGATTTTGATACCACTAGTCAAGTCCAACCTGCACCTAATCAAGCTTCTCTATTACTCTTTTCTTCCTTTGAAGTATACATATATACATTAATGTATTCATATATGTATATGTAGAGATTAAATCTATTTTTACCTTTATTATTTCTCCCTCCATCTGCCTCCCCAATAGAACAATAAATATATTAAAAATAAAACCTTCTCATTCCTAGTCTTCAAATACTGAAATTCATCTAGCATATCCCTGCCTTGCTCTCACTCCCCGAGCTTCTTCATCTGACCCACCCACAGCACTGGGGAGGAGGCTGCCAGGTGCTGCCAAGGGTAGAACACTAGGCTTGGATTCAGGAAGAGACCTGAATTCACATTTGTTTTTAGATGCTTATTAGCCCCTGACCCTGAGCAAGTCACTTGAGCTCTGTCTGCCTCCATTTCCTTAACTTTAAATGGAGAGAACAATAGCCCCTTACTCCCAGGATTGCTTTGAAGATCAAATGATATAATATTTGCAATGTGCCTAAGTTTCCCTGCCCCATCGTAGGTACTGAATAAATGCTTGTTTCTTTCCTTCCTTGCTTCCCTCCCACCTCTGCAACCTGGTTACTCTCCTATGAACATCGTACAGTTTCTCATTGTTATTCCCAAAATGAGGGTGGCCCCTTTATCCCCCAACAGAATACAAAGATCCCACCCTGGCTTGACCAGGCCAGAGGATAGAAGGACTAACCCATCCCTCCTTTTGTACCTTATGTTTCTCTTAATGAAGCCTAAATTCACACTGTCTTGTCTGATTTGTCACACAATTGACTCCTATGATTTGCAAACCCAGATATTTTTCCTATGAACTCTTGTCTATTCATGTTTCTCTCTTTCTGCCACTTGTGCATTTTTTTTTAACACAGGCATAGGGTTGACAATCTGTCTAGCCTCTGATTATGAAGGGAGATTCTATTCAGTCTGTTCAGGACCTACCCCCAATGAGCTTCATGTACACATTGTCTTCAACCGATGGTCATTGAGGCAGTCGTGAGAAGGCCTTTATAAGGGCAAATCTGAAACCTATTTCAGATATAACAGATGAATTTTTAAAAAACATCATTCAGTAGCTTCTGTACACACACACACACACACACACACACACACACACACACACACAGAGTCACAGTTATAGACACCAAAACATGGGAGGAAGGATGGGATGCAGAAGAGACTAGATGAAGGTACTTGACTGATGATATAGGCACAGCTGTCACAAAGAAATTCAGCTAAAAATTGATCAAAATGTCTTTGTGTTTCCACAGCTTCTCATAAAAAGGCTTAAGAGAAGGATCAAAGAAAGCATTGGCCAACCTAAAATCAAGGAAATTTTTTCTCTTATTTACATAAAAATATGAAGATGCTACAGGAGCATTCTTTGATGACGATGCTGAAGACACAGTGTACTCTTGAGCTGCCCACTTAGTGAGCGACTTTGAACTAGTCCCTTTTGCTTTATGAGCATCAATTTTCTCATCCAGTTTGATGGGAATTATGACTTTTCATATTAATCAATGGGATATATATATAATGAATATTCTACTAGATTAGATTCTCAGAATTGACTCTTCTGGCTTGAGAGGCATACTTACAATGCAGCTTAAAATTATCAATGAAACCCTTGATGACACTCTACCAATCAGTGCATTTTTGTGTCTCCGGACCTTAAGTGAAGCAAATCAAAGATTGTAGAGAATCCTGATGTACTGACTCACCAAATAATGTACCCCAAGGACCTGAAACAATGCTGTTCCCACAGAACTCCAGGAAATCTGTATTGTGGATTTGTGGGCCTATAGTGGGAAACCTATCAGGTCCTGGGAAATGAATGTTTGTAATCTACCTCCTACTCCCCCACCTTTGATTTATGTATATAATCTCTGCATTCACTAGAGCAGTGGTTCTCAACCTTCTTAATGCCGTGACACTTTAATACAGTTCCTCATGTTGTGGTGACCCCCAACCATAAAATTATTTTTGTTGCTACTTCATAACTGTAACTTTGCTACTGTTATGAATCACAATGTAAATATCTGATACACAGGATATATTTTCATTGTTACAAATTGAACATAACCCACAGGTTGAGAACTGCTGCACTAGAGAAAAGTCTCCCTCTGAGACTAAGCAGAACAGACATAGTGTCTGTGTTTTCAGGTACTTGAAGGACTCTTATTTCCCTTCTTTTCCCCTTGCTCCTACTCCCCCTCAACACTTAGAGATGTCCATAATGGGAATCTGCTACCGCAGGAGGACAACATGTTTTCCATCCCTGGAGAACCCAAAACAGAAGTTGGATAGCCATTGGATGGGAGCGGTGTAAGAGAGATTGTTGTATTTGTACAACTGGTTTTAGATGCTAAGATGCCATGGAAGAAGGAAAAGAAAAATCTGGGCCTATCTAATAGAGCCTGTAAACACTGACCCTAGAATTGGTTGGCAGTGGGATAAGTGGAGAGGAAGCAGGAAGGGGAATTGGAGACAAAATGGTCTCCCTAGACAGTCTGGCAACTGTGAAGTCCATTCATACTTTTCTTTCCTGAGGTCTTCTTCAGCCTTAACTCTCTTCCCTCTCTCATAATAACTAGTCCCTGGTGCTGCTAGGAAAACTCTAGCTCCATCCCCTTCATTGGTATTTCCCCTGGATTTTCTACAGATGTAACTCTTCCCCAGTGTTTCAGGTCTGGGCTAATTGTGACCAGCATCTATCTGCAAAGATACAGCTTGCAATGAAAGCCGAAGAAAATACACAGACCTGGCAAAGCATGGAGTGGAATGTGAAGAGTCCTTCCCTTAGTAAGAAGTAACATGGCCCAATTATGTTAATCCCAATCCCATCTCCCATCTCCACTTCTACCTCCCTTTGTATACATATGGGGACACAGGGACATGAACCAGACTCCTTTCCTAAAACTTGTATTGTTTGTCAATAAAGGACACTGCGTCCATTCCATGTCCATCCAACCCATTGCCCAGGATATTCAAGGCATCTTTAGCAAGTATAGTCCCATAATGGGCCAAAACATTTAAATGGAAACACAAACAAGGCCCCTTGATATTTAAAATGGTCTTGAATTCCATAGTATGGAAGACGTTGTCCCTAGATTCCTCAAACCCCCAGCCTCTGCACTGTGAGAGGTGCATTCACCTCGTATTTATTAAGTATTCAGGATCATAAATTTAGAGCTGAAAAGGACCTTAGAGGTCCAGTCCAGCTCCTGTTTTTGCAGATTGGAATTAAAAAGGCAGGGAGAGGGGAAGATGTTTTGTCCAAGGGTGTTCAGTGAGTGACAGAATTTGGATTTGAACCCAGGCCTCCAGACTTAAAGAGTTCTCAGAATCCTGAATAATATCCAGTAGAGTAGACTAGGACACAGGAGACCAAGGAATCTGATAGTAAAGATGCCTTTGCTTCTCAAACCTCCTTATCTGACAGAGGAGGAAAGAAAGAACTCTTAAACATATAGAATGTCAGAGCTGGGATGAACGTTAACATTGGATGGCACCTTCAGTTTTAGGACTCTTCCACCCAGTGACCTTCATGCTGTCCGGTGTTGGAGTATACTATTTCCACCCCTATCGGCCTTCCTCCCTATTCCATGATTCTTTAAATATATTTGTCATGTCAGGACTTGATTGGAGTCATTTAACAAGATGAAGAGTTAAGTGTCCTGGCCGTGGTATAGATTCTAAGTCACAGGCACAAAGAACTGTCAAACCAGGTGAGAAAATATGAGGTTAAGGACTTTTTCCATTGTACCAGATTCCCTCTCAGAATTCTTGATAGCAACAACTATGATATTAACCACTTATATAAAGCTGAGACATTCAAAGTTTACAAAGCACTTTACTCACAAGAAATCATTTCTAAAATGATTACAGTATTCCATTGGAAATGCACCCCTGGCAGAATGTTAGGGCCCTGTCACACATCTCAGAGGCCAGTTCCTGTCCAGACATACCCTGACATAGGGGATCTTTTCCTTCTTTGTACATGATAGACATCTTTGGCACCTGCCTTTGGATCCTGTCTCAGAATCATGTTTTTAAATCCATCAAATACACAAAATCATAAAAGGTACCAAATTATATTGAAACAGAGATGTAATTTTCTCCAATCATGTTCATGAATCCCCTGAAATCTATCCATGGACCCTTGATTAAGATTCATTACTCTAACAAAGACCTTAAAGAAAAGATTTTCTCCCAGGGCTGAGAACTTGAGAACATTTGTTCCCCAAATTCCTCTCTCCACTTGCTTTGGCTTGCCATATTATTAGCTTCCTTTCTCCATTCTGGAATCTCTGACTTTAAAGTAATTTCATTGCATTAGTCTCCAAAGATGGTTTCGAAAACCCTGGTACCCTCACATGGTCCAGTGGAAACAATGAGGTTCAGGGTAGGCTCCAGCACTATTTGGGGTTCCAGTGTCCCCTGGAAAGCTCAACCCATCTTCTAGTCAAGTGGCAGAAGTTTATTTTGATGCTTATGAAGGGCAGAGTTCCTTAGGGTACTAGCAACCTAATAGGGGTGACATTTGTAGTGAATTCTGGGTAAAATGCCTCCTCAGTAGATACAAAAATTGCTTGTTCCTTTGAGAACTGTGCACTCCCTAACCATTCCCTGATCCTGCCTCAGACCACCTACTTGGCTCACAGTTCACTGAATTTTTTTTTCTATGTAAGCTTTAGTGTAACCCTGTTAGGTTGCAAGTTTCCTAAAGAACTTTACCCTTTCTTGTAGCTTCACAATAAAACTTCACCACTTGACTTAAAGACTGCTTGAGTCCTCAAATTCTTTACAGATGACTCTGCCCTGTACCTTGATATTTTGGGGTTCCTGTATACCTGAACCACATCATTGCCATGTCAGTGCCTTAGGAAAAAAAAATCCTGTCTTCCCTCCTTCCCCTGCACTCTTTCATATTGCAGTAGTCCAGTGTCACACCCAAGACTTTTCTCCCTAACCCAAGTTACCCTAGATCTAAGCACAGCCTATGCCTACCTCATAGTGTGAGACAAGAAAAGTGTGAGATCCAGAAAGACCAAGCTGAACCTACTGACAATCTAGAGTGATTTTACCGCTAGAACATTTCCCTGGGCTCTGAGAGTCTGTCTTCAGGTAGATACTACTGAGAAGCGGAGCTGGGATCTAGAGCAGAGTGAGAGCTGGGTGTGTGTGTAAATAACCTGTAGGTTGGAAAGATGAGGCCCATTTCTCATCCCAATATGGATTCTGGGTTGTTAGACCCAGGAAGGGTAATGAATATGGGCTGACACTGATTGATATCCTTAACTGTCCCTGCTTCCCTCCTCCTGCCCCAAATCAAGTGGGGTTCTCTGCAGGCCCAGATTGTCTCTTTCTATAATGTGATTGACAGTGGCTCCCACATCTTCACATTTCCCACTGTTCATTTTCTGAACCCCTCTTGCCCTGCTTCAGCCCCTGTTATAACCCTGGAGCCAACAGCACAGGCCCCCTGACAATCTTATCTCTGAGTAAGAGCTACTTAGGGGCATCCATGGGAGACTAGACTGAGTTCTTTACCCTGTGGCTGAGAGGTAAAGCAGGAACAGGAATCCAGGGCAAAAAACTTAAAAAAAAAAAAAAGCAACCTGACCTTTTTGTCTTTTTTGTGTGTGGGTGATCAAACATTAAAAATGTGGGACTTTTCCCCCAATTTATAAAAGTTTGCAGATTTGAAAGTAGAATCAGAATACTCATTCTCAGAAACGGTCTTTCAGAAAATTTGATGGCATCCTAATAAAACTGCCCCCAGCACCACTATCCTAACTTCATTATAGGCCCCACTGTATTAATCTAGCCCCCCAGCCAAGGTCCTAACTTCTTCATACGTGCCTCCCTGCTCACTGGAACAACAAGTATGTCCCTGAATTCTTAGCTCCCCCAGAAACATCAGGCCTGCCCATGTGATGGGAACCCCATTTCCTCTACCTAGTCACTGCCCCCATACCTATTCCCACAGAAACAGGTGTGTTCTTGCATTCAATCACAATCACATCATCCATCTAGCCCAAGACAGGACCACAATGCCTATCTGTATATCCTGATCAGACAGGACCACAAGAGCTAGCCAGGTAGAAGGCAGCATTAGCAGAATGTTTAACCACAGAACCATAGATGGGACCCTTCTTCCATTACCTAATCCTTTAACAAACTCCCCTGCCTTTTTAATATTAATCATCTTCCTCTATTCTATGTAAATTTCTGTTATGTAATTGCATCTTTACCCCATAAAAATCCATCTTGCTTTCCCTGAAGTTGTTGGTTCCTCTTGGAACTCAGCCAGCTCTATGAGAGGAGTCAATCTCAACAAATGCCTCTTCTTGGCTTAGAGGTGGGTCTGACTGAATTCTTGGAGATGGTTCCACCACAAGGCATCATAAAGCCCCACAGAGTCCCCACTGCAACAGCTTTTGGCGTCCCTGGGTTTAAACCTCAACAGACTGAACGTTTAAAAATCAGGACTTTAGAATGGAGAAGTCTGGATCTCCCCAAATAATTGCTTATCAATCATCATTTCTCTCAAAATGGACTTCTGTTTATGTTTTCTTTCTGCGTAGATGACGTGGAGATGCACTCAACTGGATTGTTATTTGACTGGAATCATATGAAGGTCCTTTCTTTCTTCAAGTTTCCTATAAATGTGACCTCAAATCAACTTATGCTACAGTCATGTTCAAGAACATGCAGGGGATTATATCAGTTTGAAACTTCTCTCTCCTGTGTAGAAAGGGCTTAGATATTGACCTATGATAATTTAAATGAAATTGTTTCTGACAAACTTGAGTCTTTTAATACAATATGATGATCAAGCTGCAAATTAAATGTTTATCTCAGCACCTCCTTTATAGTTTAAAAATGTTTGGGAGAACCCCAACAAGCAAAACATGTGGGCTTAGTATGAAATTATTAAGTGCCAAACAGGTACATATATTTCATCCTAGAGGCAATAGGGAGCCAGGGAGGTTTTTGAGCAGCAACACAGTTTATGTAAGGAGGATTTTGTTATCCTTTTTAGAATTCAGTTTTTTAGGATCCAAGGCCATGGGAATGTCTAGTTTCCAGGTGATAGATAGTAAAGCCCAGAATAGCCCCAAGGATCCTAGATAGTAATTCCCAGAATTATAAGGTAGGCAGTCCTACTGTGACTGTGCCTTGAGATATGGGATTGACATATTTAACATTTACTATGCATGAACAGAATGACAAGATTGCTAAAGTTAACCTGTGAGCTTAATGTTGGCAAGATGCCTTCTCTGTTTTTTTGCCTATGAAGCAAATGGGCACTGGTCAACGAGTGGGGAATTCACAGGGAGCCCATGGGGAATCCAAGGTCAGGGTGCAAAACAACGCATGTACCTGCCTCAACCGGCCCCCAGTGAGGCTTGAGGGGATTCAGAGGAGTGCACAAGCTGTGCCTGTCTCCATTGGCCCCATAGAGACTTAAGGGTTGTTGTCCCCCTTCTTGCCTGCTCGTGGGAGAAGAATGTAGGAGTTGGTATTCTCATTATGGTCAACCCTCTTGTGAGAAAACTAGGCTAGAACAGAATTGATAATTAACCCTTCCAAAGGTGTCTGCTTATGTGACCAGATCAACAGTGAACCTGTGAGAGGCTGGACTCTGAAGACTCCAGTGCCTCCTGTGTGTTATCTGTGAAACATACAGACAGACCTGTTTCAGGATTATCACTGGCAGCAGCAGGGGGAGGATAGATTGGAGAAGTGAGGGACCTGAAGAGTAGAAATGAATGAGGAGAGCATTGCCTATCCAGGGGAGGAGGAGGGTATGAGAGGCTCAGTTAGGGTGGGGACCGTAGCAGTACAGGGCAGGAAGTAGGTGTGAGAACTGCTGTGGAAGCAGAAACCTCAAGATTTGGGAACTGACTGCAGATGTGACCCGAGGGGAAAACACATTAAGAATTTACTAACCTGCATTTTCTCTGTTGCCAGTTATAAACTCCCCATCCTCCTCAAGCTAAGTCCCTACCCCTTCTTTGATCTTGTTTTTTCCAGTATAGCCTAAACAAACAAACAACAAAAAAAAGCGACTTTTCTAATTTTCTGGGTACAGTCCAAAGAGCTCAAGTACTGCTTATATGGGGCAGTTAGGTGGTGCAGTGGGAAGAGTGTGAGGACTGGAGTCAGGAAGAACCATCTTCCTTAGATCAAAGCTGCCTTCAGACATTTACTGACTGTGTGACCCTGGTCATGTCACTTAACCCTGTTTGCCTCAGTCCTGATCTGTAAAATGACCTGGAGAAGGAAATGACAAAATATTCCATTATCTTTGCCCAGACAATCCCAAATGGGGTCACAGAGAGTCAGAAGAGACTGAACAACTGCTTTACATACACCCGTTGGTCCATAAGGAACTCCTGTTATGCTAAATATTGAGGATGGGAAGTTTCCTTCAAAGCTCAGCTCAGAGATGACTTCCTACCTAGTTCTAGAACCGTTAGTCACAGTACTAAGGGAGGAGCACAAAATTAGAAGGATATCCATTAACACAGAGGAGACAGGGTGATCCATATTTCAAGAGAAGAACCAGATGGTCATTGGATCAGAGCTGAAGAGCTGAAAGTGTAGGGGAGGAAAGAACCATTTATTGAGCACCTTGAAGTTCAATTCTATTAATTTTTATTAAGCCTCTACTGTGTGGTAGGCATTGTGCTAATGCTTCACAAGTATTATCTGTGAAAAGGCAGGCGTCTCAGAGGCCATTTGGTCTAATTTCTGTCCTGCATTTTACAGATGAGGAAAGTGAAGCCAGTGGAGGTTAGGTGACTAGCCTAAGGTGATAGAATTGCCTAAGATAGATCAAATCCTTTCTAGGACTTCATATTCAGGTACTGTGGATCAGGGAGGAGAGAAGAAAGAGGAAATGGCAAATCCCACCTAACTGTCAGAGGTGGGATTTGAATGCAGCACCTCTGATTCCAAGACACTACATTGATGTGAAGGGAAGATGAAAATATCTGGGCTGTGTGGGCGTTCATACAGGCTCCACTCCCAAGTCTCATCCCCAGGGGCACGGGCTCCTCTGAGTAGGTGCTGGGAGTAGCACAGGCCATTCCACTTTCTTGATACTTTGTGCTTCATACTATTTTGTAAAAGTATAGCTCTGGACTCCTCCATCATTAGTCTATTTACTTTTACTAATCATCAAAATTATGCACTTAGTTTCAATCAGATTTTTTTAAAGAAGTACTGTAGAGTACATATGTCAAAAATGTGACCCTTAGGCTACATGTAGCCCACATGACTCCTGAGTATAGGATGAAATGGATTAAATTGGTTTTGGGGTAGATTTAAATAAGAATATTTAAATAAAATTTTAAAATAATAATGTGTAGATAATATATTTTAAAATTAAGTCATTGTCATTCCTATGTACAGACAAGCCATTCCCATTTAGAAGAGTAGAAATTCCTAAGAATTGTTTATGAGTATATATACGTGGGGCACATTTGGTCAGAGCACAGGCATTGAGGGGTAGTTAACATTACCAGTGTTGAGACCTGCAGGTGTCTTCTGGAGGAATCACTGATAGATAGAAAGCACTTATCTCAGCCAGATCTTCTCCCTGTTGCCATGTCTCCAGGGCACCTTAGGGAGTGGCATGGTTCCATTTTAGCTCATCTTCAGCCCTCCAGCTCTCTTTCTGACTACCTAAAGCAGCTGGGCCACCTAATGCAGCCTCTAGATTGCACAGTGGGTAAGGAGCCAGAGGAGAAGAGAGTCATTGGATGGAAGAGATCCTCTGACTCCTAGCCGTCTTTCCCCTGCACCTTCCCTGAGAGTGTCAAAGGCAGGACTGAAGCTAGATCTCTCCTGACCCCATATCAAGTGCTGCTTTTCTAGTGCTCCTTTTCTCTTCTATTACTGCTTTACCTTTTCACCTTTCATTGTGTCCCGCCCCAAAAAAAAACCCAATAGGATAAATCTGAAAGCTCTCCCCGGGAAACAATAAAAACAAAACTATTAAGTATAAAAACTATTGCATGAGGCAATGCACAGAATCCACTCTTTGTCTGTTGTGCAAAAATGTTGTCAACATGGTTAGGGGCGATTTATGTCACTCTTCCCTCTGATCTAACAGCCAGTATAATGAAGGTGGGGACAGGAGAAGAGGAGGAGTAATTACCCAGTAGTTCTGCTTCAAGATCAGTCATGACTTGGTTCTTATTCAAAACCCTGTGGATAATAGGACTTTAACTAATATATCAACACCATAACTCTCTGAGAGGAAGAAGCACCAAGAGTCTTCCAGGAGAATGTAGAGTACATCCTACTTTACCACTGGAACAAAGAGTTTTTCCATCCAAAAACTTGAGGTACACTGGAGGAGAGGTTCAGTCAGTCCCATGTGGAACACTTGCACTAACTTTGATGTTTCCATAAGCTCCGACAACTTACAACCTTTTGCTCTCCCAATCTGGCTATAAATAAATAAATAATTATATGTATATACATACATACATATATATGTATATATATATGTATGCATGTATACAGACACATGCATACATATATATGTATATATATATGTATGCATGTATACAGACACACACATACATGTATGTATATGTGTATATGTATATAATATACATTATATATACTTTAATATATTTTTATATATATCGATAAATATACACACATATGATAAATCAGCATAAAGATTATAAAATGCATAGGAATTGTTTAGATCTTTGACAGAATGAGAGTACAGAGAGAAGGCAAGTGGCACACTGACATTTAATAGGAGGCAGAAGGATAGTTATCCATTAAAGGTTGTAAGTTGTCAGGGCTTATGGAACAAGAGGAAAAATGAAGAGAAAAAAGTATTTTCAGAAACAAGAGGGAGAGAGATTGTCTTAGAAGGCAAATGGTGGTTGGAAGTATCAGAAGTTTCAAAGAGGTGAAGAAGAATTAGGATTGAGAAGAAGGTTATTACAGCTTGTACATACCCAAGCCTAGCTTCAAACCATCCAAAGAAGAGGAGTATACATACACACCCATATACATACATACCCATATACATACTTACAGGCAGACCAGTATAGCCAATGTAGGGAAGCCTGTCCTATATCTGATGGCCCTCTAGCAAGGTTTAATGGGAACTGTGGTTCTGTGACTGTCAAAGAGAATTCAAGTTGCCACTTGTTATCCAGGAATCCTGTGGAATGCCAACCATGAGATCTGTGCACAAGTGCAGGATGCCTCCTGTGATTTCTGTTCCTCTTACAAGCCCATCAGTGATCTGGATTAGCAGTGGAATTTCTCCTGAGACAAGGCTGTCAGTCTATTCTAGACAGTTGCCCAAAGATAGCTTCCTTTGGTTTCTGTCCTGGTTTCCCCATTGCACCTGCTGCACCAGCCTCTTCTCCCCTAGGTAATGACGGCCCCCATGAAAAATTCTTTTTGTGGTTGTTGTTTCTTTATCATGAGAGTTGTGTTCTATCCTCTTCACTGATGTCCATGTTAAGATTTACCAGGCTCCTCTCTATCCCTGGCAATCCAGGGCACTTCAGACAGAAATAATTGGATGTTTGAGTAATGCCATCCACTGTCACCAGGATAATTGATTCTTCTCTCCTAAGTACCATGGTTTTATGTAGTAGTCATTCATTCATGCCTCCCCTTTAAACACTTCCACTCAAAATATTGTTGTCAAGTTAGCATTTATTCTGCATTCACACCCTGAATACCATTTCCGTAGTAGATATGGCATAGTGTGAACAATGAGGGATGCTAGGTAGACAACCCTGTAACTAGTGGATAAATAAATGGAGTCTCAGGGGGCCCTGGTGAGCAGGGGCCCTGCGGTGGCTGAGCTCCTAGAGTCTCCATGCAGAGGGTCCCTTGTAGAAACCAGTGCCCTAAGCTGTATGGGCCCTTCTTATAGTTCATATGATAATGGCAATAATTTTGTGAGAGCACCTTCCAGCCCAGAGAGTCATTCACTCTACACAGGAATCCAGGTTTATAGATGCTAGATCTCCATCTGTTCCCATTGAAGACATTTTGGCTTGTAGAAGACATTGAGGTGACCTCCAGGGCCTAGTGCACCTTGTAAACCCTCAAACAGTATATAAACATCAATTGTTATTCTCAATAGTCTAGTGGTAGTAGTGGAAATGTTACGATCCAGTAGCAGATATGTGGCAATTGGGCAATCCCTATACAGGCATGCAAACATATGTGTATGTATGTTGTGTTCACGTAGGACTGTGCTCTGCTCCTAGCTGGGTGTGATAGACCTTTCCTGTTGACCTGCCAGGCTGCTTTCAGCGGGAGATGATTCTCTCTGTCACTTTGTGGGTTCTGTAGCTCTAAAATTTGTTTAGAGTCATTTTTATACGGGTATTGGAAGTGGTTGGAGCAGGAGCTCAAGCAAGTTCCTGCATTTGCTCCACCATATTGGCTCTACCCCCTCTCCTGTTTGTGTCTTGTTTGCCCATATTTGTCTGCTGTTATTTCTCTTCTTAGATTGTGAGCTCCTTGAGGACAGGGGCTCTTTTGTCTTTCTTCTTTTCCCCAGCTCTCAGCAGATCACCTAACATGTAGTAGTCACTTAATAAATATTTGTCTTGTTGAATCTTGTATTGTGTGGCTTCACACTAACTAAGTAGTGAAGGGTAGGAAGCTTATGGTATATTTGGGGAAACTGGGAGGAAATAAGGATGCACAAATAGGAAGGCTTTGAATTGTGGGATTAACTTAGACTTTATCCCACAGACAATACAGAGACATTGAAAGTTTCTGCTCAGGGCTTGTCAAGGTTGTGTTTCATAGAGATCACTGAAGTAGAGGTGCAGGCAGGGTTTGGGGGCTTACCTTGGGCACCAGCAGATATGAGGTGAGGGCAGAGCCAGGGTAGCACTTTATCTCCATGGGGGATCTGGGAACAATGATGCCCAAAACTTATTTCCCAGAATTTTCCCAAAGATACCCCAGCACTTTTAATCCTGGTCATCTCTGTCCTATTTTTTTTATGACTTTAAATGAAAGAACGAAATATCAAGAATGAATGAGAAAGAAATTCCAGCTTATGAGGGACAAGAACCATCGTCCTGGGGAGCATGAGCTCTTTCAGCACCGATTCACAAGACTGCTGCTGCTTCAGGACTACCATTACAAGGAGCAGAAAGAGCATGAGCTCCTAGTCCAAGGATGGGGACATGCAGAGGTCCTGAAGGAGAGAGGACAGCTGACAGAGGTTTCCTCTTTATTTGATCCTGTTCAAAACACAGGCACCCAACCCCACACTGTTGTGCTGCAGGGGCCTGCTGGTATTGGGAAGACCACCCTGGCCAGCAAAGTGATGTTGGACTGGGCTGAGGGGAAAGTCTACCAGAAGAGGTTTGATTATGTTTTCTATCTCACTTGCAGAGAACTGAACCCATTAGTGGGGAGACAAATGAGTTTTGCTGATTTAATTGCCAGTGACTGGCCGAGTTCCCAGGCCCCCATGACAGAGATCATGTCTCAACCAGAGAGACTTCTGTTCATCATTGATGGTTTGGATGAATTGAAATTCCCTTGTGATGAGCACAGATATGATCTATGCAAAGACTGGAAGCAGCAGAGGCCAATGTCCACCCTGCTGAGCAGCTTACTTAGGAAGACCCTGCTCCCTGAAGCCTCCTTGCTGCTCACTACAAGACTCGCTGCTCTGGGGAAATTTAGTCCCTTGTTAGAGAATCCACGTCATGTGGAGATCCTGGGCTTCTCTGTGGAGCAGAGGAAGGAGTATTTCTGCAAATTTTTCAGAAATGAGAATTTAGGTGAAAAAGCCTTTAGTTTAGTAGAAGGCAATGACACACTGTACACCATGTGCTCTGTTCCCCTGATGAACTGGATTGTTTGCACCTGCCTGAAACAACAAGAGGAGAGAGGACAAGATCCCATCCAGGCTTTGAAAACAACCACTGCTCTGTACATGTGCTATATCGATTTAATCACACCAAATGACCAGAACTTTATACCTCTGTACTTGAGGAGCCTTTGTGGATTGGCTGCTGAGGGGATCTGGGAGAGGAAACTGCTGTTTGAGGAGGAGGATCTGAGGAAGCATAACCTAGAAGGAACTGATGTCTCTGCCTTCTTAGACATGAACATTTTTCAGAAGGACAGTGACTGTGAAAAGTGCTATAGCTTCATTCACTTGAGTTTCCAAGAGTTTTTTGCTGCCATGTTCTATTTGATAAGCACAGACAAAGATGGGGGGAAGAGCCCTGACTCCTCCATTCCAGATGTCAAAAAACTTCTAGAGGAGTTTAGTTTGCGTGATGCCACCTTTGTGGCCCTGGTGGTGCACTTCCTGTTTGGCTTCCTAAATGCAGAGACAGCAAGGAAGCTGGAGAGTAAATTCAAATGTAGAATGTCACTGGAAATCAAGTTACAATTACTGAAGTGGGCTGAGGGAGTAACCAAAATAGATTATTCAAAATACAAGATTTCTTGTACTCATTTACAAAATTGCTGTAGTCTTTTATATGAGAGTCAAGATGCTGATTTTGTAACACAGGCACTAGTTAACCTACAAGAAATGGAATTAGAACCTGTCAGTGACTACGAAATCCTGAATGCAGGTTTCTGCATGAAACATTGTACTGGGATACAGAGAATTTCTTTGTGATTATCTTCTTTTTTTATGTCTTAAAGACTTGGCTTGGCTTTTTGCTGACAGATGGAACTATGGCTCTTTCTTTGGGTTAATGCAGTGTTCAGTTTTCAGCTTTGCATGTGTGTCTGAGATTCTCACCCAACTTTTCTTTGGGGACGTGGAATTTTGGGACAAAGCTTCCAAGACCAGGCACTGCTGGACTTTGCCTTTCCTCAAGCTTGTGTTGAAATCTAGGGTGGTGTTCTTTGCTACCATTTATGTGTTAACCTGAGTAAAGGCAAACCATATTGAACTAGTGCTATTAAAGTTGTATTCGGCAGCACAGAGATCCCTGGATAGATGATGCTATATCTTTTTCTATGCCAGGAAAGAAACAGGACAAACCTGTGCACAGATTTCTATATCCAACTGAGATTGATTAAAGAATATTTGTTTAGATAACAGATGTCCTTCAGAGTTGGGAGAAGAATAAGCAGCTGGGAGGGAGGCAGTGAGGGTAGAGCCATGCAAATTTCCAGGTTTGTGTCCAGCAGTTTTCAGTTTTTGTACAGAACTAATCCCATCTCTAATGTGTGCTCCAAATGGTCCTTTTCTAGGAACTCTCAGGCAATGTTTGGAAAGGAAGTGAATGGCTTTGTGGCACCACTTCTCTGTTTTGAAATATTTAAGGATATCCCTGATTGAGGGTGAAAAGCAGGAAAAAGTGAACGGGGGAAAGTATGCCTCATCCCATGGCTAACTTTGAGTCTCTTAGTGATAGGGAGCTGCACATCACATCCTTGGCTGGTTTCTAAGATACTCTGCCTTGCTCTGGTGACAGTGGGCTCATGACGAACAAAGATGCTCTTGCTTATTCATGGTGCGATTTCTGATTGACCTTCACCCTCCTCAGCTAGGCTTCAGACTCTGAACCCCAGAGGGTTCGGTGGAGGAAACCAGCTAATTTTCAGGAGAGACCTTTTGTTCAGTACTTTACCAATGGAATCTCTTACACATCTGAGATGGGTCATTAGGAAATCTTTTTCCTGGTAGAATAGGCTTTCTTGCATCTTGCAGATGCCATCTTGCAGATGCATTAGAAGTCATATTGTTTTGGGGAAAAAAAGTTGTCATTAGTGACCTCTGCTTGGCAGCTTCATTAGAGGCAGCTAGCTGGCACAGTGGATGTTGCTTGTTCTTTGTTCTTGACATCAGGAAGGTGATGACATGAGTTTCAAATTAATTGGATTGCAGGGAGGAAGGGCTGAACAAAATCACCACTCTCATTTTATCCTCCAGGATCATTCACAAAAACTGGCCAGATATGGTTCAAGGAAAGAGGCAACAGCACCCAAAGGAAAGAAAAGAGTCATACAAGAACAGAACAAGGTAAATGGACAAGTTGTTATTGAGGAGAGGAACATCTCCAAAAGAAGCAGCCCAACAACTGCCCACCATGAGGAAGATCTAACATGAGTCACTGAGGAAGGGAACAAGGCCTACAGAAGCAGCATAACAATTGACCAACTTGAGGAGGAGCTACCAAGGCTCATTTTGTGGAGACAGAGTTTCCGGGCAATCAATAATTAATTTTTTAGGAAATAGGGAACAATTAATAGATTGAAGAGAATAACCCTCCTGGAAGCCAAAAGCCTCCATCCCCACTCCCACCATTTAATGTTTAAATAACCTTTGGAGAATGGGTGTTCCTGACAGATGATATTCAGTTCAGATTGGTTAACAATTAATGAGAGAGTGAGTGTTATAATGAGCATAGGTGGGCTTATTCTAATGAGAGACTAGAGGACGTGACTCATCATTTCACTCTTGAACAGAGACTCATCTATAGCCAGACCACAAATGCCTCAGGAATCTAGACAAAGGGTTCTACCTCCACCCAGATTACTCATGGAGTTGAACAATGGACCTGGAATTTACCTCTATGAGATTCTCTTTCCCCTTTAATGACCACAAAGCTTTCCTAGTTGAGTAGTGTCCTGTCCAAGACTGAGGAGAATATTGATCCAATCTTATTAGTCTTGACAAGGACTGAGCTTTGAATAAGGAAATAGAAAGGGAAAACAACCCCCCAAACCCTGTACCTCCATATTAATTGGTTAATAACTATCATTTCCCTCAGTGTTCTTGACCTGAAGTCAGGAGGACATGAGTGGAAATGTGTCCTCAAACACTAGATAACCTTGTGACCCTGTAGATAAGTCACTTAATGACTATCTCAGTTTCCTTATTTGTAATCTGGGGATGATAGTACCTACCAGGGTTCTCATGATAAAGGTGATACTATTTGAAAGTACTTTGTGAACCTTTATATAACCATTATATAAATACAATCTATTTATTTCTTTATATTAAAAGGAAAGAGAAACAAGTAGCTCCCTCTGTTTGAAAAGGATGTGGTGGAATTAAGCATGTGTGAGGGGTTTTGCAGTCAATTTTGTAGGAACTCCAGAGCTGGTAATAGAAGTGGAGCTTTTATATAAAAGTAGACAGAACTCTACATTCTTCCTGAGCTTTGGATTGGGTATAGAAGTTAGGGGTGCTGAGTGAGTCAGAGCTGAATGATCTCCCTATTCCTCAGTTTGAGTTTAAATTACTTAATGCAAGATACAGTATTTTGTGACACAAGTTCTAGAGGTATGAGAAGCCTGGAAGGGTATTGAGGTTCAAATCTTACTCATTTACAATTTGCAGTAGATCAGAGAGGAATGAGGTCAGGTTCCACAAACCAAAGATCAAATTATGGGGAGTAACTTGGGAGGTAAGATTGGGGTAAGATTATCTTTGGATATGTTGGTTTTGGAGGGAGAAGAATATAGGTGTCCATGAGAGGAATACAGTAAGGACCAGGGTAAATAACACATTCACCAAATAAGATTGAATCCTAGAATGGAAGTTCTGTTTTCCTTTCACTAATTCTGTGACCTTGGGTGAGTTAATCTCTTCTCATCTCTTTTTTCTTTTTGGAGGAAGGCTTTCAATGTTTGTCTTCTTGAAAAGATGGTGTTTTTTTTTTTAATTTTGTAAATAGGATTTGATCTGCAGGATTGGTCACCTTTAGTTGAATCTTGAATTTCGCCCTTTGGATCACATGATTCCTTTCCTTACTGCATTTTTTGTGATTCCTGAATAGCCTTATGTTATTCAGTTTTCATTTCCATTGTATTTCAAGGTGTTTGTCTTGGTCATTTGAAGATTTTGTTGTTTTGTTTTTTGGTTTGGGTTTTTTTTGGGGGGGGGCATATTTTTTTTGTATTGCACTTGTTAGTTTTAACCAGTTTACATCTTGGCGTTTTCATCCTAGGAATTTTTTTTTCTGGAAGTGAACTATTGAGTTTTTGTTTGGCACTTTGTTTTCTCTAATCTCAAGTGAAGAGTTTTCGTGTGTATTTCCTTGCATTTTGGTAATCAGATATTTTGACCTGTGTTCTTCTAGGAGCCTATGAACATTAAATTGTCTCTTAGCACATTGTCTTTTAGATCAACTTGTTTTCCTTTTAGATATATCATGGGTTTTTTTAAAAATAGTATTGCTTTTTTATGTTCTTCTTCCAGATTGTCCTTCATGTTTTTATATTTGCATTAATAATCAGTTGTTTTCTCTTTCAATTCTTTGAAGATACTCATGACTAGATTCAGCTTTTTACTTTTTGACAAATTTTTCTGCTGTGCAAACCATGCATTCTTTTTTCATCATTCTTATGTCTCTCTTGAACCATTAACCTCCAGCTATTTTTTCATGCTCTCTTAGGAATTCACAGGATCCTCTGCCTCATTAAGTGTTGGTTCTATTTCCTTTGTTTCAATTTAAACTCAGGCATGTTTGAATTCATTTGGATGTTCTGGTGCTCATCTTCATTTCTGTCTTAGTATCTTCTATATTGTTTTAACTGCTTGTGCTTAAGGTTTCTGAGTTTTCTTCCTCTTAAGTTCATTGGTTTCAATCTTCTCCTCTAATAGTCACCTATCACTTTCTGACTCCATCTGTGATGGGAGATTTCATATATTAGTTATCTACTATATGCACAGCATTAGATTAGATTCTGGTGATACAAAGGAAAAGGCTCACAAGGAGCTTGAATTCTATCCTTTGATGTTCTTGTGCTCTTTGTACATTATTCTCCTCGAAAATGCTTTTAAAATCTTGGGGACCTTCTCCTAGGAGCATATCTGAGAAAGTGGGAGACCCAGTGTGACATCCAGCTCCCAAGGGAATCAGAATAAAATAAAAATTAAGGATGTCTTAGAAGGGGAAAATAACAGTAAATGGAGCCTGAGCTTCATTTGGGGAAATTTTTAAAAATAGTTTGACATTTTTACCTTATTAAATTTCAGAAGCTTATGGATTGAATATATTAATAGAAGCCCTAGGAATTTCATTAATCTCTCTTAGCACCAGATGGGGGTATCATCTCCTTTCTCCTGGGATTCCCTGGGAGTTGCTGTCCATTCTCTTATCCCATTAGCAGTTCCCTATTACAAATTCTTCAATTACTATGCCCTATTGAGGGTTCTTGGTAAATTAGGTCTCCTTTTGTCCTGAAATACTCTCTATCATTATAAATTTGGGGCTTCTGCGAATGTTAGATGTTGAGCGATCCTCTTCCTTAGATCAGGTTTCTTCCTTTTCCACTTGACCTAACATCGATTTCAGCATTGCCACTGAGCATATGGAGGTTGAAGTAAGAAGGGAAAGGTGGTAAGGAGGAGGGGGTGTGGGATGAAGCCTGATGGAACTGGCAGTAACTCATACTTGGATTTTTCTCAGATGTACTGGCCTTCAGACTCCCAAGCATCTAATCCTACCAGTTCTCTCCCTGAGAATTGCTCGATTTTGATATAAAACTTTTTCATTTTTCCATACTGACAAATAGGCATACACATTAATACCCACAGGCAACTTGAGCGCCACTGACATCCACAGTAAAGTTCTCCTCTCCTTTGTCTCTCTAGTTCTTTTACTTCTGATGTACCTTATGGTGTTTGGCACGATTTCTTCTTTATGGTCAAGAACAATCAGAGCCTGAAAGAGCTCGAGTTGTTTAGCTGTCAATATGTTCCTGGATGCATAGACAACCTTTGTTTGGAACTAAGAAATTCAGACTCTACAGTGGAAAAAGTTAGGTAAGTCTAAGCTGGTCTCATAGCTTGCGTGGCTGCCTATGGGGAAAGTGAGGTAAAAAGCTGAGGAAGTTGTGAAAAATAAGGTTCTAGGAGGAAAAGAAAGGATAGACTAGAATCCAAATGAGTAGAAAGCAGTACAATACAAAGAAGAGGGGGGAAGGAGAAAGATGGAAAATGTATATTGTTTGGTATTATTTTATACTGTTCTTGAAATACTACTTATAACAAAAAAAGAAAATGAAATTAAGAATACATATATTAGCAAAGAGAAGAAAAATTACTTCTACTTACAGATGACATGATGGTATACTAAATGTCTGATATCCTGAATTTATATGTAATTAACACAAGAGATAAATGGGTCAATAGAGAGGAACAAGAAAATGGCAAAGAATAAATGGTCACTTGAAATTTGATCCCAATCATAATAGAAAGAGAAGTATAAATGAATACTACTTAGGCTTTATTTTTTACTGTGCAGATTGGTAGAGATGACAAAGAATGACAATAGTCAATCTTGAAGATACTTTGTGAATCTAGGAACACTAGTCCTCTGTTGGCAGGATGGCGAATTGGTCCAAATATCCTAGATATCCATTTAGAACTATGGTAAAAAAAATTAGAAATCGTCCATGTCTAACAGAAAGTATTTTGTCCCATTATATTAATGAAATGAAAATTTGGAGGTAACACAGGAATATTTACAAAAATTCAAAATGGCCAGATTAACAAAAGAGTCAACTATTCCTTTTTTTGAAATTTAGGATTTTTTATAAGTTTTATTTATGCATTTTTAAATATTCAACATTTACTTCTATAAGATTTTGCTTTCTAAATTTTCTCACCATCCCTCATCTCCACCTCCTGAAGACATCATGCAGTCTGGTAAAGGCTCTACATGTACAATCATATTAAACATATTTCCACAGTTGTTGTGCTGTAAAGAAGAATTATAACCCAAGAGAAAACCATGAGAATCCAGAAACAAAAAAAAGAAGGGAGAGAAAATAATATACTTTGATCTCCATTCAGAGTCCATACTTCATTCTCTGAATGAGGATAGCATTTTCCATCATGATTCTTTTTAGAATTGTATTATATCCTTGTATTGCTGAAAATAGTTAAGTCCATCAAAGTTGGTTATTGCACAGTGTTGCTGTTATCATGTATAATGTTCTCCTGGTTCTGCTCACTTCACTCAGCATCAGTTCACATAAATCTTTCCAGGTTTTTCTGGTGTCCACCTGCTCATCATTTCTTATGGAACAATAGTATACCATTACATTAATATATCACAACTTGTTCAGCCATTCCCCAGTTGATAGGTATCCCTTCAATTTCCAATTCTTAGCCCCCACAAACAGAGTTGTTATAAATATTTTTGTGCATGTGGGTCCTTTTCCCCATTTTTATGGTATCTTTGGGATCCAGACCTGGAAGTGGTATTTCTGGGTCAAAGTGTATGCACATTTTTGGAGCCCTTTGGGAATAGTTCCAAATTGTTCTCCAGAAAGGTTGAATCAGTTCACCATTCAACTACCAATGCATTAGTAGAAGTAGGAAAACTCTGTGAGATCCCCCCCATAACCACCTCAAATACCTAGAAAATATGATTGTAAGTAAATTTTAGAACTCCAGAACCCACAAAGTCATAGAGAAACAAATCTCCCTCTGAAGGCAGCCGACAGGTGGACAGAAAGTGTTCATCACAACACACTGGGAGCAGAGACCCGCCCCCCATGAGACATGGTTTTAGCCCCAGGGCAGTCAGGACCAGCCAGGGATGGAGCATTCAGGAAAGTGGATCACCAGTAGCTGTGGCGGTTTCCAGAATTATCAACCCATAAATACCAAGGACAAAGTGAAAGGTCAGTGGAACTCAGCTGATTTGGGGGGATTGGAGGAGCAGGTCTGGCCCTCTGCCCCAAGAGGCAAAAGCAGTGGAAGTGGCGGCCCTGCAGCCACCTACACATGGCTGCTTCAGAGCTTCCAGCCTGCAAATTGCAGGGGGGCCAAGCGACCATTCAGAGGCTAAGTACTCTTGCCTTAACCTGCCTGGATTGGGATCATGGTCTTGGGTGGTGGTCCTGAGGTGCGTGACCAGGGAGCCAAAGCTGGTGGGGGCTGTAGAGATGGCGGCCTCCAAATAGCTCCTCCAGCTGTGAAAACCCCAGCAATTTGGTACAAAGCTCCCCTCTCTGGAAGCAGAGTTCTACTGTGGCAAAGAAGCCAAAAGTCAATTTAATTGACTGGCAACATGAGCAGCAAAGCAAAGAAAGCACAGCCATCCAACTTTAGATTCCTTTTTTGGGGACAAAAAGGATCAAAGCATGGAATGGGAGGAAGACAGCACATTCAGAAATCCTCTACCAAAAGCTTCCAAGAAAAATAAGAATTGGTTACCAGCCTTAGAGGAGCTTAAGAAGGATGTTGAAAACCAAATAAGAGAAGTGGAGGAAAAATTGGGAAGAGAAATGAGAATGATGCAAGAAAATCATGAAAAAAGAGTCAACAACCTGACTAAAGAAAAGAACACCTTAAAAAATAGACTAACTCAAATGGCAAAAAAGGCCCAAAAAGCCAAGGAGGAGAAGAATGCCTTAAAAAGCCAAGTTTGCCAGATGGAAAAAGAGTCTCAAAAGCTGACTGAAGCGAATAATTCCTTCAGAATTAGAGTGGAGAAAACGGAAGCAAATGACTTTATGAGAAAAAAAAGGTACTATTAAGCACATCCAAACAATTGAAAACATAGAAGGCAATGTGACATATCTCATTGAAAAAGCCACTGACCTGGAAAATAGATACAAGAGAGACAATTTTAAAATTATTGGACTACCTGAAAGCCATGATCAAAAAAAGAACCTAGAAATCATCCTTCAAGAAATTCTCAAGGAAAATTGCCCTGATATCTTAGAACCAGTGGGCAAAATAGAAACTGAAAGAATTTACCGATTACCTCTTGAAAAAGATCCCAAAAACAAAATTCCTAGGAATGTTATAGCCAGGTTCCAGAGTTCCTAGATCAAGGAGAAAATATTACAAGCTACCAAGAAGAAACAATTTGAATATTGTGGAAGCATAATAAGGATAACAAAGGATCT
>CM053582.1:131604183-131619815 GCA_028627135.1 Pseudochirops cupreus | reverse complement strand
GAGCTGAATAGAAATTTTGATATTCAAATACAACAAGCAAGAGAAGCATAAACAGGGAAAAGAAATCATAAGGAACTTATCAAATCTGGACTATTGACATGCCTACATGGAAAAACAATAACTGTAATTTTTGAAACTTTTCTCAGTATGAGGATAGTTGAAGGGTATATAAATATATATATATGTATATATGTATATATACATATATATGTTTATGGATGTATGGATGTGTGGATGGATACATACACATAAGTCTGTATAGGAGGGTATATATGCATATGAATGTATATGTGAGTGCGTGTATATATGTATAGAGGTATGCATAGACAGAGGGCACAAGTTCAATTGAATAGGAAGAGATATTTAAAAGGTGAAATTGAGAGGTGGGTGAGGAATATAATGAAAGGAGACAGAACGGGGTTAATTATCTCATATAGAAGAGGCAAGAGATAACTGTTACAATGGAGGGGAAGAACAGGAAGGCAAAAGAGGATGGATCAACCTTACTCTCATTGAATTTGGCTTAGGGAGGGAATGACATACACTCTAAATTGGGTATCTTGCCCTACAGGGGAGTAGGGGGTAGGAGATGAGAGGGGGGAAGATGGAGGCAAGGGTAGGTTGGGGGGAAGGTTTGTTTAGAAGCACATACTTTTGTAAAGGGAAAGGGACAAAGTAGAGAATAGAACCATGGGGGGCTATGCCTAGTCTTTGACCCATCTATATTATTTCTGGGAGCTTACTAAAAACAAATCACAGAAAAAGGAAAGGGATCTATATATCCAAAAATATTTATAGCAGCTCTTTTGTGGTAGCTAAAAATTGGAAATAAAAGTCTCCTTCATTTGGGAAATGGCTAACCAAGTGGCAGTGTACCAATCTAGTGGAATTCTATTGTGAACAGTTTCAGAGCATATTGGGAAGGCCTTTGTGAACTAATGGAAAGCAAAGTGAGTAAGACGAAGAGATCAATTTCCACAATGACAACATTCTAGAGGAAAAACAACTATACCATGAGTCCAAGACAATGAAGATGAAATATTCCCCTCAAAGATAGAGATGATTAACATAAAATGCAGGAAGAAATATGTATTTTCAGACATAGCCAATGTGATTATTTGAATAACATGAATATATCAAATTTTTCAGGATATGTAGCTATATATTAAGGGCATTATTCGGATAGAGTTGATTTTTCTTTGCTGATTTTGTGGGGGGCCTAGGGCATAGTGGCAGCATCAGCTAAATAAAGTACATAGTCATGAATCAGAGAATAGTTGAAGAAATTTTCACACATGTACCTAATGGAGTATCACTTCCTGCATTGAATGATGACTGTAAAGAGTACATAGAAACACGGAAAGAATTAGCTGAACTAATGCAGAAGTAAACAAAGCTGGAAAATAATGTATACATCAACTTCAACAATGTAAATGGAAAAAAAATCTGAACTGAATCTTGTGATATTATAACAATCAAGTATTACCCCAAATAAAAGATAGAAGAATATACCTTCTTCTCTTTGTTTTGGAAGAGGGAGGACCATGGATGGGAAACCCATATAACACAAGATTTACCTCATGTGTTGGGTGGTTTTTCTAAAAGAATCTTTCTCCTCCTTTTTATTCTTTGTTACAAGGAATGGCTCTAGGCAGAGAAGAGGAGGAGACGTATGTAGAAATGAAAGTGTTGTAAAAACAAGGACTGACAGTGGAAATTTTTTCAAAATAAAAAAGATTTACAGTAGTATGTCCAGCCTGGTGCGGTGCTGCAGTGTGAAATGCCAAAGATACTGAGTGTTCTTGTCAGTAAAGAGGAGTTGAAGTGAATTCCTCTCTCCCTTCCAACATTAATGTTCCAAATAATCTCTCATTAGCATCTACTTCATTCTTTTTTTCTCTACCTTCACGTGTCACATTGTTGACCTCACATAACACAGGCACGAGGATCAGAACAAGAAGAATGAGATCAATTTTAAGGAAATTTTAACTGTTTAGCATGGACTGGGTATGTCAGATAATAGTGACTATAAAGGAATGGTGTCTCTAACCTCCTTTACAGAAAGAGTAGAAAGAAGGAAATCATGGAGAAAAAAATGATTCATTTAAAAAAATATATTTATTTATTTTAGTTTATAGCATTCAGTTCCACAATCCCTTGAGTTCCAAATTTTCTCCCCCTCCATTTCCTCCCTCCTCCCCTCCCCATCATGGCATGCAATCGAATATGGGTTCTACACATACCTTCACGTTAGAAATTAGTCATGTTGTAAAGAAGGATTATTACCAATGGAGTGAACAATGAGAAAGAAGAGATAAAAAAAAATAAAACATAAGAGAGAGAGCAAGTAGTTTGCTTCAGTCTGCATTCAGACTGTAGTACTTTCTCTCGGTGTGGATATCCCTTTCCATCATGAGTCTTTTGTAGTTGTCTTCTAACCTTGCTTGCTCAGAGGAGCCCAGTCTGTCAAAGTTGGTCATCACACATATGATGTGTCTGTAATTGTGTACAGATTTCTCCTGGTTCAGCTCTCCTCACTCAGCATCAGTTTATGTAAGTTTCTCCAGGTTATTGTGAAGTCTATCTCCTCCTCATTTCCTATATCATGGTAGTATTCCATTATATTCGTATGCCACAACTTGCTTAGCCATTCCCCAATTGATGCACATCCCTTTGTTTCCACTTCTTTATCATGACAAAAAGAGCTACTTTAAATATTTTTGTACATATGGTTCCTCCTTCCACTTGTATGATATCTTTGGAATACAGCCCTACAAGGGGTATTGCTGGGCCAAAAGATATGCACATTTTTATAGCCCTTTGGGCATAGTTCCAGATTGCTCTCCAGAATGGTTGGGTAAGTTCACAACTCCACAACAATGCGTTAGTGTTCCGATTTTCCACATCCTCTCCAACATTTATTATTTTCCTATTTTGTCATCTTAGCCAATTTGGGCAGGTGAGATATGGTTACCTCAGAGTTGTTTTGATATTCATTTCTCTAATCAATAGTGATTTAGAGAATTTTTTCATATGCTTATAGAATCTTTATTTTTTTTTTCTTTTTGGAGGGGCTAAGACAGGGCATTTGGGGTTAAATGACTTGCTCAAGGTCACATGGCTAGTAAGTCTTAACTGTCTTGAGGTCTGATTTGAACTCAGGTCCTCCTGACTTCAGGGCTTATGCTTTATTCACTGCGCCACCTAGCTGCCCCTCTAATATCTATAATTTCTTCCTCTGAAAACTGCCTGTTCATATCCATTTACCATTTATCAAATGGGGAATGACTTGCATTCTTATTCGTTTGATGAAATGATTCATTTAACCTCTGGCTTATGTCTCCTACAATCTGGAAGGCTTCAAGTTAACATTGTGGTGTTGTCAGCATCTCTTCTCTGTTCCCAGTTTGAAAAGCCTGCACTTGCGTGAGATTTCCCTTGAGGATGATGGGAAGAATTTGCCATGTGAGAACTTTGGAGAAAAGAACTGTCAGTTAGAGACCCTAAGGTGAGTCCATGTAACTATAATCTCATTGGAGCCTCCTGAGCATCAGGGCCGTAAAGTTAAAGTAAGCAGGAATAACATCACTTTTGTGGAGAAAGGTCTCCTTCATATTCCTTCACTCCAGCTTCCTGCCATTACAATCTTCAAAATGAGTAGCTACTCAGCTCACTATCTCCATATCCTTGTGGTAGATTTGGGACACTGACCCTAAGGAGAGCAGAAGCAGAGCTGTCATCACCATTGATACTGTGGCTGTGGTCTCACTTGAAGAGTTGGGGGAGGTTGGGGAGGTGCTGAGTCATCATGGCACTGGCTCCAACCTGTGAAAAAGCAGGGATGGCAAGGTTAGGGAAGAGTTAGTAACCTCCTTTGGCTACAACAGAGAGAAGGATTATCCCCACCATCATCATGGATACTACTCCTCTCTCAATAATTTATTGGTTTCTATGTCACTAAGTTGGCTTCTATTGAGTCAATTGTATACACACACGCACACACACACACACATACACACACACACACACACACACACTCCAGACCTTTATTCACATGTTTTCTTGTCAAGCGGTCTTGTACTTACACTGGTGTTTTTTTTTTTTTAATCCTGATTAATAATACATTATAAAGTTTTGTTTGGAATCCAAGAGAAGCTTCCTGGTCTCTTGCATGAAGGACACACCTTTTCTCCATTTTGCATATTGAAACATTTCTCCCATTCCAGTTCTGTGGCAATTTTTCCATTCTTCCATGTGATACCTAAATTTACCCATAAATCACTCCACTCGTTATTTTGTGGCTTTCCTCATAAGGGAGCATGGTGGGACCTCACCAAAGGTCCTGCTCCTATGTCTGTCCTTAATACAGACACAGGGACATATGGGGCTCTGTGGTAGCTTTCTTTTCATAATTTTCTTGGATTACTCTTATATTATTTCTCATTTTTCCTTGATCTCTCATTTGATTTTTAAAGTCCTTATGAAGTTTTTCTGAGAATTCTTTTTGGGATTGTTGAAAAAGAAGTGACTTTTTTTTTTAGCTCCACTATCTTCTAAATATCAAGCCATATGCTCTGTATCCCCATAGTAATTATCTATGGTTAGCTTCTCTCTCCTTTGCTTACTCAGGTTTTTTTCTTTTGTTTTGTTTTATTTCCTTTTATTTTTAGCAGCTCATTATTGACATTCAGATTCTAGTCCCAAGGTGTGGGAAATGATGCTCCAGTCCTCAGATCCTTCTTACTGTTATTTTTTGGTCTCTGTCTGGTGGGGACCAGCCTTGGGCATTCCTCTTTACCCGTGAGCCGGGAATGAGGCCTACCAGTCACTCTGTCCCACAAATGCTCTTGATTACTTTGGTCCCTTTGGTGGCTGCAAACTCCAGCTTTCTTCTCTGTTCTGGAACTGAAACCAGGGTCTCTGCTCTCCTGCAAGTGCCCACAGCCAGTAGGGTCTCTGCCCCTCTGCTACTGCACTCACGAGGTGTGTGTGAGCTTCTTCTCCCCTGCAGTAGCAGTAAGGGACCACAGTCACAGCATGGGACTGCAGCTGCAGCACAGGACCATGTCAGGCCAGCACAGCTGTGCTTGGCATCATCCCTCAATAATTGAAGGTCCTTCAATCTCCTTCTCAGCCTCTAATCTCACACTGTCTGTGAGGTGAAAGTAGCTGAGGCTGTGGCTGCCTTCCTGGCTCGTTGTTGGTTGATTGAGTGGAGCAGGCCTGGAGGTTTTTGCACTTCACTCAGACCAAAGCTACTCTCCCAGAAGTGGAGTCTTTCCTGGACTCTTCTCACATTACCTTAGGAGAACAGCTTCACCCTGACTTTTGTTTCTTTCTTCTGCTCTACGTTAACTCTGAGGCTGTGTTCTCTCTTTCTTTGTGGATGAAATTTGGAGAGCTTAAAGTTTTCTGAACTACTCTACCAACTTCCCAAAATCATCTGCATATTCTCTGTTTCTTACAGTGCCATAATATTCCATTACATTCCTTTACTACAAGTTGTTCAGCTGTTCCATAATCAGTGGTAGCCTTTGTTCTTCCAGTTTTTTTCTATCAAAGAATTCTGCATTGACATTTTGTTTTATGTGACCTTTCTTTCTGTCGTCGACATCCTTGCTATATGTGCTCAGTAGTGAGAGATCACTGGGCTAAACATTGAGTTTATTGATTTTGGGGGACGTAGTTTTAATTTTTTTTTCCAGAGCATTTGGACTAATTGATTCATCGGTATACAAAAGGTATGTTTGTATTCCTTACTTGCCACTTCCTCACAGCATTGTCCATTTACATTTTTTTAAAACATCTTTGCCATTTTTCTGGGTGGGAGATGAAGCTCAGAAATGTTTCAGTTTGCATTTCTTTTATTAGCGATTTGGGCCAATTTTTAGTATTATTGTTGATTTATTGCTTTTCTTCTAAAAACAGCTTGTTCATACACTTTGACTTCTCTATTAAGGGAAGGCTGGCATTTTTTTTTATCCATTCTGTAATTTTTAGATCACACCTCTGATTCCACTGGTATAGTGAACTCTTGGTGAAATGCCTTTCCGCCATTGCCAATCAGCAACTGCTCTGCAACTTATGGTCTTAGACAGTGTCTTGATAAACTGACTATGAGACATTTATCAGAGAGAGTTGACACAGCTTTTCCCCAACTGAAAGCATTTTTCTTCATCTGTTTTATGTCAAATAAGTTTTGTTTCATTTTATCTAATTTTAATTTTCTGTTTCATCATATAATCTACAAACACTTGACTACATTGGAATATGGTTTATCCGGGCCTACAAATAAACTCATTGAGGAAAGGCACTCTAGTCAGCCCTCATATTATCTGGGTTTTCAGTTCTATCCTCTAGTGTTTTATGCTTCCCGTTCTGAAGGTCCTTTTCTTTGGACCTTGTCCATTCTACTTTTTCTGCTCTCATGGCCACCATCCTGCTTTAGGCTCCCTACACTTCTAATCTGGATTGTTGCAACACTCTTAATTGGTCTCTCTGTTCTTGATCTTTTTCCTCTCCATTTTATCTGCTGGATATTTTCCAAAGTGATTCCCCTATGACATCGGTTGATCATGGAAAGCCTCATACCTGCTAAATGACTGCACAGGTTTATCAGCCCTCCTTTCTTTTCATTCTTTGTCTCAGGCTTTTTCACTCTCCACCCGTTAGCTTCATGTGAGAGCTCAGGATTCTTGGCTTCCTTTTTAGGTCCTTTATCTTCTCCATCTTTTATTTGCAGCACTTTCTCTCTTCCTCCAAGGAACAGTTCATATTTTCTTTTAGCCTTGGAAGTAGCAAGGTGTTCTCCCAGCCCTTCTCCTCCTCCCCTAGGAACATAGCCTGCCTACATCTTGTAGTTCTATAGCTGTCACTTGCCTCATGTAGACACACTCTCTAGATCACAGGAACCTTCACCCCTGCTCCATATGTTTCCTTGAATGGAGATCCTCAGTTCTCAGTGACTTTATGGTTAACTTATACACGTCGTTTATCTGGTTACTGCCAGGGCAGAGTGCCTAGTACTTGTGCCTCTTGTGAATATGGAAGGCTCAAGTCCTTGGACCCTTGAGTAGTGATTTAGCTTCCAGGAGTCTTTCTTGCCTTTTTCTGGGTTTTACTCACCTTTTCTCATTATTCAGTGCAGTGTTATGGCTTATTTGTGTTTCTGTCTCACTAATCTATCACTTGCAGGTTCCTTTCAAAACTCTAATGAAAGTGAGAGTTATCCTCAGTTGTTTTTTTGAGAGAAAGTCTTGGGTATAATTTGACTTGCAGTCACTTCTCACTTCTCACCCTGTTTTTCCAAACTTCAGGCTCTTTCTACACACATGAATGGTTAATATTTTTACACGCATTGTTTCCTTAGCCAAATGCAAATAATCATGGGTATTATTAGCTAAAAAGAAGTGGAATTCATCCCTGATCTGTTTCTTTAATGTTTTTTGATAAAAAAGGCTTAATCCCAATTCATGTAATTGCTTATTTTATGTGCATTTATGTGCTTGACAAACTGTGAGCCAAGAAATTAAATCAGAATGGAGGTCCCATTTCCCTTCTCACAGTCATGTCATATTTAATTAATTTTATATATTTTAATCTAACTTTAATGAATGCCAAAAAATGGAGCATATTTTCATGTACTAAATTAAACAAATAAAAGATTATATAAAATATTTCAAATATTTATAGTGTACAATTTGGTTTGTTTCCTTAAAAGCCCATAATAAATTTAACGTGCTGGTCCCGGGCCAAGATGGTGGTGTAGAAGCAGGAAAATTCTGTGAGCTTCCCCCACAAGCACCTCAAATACTCATAAAATATAACTCTAACCAAATTTTAGAGCAACAGAACCCACAAAGTGACAGAGAGAAACAAATCTGCTTGAGGCAGCCAGGCAGGCCTAAGGGAAGGGTCCATCTCAATGTGTTGAGAGCAGAGCACAGTACCATGTGAGTTGCACAGTTTTGGCATCAGGGAAGTCCTGACCAGCTGTAATCAGAGCAGACTTCAGGAGAGTGAATCACCAGCAACTGTGTTGGTTTGCAGTGCTATCAGCCCATAAATGTCAAAGAGCAAGTAAAAGGTCAGTTGGAAACTCTGTTGGAAAGGAAAGCACTGTCTAACTCCAGCCCTGGGGTGCATGGAGGCAGAGTTCTGGTGGCTGCAGCTGCTGCCTGGCATGGCTGCCTCCAGAGCTGCTGGCCTGTAGATCTTAGAGGGACCAAGCTAACATTCAGAAAGTAATGCCTCTTGCTTTAACCTGCTTGGATCAGGATCAGTATCTTGCATGGAGGTTTTGGGTGTGTGGCCAGTGGGCCAGAGTTGTAGGGGCTGCACAGAGGGTGCCCCCCTAACAGCTCTGGCAGCTGCAAAAACCCCAGGGATTTGGGACAAAGCTCTCCTCTCTGGAAGCAGAGCTCTACAGTGGCAAAGAGCTCAAAAGTCTACTAATTGACTGGCAACATGAGCAAGAAGAGGAAGCAAAGCAAGCAGAGTAATCAAACCTTAGATTCCTTTTTTAGGAACAAAAAGAATCAAAGCATGGAACAGGAGGAAGACAACACAGTAAGAAGTCCTGCATCAAAAGTTTCCAAGAAAAATATGAACTGGTTACAGACCATGGAGGATCTCCAGAAGGATTTTAAAAATCAAGTAAGACAAGTGGAGGAAAAATTGGGAAGAGAAATGAGAATGATGCAAGAAAATCATGAAAAGTGAGTCAACAACCTGAATGAAGAAAATAACACCTTAAAAAATAGACTAACTCAAATGGCAAAAGAGGCCCAAAAAGCCAATGAGGAAAAGAATGCCTTAAAAAGCTGAATTTGCCAAATGGAAAAGGAATTTCAAAAGCTCACTGAAGAGAACAATTCCTTCAGAATTAGATTGCAGCAAATGAAAACTAATGACTTTATGGGAAATCAAGATACTATAAAATAGATCCAATCAAATTTAAAAAATATAAGGCACTATGAAATATCTCATTGGAAAAACCACTGACCTAGAAAAAGAGATCCAAGAGAGATAATTTAAAAATTATTGTACTACCTGAAAGCCATGGTAAAAAAAAGAACCTAGAAATCATCCTTCCAGAAATTCTCAAAGAAAACTGCCCTGATATTTTAAAACCAGAGGGCAAAATAGAAATTAAAAGAATTCACCGCTCACCTCTTGAAAAAGATCCCCAAAAGAAAACTCCTAGGAATATTATAAGCCATGTTCTGGAGTTCCCAGATCAAGGAGAAAATATCACAAGCAGCTAAGATGAAACAATTTGAATATTGTGGAAACACAATCAGGATAACCCAGGATCTAGCAGCTTCTACATTAAGGGATTGAAAGACTTGGAATATGATATTCTGGAGGTCATAGGAGCTATGATAAAAACCTAGAATCACCTACCCAGCAAAACTGAGTGTAATATTTCAGGGGAAAATATGGCCATTCAATGAAATAGAGGATTTCCAAGCATTCTTGATGAAAAATGCAGAGCTCAATAGAAATTTTGATATTTAAATACAAGAAACAAGAGAAGCATGAGAAGGTGAAGAGGGAAAAGAAATCATAAGGAACTTATTAAAGTTGGACTATTTACATTCTCACATGGAAAAACAATAATTGTAACTTATGAGACTTTTCTCAGTATGAGAATATTTGAAGGACATATATACATATATATGTATATATGTAATGTATGTATACATGCATATATATGTTAATATAGGAGGATATATGTGCATATAAATACATATGTGAGTGTGTGTATATGTATTTGTACATGTATACATAGACAGAGGGCACAGGATCAGTTGAAAAGGAAGGTATGATATCCAAAAAATAAAATTAAGAGGTGAGAGAGGAATACAATGAGAGGAGATAGAGAGAGACAGAATAGGATAAATTATCTCATATAAAAGAGGTAAAAGAAAACTGTTACAATGAAGGGGAAGAACAGGAAGGCAAAAGGGAATGGGTCAACCTTACTCTCATTGAATTTGGCTTAAGTAGGGAATAACATACACACTAAATTGGGTATCTTATGCTACAGGACAGTAGGGGGGAAGGGAATGAGAGGGGGGATGATAGATGGGAGGGCAAATTGGGGGGGAGTGTAGTTAGAAGAACACACTTTTGAAAAGGGACAGGGTCAAAGTAAAAAATGGAATAAGTGGGGAGTGGGATAGGATGGAGGGAAATAGAGTCAGTCTTTCACAATATATCTACTCTGGAAATGTTTTTTGCATAACTGCACATGTACAGCCTATATTGAATTGTTTATCTTCCTAGTAAGGGTGGGTGATAAGAGAAGAAGGGAAAGAATCTGGAATTCAAAGTTGTAAAATCAAACATTAAAAAAAAATTAATTAAAAAAATAAATTCAGCATGTTACTTTCAAATTGTCTTGCTTGTATATGTTTTCCTGTATACTTCCTTCTTTTTCCTTCATTGCATTTAAAGAATGCTTGAATGACCTTTGTTGCTGTCTTTGATGCCAGATCTCTGGGCCAAAGTGTCTCAATATTTTAGTAATTTCTTCATATAATTCCAAATTGGCTTTCCATCACAGTCATGCTAATTCCCTCAATAAAGAACTAGTGACCCTATCTTTGCACAGTTCCCTAACCTAGGTTTTCCTATCTTTTATCATTTTTGCTAATTGGTCTCAGAGTTGTTTTATGCTACGTTTCTCTTATTAGTGGTAATTTGTATCAGTCTTTCATGTGGTTATTAGATGCTTGCAATCTCTTTTTTTGAGAGCTGTTTCTTCATCTCCTTTGATCACTTATTCACTAACCAAAGACTCAAATCATATAATTCTGTCTGTTCCTTATATATATATATCTTGGATATTAATCCCATATCAAGGATTTGCAGCCAAAAATACCAAAACAAAACAAAACATTTTCCCAATGACTCCCTTTCTTATCATACCATGGCTTCAATTCATGGGAAAAACCTTTCATTTTATGGGTATGAACTATTTTGTGTTTTGTTGTTGCCACTATCTAAGAACCCTCCCATATTTTTAATTGCCTAAGTTGATAATGTGATTCTCTTCTTCTTTTTCTTTCTTTTGTTTTTCTTCTTGTTGACATTATGACCTTCAGGTTATATACACATTTTGAGCTAATTATAGTATGTGTTATATATTTTACTCTAAAACTAATTTATTTCTATCAAAATGCTTTCCAGTTTTTCCAGAATTATTTTTTTCCCAGGTAGGTAGTTCTTCCATATATAATGTATGTTCTCATGTCTGTTGAAGACTACTTACAGAATTTAGTTGTTTCTTATTCTTTCTTATTTAATCTGCTCTGTTGTTATGTTTTTCTATTTTTTTAACTAGTACTAAATAGTTTTGATGACTTTTGCCTTATGGTATAATTTGAGGTCTAAAAATGCTGTCCTCTGGAAGAGACGGACTTTTTTTTTTAAAGAAACTGCATTCATTAAAGTGAAGAGAAGATAACAAGGAACGAGAATCATAAAGTCAATATCTTTTTAGCATTACCCAGAGGAAGGCAAGAGGTGAATTATTCACAAAAAAATACAATTGACCACTTTTCCTCTTATTATGTTTTCTCCTATAGTTTGGAGCTTTGTTATCTTACCTCTACACGTTCCCAGAATTTCTGTTCTGTTATCAGTAGGCCTACAAGCCTGAAAAACCCGGAAATGAGTGGAGTTTCCTTAGAGGAGGGAGTAATAAAATTTCTGCATAAGGCCTTGGGAAACCCAAACTGCAAGTTAGAGACACAGAGGTGGAGTTCTCACATGTTCCTTTTTTTGACATTCTGTTTGGCATCAGGGACAGGAGTGCATTAGGGAGAGAGAGAATCACAAATCAGTGAATGGAGAGTGAAAACTGTCTGCCTAATCCAGGGTTCATAGTCTTGTACTCTCACTGTGCTCTAAGGAGGAACATGTTAGGGAAAGACTGGTTGCTAAGGGAATGCTGCCTTTCTCTCTAAGAGCCAATTTTCCCACATATGTGCATGGCTCCTAAATCTGTGTTTTCAGTCCTCATCTCTGGATATGCTGTGAGCATGTCAGACTCAATATGTCTGATGTGCCTGGTCATCTTTTCAACAAAACTCACACCTTTTCCCACCTTCCCTCTTTCTGCTGAGGATCCCATCCTTCTGGTCACTCAGATTGCAACTTCACTGTTGTCCTTGATTCCTCACTTTCTCATCCCATATATAAAATCAGTTGCCATATTTTGTAATTTTTTCTTCCAACAAAATATCCTTTATCTATTTCTTATCTCTAGTCATGAAAGGAAGAAGGATTCTCGCCTTCTTTTTTTTTGCTATTGTTCTTATACTTGTCTTTAAAGATTTCTTAAAACTTAAAACTATTGTGTATTTTGTTGTTACCACTAATAGTTCTCCCATATTCATAGTTGTTTAAGTTTCTTGACCTGATTCTCCTCTTTTTCTCCTTCTCCTCCACATCCTCCTCCTCCTGTCCTTTTTTTGTTTCTTTCTGTTGTTGTTCTTCTTCTTAGTATCATGACCTTCTGGCCACATGTACATTTAGAGCTAATTATAATATGTTGAAAATATTTGTCTAAAACTAATTAATTTCTGCCAAAATGGTTTCCAGTTGTTCCAGAATTTTTTTTTCCACATCCAGAATTATTCCATGAGTAATTTACATTCTCATGTCTGTTGGAGACTACACATAGAATTTTGTTTCTGATTCTTTCTTATTTAATCTGTTCTATTGTTATACTTTTCTATTTTTTTAACTAGTACTAAACAGGTTTGATGACTTTTACCTTACAATATAATTTGAGGTCTCAAAATTCTGTTCTCTGGAAGAGCCTGACAGTTTTAAAAGAAACCACATTCATTCCACTGAAGAGGAAATGGTAAAGAATGGTGATCTGAAAGCAGATGGGATTTTAGCATTGCCCAGAGAAAGACAGGAAGTGAATTATTCACAAAAAATGCTACTGACGACTTTCCCTCTGATTATGTTTTCTCCTACAGGCTGGTATCTTCTCATCTCACCTCTACATGTTTCCAGAATCTATTCTGTTATCTCAGTAGCAATAAGAGCCTGAAAAACCTGGATCTGAGTGGAATTTCCTTGGAGGAAGGAGGAATAAAACTTCTGTGTAAGGCCTTGGAAAACCCAAACTGCAAGTTAGAGACACTGAGGTGGAGTTCTCACATGTTCCTTTTTTTGACATTCTGTTTGGCATCAGGGACAGGAGTACATTAGGGAGAGAAAACAGCACAAACCAAGGAGTGAAGAGTGGAAATTATCTGCCTAATCCAGGTTCAGGGTTCATAGTCTGACACACTCACAGTGCTTTAAGGAGGAACATGACAGGAAAAGATTGGTTTGCTAAGGGAATACTGCCTTTCTCTCTAAAAGCTGATTTTCACATATATGTGCCTGGCTCCTAAATCTGTATTTCCATTCCAAAACTCTGGATATCCAGTGAACATGACAGACTCAACACATCTGAACTGAACTGGTTTTGTTTTCAACAAAACCCACACCTCTTCCAGATGTCCCTATCTCTACTGAGGATCCCATCCTTCTAGTGACTAAAGTTTGCAATTTCATTGTTATCCTTGATTCTTCTCTTTCTCACCCCATAAATAAAATCAGTTGCCATATTTTATAATTTCTTCTTCCAATAAAGTCTTCTTTGTCTCTTTCTTATGTCTATGCAAGAAAGATGTAGCTGTGTTCCCTAGCTGGCTAGTTGGATCCCCATCAAAACCTACTTACTGACAGAAGGCTGTGGAGGAGAAATTGTGATTGGTGGCTTTGCACATCCCTCCTTCACTTAAATCTAGTTCACTTGAATGTCATGGCATCACCTCCATGCTGTCATGGTCTTCTTTGAGAAGGAAGGACCAACAATAACCTCTGTGAGTAGTAGTTGACCCAAGAACGCTGCTTTGGTGACAAGAAGATCAAAACAGACCTTCAGAAGGAGATCACAAAATCAAAGTTCCTCCACCAGGGCTGAGTAACCTGCAGCTTTCAGGCTACATGTAGCGTTCTAGGTCCTTAAGTTCAGTCTTTTGTTTGAATCCAAGTTTTACAGAACAAATACTTTCTCCAAACATGATTTTTCCTATCTTTTGTCATGTTTGCTAATAGGCCTCAGAATTGTATTATTCTACATTTCTCTTGTTAGTAGTAATTTGTAGCAGTCTTTCTTATGGTTGTGAGAGCTTTACAGTTTTTCTTCTGAGACCCGTTTGCTCATCTTCTTTGACTACTTATTCATGGAACAAGGACTTAAATCACATAATTCTGTCTGTTCTCTTTATATATCTTGAATATTAGTGCCATATCAGACTTCTCCTGCCAAAAAAAACCAAAGCCAAACAATACATTTTCCCAATGTCTCCCTTTCTTGTCATGAATTCCATTCATGGGAAAAACCTTTCAATTGCATTTAATGGACATGAACTATTTTGTGGTTTTATTTGTTGCCATTGTCTCAGAATCCTCTGAATATTTATAGTTATCTAAGTTTGTGATCTGATTCATTTCTTATTTTCTTCCTTTTGTTTTTCTTCTTCTTCTTTTTTACATTATGACCTTCAAGTCATATGTACATTTTGACTTAGTTATAGGATATGTTGTAAAACTTGGTCTAAAACTAATTTCTCCCATGATGCTTTCCATGTTTTCAAGCATATTTTTTTTATGTAGGAATATTTTACATGAGTAATTTATGTATTCTTATTTTTTAGAGTTTAATTATTGAATTTAATTGTTTCTGGTTCTTTCTTATTTAATCTGCTCTGTTTGTATGCTTTTCAGTGTTTTTAATCTACTACTAAATAGTTTTGATGACTCTTGCCGTATACTATAATTTGAGATCTAAAAGGGCTATTTTGGTTTTTTTTTTTTTACTCGTAATCTTTTTAATTTTTAAATTAACTTTCGTTTATTTTTATTTTACATCATTCATTTCCACAAGATTTTGAGTTACAAATTTTCTCCCCATCTTTCCCCTACCCACCACCCCAAAACAGCGATCCCACTGTATATCCCCTTCCCCAATATGATTTCTCCTATATCCTCCCCCATCACCCCTCTGACTTTCTGGTAGGGCAAGATGGATCTCCCTGCCCCAGTGCCTGTATATCTAGTTTCCCAGTTGCATATAAATAATAATAATTATAATAATATACATGTATATTTTAAAAATTTGATTTTAAAACTTTAAATTCTAGATTCTTTCCCATCCTCCCTCGTCACCCACTCTCACTGGGAAGACAAGCAATTCAATACAGGCTGTACATGTGTAGTTTCACAGAACATCTCCACAATGGACATATTGTGAAAGACTGACTATATTTCCTTCCTTCCTATCCCGCCCCTCACATGTTCTATTCTCTACTTTGTCCCTGTTCCTTTACAAAAGTGTGTGCTTCTAACAACCCTACCCCCAACCTGCCCTCCCCTCCATCATCCCCGCTCTCATCCCCATCCCTCCTACTCTTCTGTAGGGCAAGATACCCAATTTAGAGTGTATGTCATTCCCTCCCTAAGCCAAATTCAATGAGAGTAAAGTTAACCCATTCTCTTTTGCCTTCCTATTCTTCTCCTCCATTGTAACAGTTATCCCTTGCCTCTTCTATATG
>CM053582.1:131579054-131604083 GCA_028627135.1 Pseudochirops cupreus | reverse complement strand
CATCCTTTCCTATTCAACTGATCCTGTGCCCTCTGTCTATGTATACCTGTACACATATATACACACACTTACATATGTATTCATGTACCTATATACCATCCTATATAGGCATATGTGTATGTATACATATATACATTTATATTGCCTTCAACTATCCTCATACTGAGAACAGTTTCATAAGTTACAATCATTGTTTTTCCATGTAGGCATGTAAATATTTCAACTTTGATAAGTTCCTTATGATTTCTTTTCCCTGTTTACCTTCTCATGCTTCTTGTATTTGAATGTCAAACTTTCTATTGAGCTCTGGTTTTTTCATCAAGAATGCTTGGAAGTCCTCCACCTCATTAAAGGACCATATTTTCCCATGAAACATTATACTCAGTTTTGCTGGGTAGGTGATTCTTTGTTTTAATCCTAGCTCCTTTGATCTCCAGAATATCATATTCCAGGCCCTTCAATTCTTTAATGTAGAAGCTGCTAGATCTTATGTTATCCTGATTGTGTTTCCACAATATTAAAATTGTTTCTTCTTGGCTGCTTGAATTATTTTCTTCTTGATCTGGAAACTCTGGAATGTGGCTATAATATTCCTAGGAGTTTTCTGTTTGGGATCTTTTTCAAGAGATGATTGGTGAATTCTTTCGATTTCTCTTTTGCCCTCTTGTTCTAAAATATTAGGGCAATTCTCCTTGAGAATTTCCTGAAGGATTATTTCTTGGTTCTTTTTTGATCATGGTTTTCAGGTAGTACAATAATTTTTAAATTGTTTCTCCTGGATCTGTTTTCCAGGTCAGTGGTTTTTTCGGTGATGTATTTCACATTGCCTTTTATTTTTTCATTTGTTTGGATCTGTTTAATAGTATCTTGATTTCTCATAAAGTCATTAGCTTCCATTTGCTCCACTCTAATTCTAAAGGAATTATTCTCTTCAGTGAGCTTTTGGGATTCTTTGTCCATCTGACAAATTCAACTTTTTAAGGCATCCTTCTCCTCATTGGCTTTTTGGGCCTCTTTTGCTATTTGAGTTAGTCTATTTTTTAAGGTGTTGTTTTCTTCAGTCAGGTTGTTGACTTTCTTTTCATGATTTTCTTGCATCATTCTCATTTCTCTCCCTAACTTTTCCTCTACTTCTCTTATTTGGTTTTCAAAATCCTTCTCAAAGTCCTCTATGGCCTGTTACCAGTTTACATTTTTCTTAGAAGCTTTTGGCGCAGGACTTCTGACCTTGTTGTCTTCCTCCCATTCCATGCTTTGATCCTTTTTGTCCCCAAAAAAGAAATCTAAAGTTGAATTGATGGGCTTGGTTTGCTTCCTTTGCTTCCTTTGTCTGCTCATGTTGCCAGTCAATTAACTTGATTTTTGAGCCACGGTAGATCTCTGCTTCCCGGGAGCAGAGCTTTGTCCCAAATCGTTGGGTTTTTCACAGCTGCCAGTGCTATTAGGAGGCCACAGTCTTTGCAGGCCCCACCAGCTTTGGCTCACTGGTCACACACCTCAGGACCACCACCCAAGACCATGATCATGATCCAGGCAGGTAAAGGCAAGAGAACTTAGCCTCTGAATGGTCGCTTGGCCCTCCTGCAATCTGCAGGCCAAGAGCTATAAAGTAGCTAAGTGGAGGTGGCTGCAGGGGCCGCTTCTGCTGCTTTCTTGCCTTGGGGGCTGGCAGCTGGACCCACTTCTCTCCCCCAAATTTAGCCTAGTTCCACTGACCTTTCCCTTTTGTCCTTGGCTCTTATGGGTTGATAATGATGGAAACTGCCACAGCTGCCAGTGGTCCACTCTCCCGAGTGCTCCAGCCATGGCTTGTCCCAGCCGCCGTGGGGCTAAGCCACGATTTCAGGCCTGGCTGCTTTCAGCTCCCAGTACTCTGTGATGAGCCCTTCCCGTCTACCTGCCGGGCTGCCTTCAGCAGGAGATGAGTTTTTCTGTAATTTTATGGGTTCTGGAGCTCTAAAATTTGTTTAGAGTCATATTTTATAGGTATTTGAGGTGGTTATGGGGAGAGCTGCGGAGTTCTTCTGCTTCTATGCCACCATCTTGACTGTGTCCCCCCAATCTGTAACTTTCAAAACTATCCTCTTTATTGCTTTTTTTCTGGCCTTTCTTCTCTTATTTTTTTCTCCATTAAAATGAAAAAAATATTCCTTACTGACTTTCTTCTTTTTACATTCATAGTCTTATCTGTATTCCCCACTTACCCATCTTCCCTCATCCCCTTTTGAAGTAAAGAAAAACAAAACCTTTATAAGAAGTATACAGGATCAAACAAAACAAATTCCAGAATTTGAGAAGCGTGTGTGTGTGTGTGTGTGTGTGTGTGTGTGTGTGTGTGTGTTCTGAGCGTGTGGTTCTAAAGGGCCTTTCAGTTTGATCCCTTTCCCACACAAAGCCAGGAAATGAATGGTTCCTCAAGAAATGAAATGGTCATTTTTCTTTTGGTTGCCCTTCCCCTTTAGGTTGCTTGGCTGTGATCTATCTGCTGCTTGTCTTCAGGATCTCCTCCCTGTTATCTGTAGCAGTCAGAACCTAAAAACCTTGGACCTGAGTCTCAATTTTTTTGGTGATGAAGGAGTGAAGCTGCTGTGTGACGCCTTGGAAAAGCAGGATTGTAAACTACAGACACTATAGTGAGTCCCTCCAGTTTCCTTTCTAGAATGTTCCCGATGCATTAGGGTCAAAAAAAAAAAGAAGAAAGAGCAAATGTTAGGGGTCAAACCCATAAAACCCTTTTTACTCTTCTTTTCAATTAAAAAAAACCCACCTTATCTCTATCACTACCCTCCCCCTACCAATTTAAAAAAAAGAAAAAGACTTTTGCCTTATTGAACATAATCAAGCAAAACAAATTCCTGTATTTGCCTAGTCCAAAAAACACATATGTCTGTCAGTACTCTGAGTCCATCACCTTCCCTGTTTGGGGACTGGTAATATGCTTCATGAGTACCCTGTAATTGTTTTGGATGATTGAATTAATCTGGGTTCTAAAGTCTTTCAAAGTTGTTTGTCTTTATAATTGTCATGGTATGTATTGTTATTGTATAAACTGTTTTCCTGGTTCTGCTCACTTCCCTCCAAATTAGTTTATACAAATCTTCCTGGGTTTCTCTGAAACCATCCCCTTCATCATTTCTTAGAGTCCAATATTCCATCACATTAGTATACCATAACTTGTTGGGATATTCCTTATTTCATGAATACCCTCTCAGTTTCCAGTTCTTTACTGGAACCAAAAAAAGATCTATGAGCAGGGAAAATAGGAAAGGGACCCCAGAGTCAGCCAGTCTGATACAGTCTGATTCTAAGACATCTTCTTTCCTGCTGCACAATGTAGGTAGGGGAGCCTTCCCCTTCTCCCTCCCCTGGCTTCCGCCAGGGTTAGTTTGCTCAGAGGAGACTCCACTTCCTTCTTACAAACCCAGTGGGCATCTCTATTCTTTTTTTTTAGTTCATCACCTTCACCTGAGACCTTTGGTCTCAATGTTCTCTTTTGTTTCCTTCTGGAAAGGAAAGGTCTCTGTGAATATTGTGAAGAGGCTGAACAGCTCTGGGAAATGAGCATAGAGGGAACTGTTAAGGATAGCTGCCATATTACTGCTTACATATGAAGACTGAATCTGTTTCACCCACTAATCCACAGGGCAGAGGTGAAGATTTCCTTTTGTTTTCATCTAGTTCCCACAGAATTGTAGCATCTTAGAGAAAGATACCTCTTCTAATCCAGAGGGACTGACCTTGTGGCCAAACCACTTTCTAGGGTGGCCCCGCCATATTCAGATTGGATTGTTTGATAAAAGAAATAAAAATGCAGTACAACTTGAATAATGTTAATTTTTAGTTTTCTAAATCAATATATGGCCCTAAAAGATTAATTTGTATTTGAATTGGACATCATTGGTGAAGTCCAGCCTGTTCCTAATCAGGTCTCTCTGTTACTTAAAGGCTCCTTTGAAATATACATATATACATTAATATATACATATATGTATATGCAGAGAGATATTAAATTAAATTTTACTTTTATTATTTCTTTTCCAACTGCCCCCCCCACAATAGAACAATAAAAACAAGACCAAAAACAGTAAAACCCTCTCATTCCTAGTCTAAAAATACTGAAATTCAGCTAACCTGTCCCTGCCTTGCTCTCACTCCCCCAGCTTCTTCATCCGACCCACCCACAGCACTGTGGAGGAGCTGCCAGGTAGTGCCATGGATAGACCACTAGGCTTGGATTCAAGAGGAGACTTGAATTCGAAATTGGCTTTAGATGCCTGTTAGCTGTGTGACCAGGAGAAAGTTACTCAAGTTCTATCTGCCTCAGTTTCCTTAACTGTAAAGTGGAGAGAACAATAGCACTTTACTCTCAGAGTTGGTTTGAAGATTAAATGAGATAATATTTGTAATGTGCCTAAGGCTCCCTGCCCCATAGTAGGTACTGAATAAATGCTTATTTCTTTCCTTCCTTGCTTCCTCCCCCATCTCTGCATCCTGGTTACTCTCCTATGAACATCCTTCAATTTCTCATTGTTTTTCCTAAAATGATGGTGTTCCTTTTTTCCCCCACCAGAATACAAAGATCCCAGCCTGACTTGACCAAGCCAGAACATAGAAGGACAAACCCATCCCTCTGTTTCTACCCTATTCGTCTCTTAATGAAGCCTAAATTCACACCAGCTATTTTGTCACATTTGTCCAAGTATTGTCTCACATGACTTGCAAATCCAGATATTTTTCATGTGGACTGTTGTGTATTCATGTTTTCCTCATTCTGGCATTTGTGCACTTGGTGTTTTGAACCCAGGCATAGGACTGACCATCTGTCCAGGCTTTGACTATGAAGGGAGATCCTGTCCAGCCTGTGCTGTACCTGCCCCAATGAAGTCCATGCACTCAGGGTCTTCAACTGATGGTCATTCATGCAATCTTGAGGAGGCCATTAGAAGGACAAATCTTAAACTTGTTTCAGATATAACAGATGAGTTTTTTAAAGCCATCCTTCAGTAGCTCCTACACACACACACACACACACACACACACACACACACACACACACACACATACGCAGTCACAATTACAGACAGCAAAACATGGGAGGGACTATGGCAAGCAGAAGTAACTAGAAGAAAGTACTTGATTAAGGATATGGGCATAGGGCTTACAAAGAAATTCAATTAAAGATTGAACAAAGTGTCTTTGTGTTTTCACAGCTTCTTCCAATATGACTTAAGTGAAGAATCAAACAGAGCATTGGTCATCCTAAAATCAAGGAAATCTTTTCTCACCCTTTAAAGAAGGAAGATGCTACAGAGGATTTTTTGACTAGGTTGCTGAAGAATCAGCATACTCTTCATCAGACCACTTAGTAGGTGACATTGAACAAGTCACTTTTCCTTTATGAGTATCAATTTTCTTATCCATGTTTTATTCTGCATTTCTTTTATTAGTAGTATTTTGTAGCAGTATTTCATGTTATTATTAGAGATTTACAGTTTCTCTTTTGAGAAGTGTTTCTTCATCTCCTTTGACCACTTATTCATGGAGCAATGACTTAAATCGCATAATTCTTTTTCCCATATATATTTTGGACATTTGTCTCATATTAGAGATTTTTCTGCCCAAAAACCCAGAAGAAAACAAAATATTTTCCCCATGTCTCCCTCTCTTATTGTACCACTAATTCTGTTTATGCAAAAAGCTTTCAGTTGGATTTACTAGATATGAGTTATTTTGTCTTTTGTTGTTGCAATTGTCTAAGAATTCTCCCATTTTCATAGTTGTATAAGTTTGTGATCTGATTCTCCTCCTCCTCTTCCTGTTTTTTTGTCTTTCTTTTGTTTTTGTTCTTGTTCTACTATTTCTTCTTCTTGTTCTTTTATTTTTTACCATTATGACCTTCAGAGCACATGCACATTTTGAATTAATTATGGTATGGGTTTTAAATGTTGATCTAATACTAATTTCTGCCAAAATTCTTTTCAGTTTTTGCAGCAATTTTTGTCACGTTGCGATTTATTTATGTTCTCATGTCTTTTGAAGACCAGTTATTGAGTTTAGTTGTTTTTGATTCTTTCTTATTTAATCTGCTCTGTGGATATACTTTTCTATATTTTTTTTGCCTTTTTTTGGAGGGGGAAGGCAGGGCAATTGAGGTTAAGTGACTTGTCCCAGGTCATATAGCTAGTATTTGTCAAGTGTCTGAAGTTGGATTTGAACTCAGGTCCTCCTGACTCCAGGGCCCATGCTCTATTCACTGCATTGCCTAGCTGCCTCAATATTTTTCTATTTTTTTAACTAGTACTTAACAGTTTTGATGATTCTTCAGTTATTGTATAATTTGAGGTCTAAAACTGCTGTTCTTTGGAAAAGACTGACCATTAAAAAACAAACAAACAACTACATTCATTCCACTGAAAAGGAGATGGCAAAGAATGGTGATGACAAAGTGGATGTGTTTTTACCATTGCCTAGGGAAAGACAGGAAATGAATTAATCAGGAAAAATTGATTTTTTTCCAAAAAACCTTCATCTCTACCTAAATTCCCTATTTCTGTTTAGTGTGCCATCCTTCTATTCACTCAGGTTTGAAACTTCATTGTTATCCTTGATTCCTCGCTTTCTCACCCCTTACATAAAATCACTTGCCAAATTATGTAATTTGTTCTTCCATCAGAATCTTCTTTATATATTTCTTATCTCTTTGCATACAACTTCCATTCTAGTTCACCTTTCACCTTCATTAGTGCAATAATTACTAACTGGTTTCCATACCTCAAGTCTTTTCCCTCTCTAATCCACCCTTCTCATAGTTGCCCAAGTGATTTCCTTAAGCAGCAGTCTGTCCATGCCATTCCCTTATTCAGTAATATCTCATTGCTCTCTATTACCTCTGGAACAAATATGAAATCCTCTGATTGGCATTTAAAACCCTTCACAAACTGTCCTCCACCTACCTCTCCAACTTTACAACACCTTACTTTCTTCACACATTCTGTAATTCAGCCACAATGCCCTTACTCTTGCTCACATAGAGCAGTTAATTTCTTCTCTCTGTTCCTTTGCACTGGCTGGCCACTATGCCTGGCATGGTCTCCATTCCTACCTCTTCCTCATAGAGATCTGTTGTCCTTTAGGACTCATTTTCAACACCATCCTCACCAGGAATCCTTTGCTGAGCTGCTCAGCTGTTAGTGCCCTCCTCACAACGATTCACTTATATCTATATTGTCTCTATCTATTTATACATTATTTCACTTGATAGGTTGTACACTCCTTGACTATTCCACTTATATATTTGTATCCCCAGTATCTAGTGCTCTGCCTGGTACATAGTAGGGACTTAGTAACAGTTTACTGTATTATACCAATGCATTCTAAAAAGAAGAAGGTAAGCAGTATTGTGTGAGGTTAGCAAAATTTCTTGAGGGAAGAATAGATGAATTTTTAGGATTAACCCATAACAGGTCACCTGAACTTTGAACTAAGTTCAGAGACAAAAAAACATGACTTAAGCAGTTACGGGAAAAAAGCAGTTACAGAGCAAAATCAGTGACTTGTAAATAGCATCAATAAGAAAATGATGCAGGATTCACCAAAAATCTCACCTGTGGCTCCAGGAAGCAGAAGCTTGCTCAATGGTCACACTCTAGTAAACTGTTTCAGCAAATGGGCTAAACCAGGCTGAGGAAAACCAAGGGATCTCAAACCCTTTGGTGAGTTAGGGTGTGTCTGCACCAAGTATATGAAAACTTCTCCTGGTGGAGTGGATAGATGAGAATAGTTTGTTCTAATGGCAGTGAAAGTGTGTGAAGTAGATACTGTGGAGAGCTTAGAGCTGGGTCAGACATCAGAGACCCCATGGTCATTCATTGAACCTTGGGCCATCACCAGTCATCTTGACTCTGTCCAGCCATTGTGAAAGAGAGAGTGAGGTTGGTGACTTCACACAACTCCCCCTCACTTAAACCCTATTTATGCAGGAATCAAAAGACATCACCCCAATTTACCATTTTTCCCTGTCTCAAAGTTCTGTGGTGACAGGTGAGTGATGAAGCAGCAGGTGCAGATAAACTGGGGGCTGTAGGCACAACCCTGCACACAGATGGCTGAGGTCATATGGTCATAATCTCATTGGAAGGAGCAGTGCCCTTTGGTAGCTGTTCAGGGTATCTGAGCAGCCTTTTAAGTGTCTCATTGTTCACCCCCAGGTCTGTGAGAGGAGCTAGAAAAGGTGCCCTAAAAGTTGTCTACTTATATAACCCTGGGCTGTTATTGTGTTAAAACACACACACACACACGCACACACACACACACAGTACAAAAGCTTTTACAAAGTTGATTCCACATAGTACCAGTATGAGGAATGTGGAATATGGATGACACAAATCAGTCAATGAGAAAATGAACAGCTCTTGTTGTGAGAGAATTGAGCAGGTCTCAATCCATATAGTTGCCCTAAGTGAAACAAGGCTGACAAACAAAGGCCAGCTTAGGTAAGTTGGTTCTGGGTATGTGTTTTTTTCTGGAGTGGCTACAGTGATGGGGAGCACCAAGAAACTGGTGTTGGTGTCCCAATAAATTCTAATGTAGTCAAACTAATATATTCTATAGGTGCAGTTGGCTACTATATCAGGAAGAGAGAAGTATTTTGCTAGGGCATGCTGCCCTTGAGCTGGAGAGAAACTGCCTGAGACAGTGTTTTGAGGCTGGGGAGATTTGAAGCTAGCAAGAAATGTGATTTTGAAATTAGGTTCCAAGAACAGGCACCCAAGCACCCCATCAATCTCACTTGGGAAGCATATCATAAAGCAGAATTCTTTGACTGAGATGCTGAAGACACAATGTAGGCCTGGCTCTTCTCACTGGCTGGGTCACTTTGAACAAGTCACTTTATCCTTACAAGCATCAATTTTCCTATCCATAATGTGAGGTGATGGAACTGAGTGGTCTCTAATGAAGCCCTACTGCCCAGAGCATGGGCTTCTTGGAATTAGAAACCCCGTGCATTGCAGAGCCCTCCCTACTGCCATTAATATTAGAAAGTCTCTTCTACTCACTTTTCCCTTGTTGGATAAGGAAGAACCAAGCAGAGTCACTGCTGCCACTGAAGACTGAAGAAAAACCACATCGCAAGTCACAGATTGCCTGAGATTAGAGGCCTCCCCTGAGGGATCTCTGGAATAATATTCCCAAGAAGCTTCCTACCTTTGCTCTGATCTATACAATGTTCTAATCAACAGGTGGCTTTCTTGTCCTATGGCAGCAGATTTCTGCCTCCTATTCCCTGTATTCCTGCCATTCAGATTCATTTTGTTCAGTTGGAATTCCCCTTTTCCAGAGTGGTCTTCATTCTCAGCCAACCTTCGCATCCTACCCCTGCCCCCACTAATTTCTTTCTACCTTTGCCCTCCCCTTTATGTATCACCCTCTCGAATCTCATGGTACCAAATTCCCTTTTGTCTGAGATATCTTCCTTTAATACTCTCCAACTTCTGGTTCTCATGGTTACCTGGATTTCTCCCTAAAGACACTTCATCCCTCACTAGACTCTACAGTGCTTGATGATTCTTCTCTTAAACCCTACACTTTTCTGACCCTCAGTCAGAAGCCTCTCCTCTTTTGAGATTCACCCCACCTGTCTATCACTGTCTGGATTCTTTTTTTCTGGTAACCTAGCCTCTAAGTTATTCTCCCTCTTATCTCTAGGAGTCCAGTACCTGGTTCATGATCTTCTCCACTATATCCCTTTGAGCCCCCATCATTCTAGCTCATCACCATCCTTAATTGCCTTGATGTCCAACTCTGCTCTACCTCAACAAGCCACACAGGTTATGTATCAAAACTCAGACATCACCACTACTCAAAATTATTTCCCTAGAACTCTGAAATTTACTTCTGATCATAATTTCTTATCCTTTCCCTTATTACTCTTTGGGGGTTTTTTTTGTTTGTTTTTTGTTTTTTGTTTATTCTTTTTTGGAGGTGGGAGGGCAGGGCAATTGGGGTTAAGTGACTTGTCCAAGATCACATGGCTAGTAAGTGTTAAGTGTCTGAGGCCAGATTTGAACTCAGGTCCTCCTGACTTCAGGACTGGTACTCTATTCACTGTGCCATCTAGTCGCCCCTCCCTTATTACTCTTAAATCTATTTTTGCCCTCACAAGCTCCATCCCCATGTGGTGAAGGGAAAAGGGATTTGAAATCTAATGATCTGGGTTCAAATTCCTGCCTTGCTCCTCACTGCCTCTGTGACCATGGGCAAATCAGTTAATCTTCTGGGGCTTCGGTTTACTAATCTCTAAAATGAGAGTGTTGAATTAGATGTACCTTGAGGTACCTTGCCATTCTAAATTTGTGCTCCTATGATAAATTTCCATTTACTGTCAATCACTCTTGCTCTCATCTCACTGCAGATCCAGCCTCAGATACTAACTGTGTGACCTACCTCCCAGGGTTGGTATGAGGACAAAAATGAAATATTTGTAAAGTGCTTTACAAACCTTAATGTGCTACATTAATGAATAAAATATAATGCATAAAATTACGAAGGAAATCGTTTCTGTTGAAATCATTAACAAAATATTTTTTTAAACGTTCATAAACCCTAGGGTAAGAACTCTTGTTCCAGAGCATTATAGAAATTCTAGGGTTGGAACAGATAAGGGGACTGATGCCAAGGAAGGTCAAAAAACTTGGTCAAGGATGCTCAGCATCTCAGGGGCCAGAGTTGGACTAGAAAATAGGTTCTCCAGTTTCCATGCCTTTCCCTACATTCATTTGTGTTTTAGTCTACATCATGTTACAGGGTAAAAAGATGGCAGAAAAGAAGAAAGATTAATGGTACCTGGACAGACTTAGAGAAGTGCTAGGCTTGGGTGGGTGGGAGGATGTAGGAAATGATAGGAGTTAAGTCGAGTTAATCAGGAAAGCCTTCCTGGAGGGGGTGAGGGAGGGAGGGAAGGAAATTGATTGATAAGAGAGAGGGAAGAAGGTATTCCAAATGGGAGGATCAGAGGTCTGAAGAGTGTATACTTGGGGTTTAAATGTTGAGACTGAGGGGAAGTTTTCAAACCAGAATAAAAACATAGGCTCATAGCAAATAGAAGATAGGTGCAAGACCAGGTGAAGAGGCTAAACAAAGTTAATAAAGATAAATACAGATTTTTCCTAAGTACCTCCCTTGGCCCCCACCCTCTCAACCACCCTACAAAAAGATTCCTAAAATGCATGGAGTGGAGAAAAAACAAAGTATATATAATAGAAATTTATTTTGTATGCAAAAAATTAGATTTTTTTATTAACAAAAATCTATTTTCTCTCTTCTACCTTTCCCCAACTGAAAAAAACAAACAAACCAAAACTCTTGTAACAAATATGCAGATTTAAATAACACAAACTACCAAATCACTTATGTTTCAATCTACTCCGTGAGTCTATTACCTCTTTGAGAGAAAGTGAGTGGTATGTTCTACCATGAGTTCTCTGTAGAAATGGTTGGTTATTGTGTTGATCAGAATTCTTATGTCTTCTGAAGTTGTTTGAGAATCCCCCAACTTCATTTAAGATTCAGCTCAAACACTACCTTCTGTAGAAAGCCTTTTCTATGTATCCAAGATGCTAATGCCCTCTCCTATAAGGTGTCTTCCATCTAATCTTTATGTATTTTATGCACCTAATTATTGAGAAACACGCCATGTACTGCGTTAGATGCAAACTCCACGAGGACAGGTATTGTTTTTGCTTTTTCTCTGGAACACTGAAATTTAGCATGGTGCCTGACACATAGTAAGCACTCAGTAATGATTATTAATTGATGGAATGATTGAGACCATTTCCTAGAAGATTTTTAGAATGACTTCTTGGAAACAAAGGAATGAATTTTAAGAATTTAAAAAGGGAAATGGTCACCAAGAGCTACCTTGGCTGCATTAAAAATAGATAGTGCTAGAGTAATCTCATTTTCTGTTTATTAGGGTTGCCAAAATGGTAAATTGATCAGGGAATAACTATAGTAGTAGTATGGTTAGATTTGAGCAAAACATTTGACAGTCTCTCTTGCTAGTCCTGTGGATGACAGGGGCTGAGATAATAGTTCCCAAACTCTGAACCACAGGTCTCTGTGGGGAGTTTTCTTTTTCAATAAAGTCTATGAATCCATAAAAGGGTATTACTGAAATGAGGATCAATTTTGTTAAATATTTTCTCATGAAAAGGAACTAATAGTACAGTGCTCTCAAGTGATAAATCAGAGAAGAGTTGTGAATTTGCTCACTGAAATCCAAGATCCTAAACATGGAAAAATGTACTAACAAAAATATTATAAATGCTAGGTCTGTTAAAAGAACTGTATACATATAAAGAGCTCCTGTTATTAAGATTTAAAATTAGTACTAGTTTTAGGCAAGCACCGAAATATGGCAGAAAGCACCTTGCATTTAGAGTCTGAATTTGAACCCAAGCCTTCGTAATGCCACCACTTACTGTGGGACCATGGGCAAGTCAATCTCCAAACTGAGCTTCAATGCCAGTTGTAAATAGAGAGAATAAGTGGAAATGTAAAATGGAGAGAATAACACTTACACTCCCTGCCTCTTAGGGGCGCTGTAAGAAATATGCTTATAAACAACCCTTTGAACTAAAGAAAAATGAGTTTAGTAATCTGTTAATAATTCAATAAACATTAAGATTCCACTGTGTGATGACCATAGTGATGATCTGAGTGGATCCATTGGATTACACAGCATTCTCAAATTCTGTTATTAAGAGACTTGGTCAAGGATGCTCAGCAACTTGGGGCAGAGGTTGGACTAGAAAATAGGTTCTCCAGCTCCCATATCTTTCCCTACTTTCAGTTGTGTTCTTGTCTAGCAAGATGTTACAAGGTAAAAAGATGATCTGATTTTGAACTGGAACGGGCAGGGAGAATAAAAGGAGATCACAAGGAATTATTTTGAGAGGCTCCTGGGAGGAATCATGAGAGTGTCCAAAAACTCTAGCCAGTATACATAGAGTGATGATCAGGGCAGGACCTGATGGAAATGTTCTGAATATGAACTATTGTCTTGATTAAATCAGTTGATCAAAGCTAATCCGAGAAGAAGAGACAATGCTTTTCCCCCCTTTCCTTTCTTGCTCTCCAGGGAGAATTTAAATGCTTAGGTACACTGTCCATGTTCTCTTACTACCTACTGCCATTTGACCCTTCTAGGCTGTTATGGAAGCTTTTCTCTTGTCCCAGATGTTCACTTTCTCTTTTAGATGTTAAGCTATGGTAAAGTTGCTAGCTGTCAAATAACTCAGGCTGTTTAATATATTATGCACAGATGGTGATAATGGGAACAGGAAGAATTCCTTCTTTTAGAGACAAATGACATATTAGACCAGTAACACCAGACTGGGGACTGAGAGCCCCAAAGGGAAAGGGGAGGAGGGAATATTATTGATCACAAGCATCACAAAAGGACCTGGGCCTATTTTTATTTCATTTTTTAAAAAGAGCCCAAAGCATCATGAAATAAAGAAAAGTTACTGCAGATTTAACTTAAGAGGCCTGATTCAACAGGTTTTCCTGATTTTTTTCTTTATTTTTTAATTCTGACTTTAACTAACAATAAATAAGATGAACATTTCCACAGGCAAAGGACAGAAAAAAATAGAATTGCACCATGAAACTGTTACTTCATTTTGTACAGTGTGCTTTTCTTTTAAAGTACATGAGGCTAATCATGTTTTCAGAGGTCTCTTGTTTCTCTGTTTCTTACTGACTTTTATTCTCTTCTCTTTATACAGTTTTAAATACTCCATTGACTCTTCTCTTACTTTTCTCTTTATTTTTCTTATTTCTTTATTTTCATTAGCTTTGTCACCACCTTCTTTATGTCTCCCCCCATCAAAAAAATCAAAAGAAAAATAAAATGCTTATATCTGCTATATATTTTTTAAAAATCCCCTTCTTTGTCCTTTCCAAAAATATGAATTTCATTTCACACCTTGAGGTCATAATTTCTCTGCCTGCTTGGATTTTCAAAAAGCTCATATGGGAGGGTAGAGGGGAGATACCATGCAACCACATTAGTCTAGCTGGATGACATCAACCACACATGTTACCATGATGATGCTACCATAGCAGACTAGCAATTCTCCTGATTCTTAACTGACCCCTACTGGTTAGAGTAGTATCTCCAAATATGAATTACAACTCAAACAGGATAGAGTGGGCAATCCTTGTGTTTATGGCTAGTGTCAATCGGGTACGATGAACCATTCACACTGATGCAGGTAGGACTAAATAAGCATTTCTCATAACCCTAGAAAGATGAATCTTGAGTCTAATAACCTCAGCTTCATCAGGAGTAGTAAATACTGACTTTTTTTAGCTAAAGTTCAAATTCTCCATATCATTAAGCTTAGTGTGCCTTCAAAGTCTACAGTCTCGAGTTGGCTGAGTCTCTGAAAGGGCAGAATTAGGAGAATGGGGAAAAATTTCAGAGAGACAAATCAAGATGCAACATATGTGAAAACTTCTTAGTTATTAGTACTGTCTCAAAGTAGAATAGGATTTCAAGAAAAGTAGTGAGGTAACTGATGACTTGTCAGGAGTGAGGCAGAGGGAATTCTTTTTGTAGTTACAATTTGGACTAGATAACCAAGGATTCCCGCCAACTCTCATAATCAAAATTCCAGTTGCAATTTGATGAGGCTGGAGATGGTCATTTATCCTTTCATCCACAGTAGGAAACTCCTCTATAATGCCTATGAAAAGTAATCACACAGCCTCTGTTTGGCTACCTCCTATGAGAGGGCTCAGTTAGCCAGCCAAGTTCACCCTAAACAGTAATTTAATTCTCTATGATATGTCCCATTGGCCAGTGTACAAGTGAGTATTTTCCAAGAAGATGGATAGTCCTAAACCGGGGGGAGGGGGGTGGGAAACCTTTTCATATCATTAGTTTAGCTGTAATCAAATAAGACCACATTCAAGAAACTTTAATTAGATATACTTAAAAATGTATATTATTTTGCAAAAAATCTAACCACCATCTACTTAATAATTTCAAAAAATGAAAACTATTTCTTAATTTTAAAGTTAACTAAAGGCACATTAAGGCTGTAGTTTCCCCACCCCTGCCCTAGACAATGAAGGATCCTAATTTGCTCTAAGTCTAGGAGGTCTTCATCTAATCCCAATCCTAGTACCAGAGAAGCATTATTGTATAATGGAGAGGGAGCTGACCTTGAAGCCAGGAACTGCTGCATTTAAGATCTGCCTCTGATACATGCCAGTTGTTCAACTCTGGGGCAAGTCACCTAACCTCTTAATACTTTGGAAGACCCTCTAAATCTACAAGTTTCAGGGATGATACCAACCTGCATTAGTAAAAGAAGTTTCCTTCCCTCCAAATTTCTTATACAAAGAAAGTCATGAGTCTCACCCCCATCTGCATCCTAGTCTTATAACTTCGAGTAATTAGGCCCTAATACATGATTTCTCCGGTTTGAACCTGGACACAATGCACCAGCAGTTCCCTAGAACATTCAGTACTCTCTCTAGGATCTGCTTGGTCCTCAAACCATAGATGATAGGGTTCAAGGTGGGTGGAATGACCAAATAAAAATCAGCAAGTAGCACCTGGGTGTGCAGAGGCACTACACCCTGCCCAAACCACTCCACATAATGAGATATCATCCCAGGAAGATAGTAGAGCACCATGACCCCTACATGGGAGCCGCAGGTGCTGAGAGCCTTGAGTCGGGCATCCCTGGAAGAAAGTCTAAACACTGCCTGCAGAATCAGGCTGTAGGAGGTAGCAATAAAGAACACATCATAACCCACAATTATAGAGGAACCAATCAGACTATAAAGGCTGCTGGGCATATAATCAGCACATGCCAACTTGGCCACAGCCATATGTTCACAGTAGGAATGGGGGACCATGTGGGAGCCACAGAATGGCAGTTGAATCACCATCCAGCTCAGTGGAGTCATGATCAGAATAGCTCTCACTACAACAGCCAGGCCAATCCCCAACATCATCTTGGGTGTGAGAATGGTTTGGTAGTGCAGGGGTTTACAAATGGCCACATAGCGATCAAAAGCCATGGCTAACAACAGGCCTGTCTCAGCAGCCGTAGCTGCATGGACCACGTACATCTGAGCAAAGCAGGCAGTGAATGTGATGATGCCATCACCTGACCAGAAGATGCTCAACATCTTGGGAGCTACAGAGGTCGCCATGATGATGTCAACAGCTGCCAGAATACACAGGAAGTAGTACATGGGCTCATGCAGAGTAGGTTCGACCCAGATCACAGTCAGAATTAGAGTGTTCCCTACAAGGGCCACAGTATACATAAAGCTCAATGGAGCTGCCAGCCAGAGGTGTGCCTTTTCCAGTCCTGGGATGCCCACAAGGATAAACAAATTACCCAATGTCTGGTTGCAGGGTAATTCCAGCATGACAAGGGAGGCTTCTTTCCTGTGGGTAATATCACAAAACTCTTAAGAGAATGAAGAAACCAGCGGAGGGTCCCATCTCTCCCCAATGCCACCTCCTACATGATGACTTTTATTCTAGTAGCCCTCAAAGGAAAGTGTTATCAGAAATTGTACTGTTAAAAGCATTTCCCAATTCTCTGTTCAAAGCCAGTCTCCTAAAAACCCATACAAACTTTTGCAAGTGAAAAATCGAGCACTTTAAATGAATATTGGGCCCCAATAAACAAAAGTTCAGTTACGTTTTAGTTTTGTTCCTCTATATTGAAGGATTTTTTAAAAGCTATATTGGGGAAAAGAGGAAGACACCCTAAAGGACTGAGCTGTTACACAGGAGAGAGAGAGTAGGGATGACAAAGGAGAGAAGGCAGAATTGCTTAATTATTATTTAACTCTTTATTCCTCTGCCAAGAAGATCCTTTATCTTGGGAAGGATAGAACAAAAATAGATAATTGGCAGCAAGCGTCCAAGAAAAGTAAAGAGATTAAAGGCAGTTGAATGCTGTTTTTCTGATTTCAGATCCCAAGGCTGATCTGACCCATATCCTCAGGGACTAAAAGAACTGGTGGACATGACTTTTGAACAAATGTTAGTGATTTGGGAAGATTGCAGAGCACAGGAGAGGTGTTGTAGGAGTGATGAAGGGTCAAGCAGGCTTCGCAAATGCTGAGTGTCCCAAAAGTCTTAGTGCCGGGATAAATTTAAGAATGCAATAAGACTTTTATGACCCCCTATACAATTTGAGAGAGAGGTATGTTAGGCAACAATTTCCCAGAAAAAAATAATCTGGGCACATTAATGGACTTCAGACTAAGGTGCATCGAATGTGATGACATCTGAAAAAGCTACTGTGCTCTTGGGCTACCTTAAAAGAAATGTAGCTTCTGAGAATTAGGTGACTGATAATCGTGCTGCTAATCTTCCCTGGTCAGGTCACATCTGGAGATTTCTGAGCACTGCATTGTAGGAAGGAAGCTAAATGTGAGATTTTTTACCTTTGTATTATCAGTGCCAAGCAAAGACCACTACAGATAATAGATATTACTAAATGTTGGTTGTGTTTTAAATTATTATTGATGAATGACATGATGAATGAATTTGAGTCTAAAACCAATTTGGCAAATGATCTTATCCTGTAGACAATGGAAGAAAGAAAAGAAAGAAAGAAAGAAGGGAGGGAGGGAGAAAGAAAGGAATGAAGGAAACAAGCATTTATTAAGCATCTATTATGTATTGGGCTCTTTGTAAATATTAAGTCATTTAATGTTCACAACAACTCTAGGAAGTAAGATTCTATTATTATCTCCCTTTTACAGTTTAGCAAACTGAGGCAAGCAGAGGTTAAGGGACCTGCCTAGGGTCACACAGCTAGTGAGTGTCTGAGGTCAGATCTGAACTCAGATCTTCCTGACTCCAGACCCAGAGCTCTCTCCACTGTGCCACCCAGCTTCCTAACTGAATAGATGAAATTTAAAAGGTTTAAAAACTGCATGATTTTTTCACATTATCTTTTTTTCTCTCCAGCAGGGCCCAGCACATGATCTTGTATATTACAGGTGCCCAATGATCAGAAACAAGAACACATAATTCAATTCAACCATGAGAGGGGCCATTCAAGGACCTGGGAATGTGTAACCTGGAGAAGAGGTTAATTAAAGGGGACATAATCATGGTCTTCAAATGCTTGAAGGGCTGTTATAGGGGGAGGAAGAGAGCAGACAGGTCAGAACTAGAGGCAATGAAGAAGGGAACATCATGGTAGGAGAGAGAGCCCTGGAGACAAGACTAGAGGAAAGGTCTTTGGCATAATCTTTGACCAAAATCACCTTCCCTTTTAAGCCTGAAGTGGTGGGTGAAAATGGAAATCTGCTAAGAGATCAACCTCATTTGATCTGGGGATCAGACTCTGAGTGGGCAAGGAGGGACCCTCCAATTAGTTGAGGACAGTCTGAGTTCTAGGAGTAGGAACAATCCCTAAATCAGTGTTTTGAGAAGCACAAACCCTGGCAGTGAGGGTGAGAATACCCAGTCATTCTGTCTGTCCCTGGGGAGGGCGACAGTGGTCGGTAACAGGAGGAGGGAGGCATATCCTTGAGCTGTATGTCAGAGGGCCAGAGACCCTGGGCTGGAGGAGGAAAGATGTTCTCCATCAGACTCTTTGGAACCTTGAGGCTCTGGGTCAGGTCCTCAGTCATCCTGCCTGAGAGCCTGAGCTTCTGAACTCCTGAGAAGAGAATTGATTTTGTCCCATACCTTCAGAGAGACCCCTACCTGAAATTCCATCTGCTCCACCCCAGGACCTACCTGCCCTGAGGAAGCCTCAAGGTCCTTCTTTCTCTTAAAGGGCAACAGGAGAATCTGAGCTGCCTCCTCTTTAGATGAGGAAGATTTATAGCCCAGGTTCCTTCTTGCTCGGGGAACCTGGAGCCCTGCAGTCCCCTTAAGAGGCCTACATCCTCTCACCTGGAATCACTAGGGGAAAAGTGTGAGCTAATGAGCTGTGGAAAATGGAATATCAGGGGAGGCAGCTAGTACAGGAGAAAAGTTGTAGAGTCTGAAGACCTAGGCTTGAACGCTGCCTATGTTTATGCTGCTAGCTAGGGAGGTAGACTGGAAGGAGATACTTACTCTTCCATGTCAATTTCCTTCCCTTCTAAAATGGAGATCATGCTATCCTTGCTACTGACATTACAGGGCTGCTCCGATGAAAATGCTTTGTCAACCTTAAGCAGTGTAGAAATGTGAAGAGTTATTGTCAGCACAGACAACCTGAGACAACAGACCATCTCTTCTGTCTCTTTATAGAATCATAGATCTAAAGTTAGAATGGACCTCAGAAATCACAGGGTCCAACCACTTCATTTGATAGATGAGAAAACTGAGATGCAGAGAGATATGAATTATCCTAGGTCTCACAGATAGTGTCAGAGATAGGATTTGAACCCAGGTTCCCTGATTACAGGATCAATTGTCTTTCCGTTATTATTGCTGGAGGAAGGTGTGGAGCTATGACTAGGGATTTGGGGTCCAAGGACAATTAGTTGGTGATGGGGAGGAGATGCAGACACTGGGAGACCAAGAGGCTATTGATGAAGAGAGAGGCCGTTATGAAGAAGGAGGAGAGAGAAGATAGGGTGGAGTTGAGCCACAATGGGAAACAACATACCATCTGGCAATTTCTTATTTTAAACAGTCTTTCTTCCTGTCTAGGTGGTAAGTTCAGTTGTTTCTACAAAACTACAAGTTCTTTAAGCCCTTTAAATTGCGTTGCCCTGGGAATAGTCCATGAATAGCCCCCACCCTAGTTGCAGCTTTGGTCAGAAAATTTGTTTGGGTACTGATTTTGATACTTAATGGCTATGTGAGCAATGGAAGACTTTTCAATTCAACAATTATTTTAAACATCTGTATGTGCCAAGCACTGTGATAGAGACTATCAGTACTGCCCACTCCACCCCCCACCCACCCCAAGTGGTTACTGCCTTCAAGGAGTTTACTTACCCTCTATTGGGGTAAAATGTATATAAAGCACTGTAATTTCTTAGGGATAATCTAACAAGTGAGAGTATCAGGAAAGTCCTCTTTGAAGAGATAACACATCTCCTGTAGCTGAGCTGAGCTAGTAATTCTATGAGGTGACATGGCAGTTAGGAACAAGAGCATTTCAGCCAGAGGGGACATGAGAGCAGGAGATGGAAAGTTCCAGTCAAACTGTCCTATTTGCTTTAGTCTGAACATAACTTCCCATCTTCCTGAAGCCTAAGTTTAGGTATTTCTAGGTGGTGCGTTAGAAAGAGCACTGGTCTTGGAGTCAGGAAGACCTGATTTCCAGTCCTGCCTTAGAAGCTTACTAGCTTTATGTGAGATCAACTAATCCACAACTCCCTGTTAGGGGCCACAAGGCAGCTGTCATTACTTGTCTTCTCTTTTATCACTGGATGACCTCTCTCCTAATGGACCTATGACTCCACATTATCACTTCTTGGAACAAAAGAAGCCCTTTCAGTAGAGAGCTCCCCTGTACATGAAGTACACACTCATCATGTAACTTTAAATATTTAGTGGTCCTCCCTTCTCTCCTCCTCAGTGTCATGCTTTTCTACTCTACAATCTTCTGACACAGGAGAAAATTCCCCTCTCCCCCCATATAATTCTTCATATGAATTTCCTCTTTAGAATACCTTTTCCTTTTTTTCCAAGAAGACTTCAGCCTAGAAGAGAAACTAAAAGAGCTAGAGGAGTGTACTTCTCTTGAGGTTATCAGGAATAGATCAACTTCTACTTTATACATGCAGGAGGTTCAATTGAGAGGGTATGAGCATGATGTATCAAGTCAAATTTCTCCTTGACCTCCATACTTATGGATCTTTTGGCCCAGAATCCAAGACTCTGAGCTTATACCATGTGGATTCAATTGTAGGGGCTTGTCACATATGTTTCTATAGCTCACGATCCAAACCAAGGTTGACTCAAGCAACATCAGATTTTTGTCTGTCCTCAGAGGAAACCCATTACATTCAAACCCTGGGTGGGATGAACACATCAAAAGTTGGTTAATATTTAGGTATCAGATATATATACATACACACACACACACACACACACACACACATACACACACAAACACACACACACACAGGGGAAGGGTCTTCAACTCCCTTGCAAGTACTAAAGCTAACAAGGCATTGAATGTAGGATAGGTTTATATAACTTATCCAAGAATACAAAAGGCTCACTGTAGATCCACTCTCATCCTTACAGGCCTAACCAGTCTTCCAGATTTATTGTAAGTAGCAATCTAGTTGAGGCAAGGAAGAAGCACTCATATTTGCTAGGGAGTCAACCAGTCCTGACATTTGGAAAACTACTACTTTTTCACAACCTATGTGGTATTCCAGATTTCTAGTACCATCCTGAGTGTCCTCATCCCCTCACTCTATCACAAAGGAAAACAACTAATAGATGTTCAATCTTTTCCATCCTTCAGATTTACATAGTGCCATATTTATAAAGTATAAAGTCTGGCATGTTCCTCCTACCTTTGTGTCTTAAGATTCATTGGTATTAGCTCCATAAATTTCTTTTTTTAATTTTTTTTGGGGGGGGGGGTATTTACTTTTAGTTTACAACATTCAGTTCCAAGTCCCTTGAGTTTCAGATTTTCTCTTCCTCCCTCTCCATCCCCCCCCCCATCATGGTGGCATGCATTTGGATACAGGATCTACAAATATCTTCCCCTTAATCATTAGTCAGGTTGTAAAGAAGGATTGTAAGAGATGGAATGATCAGTGGGAAAGAGGAAACAAGACAAAACAAGAAAAAGAAACAGAGCAAGTAGTTTGTTTCAATCTGCACTCAGACTCCGCATCTCCTTCTCTGGATGTGGATATCTCCTTCAATCATGAGTCTTTTGGAGTTGTCCTATAATCTTGTATTGTTGAGAGGAGCCCAGTCTATTGAAGTTAGTTATCACTCATACATTGTGTCTCTGATTGTGTATAGATTTCTCCTGGTTCTGCTCTTCTTGCTCAGCATCAGTTTATATAAGTCTCTCCAGGTTATTATGAAGTCCGTCTGCTCCTTATCGCTTATAGCACAGTACTATTCCGTTACATTCATGTACCACAACTTGTTCAGCCATTCCCCAATTGATGGGCATCCCTTTGTTTTCCAATTTTTTGCTGCCACAAAAAGAGCCGCTATAAATATTTTTGTAGATATGAGTCCTCTTGCCACTTCTCTGATGTCTTTGGGTTATAACCCTAAAAGTGGTATTGCTGGGTCAAAGAATAAGCACTTATTTATAGCCCTTTGGGCATAGTTCCAGATTGCTCTCCAGAATGGCTGAATCAGTTCGCAGCTCTACCAACAATGCATTAGCATTCCAATTTTTCCATATCCTCTCCAGCATTTATCATTTTGCTGTTTTTTTTTTTTCATCTTAGCAAGTCTGGCTGCTGAGATGTGGTACCTCAGAATTGTTTAGATTTTCATTTCTCTAATCACTAGTGATTTGGAACATTTTTTCATTTGCTTATAGATGTCTTTAATTTCATCTTTGGAGAACTGCCTGTTCATATCCTTTGACCGTTTATCATTTGGGGAGTGGCTTGTATTCTTATAAATTTGGCTCAATTTTTTGTATATTTTAGAAATGAGGCCTTTATCAGACACTGGTTGTAAAAATTCCTTCCCAGTTTTCCACTTCCCTTTTAATCTTGGTAACATTGGCTTTGCTTGTACAGAAGCTTTTCAGTTTAACATAATCAAAATTATCCATTTTGCAGTTTGTAATGCTCTCTAACTCTTGCTTCATCATGAAGTCTTCCCCGCCACTCCGTGGATCTGACAGGTAAACTATTCCTTGCTCTCCCAGATTGCTTATGGTATCAATCTTTATACCTAGACCATGCACCCATTTCAACTTTATTTTGGTGTATGGTGTTAGATATTGATTTATGCCCAATTTCTGCCATACTGTGTTCCAGTTTTTCCAGCAGTTTTTGTCAAATAGTGCATTCTTATCCCCAAAACTGGGGTCCTTGGGCTTATCAAACAGTAGATTACTATAGTCATTGGCTGCTGAGTCTCGTGTACCCAATCTATTCCATTGATCCACTGCTCTATTTCTCAGCCAGTACCAAGCAGTTTTGATAACTGCTACCTTGTAGTACAGATTAAAATCTGGTATGGCTAGGCCACCTTTCCTAGCATTTCTTTTCATCAGTTGCCTTGATATTCTGAAACTTTTGTTCTTCCAGATGAATTTTGCTACTATTTTTTCTAGCTCTACAAAGTAGTTTTTTGGTAGCTTGAGTGGTATGACACTAAATATGTAATTTAATTTAGGTAATATTGTCATTTTTATTATATTAGCTTGACCTAGCCATGAGCAATTGATGTTTTTCCAATTAGTTAGATCTGATTTTATTTGTGTGAAAAGTGTTTTGTAATTGTGTTTATGTAACTCCTGGGTTTGTTTTGGCAGGTAGATTCCCAGATATTTTATAATGTCTACAGTAACTTTAAATGGAATTTCTCTTTCTATCTCTTGCTGTTGGATTTCATTAGAGATCTATAGGAATGCAGAGGATTTATGTGGGTTTATTTCATATCCTGCAACTTTGTCAAATTTGTTCATTATCTCAAGTAGTTTTTTACTTGATTCTCTAGGATTCTCTATCATCATATCATCTGCAAAGAATGATAGCTTCATCTCTTTTTTGCCTAATTTGATTCCTTCAATTTCTTTTTCTTCTCTTATTGCTAACATTTCTAGTACCAAATTGAATAAGAGGGGTGATAGTGGACATCCTTGTTTCACCCCTGATCTTATTGGAAATGCTTCTAGTTTATCCCCATAATACTTGCTGATGGTTTTAGATAGTTGCTACTTATTATTTTAAGGAAGACTCCATTTATTCCTATACTTTCTAGTGTTTTTAAAGGAAATGAGTGTTATATTTTGTCAAAGGCCATTCTGCATCTATTGAGATAATCATATGATTTCTGCTAGTTTTGTTGTTGATGTGATCAATTATACTGATAGTTTTCCTGATATTGAACTACCCTTGCATTTCTGGAATAAATCCTACCTGATCAAAGTGTATTATTTTCATGATGATTTGCTATAGTCTTTTTGCTAATATTTTATTTAGAATTTTTGCATCTATATTCATAAGGGAAATTGGTCTGTAAGTTTTTTTCTCTGTTTTGTCTCTTCTCAATTTAGGTATCAGTACCATATTTGTCTCATAAAAAGAATTTGGTAGGACTCCTTCTTCTCCAATTTTCCCAAATAGTTTGTAAAGCATTGGAGTCAATTGTTCTTTAAGTGTTTGGTAGAATTCACTAGTGAAGCCATCTGGCCCTGGAGATTTTTTTCCTAGGGAGTTCATTGATGGCTTGTTCGATTTCTTTTTCTGAGATGGGGTTATTTAAGTAGTTTACTTCCTCTTTGGTTAGTCTAGGCAACTTATATTTTTGTAAATATTCATCCATTTCGCTAAGATTGTCAAATTTACGTGCATACAATTGGGCAAAATAACCCAATTACTGTTTTAATTTCCTCTTCATTGGTGGTAGATTCACCCTTTTCATTTTGATATTTGTATTTGGTTTTCTTCTTTCTTTTTTTTTTATCATATTGGCTAAAGGTCTATCAATTTTATTGGTTTTTCATAATACCAATTCTTAGTTTTATTTATTAATTCAATAGTTTTCTTGAATTCAATTTTATTAATCTCTCCTTTGGTTCTCATTATTTCTAATTTAGTATTTAATTTGATTTTAATCAATTTGTTCTTTTTCTTGCTTTTTCAATTGCATACCCAATTCATTGATCTCCATTTTCTCTAATTTAGTCATGTATGCATTCAGGGATATAAAATTTCCACTAAGAACTGCCTTTGCTGCATCCCACAACTTTTGGTATGTTGTCTCATTATTGTCATTCTCTTGAATGAAATTGCTGATTGTTTCTATAATTTCTTGTTTGACCCACTCATTCTTTAGGATTAACTTATTTAGTTTCCAAT
>CM053582.1:131563509-131578554 GCA_028627135.1 Pseudochirops cupreus | reverse complement strand
ATAGAAAGTGCATGTCCCTTTAAACCCCAACTCCTCCCTAACCCCTCCCAAACTCCACCCCCCCACCTGGCTAGCATAAATTAACCCTTCTGCCTTGGGACCCTCTGCCCTCCCCCCCTGGAACTTTTTGTTCAGTGGTTGGACTGCCCCCTTCTTGCAAGATTCTAATAAAGAGACCCTTCTCTATTCACCTTGAGCTGTCTCCAAGTGATTTAAAATCTTTTTATCACACACAGGGTGGAGAGAGATCATGGAAGACCGGGAAGGGGGGCCAGGGGAGGCAAACAAATGTGTAAACAGGCATGGGGATGGACACAAGTACATGACAACTTTACCTTTTTTCAGGCGGGGAAGAGGGCCACCTGTGTAGACAGGCTCGGAGGAAGCAGAGCCAACACGTGCAGAGAGTCATTGGGACTGCTTAGACAGGCTGCAAGGATGGGGCAGGCACGTGTAGACAGGTATGGGGGCAGGATCGGGGTGGGCGCCCCGAGACTCAGCATCAGGCAGAGAAGGCCTGCCTGGGATGGGTGGAGGAGGCCAAGGACCAGGCGCAGCCGCCTGAGAGACCCAACCCCGGCCCCTCCCGATAGAGACAGAGGCAAGTGAAAGAAGCAAGAACGGGAAATGGGGCTGGGGCGGGGGTGCTGCTTGTTGCCGAGCATAATCGTGCATCCGGGAAAACGGGGCTGGGACGCTTGTGTCCTAGGCCAGGCCCCCGAGGACCACCCACCATATTCCAGTCCCTTCCAGTCACTGAAAAGGGAACTAAAAGAGGAAGTAACGGACTCCCTGTGGGCGGGGCGCAAGGATGGCCTCCCATAGTAGCTCACCACGCCCCACCACCGCCACGGGAGCCAGTGAGCACGAGTCAGGCGGAATCCGCCTCTGACCTTCAGCCAATGAACGGAGACAGAGGCGGGTGGGGCGCGGGGGGCTGGGCCAGGAGCGGGGAGCTGGCTCTCCTGCAGAGGTTGGACTCTTCCTCCTTTTAGACCCCTTAAAGGCTCTCTTCCTCCAGGTGTCATCGCAGTCACACTTTTCCCTATACCTGGAATGCCCTTTAATGTTCAGGTCACCTATCCATTTTGAAATTATTATGGAATATGCTGTAGGATACTGGTCGCTTTCGTCCATCCTCCTTTCGGCAGCCCAACTGATTTTCCTAAAGCAATCTTTCCTACCTTGTCACCCTCCCTAGTCAGTAAACATCAAAGGCTTTCTATCATGTCGGCCTTGGGGTGTAGAGTGTGTTCAGGGAAGACCAGTACCTCTGGTGTGAGGGTTGCTGAGCCCTTTTCAGGACTGCTTTCCACCTCTGGTGTCCACCTGATCCCCCTACCTCACACCTGTGTCTCCAAGAAGTAGCATGCACTACAGGGGCCACATCCCGGTGAACCATTTTGGCAGATAGGCTAACCCAGGTTGGGGAGAACCAAAGACCCATCAGTGAGCAAGAGAGGGTGTCTACCCCAAGTACGTGAAGACTTTCCTAGGTGAAATAGGAAGATGAGAACAATTTGTATGACTGCAAAGGCAGCTGAAGCAAGCTCTGTGGAGTATATTGATCAAGGGTGGGAAACCTGCTGCTCTAAGGCCACATGTGGCCTTCTAGGTCCTTATGTGAGGCCTTTTGACTAAATCCAAATTTTACAGAACAGATTCTCTTATTTTTATTAATAATTTTTTTCATCTTTTATATTTTTATTTTATTTTTAAAACAAACATATTTAAATTATCAAAGAATACAATGTTTTGACAAAATAATCCTCCCAGATTTATCAGTACATTTAGAACAATAGTAAACCATAAGGGCTAATTTGGTGCCTGCTATGCTTGTGACTCCCCTACCAGACTGGTGCCACTACTGCTCAAGGCTGGTTGGTGACAGTTTATGGGAATGGAGTAAGTCAGTCTGTTAGCAGCTTTTGAAAATGGTGCAATGTGTTTCTATTTGAATTGGAACTTGTGAAGAGTTGCATAGCTTGACAATATTCTGTCTGTTTAACTGCCCATCATGTTGAAGAAGACCAAGAGAACTGAAGGAAGAAAACAGATTTTTTTTTTTACTGCAGATTGAGAATTGCAATATATCTTGTTTCTGCTAAAGATAAGATGATTTGCTTGCTTTTCAATACTGCAACATCAGCATTAAAGAAATTCAATGCTCACCAGCATGATAACACTCATAAGGACCACAAACATTTTAAATTAGAGGGAGAAGCACAAGAGGTTGTATTGCAGAAATTAAAAGATGAAAAGCAAAAGTAAAGACAATTCTTTCAAGGAGCAATAAGACCTGGAAATAATGTCACTAAAGCAAACTTAAAATATACTCAGGGAAAAAAGGCAAGCAGTTCAGTAATGTAGAAATTGTGAAAGAATGCATTGTCAAAGTTGTAGGATGCTTAGACCATGATAATATTTCAAAGTACAAACAGCTTCCTCTTTCAACAAGAACCATAACTGATCGTCAGCATGAATAAGCCTTCAGCAAAACAGAACTTCATGCAACATTTCAAAAGGAAAAAAAATATATTATTCAGTTGCTTTGGATGAATCAATTGGTACTACTGACTCAACCAAGATTTTAGACTTCATTTTGGTCATAATAGAAGATTTTCTTTACTAAGAAGTTACTCACTTTGGGCACTGTTGCAAACAGAACACGGGGAATAGATTACTTCAACAACTTTGAAGATAAATGTTGTGAAGTTGGACTGAATCTGGCAGATTTAGTGAGTGTATGTACAGATGATGCACCCCCTCGAAAACATGAAGGGTTTATTGCACAGATAAAATGTTAACAGATCATTTGTTTTCATTGTATCTTACATCAGCAAAATCTCTGTGCTCAAGGTACTATTTTAAGTGACACTTTGCAACAAGTTATAAGTATTGTTAACTACATGCAATTGCAACATCAGTCTTGTAACATGCTGTAAAGTTGAATGATGAGGTATTCATCATGGATTTCACATATCATTCTAAAGTGTGTTGGCTAACATGGGGACAGGATACAGCCAAAATTTTATCTCTGCCAGAATAGATCGTTAAATTTTATGAAGAGCAGAATCAGCAATGTGAATTATTGAAAGAAGATTTCTTTAGGAATGCTGCATTTCTGTCTGACATCATGTCAAATCAAAATGACTTGAATATTTCTTTGCAAGGTAAAACTGTCTATATATCATACGTGGCAAAAAAAAAATTCAAGCACTTAAAAAAAGCTACCTTTTTTCAAAATACTGTTTCATTTCAGATGAACATTTTCTGCAGTTAGCAAAGTCATTGATGAGCAGGATAATATATGAAGATCATTTGAAGAATACATAGCTCATAGACCTATTAATTGGAGAATACAATGAAAGGTTAGCTAAATTTGAGACTCAAGACATCATACTCAAGTTAGCACCTAATTGATACCACGAAGGCACCTAAAGAACAACAGATGGAATTGATTGAACTCTCAGTAGATGACATTTTAAAGTCATTGTTTGATGCTAAGAAAGATCCAATTGTAATAAGGAAAAAAATGTAGTAAAACTTCGATGCCTTCAGCAACATGCCCCAAAAATACTTTATTGCTTTTTAACCACCTGTTGCTGAGAATCTACATTATCCTACTTAACCCAAATCAAGACATGTTAGGGTCACAAATGACTGCTACCAGGGGTAGCCAGGTGAGGCAGTGACTAGAGCACAGGCCCTGGAGTCAGAAGGACCTGAGTTCAAATGTGTCCTCAGACACAACAATTAGTAGCCCTGTGTTCTTGGGCAAGTCACTTTACCCCAATTCTCCTGTATTCCCCCCTCCAAAAAGCTAAAAAATGAATGATGGATACCCATCTAGAGGATCAACTGAAACTGCGGACCTCCATACTACAACCAAATATCCAAATGCTTGCCAACAAAAAGCAGACACAACTATGTCATTAAAAGTCTAATTACCTTTAAAATTAACTAATAGTTTTCGGTTTTTAATTATTAAGTACATAGTAGTTAGATTTCTTTGAAAAGTACATTTTCAAGTACATCTAATTAAAGTTTCTTGAATGCAGCTTTATTTGATTACAGCTAAATATTAATGCAGCCTTCCAACATGAAAAGATTTCCTACTCCTGGATTAGGGCCTTTCCTTGAGGTGGATGGGAGGATAATAATTGGCAACAGAGAAAATGAAAAGTTAGTAAATTCTTACTGTGCTTTTTTCTCAGGTCACATATGCAATCAATTGCCAAATCTAGATGTTTCTACCTCCACAGGGGTTCTCACATCTACTTCCTGTTCTGTATTGCTACAACCCCCACCCTAATTCAGTCTCTCATATCTTCCTACTCACCTGGATAGTCAACAGCCTCCTCATTCATTTCTATACTTCAGGTTACTTATTTTGCCAATCTGTCCTCCTCATTGCTGCTCCAGTGATATTCCTAAAACAGGTCTGTCCATGTCACTATTCAAAAACTACATTGGCTCCCTATTGTCTGTAGGATGAAATTTAAGTACCTATGTTTGGCACTTAAAGCCCTTTACAATCTGGTCCTACTGAGGGAAAAAAAATATAATATTATATGTTTATACCCAAGTCTTCCAGAAATAATTTTATTTAAATTATCGTTATTCAATGTCAAAGCCCTTTCTACATTGGAGAGAGAGGTTTGAGACTGGAATAATCCCTTACATGTCCTTGGACATGACTCTTTTACCACAGGATGACTAGAGGAACCTTGAACAAAGAAAAGATCATTATATATATCCAGTCAAATAACTTTAATCTAGTTCAATTCATCTCCAAACAATCTACTCAGAAAAAACAACACATAACAATCTGTTCTGGCAGAAATGATTATTAATAATCAGTAATCTGGGAAGACCCAGAGTTTTCTCCTTCTTCTAAAGTCCTACTTTTCAAATTTTCAGTCTTCTGAAGGACATCACTGGTTTGGATAGGGCATACATTCTCTGAAGAGATAGACCAAAGCTGGGGGTATAGAGACAGCTTCTCTGTCCATGGGTGACATGATGTCACTCTCTCAGCCCCTCATTTTAATATAACTCATCTCCCCTTGTGTTAAGCAGAGTTGATTGCCTCTCCTCTTCCAAAAGAACATATAAACCCTGAACCTGTCACAAGGGTCTTTGATCTAAGAGAGAAAGCCAATGATCAACCCTTTTATGATAATGGACTTGTCTTGTTAAGAAAATTATTAAATTACCGAGAAACTATGTCTCTTGAAACTTTTTTAATCGTTATAATTTCTTTCCTATATCAATTTTGGCATTCTACACTGGCTCAATTGAGAAATTCATTTCTTAATATTATACTTCTCGACTTTCAAATCATGTTTCAAATTGTTTTCAGGTACTTTGTTTTCCTCCCTCCCAAGTCCTGCCCCAGTGAAATCTCTTTTGTGAATTAGTGCATTTTTTAAATGCATCTTAAACTTGCTGTAAAGCTTTGCTTTTAGGTGGTCAGAACTAATACTTCCAGGTTCTTAGACAGTTTCTCATTTTCTGTAAGGAGAGCCATCATCTGGCAGGTCAGCCTGAAATACAGAAAAAGTTTGTGACCTAGCTGGGTCATTGCAGGATAACACAAACTTTTCTTTAGCACTGGGGTCATTTTTTCCCCTCTCTTCTCTCATTCAGAGGGGTCATCCTGGAATTCAGGGGAGACTTCTTCCTGGGCTAGTTCCATAGCTGGAGAATTTTCATCTTCCAAAAGTGACTCTCTTTCCCTCTTCAAGGAAAAGATGGAGGTAGCAAGAGGAGGAGGGCTTGTGGAAGAGGGGCTTGCAGGAGAGGGACTTCTTGAAGAAGTTTTAGGAGGAGGGAAGGTGAGAGGGCTGAGATCTCCAGAGGTTATGAAAACACTGAATCTAGGGATAGGAGATGAGATGAAGCTTTGGTGCTTGGACACTCCCTTGACCACAAAGACTGCTGGAACATTGCTTCTCCAGTTTGCTCATCACTTCATATACATCATGATTCAATTCTACCCTGTTGAAGATTCCATGGCTTGATATTCTTGACTTTTTATGCTTCCAGATGAGTTTTGTTGCTGTTTTTTCTAATTTGGGGGACAAATGGGATCAAGCTCCAAGCTTAGGAGATAATCTTCTCTTTAAGGTTTTAAAGCAGTGGGTCTTAAACAGGGGTCCATGGATAAATTTCAGGGGATCCATGAACATGGTTGGGAAAAATTACATCTCTGTTTCAATATGATGTGTTACCTTTTGTAATCCTTGTATTTTATGTATTTCAGAACATGATTTTGAGGCAGGATTCACAGGCTTCACCAGATTGCCAAAAATATCTATGATACAAAAAACAGGGTAGGACTCCCTGTGTTAGGGGATATCTGAGGTAGGAACTGGCCTCTAGGTTGGGTAACAGGGCCCTGACATTCAGCCATGGGTACATTTCCAATGGAATAGTATAAGAACTCTTTAAGTGACTTCCAGTGTATAATATGCTTTGTAAACTTGGAATGTTTCAGCTTTATATAAGTGGTTAATATAATATTTGTTACTATCAAAAATTCTGAAAGGGAATCTGGTATAATGGAAAAAGCCCTTAGTCTCATATTTTTCCACCTGGGTTGGGGGCTCCTTGTGGTTGTGACTTAGAACATATACCATGAACAGGCCACTTAACCTTTCTTCTGGTCAGATGACTCACAGTCAAGTTCTGGCATTACAAATATATTTAAGGAATCATGGAATGTAGATGAGAGTTGACAGGGGTGGAAACAGTTCCCTATAGATAAAATGAAGTGTATCTGGACAAAATGAAGTGTATCCCACATCTAAAGACACCTTCCAATTTTAACGTTACTCCCAGCTTTGATATTCAATATTTTTAGAGTTCTTTTTTTCCTCCTCTGCCAGATGAGGAGGTTTGACAAACAAGGTCATCTTGTTTGTCAAACAAAGGCTTGTTTCTCTTTCCAATAGCATTCCTCTTCTTCCCTCCTATTCCTCTCCTCCTGTTCTGGCCCATTATGGGATACCTGCTCAAGATGTCTTGACTACCCTGGGAAATAGAGACAGAGGATGAATGCAGTCACCTGTATTAGAACAATAAAACTTTTATGGAAGGAGACCGGTTCACAATCTCTTGTCCCCATATCTATGCAAAAGGAAGTAGAAATAGAAATGGGATTGGGATTAACATCATTGGGCCATGTTTCTGCTTACTAAGGGAAGGCCTCTTCACATCCCACTCCATGAGTTCCCAGGTCTGGGTGTTTTCTTAGACTTTTGTTAGAACCTGTACCTTTGCAAATAGATCCTGATCACTATTAGCCCAGACCTGAAAGGCTGGGTAGGAGTTACATCTATAGGAAACCTAGGGAGAAAAACCAAGGAAGGGGATGGAAGGATAGCTTTCCCAAAAGCACTAGGGCCTGGAGTTATTATGAGAGGGAAGCTAAAGGCTGAAGATATGACCTCAGGAAATAAAAATATAGATGGGCTTCATCATTGACAGGCTGCCTAAGGAGACTGCTTTATCTACATCTCCAATTCTCTTCCCTGCTTCCTCTTCACTTCATAGCCTCATCTCCCACCAATTCTGGGATCAGTGTTTACAGAAACTATTAGGTTGGCTCTGACTTTTCTTTATCTCTCCCCCACAGCTTCTCAGTGTCTAATACCAGTTATGCCTTACATCATTCCTGTCCAATGGCTATCCAGCTTCTACTTTGGGTTCTCCAGTGATGGAGAATATTCTGCCATGAGGCAGCAAATTCTCATCATAGACATCTTTAAGTGTTGAGGGGGAGTAGGAAGAAGGGGGAAAGCAATGGAATGAGAGCCCTTCAAGTGCCTAAAAACACAGACATTATGTCTCTTCTGCTTGGTCTCAGAGGGGAAAACCTGGAAGCTGTAGAATGTAAACTTTTCATACACTGGGCTAAGATCTGTCTGAGTCACAATTTCATTATTCCTCAGTTCTGGTTTACAGACCCAGAGCAGAGAGAGGACAAATAGCAGAAGTATGTGAAGGCTCCAGCCAAGGGAAAGGGGGATGGTGAGACTGTACCCCTGTCCTATTGCCTTTTGGAGGGCATGGATTTTGTCTAGTAAAGCCCCAGTGAGATAGTTTTTAACTTAACTAATTCATACAAAATAAAATGATGAGACTCAAGGACTTCATTTGTGCCCCTGCATTCTGAGGACTACCACTTAACCAAGCTCAGGTTGAGTCTTAGTTCATATAACCCCTCTGCCCCACACCACCAGGGAAGGACTGAATGGAGTGAAAGTCCCTTAAAAGGTTGAAATACGTATATTATATCCCCTTATAAGGGAAAAGAAAAGGGCACCTAAGTTGGATAGTGGAAAAAGTACCATATCTGGAGTCAGGAAGATTTGTGTTCCTGATTTCTACTCTGTACTCAGATATTTATGAGGTGTGGGACCTTAAGTAAGTCACTTAACCCTGTTTGACTCTATTTCATGACCTGTAAAATGAACTGGAGAAGGAAGGGGCAAACCACTCCAATATCTTTGCCAAGAAAACTCAAAGAATGAGGGTGAGAGTCAACAAGGTGTTTTAAAGATAGGTGGGTCTTCCTTCTGAATGGTCTGCCAGGACCTTCCCTGGGAAAAGCAAGTTAATTCTGATTGGCAGGCATGCATTGTAATGAAGAGGCAGGTTAAGAGTTCAAAGCTGCTCTGTATTTCTTTATCATAAGAGATTTAGTGGAGGAGACTATGAACCAGGTACTGAACTTCTAGAAAAAGGTGAGAGAATAACTTAGAGGCTAGAATACCTGAAAAAAAGAATCCAGACAGTGTAATAGGTGAGGTGAATCTCAAAGGAGGAGAGGCTTCTGAGGAAGGGTCTGAAAAGTGGTAGCTCTGGATGTTACAGGGCATGAGAGTAAGTCACTCAGCAATGGAGATGATGTTGAGGGATGAAGTGTCTTTGGGAAGAAATCCAGGTTCCTGTGAGTGCCGGAAAATGGAGAGTCTGAATGGAAGATATCTGAGACAGAAGGGACTTTGGTACCAATAGATTCCAGAGGATGATGCAGAAAATGCAGGTAAAAGGCAAACAGAAAATGAGTGATGGGAGGGCTAAAAATGGTAAGGGCTGAGGATGAAGTCTACCCTGAGAAGGAGGTTTCTAACTCAACAGAGTGAATATGTATCACAGAGATGAGTGGAGTGAGAGGCAGAAATTTGCTGGCATCAGACAAGGGGTCAGACTATTGATCAGAGTATTACAAAGATCAGGGTAGAGATAGAAAGATCATGGGGCAGTAAAGGCCTATAATCTAAGACAACTTGTGACTTGGGGCAGTGGGGTGGTCCTGTGAATTTCTTTATTATCCAACCAGGGAAGAGGGAGTAGAAGAGACTTTCTAGATATTAATGGCAGCATGGAGAACTCTGCAAAGAAGGTTTTTAATTCTAGGCTTCCTATGGCCTGGGCAGTAGGACTTCTTTAGAGATCATCTCGTTCAATAATCTTATATTATGGGTGAGAAAATTGAAGCTCATAAAGCAAAAGTGACTGAGTCAAAATCACCTAGGAAGGGCAGAGAACCGGGGTTAGTCTGTGTCTTCATCAAACCCCGTAAAGAGCGCTTTATATGTTTCCAAAATGATGAGAAAAGATTTCCTTGATTTTAGGTTGGTCAATGCCCTCTTTGTTTCTTCACTTAAGTCATGTTGTGAGACACTGTGAAAACACACAGAAGTTTTGTTCAATCTTTCCCTGACTTTCTTTGCAATCTGATGCCTGTGCCCTTAGTCAAGAGCCTTTTTCTAGTCACTTCTGCCTGCCATCCTTCCTCTCCTGTATTGGTGTGTGTGTGTGTGTGTGTGTGTGCACACGCGTGTGTGTGTGTGTGTGTGTGTGTGTGCCCGTGTGTGCGTGTAGAAGCTACTGGAGAATGGTTTTTTAAAAATTCATCTGTTGTACATGAAATGGATTTAAGATTTGCCCTTCCAATGAGCTCCTCATGATTGCCTGAGTGACAATCAGTAGAAGACCTTGTCTACACAGACTTCACTGGGGCCAGGTCTAGCACAGGCTGGACATAATCAACCTTCATAGTCAGAGGTTTACCCTTTTCTGTCTCCTCCTTTCTTCTTCTCCCATTACCTCTTAATTAGGATTTTTATCATTATATCAGTTAATTTATACCAATACCTTCTATCCATTTATATACCTTTTAAAATGTCAACACAAATATGCAATTCTCAAGATTAACAGGTATCATCCTCCCATATGGGTATGTAAACAGCTTGCTCTTATTGGATGATGAGGTTTTTTTTTTTACTTTTTCCCCCGTTTACCTTTTTATGTCTTTCTTGAGTCTTGTATTTGAGGATCAAATTTTCCATTGAGCTCTGACCATTTCATCACAAAGTTTTTTTTTTTCATTGAATGTCCACCTTCTTGCCCGAAAGATTGTGCTCAATTTTGCTGGATAGTTGATCCTTGGCTGTAGTCCAAGCTCTTTGTCTTATGATGTTCCATATTCCAATCCCTCCTATCTTTTTATATAGAAAATGCAAGATCCTGTGTGATCCTGACTGTAGCTTCATGATATTTGAATTGTTTCTTTCTTGTTGATTGTACTATTTTCTCCTTGACCTGATAATTCTGGAATTTGGCTACAATGCTCCTTGGTGTTTTTAATTTGGAATCTCTTTTAGGAGATGATCGGTGGATTTTTTCAATTACTATTTTACCCTCTTGTTCTAGGACCTTGGGGGCAGTTTTCCTTGATGATTTCTTGGAAGATACTGCCCAGGATCTTTTGTTCATGTTGGTTTTCTGATGGACCAATCATTCTTAGATTATCTCTCCTGGATCTATTTTCCAGGTCAGTTTTTTTTTCATTTTCTTCTATTTTTTCACTCTTTAGATTTTGTTTGACTGATTCTTGATGCCACATAGAATCATTAGCTTCTACTTGTCTGATTCTAATTTTTAATTAATTGTTTCCCTCAGTTTTTGTACCTTGTTTTCCATTTGGTGAGTTATACTTTTTAAGGAGTTCTCTTCAGTGAATTTTTTTTTTTGCATTTTGCCAATTCTGTTTTTTAAAATAATTGGTCCTTTTATTTCTACCTTTCCAATTTGACTTTTAACATGCTTTTTGAGCTCTTTCAAGAATGCTTTTTGAGTTTGAGGTCAGTTCATCTCCCCTTTTGAAATTTCTGATGTGGGTATAGCACCTATGCTGTGCTCTTCTGAATTTGTATTTTGTTCTTCCCAGTCTCCATAGTAGGATTCTATGGTCTTTGCTCCTGCAGTTTGCTTTTTGTCCATTGTGATTGCCTATTTTCTGGCTTTTAAAGTGGATTGCTGCTTCTGGGGTATAGGGGGCTCTGCCCACGGTTCTTGTGCTGGGAACAAGGGGCCTGGTTACTGGATTTGTGTGCTGTGGCTTCTGCTTCTGTCAGTTGGAGGGCATATAATGTTGCAGCTCATCTGGTACTGAGCTGGAACTGGCTGGTGTGTGCTGAGGTCAAGGTCAGGTTTTTCTTCATTTCCCTCGGGTTACACTGAAGCTCACGGCATGAGGTATTGGGAAGGAGTGGTCGGGCCTCTTCTCCACCTCCCCAGTATTAGTCTAGAGCTAAGGCAGGCTCAGCCAATGGTGGACACTTGTCCATGCTGGCAAAGTCTCTGAGAGAAGATCCCATCTTACTTTATAGGAGAAAATTTGTACTGAAGAGAAAACCCTTGCATGTAATGAATGTGGCAAAATATTGGGTTCCAGGGAAAGTCTTATTAGTCACCAGAGAACTCATGCTGGAGTGAAACCCTTTGAACATAATAGATGTGGGAAAGCCTTTGCTGAAAGGGGAAAGTTGAATAAACATGAAAGGATTCATACTGGAGAAAAACTCTTTGAGTGTAATAAATATGAAAAGCCTTTCAGCCACAAGGAAAGTTTAACCAAACATGAGAGAATTCATACTGGAGAGAGATCTTTGAATGTGATAGATGTGGGAAAGCATTCTTTGAGAGAGGAAACCTTAATAGACATCAGATAATTCATACTGGACTGAATGTGATACATGTGGGAAAGACTTTAGTAATAAGGGAAGCCTCACTAATCACCTGAGAGGTCATACTGGAATGAAACTCTTTGAATGTGACAAATTTTTGGAAGCCTTTAGTCACTGTGGAAGCTTCACAATACATAAGATAATTTGTATTGCAGAAAAACCCTTTCAATGTAACAAATGTGGGAAATCCTTTAGTAATAGGAGAAATCTTATTAGATATCAGGGAATTCATACTAGAATGAAACACTTTGAATGTTATGAGTGTGGGAAAAGCTTCAGCTGCAAGGTACTTCTTGGTGATATTAGAGCATTCATCCTAGAGTGAAACTTATTAAATGTAGTGAATGTGGGAAATCCTTTGGGAAGGGAAACCTTTTTTTATGCACTGGAGAAGTCATGCTGGAGTGAAACCATTTGAAGGTAGTCAGTGAGGGAAAACCTTTAGTAATAATGGAAACCTCACTGATCATCCAAGAATTCATACTGGCATGAAAACGTTTGAACATAATGAATGTAGGAGAGCCTCGTATCACAAAGGAAATTTGGCAACACAAGAAGAGAACTCATTTTGGAGAAGCCTTTTATATGTAATGAATGCGGGAAAATTTTTAGTGGGAATGTACCATTGATTATACATTGGAGAACTCATACTGGAGAGAATCCCTTTGGATGTAAAGAAAGTGGAAAAGCCTTCAGTGAAAGGGGATCCTTTATTAGACATCATACAATTCATACTGGAATGAAGCCCTTTGAATGTAGTAAGTGTGAGAAAAGCTTCAGTCAGAAGGTACTTCTCCTTTTTCTTCTTATTTTGCTTTTTGGAGAGGGAAAGGTAGGGCACTTGGGGTTAAGTGATTTGTCCAAGGTCACACAGCTAGTTTTTTGTGTTAAGTTTCTGAGGCCAGATTTGAACCCAGGTCCTCCTAATTCCAGGGCCGGTGCTCTATTCACTATGCCACGTAGCCACCCCTGATAGCCACCCCTTACCATTTACTTATTCATACTGGAGTGAAACCTTTTGAATGTAACAAATGGGGGAAAGCATTTGGTGAGAGAGGAAGTTTAAAGAAACATGAAAATATTCATAGTAGAGAGAAACCCTTTAAATGTAATAAATACAGCAGAGCCTTTTTTGAGAGGGAAAATCTTAATCAATATGAGAGAATTCATATGAGAAAGAAACCTTTAATTGTAATGAATGTAGAAAAGCCTTTGACCTAAGTAAAAGTCTGATGAAATATAAGAAAATTCATACCAGAGAGAAAACCTGCATAATGAATGTGGAAAAGCTTTTTAGCAATTTATCATTCTTGATTTATCATCAGAGACTTCATGATGGAAGGACACAAATGTTTTAGCTACTTTAATCCCACCCACTATAAAATGTATCTTCCTTCAAGACAGGGATATTTTGTGCTTTTTTGTATCCTCATCACCGACCATGACACTTACCATGTAGAATGTCCTTAATTAATGTTGAGAATAGTTAAGCTTTCAGAGGACGCCCTGCTACACATCAGATAATTTATAATGGTAGGTAAGGCTATAAATTTTATGTAAGAAATGTCAGCAAATTAATAGGAATAAAGAGATTCTGAATCATCTTCAATAAGGGAAGAATTTTGCTATAAATTTTATGCTTAAGGTCAATTTCATGTGAAGATGAGTGAAAAATACCGTGTAGCAACCTCCTTGTGAAAACTAATCTTTTGCTAACTGCTGGACTGTCAAGACTACAGGGTACAGTACTAGTTACTATTTTCTTCTATCATACTCTTTATTGTAAAACACCTCAGACACTATTAAAAAGAGTTGAAGAAGTGTGCAACAAGTGTGCCTGATATGTTATTTTGTCTAAATTGATCATCTTAACAAAACCACATAATTTTAAAATCACAGAATAAATTCACATTTCATTCTTTTTCATTCTTAATTTAATAAATGATTAAAAATGAAGATTCTAATTCTAAAAAGACATAAATCAGTAAATTAAAAATAATCTCCTTTATTTACATTCTTCTAAATAAAGTCTGTGCAAATTTACTTTTACAAGACAGCAGCAAAGAAAGTTTGCACCTTTTGCAACTTTCTTCTGTGCATTTTTTGGATGATATATTTGTTAATGCATATATTCTAATTTAGTTTCATATAAATCTCCCAATTAAAAAAAAACATATCCTAGTTGTACATGCACATTTCATCATTTTGGTTAATCAGTTTGTTTATTCTGCTACCATACAATATATGAATTATTTTTAGGTCATAGTATCTTAAGTTTTGACTCAGTGTCCAAGTTATGATTTAGTGTCTAAGTTATGATTTGTAAACAGATCACCATGTTCAGGCTTCTCCCTTTCACTGAGTTAAAGTTTTTATGGTTTTTCACTTATTACTATATTTTAGGGCTTTTCTCTAATTCGAACCCTGCAAGGGGATTCTCTTCTGGGGTGAATTAGACTATATATGAGGTATTTTTAAATTTTTAAGTTTTAGTTTACAACATTTTTAGTTTACAACATTCATTTCCACAAGATTTTGAGTTTCAAATTTTCTCCACGTCTTTCTCCTAACCATCACCCCAAAACGGTGTGATCCCACTGAATACCTCCTCCACTAATCTGCTCTTTCTTATATCCTCCCCCATCCTTTCTCCAACTTTCCAATAGGGCAAGATGGATCTCCATGCCCCAGTGGCTGTATATCTTATTTCCCAGTTGCATGTAAAAATAATAATAATAATAACTTTTTTAAAACGTTTGATTTTTAAAACTTTGAATTCCAGATTCTTTCCCTTCTTCCCTCATCATCCATCCTTACTGGGAAGATAAGCAATCCAATATAGGTTGCACATGTGTAGTTATGCAAAACATTTCCATAGTGGATATTTTGTGTAAGACTGACTATATTTCCCTCCATCCTATCCCACTCCCCACTTATTCTATTTTCTACTTTGACCTTGTCCCTTTTCAAAAGTGTGTGCTTCTAACTATCCCCCCCCCCC
>CM053582.1:131544395-131563009 GCA_028627135.1 Pseudochirops cupreus | reverse complement strand
TAGTAATAGTAGTAGTAGTAATAGTCGTAGTAGGAGTAGTAGTAATAGTAGTAGTAGTAATAGTTGTAGTAGGATTAGTAGTAATAGTAGTAGTAGTAGTCGTCATAGTAATAGTAGTAGTAGTAGTAGTAGTAGTAGTAGTAGTAGTAGTAGTGGTACTAATAGTAGTAGTAGTAATAGTAGTACTAATAGTAGTAGTAATAGTAGTAATGGTCATAGTAGTAGTAGTTGTAATTGTTGTTGTTGTCGTCACTGTTGTCTGTCCTTCCTTCTGGAAGACAGCCTTGACATCAGGAAGGTGATGCCATGACTTACAAGTAAGCTGGATTTAAGTGAGGGAGGGATGTGCAAAATCACAAGACTTGCTTCCTCCCCCAGAGTCATCTAGGTCCAGTGGTGAGATCAGGATGACTAAAGATGGTCGAGGACGCAATGGTGGATCTTTACCTCTTTAAACTAAGGTCTTTCTCAGATCTCAATTTGACTGAGGCAACACCCATTAAGTGATTAAGGCTAAATAAGAAATGAGGCACAGAACTGCCTCTTTACTTATTTTTTTTTTTAAAGAAGTAGTCAATTTGGGAAGGGAAGAGCCTCAGGATTTCTGGTCAAAACAGAAACACATTGATATGCTAAACTTAAACACACACAGTATACAGAACCTTGTAACATTTTTCCTAAGATTACACACTCTCTTAAGACAGAGGTCACAGCCTATTTAACTCATATTACAGATCATTCTTCACTTCTTGGACCTCTTTATCAAAATAATGTGACTATTAATCAAAACGTTCAAGTTTTTCCAACTCTTTTTATTCCAAAATATTCATAAATCTATGTTATCTCACTCTTATTTTCATCAAAATATACATCTTCTATGTAAACAATTCCATGTTACTAGGAACAAGCTAGACAGATCGTTAAAAACTGCCTCAGTGTGTTATATATATTACTCCTCCAGCTTCCCTTTACACAGGGGAAGCAGTAAAAAAAAAATGTAATTAGTCTTATGTTATAGTCTTTTGCTTCAATGGGCATTCCAAAACAATTGAAAACTGATAATGCCCCCACCTAAACTGCCAAATTATTGCACTCTTTCTGTGATCACTTTAAAATGATATCAATTACAGGCATAACCTTATAATCTTGACAAATGAAATGAAGATATTAAACCTATTTACAAAATAAAAAGTGACTTGGTCCAATATACCATGAAGGTAATTAGCCACTGCTTTATACACCCAAAAAAAATTTATACATTGCTAATAATGAGTATACATTGGCAGCAAAACAATAAGAAAGGGTACATACTTCTCAAATGAAGGTCATCCAAACCCAGATATAGGAAGGGCCTGCCCCTTAACTAACGGGGGTAGGGGGCAAGGCTTTGTTTATGTCTTCTGGAAGTCATGGAAGAACCACTGTGAGTGCCCTTAAGAAATGTCAGGGCACATACTCCAAATCACCCAGAAGATGAAAAGAGCTCTGTCAGCAACAGAAGAAATCATGGAGACAGAACACGGGAATTGAGAAGAACAGGTCTCCTAATGCAACCACTACACAAAAAGCTGCACCCATGTGGGGGCAGATCGAATATTTATTATAGCAAGCCAAAGAACTAAAACCTATTACCCCAGGATTTGTGTTTCTTGCTATTATCACTCTGACTTCAATACAAACTGAACTGGTTACATATTGATTTAAGTTCTGAGATATATACCCCAATTACATCTATTGTTTCATATATAACCTCAAGCCTTCCTTACTTCTACTGATGTGAATCATTTACAGATGATGTAAGTCAATACTACATTTTATTGGAATATAATCTACTTGTAGAACCACTCTCTTTTGGTTTCAGACTTTGGGGATAATCTACACTTTAAGTAATATCTGATTCTCTAGCTACAAAAAAGGACTTCTAATCACCTGACTAATTGTCATAGCTTCTCTCTTAATATCAACAACTGTGTTTTCTATTTATTTACTAAGTGAAATACCAACTGCTTAATTTGTGACTGAATTGGCAAAGAATGTTAGCTTGGTTTTTAAAAACACATAATTATGGTTACACCTATCTATGTATGACTCTTTTGTATGGAATATTATGCATTAATTGTACTCTTACTCAATGTATAACTGGTAGAGATTCATTGTAGTAACTGTTGAACAATCTTCATTTGCTTTTTCCAACTAATTTTAACTCCATTACACAAAAATTTCTGATTTCTTAAAAGAGGTGGGAAAGGTTTGTCAGACTTCATGTCAGAATTCTTGTTCCTAGAATCACTGCCCTACTATTATTCTACTCTTATTGATCATTTTAAGCACTGTATCTACAATTTCTCTATTTAGAAAAATCCAAAAAAACCACACAATATGTTAATGAATTATAAACAATGTTTCTGCAGCCTTTACAACACAACAGAATACAGATAAGGATTTTTTGTATAAAAATCAGTGTATTAGAACAATGAGTATTGTATCTAGGTGATGAATTAAAAGCCTTAAAAACTCAATTGTTATTTAGATGTGATTGTAAATATACATATATTTGTGTAACTCCTTTGCTATATATTAGCTCTGATTATAATGGTTTTGGGGACAAAATACATGCCCAACTTCTTGGTGTTTGATATGATTCAACTATTACAAAGTATATCAGAAAACATCCAAAATTGTCATCACTCTGGAACTGATTTAAGAACTTTGCCAACACAATATTGTTAACATTGTTGGAGTTATTTCCTTTTAATTTTATGTCAATGATTTTACATATTTTACCTGTATTGATTATTGTATTATTTCTTTGTATCTGCCTTCCTACAGTGACCACACTGATATCACAGCCCTTGTAACCATTATCAACTCAAATATATGAACATAACTTTTAAAGGTCAGGATTTATATCGGAATGTTATTTGTAGAAATTGTAATCTCACATAATGTATTATTAGAAGTCAACAGTATGTAACGATAGTAGAATGCAAAATGCAGTGTGACTGTTGTTATACTTAAAAGTGTTTGTGTAAACCCATACATTTGGAATAATGAAACTTCTAACGTCACTTGGAGTCAAATTAGGAATAGGTTTAATGGTGCTTTGCATAGTCACAATCTCACTTGGGAAGTAAATCAATTGTCCTATATGACTGAACAAATTACACAAAGTCGTATTTCAGGAATTGATCCTGAAGATATAGCCAATCAGATATTTCATTGGATAAATCAGATTAATCCATTTAATAATCTTAACTCTCTAGTGCTTCACTTTGTTCCAGTAGCATGCTTGCTGGTGATATTGTGCCTTTTTGTACCTCTGGAGATTCACATCCTTGGCCTCAGTTTTTCCTAGCTTTGGGAATCGAGGTTCAGGCTCTTAAGTTACTTGTACAGAAAGGGGGAGACGTTGAGGCCCAGTTTTGACCTGGTCCATACACGGGAAGAGTCTGGTCCAGGATTTCTCCCAAGCCGAGCAGTGACCCAGACACAGATGCGTGCAGGGGAACAAGAGCATTAAAACATACGGATGCATGTAAATGAACAAGGACGTTAAACATTCTCTCATGGGAACCTAAGAGATAATTGCTTTACATTAATTATATAAACTCTGGTCTCTGATCAATAAATAGGAACTGCTATGACAATCTGCCTGACTCGTGTCCAATCATTCCACGATCTTCAGTTTGGCCCGTGCCTATTTTGATGCAGGCATCATATTTCCAGGACAATACCAAATAACAGTGGTGAAAAGAACTATATATTCTTTTTCCCTCTCCCTTCTTCCTCACTTTTCTTTTCATTGTCCTACCTTTCCACTCATTTAGATTCTGAACTATCTTTTCTTTTCCTCCTAAAACCTTATTTTTCACATCTTCCTCAGTTCTTTACCTCACTTTCCCCACTCCCACATAGGCAACCACCCCAGCTATGGGACCAGCTTAGACTTACGTCAGCTTTTCCAGTTTACAGTTTGGATCTCTTAGTTCCAAACAAAGATTTTTTATATATGAATCAGCAATTCTAATGTTGGCCAGCTGGAGCTCTTTCAGGTTCTGATTATTGCTGATCACAGAGGAGAAATCTTGCCAAATGCCAGCAGGTAAAACAAAACCAAAACTAAAATAAGAACTAGAGAGAAAATGAGAGAAGAATTTTACTGTGGTTATCAGTGGAACTCAAGTTGCCTCCCAACATTAATGTGTGTGCTCAATTGTATGGGAAAATGAAAAGGTCCTATAGCAAATGACAGCAATTTTCAGGGAAAGAAGAATAGATGGGACTAGATGCTGAGGACTCTGAAGTAATTCAAGTACTAGCTACTGAAAGTTCCATCAGCCTTCATCCCACTGCCCTCCTCCTTACCACCTTTTCTCCTTCTCCTTCTTACTTCAACCCTCACAAGCTCAGTGGCAATGCTGAAACCAATGTCTGGACCAGTTAGGTAGAGTTAGGAAGAGTAAAAAACCTGACTGAAGGAAGGAGATTTTCCAAATATCTAACATGTACAGAAGCCCAAAATTTAGTGATAGATTCAGTCTTTCAGGATCATAGGAAACCGAATTATACCAACAGCCCTCTCCAGAACATAGTAATTGGAGAATTTCTAATAAGGAACTGCTACTGGGATAAGAGGAAAGACAGTAATTCCCAGAGGATCCTAGGGGAGAGATGACACCTCCAGTTGGTGCTAAAAGAGTAATTCAGTTCCTAAAGCTTATATGAATATACTCAGCTCAAAATCACCAAGATGGAGGGGTAAGACTTTTTTTCTAAAAATTTCCAACCACTCTTTACATTTCATTTTTTGCTATCTTCACCTTCTAAGGCATCCTCGGTTTTTTATTTTATTCTGATTTCATTGGGAGCTGGATGTGACATTGGGCCTCCAACTTGGGCCTCCAACTTTCCTAGATATCCCCCTAGGTCCTGAGGATTTTAAGAATTTATAGGGGATAGTAATGTATAAGAAACCCAAGGACACCAAAAGGATAGAACTCAATCTCCTTGGGAGCCTTTTTCTATGCAACTCCTATATTCTAGCCTATTGCTGTGCACACAATGGATAGCTAAGAAATGAAATCTGCCATCAAAGATAAAGGAATCAGGCACTGATAGGTGAATATAAGGGGAAAAACTGAACCCAAAGATCTTAAGAAGAAAACTCAGAAATCTTGAACACAATTGTTAGATAGCTGCCTGTGATGAAGCTTCCAGGCAGGGGCCACTAATGTCAACTTGCTTTTTCACCAACAAAAGGTAGCTTCAAACGTTTCTGCAAGATGAAGCCCTGTAAGGATTTATTCCAGCAGGAAAAGGACTTCCTCCTGACCCATCTCAAATGTGCAAAAGATTCCAACATGTGAAGTGCTGAACAAAAGTCCTGAGTGAATATTAGCCTGTTTCCTCCATCACTAAAGTGGGTTTCAGAGTCAGGAGCCTGGTTTAAGTGGTTGAAGGTGCATCTGAAATTCTGCCATGAACAAGCACCTTTGTCCTTTATGAGCCCATTGTAACCAGTGCAAGGGACAGTATCTTAGAATCCAGTCAAGGACATGAAGAGCAGCCTCCTATCACTAACAGTCTTGGAATGAGGCCTATCATCCCTCCCTTCCCTCCTCCCTGCTTTGCCCCCTCAATGAGGGACATTCTTAAATACTACAAAGCAGAGAACTGGTGCCACAATGCCACTTACTCCCTTACCAATCATTGTCCAAGAGCTCTTAAAAAAGAGGGAGCATCTGTAACACACCCCAGAGAGGGGATTTTTTTCCTCTACAAAAGGGAAAGCTGCTACACACAGACCTGGATATTTATATGATCTCCACCTCCACTGTCTCTTCTCTAGTACCCTATCCTCCTCCCCACTCTGCAGGCCTTCAGTTGCCTGGACAGAATATCCTTTAATTAATCTCAGTTGGATATAGAAATTATGTGCATGGGTTTTATCATTTTCTTTTCCTGCCTTAGATAAAGATATAGTATCATCTCTCCAGAGATCTCTTCACTTCCAAACACAACATAAATATCACTAATTCAATCTGGTGTGCTTTTAGTGGGGTTGACATGGAATGGTGGAATATAACAACACCTTAGTTTTCCACACAGGCACAAAGAAACGTAAAATGCAGCAGTGCCTGGCATGTGGCTCTTTGTCCCAAAACTCTATGTCCCCAAAGAAAAGCAAGGTGACAATCTGGCCTGGTCACATTTCCAAAGCTGAAAGTAGAACACTGGGCTCCTTCACAACAAAGATTCCCTAATTCAATCTACCTACAAAGAGCTTAGTAAAGCCTTCAAGACTTAACGCATGAAGATACCTACATGGAAAGTCTCTGTGCCCCGGGACAGTGCTTAATACAGTAAACTCCAGTCAGGGCCTCATACTGGTACCTAATTTTTACTTTGATTTCTTGGATGTTAAATAGAGCTTGTGTTACAAACTCAGCATCTTGTGTCTCATATAAATGAGAAAAATATTCTGGGAAAATAGTTTTCAAAGAAAAGTATTTTTCATGTTTTCTTTTGATTTCTCCCTGAACCCAATGCAGTAATTGTGACATGATTTCCAGTGACATTCTACATCTGAACTTCCTCTCCAGCTCCCTTGCTGTCCCTGCATTTAGGAAGCCAAACAGGAAGTGTACAAGTAAGGCCACAAAGCTGGCATTATGCTGGCTACACTCCTCCAGAAGTTAAATCTGCTGGGGTATCTTTGGGAAAAGTTCCTGAGATAATAGTTTAGGCATCATTGTTCCCAGAGCCCACATGGAGGTGAGGTGTTACTCTGGCTCTGCCCTCACCTCATATCTGCTGGTGTCCAAGGCAAGCCCCCAAACCCTGCCTGCACCTCAACTTCAGTGATCTTTCTGAAATACAACCTTGACACTCACACAGCCCTGATCAGAAGCCTTCAATGTCTCTGTCTTGTCCACAGGAGAAAGTCTAAGTTCATCCCACAATTCGAGGCCTTCTTACTTGTCCATCTTTGTTTCCTTCCAGTTTCCCAAATATAACTTGAATTTCTTGCCCTCCACTATCTAGATAATTTTAAGCCACTCACATCCAATTTCACCTCCGTAAATATTTATTAAGTGTCTACCATATGCCAGGTAGCCTGCTAAGGGCTGGGGATATGAAGCAAGTTCACAACCTAATAAGGGAAATAAGATGCAAACAAGTATGTATAAACAAGATACAGACAGGACAAACTGGAGACAATTTCATCAGGAAAGCATTAACATAGGGGACACTGGGAAAGTCTTCTTGCAGAAGGCAGCATTTTAGTTGAGACTTTAAGTAAACCAGGGAAGCCTAGAGATGGTGATGAGGAGTGAGGGAATTCCAGGAATTAGAGATAGGCAAGGACAATGCAGTCAGCAACTAGAATGTCCTGTGCTCACCACGAACTGTTTCCTCTCTACCAAAATGTTGTCAGTTCCTCAAGACTCAAGAGAAGGCCCACAAGAGTGTGATTTCTCAACTCCTACAGACTTCCTTTCCGTGATAGCCATTTTAATCTTCTCCCTGACTACCTTATTTCAGTCCTTATTCTCTGGTGACAAGGACTGGGGCTATAATCACAGAATGACTTCGCATCTGCAAAGTGCCCAGAGATGTTATCAAATCAAGTCTTTACTTGGAGTAGCTACTTATTTTCATTTCAACGAACATCGATTAAATGCCTATCATGTGTAAAGCACTGTAGGAAGTTTCTATAATATTCCCAACAAGCGCTTGATCAGGCTCTTCATAACAACCACCAATGATAGGAACTCACCACATCATAAGGCTGCTTCTCACTTTTAGGACAACTCTAAATTGTTAGGAGTCCTGACTTTTACTGATGAAACCTGACTTCCTGAACCTTCCACTGGTCCTGGTCTTCATCTCTCTCCAGTCTACACTCTGATTTTCCTCTACCATGTCTCAAGAACCTCTTCAACCTGTGAGCTCACTCCAGTCAAGGAATTAACACAACAGAAGCACCCTCTACCTCCAAGGCCTTTTCCTCAGATTGCATGGTGCCTCCAAGAATTTCCATTTAAGGAAGGCACTCAGAACCTTCTCTAATGTTCCCCAAGACAAATATCTTCCTCAAAACCCAACTTTTCAGTTTCTTTTTAGGTGCATTATTCACTTATTACAGTATAAGCACTGAGAGGGCAGAGACTGTCTTTCTGCTTTTGTTTGCATTCCCAGCCTTAAGCACAGTGGGACATAGTAAGTACTTAATAAACGCCCACAGGCTGACTGACACATGATAAGCATAAGCCCTTTTTACTAAAGGGATCAAATATTCTACCTACACAAGTAGTATCTATATATCCAGATATTAGGCTAAGTTTTGGAGATGTAAAAGATACTATTAAAAGCTTATTAGATAAAATAGGAAAAGACTTGGACCACGAAGGAAGACGTTATCCACCCTCAGAGGAACAGAGGACAAACAAGGAGAGTACAGTTTTATATAGATGCATGTGAATGTATATACTGACATGTGAGTATAATTATAGTTATCTGAATATATGTGTGTATGTGTGTACATATATAAAGCATATATATAATATTCACATACAAATATATCCGTATACAGTATAAATGTGGAATCAGAAGCAGGATTAGTGCCAATATCAAAAAATAGCCTGGAAGATGGATTGTTTTGCTCTTGTCTTTATATCTCAGTACCTAACACAAAGTAAGTATATAACGACTATTTGTAGAATTGAGATGGGTAAATACCAGGGCTTCAGGTTTTATAGCTTCTTCAATTTAGTGTAGTCAGGTCTTTTGGGTGAATATTTTTTTTTATGCTGGGCTACTGTATTTCACCACATAATCATCACAGCATTTATGCCAAATTTCTTTGCAAAAAAAAGTAGGGTGCTGACCATTATGTGAAGTTTTTTTAAAAATCTTGCACCGGTGTTACTTGTCTTTTAGTGTCAGCCAGTCTCACATCAGCTTTTCACCCATTGAAAACTATCTTTCGGAAGCTCTGTTTCCATGCTGTTCAGCAAACACAATCACTTTCAGCTTGAAGCCTGCAGAATAGTTTTTAATACTTACCCATAATCAGAAGGAAATACTTCACATGTTAATGCATCACTGGCAGACAAACTGTACAGTTTAGTTAGCATGGGAAGATGCAAGTCTTACCACGCCATGTGACTTATTCATGGCAGCTTAACCTGCCTGTCTGCTCCCCTTGCACCTATGTATGGCTCTCCATTAGGCTGAGTGACAATATTGTTAGCACTCCTGCACTCTAAACAAACCATTCAAGTTCACTTTTGGAAATATACTGGCATACACACACACATATGAATGTATGTATATGTATGTGTGTGTGTGTGTATACTGAGAGATTAATGCATATCCATATGCCATTGATGAATATATTGCTGCTCTATTTACCTTTTAAGGAACATGATGAACAGAATTATGCCATGCAACAATTACCCAATAAAAGGTTATAAACTAATTTTGGGACTAAAAAAACCAGGGTGTGACAATTATGCAGTGAAATGTAGTATGTGAGGCCAGTCCCTTTTCCAAGGTCCCTCTAACTCTGTACTGGATGCTCCTATAACTACTGCTATGACAATGTCTATTAGCGATGGCAGGCACCATTCCTCCCCCAAGGGGCTCTTCCCCATCCCAGACCCACAGCACTTAGCGTTGTCATGGACCTGGGATCAATCCAGCAACGAGCATTTTTTAAGCAAGCTACTATTTGCCAGGCTCTGTGCTAGTTGTTGGTTACAGAAATACAAAGCCTAAAACAATCCCTACTAGCAAGATTATATTCTAAGCCATATATGGATATAGGATCACAATAAGGAAGTCATGTGTTTCCAGCATGAACAATTAGGAATTTTTTATTAATTAGAGCAACAATTATCCAACTATTCAAGCAATGTTCTTTGAGATCAGCCAGGAATTCAGACAGTCTAATGCCTTCATTTTACATATAGGGAAACTGAAGCCCAGAGAAAATAAATAAGAGAGTCAGGCAGAATTAGTGAGGTCTTACGATTATAACTCTAATGTTCTTCCCACCATACTATGTCACTCTCTATCTCAGGAAAGTGGTGTTGGTAGAAAACCTCCCCTGCCTGACTCAAAGGCATAAAGATCATACGAGGAAAAGTATAAGTACACGAAAGTATGAGAGCATGTATAGGGATGGAATATATGATTATATATGCAAATTATATAAATATATCATTATATGTGCAAATATATCTATATGTACACACATACATTAACACAACATACATACACATATGTTTGCATGCAGGTATATATGTATTCAATTGCTAAATTCCAGCTACTGGATCATAATAATTCTACTACTACCACTACACTATTGAGAATAACAATTGATGTTTATATAGTGTTGGAGAGTTTACAAGGTGTGCTAGTTCCAGGAGGTCACCTCAATGTCTTTTACAACCCAGAATGTCTTCGATGGGAGCAGATGGAGATCTAGCATCTTTACACCTGGATTCCTGTATAGAGTGACTGTGTAGAATGACTCTCTGGGCTGGAAGTTGCTCTCCCAAAGTTGTTGCCATTATCATATAAACAATAAGAAGGGCCCATACAGCTTAGAGCGCTGGTTTCTACAAGGGCCTTTCTACATGAGACTCCAGGTGCTCTGCCACTACTGGGCCCCTCCTCACCAGAGACCCCTGGGACTCCATTTATTTATCCACTAGTTACAGAGTTGTCTACCTAGTGTCCCTTATTGGTCACACTATGCCATATCTACTACTGAAATGGTATTGGGGGGGGTGTATGAATGTAGAATAAATGTTAAAGAGAGAATAGTATTTTGAATGGAAGTGTTTAAAGTAGAGGAATGAATGACTATTACATAGAACTCCATGGTACCTGGGAGAGCAGAACCAATTATCTTTGTGAGGTTGGGTGGCACTACTCAAATATCTAATTATTTCTGTCTGAAGTGGCCCTGGATTGTCAGTGATAGAGAGGAGCATGGTAAATCTTAATATAGAGATCAATGAAGTGGGTAGAACAAAACTCTGATGACAAATGAATAAACAACAACAACAAAAAGAATGTTTCATGGGAGCAGCCATCATTACCTAGGGGAGAACAGGCTTGGTGTAGCAGGTGCAATGAGGGAACCAGGACTGCCCAAAGGGAGCTGTCTTTGTGACAGTGTCTAGGATAGACTGATGGCCTTGTCACCCTATGTCACAGAGATGGAATTCCACTGCCAATCAGTGTCACTGGTGGGCTTCTAAGAGCAAGAAAAGTCATGGGAGGGTTCCAGCCCTTGGGCACAGATCTCTTGACTGACATACAACTGAATCCCTGAGTGACAAGTAGCAGCTTGTGCCAATGGCACAACCACAGTACCCATTAGACCTCTCTAGGGGGCAATCAGATATAAGACATGTTTTCATACACTGGCCCTCCTGGTATGTATGTATGCATGTAAGAATGTATGTATATGTGTGTAAGCCTGTCATCTTTGGATGGTGTGAAGCAAGGCTTGGGTATATACAAGCTAACCCTGTTGCTGTAATAACCTTTTCCTCAGTCCTAATTCTACTTCATCTCCCTGAAGCTTCTGACACTTCCAACCACCATTTCCCTTGCTTCTGAAACATTGCTTTCTCTTGGTTTTTCCTCCTGCTCCTCAGACTGCAATATCCTGCCTCCTATTAAATGTGAGTTTGCCCTCATGTTATCTCACTTTCCTTCTCTCTATATACTCACTCTCTCAAAAAATATAAATAACTCCTATGCATTTGAAAATCTTTATGCTGATTTCTCATATGTGTGTGTATCTATCACCTAAATATATCTATGTCTTATATCCAGATTTGGAGGAAAATAGGTTGCAAGTCATTAGGGGTTGTGCAAAGATGGAAATTACTCCATGCGTTCCATATGGGACTGACTGAGCCTGTCCCCAGTATATTTCAGGATTCTGGATGGGAAAACTTTTCTTTCAGGTGATGAAGTTACTCAGCATTCTCCTGGAAGATTCTTGGTGACCTATTCCTTCCAGCGAGTAGGAATACTGGTCTATTAGTTAAAGTGTCTATTATCCACAAGGCTTTGAAAGAGAACCAAGTCAGAGCTGATCTTCAAGCCTAATTACTGTGCAGTTACTCCTCTTCTTCTCCTGCCCCCTACCCGCCTCCCCCCCCCCCAACTCCACAGGAAGTTTTAGAACCGGACTGCATTATAATAGCCGCTGGATCAGAAGGAAGGGTGACATAAACTGATCCTAACCATACTGATAATATTTTGCACAGTAGATTCTGTGTATTGTTTCATGTTCTCATTAATATTGGTATGTTTACTGTATCACTGGGAGTGCTTTCAGTTTTATCCTATGGGGAGAAGGTCTGGGGTAGGGAAGAGACACAATGAAAGGTGAAAAGGTAAAGCATTAACAGAAGAGAAAAGGAGCACTAGAAAAGCAGCGTTGGATATGGGGTCAGGAGAGATCTGGCTCCAGTCCTGCCTTTGACACTCTCAGGGGAGGTGCAGGGTAAAGAAAGCTAAGAGTCAGAGGATCTCTTCCATCCAGTGACTCTCTTCTCCTCTGGCTCCCTACCCACTGCACCATATAGAGGCTGCATTAGGTGGCCCAACTGTCTTAGGCAGTCAGAAAGAGAGCTGGAGGGTTGAAGAAGAGCTAAAGTGGAACCATGCCACTCACCAAGGCGCCCTGGAGACATGGCCCTCAACAGGCTAAAGATCTGGCTGAGAGTAAGTGCTAGATCTATCTATCTGTGACTCCTCCAGAAGACACCTGCAAGTCTCAGCACTGGTAATGTCAACTGCCCCTCCATGCCTGTGCTCTAATCAAATGTGCCCCATCTGTATATATCCCATAAACAAATCTTAGGGATTTCTACTCTTCTGACTGAGGGCTTGTATTAGGAGGAGAATGAGTTCCTCTCCATTAGTGGTATTAAATGGAAATAGAAATGAGGTCTGCTAATCTGTACATAAGGATCTCTATGACTTAATTTTAAAATATAATATTATGTATATTTTATCACATTTTGGTTGATTTACTTAAACATTACCCAATACCACCTTAATCTGTTCAAGCAATACTTGGCAGTTTTTTGGGCTGCATGGAGCCTGAGGGCCACATTTTTGGCACATCTATTTTACATTATTTCTCTGAGACTTTGATTTAAGCTAAAATAATTTTGGTGATTAGTAAAAGTAATCACACTAATTGAGGAGTTAAGAGTTAAAGTTCGCAAAACAGTATGAACTCCAAAGTACCTAGAATGGTTTTCTGGAAGCCTGTGAGTAAACTTTGATATGAGTGGACTTACATATATATGTGTGGAAATTTATATTTTCATGTACATCAGGGTTTATGTATATTTGGGTGTGTACTACATATCCATGCTTGAGTATACATATATGTATAAGCATATCAATTAGTCAGTAAACATTTATTAAGTTTTGAATCTATGTCAGGCACTATGCTAAGCACTGAGGACACAAAAAGAGGCAGAAGATAGTCCTTTTCTTCACAGAATTCACAGTCTAGTTGGGGAAATTAGCAAACCAATATGTACAAATTAGCTAAATAGAAGATAATGAGGAAAGGGAAAATTAAGAAGTGAGAGAGGAATATAATGAGAGGAGATAGGGAGAGACAGAATAGGGCAAATTATTTCATATAAAAGAGGCAAGGGAAAACCGTTACAATGGAGGGAAAGAACAGGAAGGCTAAAGGGAATGAGTCAACCTTACTCTCATTGAATTTGGCTTAAAGAGAAAATAACATACACACTAAACTGGGTGTCTTACCCTACAGGAAAGTAGGGGGGAAGAGGATAAGGGGGGATGATAGAAGGGAGGGCAGATTGGGCAGTAGGGTAGTTAGAAGCACACACTTTTGAAAAGGGTCAGGGTCAAAGGAGAGAATAGAACAATTGGGAAGAGGGATAGGACGGAGGGAAATACAGTCAGTCTTTCACAATCTACCCACTATGGAAATGTTTTGCATAACTACACATGTACAACTTACATTGAATTGCTTATCTGCACAGTAAGGATGGGTAATGAGGGAAGAAGGGAAAGAATCTGGAATTCAAAGTTTCAAATGTTTAAAAAACTTATTCTTATCATCATCATCATCATTATTACATGCAACTGGGAAAAAAAGATATACCGACACTGCAGCATGGAGATCCATCTTGGGCTACTGGAAAGTCAGAGAGGGGATGGGGGAGGATATAGGAGAGGGCAGATTGGAAGAGGGGGTATTCAGTGGGATTGCTGTTTTGGGGTGGGAGGTAGGGGAAAGACGGGGAAAAAATTTATAATTCAAAACCTTGTAGAAATGAATGTTGTGAACTAAAAGTAAAAATAAATAAATTTAAAAAAGAAGATTGGGGCATGACTGAAAGGACTCAAAAACAAAAGGATATTTGATGTAATCAAATTTTTTCTCATCCTTGCTATTGTGCATGCCATCTGATCAACTTTTTGCTTCTTAGCACCCATTTGAGAAAAGAAAAGAACTTCCAGCCTTGCTCTTGACTCAGCATAGACTCCAGGGAATTGTCTTAAATTTAGAAATCTAATCATTTTCTTCCTGGGACATTTTCTTTGTGTTGAGATACCTGAACATTCTCCTGCCTCCAGCAAACTCTCCTCATGGCCCAGATGTTCTTCCTCTCCAGTATCAGGGCACAGTGACTGAACTCCCCTCCTCCTATCTTGATTGTTAGGAAAGAGCATAGAGGTGACCTTCCCTCCCTATCTCAACCCTATGTCTTACACCCCAGTGAGATCCTCCTATTCTAAAGTCAAAAGTCAGCAATCTATCAACAATCATGTATTAAGTACCTAGTAGGGGCCAAGTACTGCACGAAGTACTGGGGATATGAACATAAAAATGAAATAGTGCCTGTCCTGAACAACTTTATATTCTTCAGAGGGAAACTACCTATAAATGCAAAATCTATACCGAATGAATATGAGGCAATTTTGGTGCGGGAGAAGCCCTAGAAGAGTATTCCAAGACAGAGGGAGGGAAAACGGAGGGCGGGAGGGAGAGAAGAGAGTGGGACCTTGGGAGAGGGAAGCCCAAGGCTTCAGGAAGATCCTTACCCATTTTGGCTCGTTCCCACAGACTCCTCAGGCCCATATCCTTCCATATTTTCCGAGCTATACCCCAAGCCATTTGTTCCCCTAGATAAAAGACTAGCTGATAGGCCAACTTTGTGGGATCGGCCCTCTCCAGGAGGCGTCAAGGGAGATAGCTCATCAGGCACCGCGTGAGTTTCTCCATCTCTTCTGATGTCAGGTGCTCCAAGTACTGAGCCAACCGGTAGCGGACAATCATGTCCATGGCAGGCCCCTCGGCTTCCCTCCCTCAGACAAAGTTGGCCCAGAGGGAAGAGAAAGTGCAAGTGAAGTGGTCTGGAGGAACAGCATCAGCAGGTCTAGGCCACGCCCCTGCAGCTCCGAGCCTATGAGCAGGACCGGACCCAGCAGAAGGACCTCAAGATTTTCTAGAGCGCGGACCAAAGTAAGGGAGGAGGAGGAGCCTGATTGGGCTCAAGCCGAACTACTCCTCCCCCTCCTCCCCCTCCCCCTCCCCCCTCCCCTTCCCTGTCCCCCTCCTCCCTCTCCTCCTCCTCCCCCTCCTCCCCTCCCTCCTCCTCCCCATCCTCCCCCTCCTCCTCCTCCTCTTCTTCTTTTTGACTGTTAACTCTTAATGGCCTGGACTATTGCCACAACCCGGTCAGAGGATCCCGGGGCCCCGGGAACGCGACTGGGAAGTGAAGCAAAACCTGTATGAACCCGCCCCACCTCTACCCCCGCCCCAGCCCAAATATTTGCATCTTTCCCTTTTCTAGCCCAGACTCCAACCTACATTCACCTAGTGACTTGGAATCAGAGTACCTGGATTCAAATCACCAATGACAGTTATTGTCAGTATCATCTTAGGCAAGTCACTTAACCTCCATAGGCTTCAGTTTCCACATCTGTAAAATGCAGGACAGCATTTAGTTTAAATGGCCTCTGAGGTCCCTGCCTTCTCACCGGTAATATTTACAAGGTAGTTAGGATAATACTTGCCACAAATTAGGTACCTAATAAATGTTTATTGAATTGAATTTCAAGGTGCTTAATACCTGCTTGTTCCCTCCCCCACCTGTTTGTGAACACTGAAAAAGTGTTCAATTAGTGAAAGCAGAGACTGTAAACCTGGGGTCTTAAGAGTTATTCATGTCTATTCCCTTGGCTGGGCTCTGAGAAACCATTAGTTTTCTTTAGCAAAACAACTACTCAAGTCTGGAATATGCAGAGCTATTCACCTCAGTTTATTGGGTCCCAGTTGTAGTAGACCAGACTTTCAGGCTCCCCTTCTTCTATGAGACAGATATGCAGATTAGAGTATAATCTTGTGGGGTGGATGCTTTCACTGGATCTTTGAATGACTAAAGAAAGTTTCAGGGTAGTTAATCTGCAAGTCTTGTTTGAGACTCCCTGTTTGTTTGTGCCTCTGGACAGGGTGCTAGGATTTAAGTCTTAATGTATAATAGCCTTGGGCTAGAGTAGGGAGTGATCAGGACCTAAGAAGGGTCTGTGCATTCCTTCACAAAGGAACTCTTGCTATGAGGTATATAAACCCTGTGATTTTCTTGTACCTTGGCTCTGTATGAAATGACTCTGTAATAAACAGACTATCAAATACATCCAGGTCTCTCCCTCTCCTTTTTTTCTCTCTCTCTCTTTTCATTCAGCTGGTTGCTGAGCCACAAACTGTGCTGGTCGCAGCACCCAGTCAAAGTGTAGGTGGCAGTAAAATACAATGCTGAAAACCTGAAGCATCTGACCTTTCAAGCTTTAGGTAGTGGCAAAGGACAAAGCAGGCAAGTCTTTCTTTTCTTTCCTTTTTTTTTTAACTTCTTTTTGGAGAGGTGAAGGTAGGGCAATTGGGATTAAGTGACTTGTCCAAGCTCACACAGCTAGTTTTTTTGTGTATTTAGTGTCTGAGGAGGAATTTGAACTCAGGTCCTCCTGACTCCAGGGCCAGTGCTCTATTCACTGCACCACCTAGTTGGCCCCAGGCAATTCTTTCTTTGCTCCAGACACCTTTTCAAATCTTAAGATTCTTATTTGTTCCAATAAGCTTTTTTGAAGGGAATGGGATTTCCCTCAGTCAGATCAACTCCTAGCAGTAGCATCACTACCTATCTTACTTCACTCAGCTGCTCTGGACTAGATTTAGCTAAAGCAGCTACTCTTCTCCCATCTCTTTGCATCATTTTCTGCTTCTGTGTCTTTGATCACTGATTCTTCTTTACTCATCACCTGATTCCCTCCTTCCCTCAAAGTGGAGTCTCCTGGTTTGAAGTGACTCATCCCTACCCTAGAGTAACAAAAAAAACCCAACCCCACAACCCTAAAATTCCACTTCTCTGTCAGACACGCTATAGATAAGCAATGTGTAACTGTCCCGTAATTACCAAAAATTCATTATCATGGTTTCCTAGCTATCACTCTCCAAATCCATACTGCAATCTTATGCAAATGAGCCGCTGGGAAACAAGACATTTGCAGCTACCTTTGCCTTCAATGAGACCTTTTCTTCTGAGAAGCAACTTTCTCAGGTAGTCTCCAAACTGTGTTTTTCCCAGTTGCTTTTCTCTGAAATCTACCTTTTCCCCCTGCCAATAAATATTTAAAAAAATAATATCCAAACAAGAAAAAAAAGTATGTTATATCTTCCCCTCAATGAAAAATTTGCAGTCCCTGAATATCATCTGAGAAAAAATCAGGATAGTGGGGGAGTATGCAAATGACATATAAGCCAATATCTCAAATATTTTATGTAATCAACATATTTTAGACTGGTTCACATTAAGTTAAAATTTTCAGCATTCATGAATACACACACACATACAATTACATAGTCCAAAGCACCCAAACATATAATAACAGCATCTACTTCACTGGTGTGTTATGAGAACCAAATGAGATAATGTAAAGTCCATTACAAGCTTTAAAGTACTATATATTTGTGAGTTGTTAGCACTGTCATACATAAAAGCAATCCTGCATATGCAAATACAGCAATGATACATATTACAGAAAAAACCAACAGCATATGATTATGCTAAACCACATCTATATCAACATGTATAAGCATTACAAATCCCCATTTTCACAAAAGAAATGAATGGTATATACTGGAGAGCAAAAGATAGTTGCTTACAAGCACCTATTACATAAAGTATTTCCCATTAAAGAATCTTGTTTGACTGGATGAGTGATGACCTCTCCTGTTTTTCCTGGTGCATCATATCTAATTCTGATCCCTGGCTGTTCTGATACTCTTATCCTGACTTTCTATATTTCAGAGAGTTGATTAGTAATATCATATAACATTAACTCTGAGCTTGTTGGTGGTTCAGGCTGGCTATCATAGATCGCTGTTTCACTGCTATATTTGGGGCATTATGGTAAAGCTTGTTTGTCTCTGGGACTCATCCTACTTATTTGAAGTGATATTCTCCTGCAATAGAAAAATAAACTTTGTTGGATTCTCTGATTATCTGGGGTTTGGGAAGGGGCAA
>CM053582.1:131528102-131543895 GCA_028627135.1 Pseudochirops cupreus | reverse complement strand
TATGACTACGACTACTACTACTATTACTGCTACTACTGCTACTACTACTATTACTCCTACTGGTGCTACTACTACTATTACTACTACTACTACTACAACTATTATTACTACTACTACTATTACTACTAGTACTACTAGTACTATTACTACTACTACTACTGCTATTACTACTACTGCTACTATTACTACTACAACTACTACTACTACTATGACTACTACTACTACTACTGCTACTACTACTACTACTAGTAAAACTGCCCTTCTAGGAGGAAATTGTCCCCACCCTCCACCTTAATATATCAGTCTTTCTAAAATTTTCTCCTTTATTTCCCCTCCTAATTCTCAAGCTACACACCCTTCTAAAAGTCCTTCCCTAATCCTATCCCCTCACCCTCTTATTTCCTTTTAAATTTAGAAGTCTTTGATTTATCTATTAGGGGGAGGCTTGCAGTTTTCTAGCAATTCCCTAACTATCATAGATTTTCTTTTAGATCACATCACTGAATCTACTGGTGTAGTGAACTCTTGGTGAAACCCCACTGTGCCAGTGCAGATCAGCACCTGTTCTGCAACTTAAGGTCTTAGGCAGTATCTTGATAAATTGGCTATGAGACATTTATCAGAGAGAGTTGGCACAAATAGCTTTTTCCCAGCTGACAGCTTTTTTTCTCATCTTATTTCCAGTAATCTTTTTTATGTAAAAAAAGCTTTGTTTAGTTTTATCTAATTTTAATTATCTGTTTCATCATATTTCTACAAATACTTCAGTAAATTGGAAAATGGTTTATCTAGGCCTGATATTTTAAACTCATTGAGGCTTGGTGCTGCTGGCAGCCCTTGGATTATCTTGGTTTGCAGCTCTATTCTCCATTGTTTTATGTGTCCCTATCTGAAGGTCCTTTTCTTTGGACCTTGTCCGCTCTACTTTTTCTCCTCTCATGGCCACCATCCTATTCTAGACTTTCAACACCTCTTACCTGGATTGTTGCAACAGACTCTTAATTGGTCTCTCTGCTCTTAACCTTTTTCCTTTCCAGTATGTCTGCCATACATTTGCCAAAGTGATACCCTTTCAACACAGGCTAATCTTGGAAAGCCTCATACCTGCTACATGACTGCAAAGGTTTATCAGTTCTCCTTTCTTGTCATTTTTTGTAGCAGGTTTATTCATTTTCCACCCTTCAACTTCCTATCAGAGGTCAGGATTTGTGACTTGCTCTTTAGATCCTTTATCTTCTTTGTCTTTCATTTGAAGCACTTTCTTCCCTCCTCCAAGGAACAGTTCATATTTTCCTTTTAACCTGGGAAGTAGCAGCAAGGTATTCTGGCAGCACTTCTCCTCCTCCACTAGGAACACAGCCAGCCTTCGTTTTGCAGCTCTGTAACTGTCCCTTGCCTCTCGTAGGCACACTCTCTAGATCACTGGAACCTTGACACCTCCTCTCCCCATTTCCTTGGACTGAGATCCTCAGTTCTCTGTCATTTTAGGTCATATGTTTACTGCCAAGGCAAACTGCCTAGTAGTTGTGCCTCTTAGGAACATGGAGGGCTCAATTCCTTGGGCTCTTGAGTAATGGCTTAACTTTCAGGGGTCTTTCTTGCCTTTTTCTGGATTTTACTCACATTTTCTCAGCATTCAACCCAGTCTGATGATTTATTTGTATTGCTGTCTTAGGTGATAATCTTCCATTTGCAGGTTCCTTCCAAAGCTGTAATAAAGTGAGAATTACCCTTAATTGTTGTTGTTGTTGTGTGTGTGTTGTATGTGTTTCTGAAAGACATGTATAAATTGACTTCCACCCACTTCTCACTTCTTGCTCTCTTGTCTAGACTTCAGACACTTTCTAATAACATCTGGTCTCATGAATTGTAACTGTATATACACACACTGCTTCATTAGCCAAATGCAAAACAGCTGTGTTGTTATTAGCTAAAATGCAGAACTGGAATTAATCCCTGCTCTTTTTCTTCAGTGTTGTGCATAAAAATATCTGAACGCAATCATCCTGATTGGTTATTTTTTCCCTGAATATCATGTGTTTTACAACCTATAACCTAGGAAATTAAATCAGAGTGGAGGTGAATGAGCAGTAGCTTTGGAAAAATGTGTTTTATTTGTTGTTTATAATTAAATTTATTTTTCGTTTTTCCTTTTACAGCATATGTATTTCCCGACATATTCCTATAATTATTCTTTCCCTTCTCCCAGAATAGTGTTATTAGTTTAGATTTTTTTATTCTAACTTTAATGTGAAGCAAAAAAACACATGATATTTCCATCTACAAAATAAAATAGGTAAATGATTATATATACAATTTAAAATCTTTATAATGTATTATTTACATTTTTCTAACAAGTCTATAATAAATTCAGTATGTTACTTTCGAGTTGTTTTGCTTATATATATTTCACTCTGAACTTCTTTTCTCTTCATCAAAAAAAAAAAGGTGCTTCAATGACCTTTATTTCTGTCTTTGATGTCCTACTTATATATAACTAGCAGTGGCTCTCTGGGTCAAAGGGGTCATTTGTTAGCCTAATTCCAGTTTAGTTTTCCATTATAGTAATACCAGTTTCCTCAACAGAAAATTAGGGAGCTTATTTTTCCAGATCTCCAACATTGACTTTTCCTATGTTTTGTCATTTTTGCTAATTTCTCTCAGAGTGGTTTTATTCTTCATTTCTCTTAGTAGTAGTAATTTTGTAGCCCTCTTTGATATGGTTATTAGAGGTTTGCAATTTCTCTTTTAAAAATGGTTCATCTCCTTTGATGACTTATTGATTGAGGAATTACTTAAATCTTATAATTCTGTCATTCTCTATATATCTTTGATATTAGTCCCATATGAAAGATTTGACATAAAAACAAAACAGAACAAAACTAAAATTTCCCTAATGTCTCCCCTTCTTAGATCATATCATGCAAAACTTTTCAATTTCATGTAATTTATATGAGTTGTTGTATTTTTTGTTGTTGCCACTATCTAAGAATTCTCCCCTATTCGTAGTTATCTGAGATTACTGGTCTGATTCTCTTGTTTTAAATTATTACCTTCAATATTCAGGTCACATGCACATTTTAAACTAATTTATGGTTTATGTTGTAAATGTTGGTGTAGAAGTAATTTCTAACAAAATGCTATCCAGTTTTTCCAGTAATATTTTTACCTAGGAAGTTCTTCCATGAGTAATTTATCTTCTCGTGTCTATTAAAGAGTAATTACTGAGTTTAAGTTCTTTCTGATTCTTTCTTATTTAATCTGCTCTGTTCTATACTTTTCTATTTTTAAACTAGCATTAAATGGTTTTGATGATTCCTGCCTTAGAGTATAATTTGAGGTCTAAACTGCTGTTCTCTGGAAGAAACTGATCATTTTTAAGGAAACCACTTTCATTCTACAGAATAGGAGATGACAAAGGACAGTGATCAAAAGTGGATGTATTTTTAGCATTGCCTAGAGAAAGAAGAGAAGTGATTTAATCACAGAAAATTGAATTGACCACATTCCCTCTGATTATGTTTTCTCCTACAGCTTGGCATCCTGTTGTCTTACCTAAACTTGCTCCCAGAGCTTCTTCTCTGCTCTCAATAGCAATGAAAGCTTGAAAGACCTAGATCTGAGTAAAAATTTTTTTTCAGATAACGGAAATAAAACTTTTGTGTAAGGTCTTGGAAAATCAAAACTGCAAGTTAGAGAAACTGAGGTGAGTTCCCCCATGATTCCTTTGTAGATATTCTGCTTGGCATCAGGGACAGAAATGCATTAGGGAGAAAGAACAACATGAACCAGGGAACTGAGACAGGGAAACTGTCTGCCTAATCTAGGTTCAGGGTTCATAGCCTTACACCCTTTTCCCTCTCACTGCCCTACAGAGTAACATGAAAGGGAAAGCTTGGTTTGTCTTTCTCTCAGAGTGCCAATTATCACACCTATAGGAATGGCTCCCAAAACTCTTTAATCATTCCTGCTCTCTGGATATCCTGTAAGGATATCAGACTCAATGTGTTTAAACAGAACTGGTTATGTTTTCAAGAAAACCCACGTCTCTTCCTAACATCCCCATTTCTGTTGAGGAAACCATCCTTTTGGTCACTCAGGTTTGTAACTTTACTGTTATGCTTGACTCCTCACTTTGTTACCCAGTACACATAATCAGAGGTCAAACTTTGTAATTTCTTCTTTGCAAAAAAATCTCCTTTATCCATGTCTTATCTCTGGGCATAAAATTACCTTTCTAGTTCATTCCCTCATCACCTTTCACCTTCACTATTGCAATAGCCTAATAACTGGTTTCCATACCTCAAGTCTTGGCCCTTTTTAACATATGCAGTGGGAGAGAAGGAAGGGGAGGGGAGCAAATAAGATGAGAGGAGAGGGGAGGAGAGACAGTAAGGAAGCTGGAGAGGAAACTTAGATGAAGAATATCACCAGAAACCAAGTCACAATCACTGCAGTGGATTGAGGGAGAAGCCAAAGTAGATTATTAACAATCCTGGTTTCCTAATACTAATTTCCCAGAATGGTGTTCTCACTTATATGAGACTCAGGATGCTGAATTTGTAACACAGGCATTAGTTAATATCCAAGAAATCAAAGTAGATATTCCCAACTAGAATGGACCTCTCAGTGTGGTTTTCTGCATTAAACACTGTACTGGGGCATGGAGAATTTTCTTGTATCTTCTTTTCTCATATATTGAAGCCATTACTAGCCTTTCAGAAGACAGATAGATGTATGGATCCTTCTTGTGGGTTGTGTAGTGTTCCCTTTTCAGCTTTCACATGTGTCCATCCCAGATTCTCACCCTTGCCTTTCTTTGGGGGAACAGAATTTTCGAATGAATGGTCCATCACCAGGCCCTGCTGGACTTTGCCTTTCCTTGTGCCTGTGTGGAAACTAAGGTTGTGTTCTTTTCGTCTCTGCATGTGTTAAGCCCACTAAAGGCGTATCAGACTGCATTAGTGCTATTAAAGTTATGTTTGGCATCAAAGAGATCCCTGGATAAAAGATGCTATATCTTCATCTCTGACAGGAAAAGAAAAGGACAAAACCTGAGCACGGATTTCTATACCCAACTGAGATTGATTATATTGATACTCTGTTCAGTTAACTGAGGTCTCCTAGAGTGGGGAGAAGGACAAGGAGCTGGGAGGGAGGCAGTGGGAGGTGGAGTCATGCAAATCTCCAGGTTTGTGTCCAGCAGCTTTCTGTTTTTACACAGGAAAAATCTCATCTCTAGTGTCTGCTACAAATGCTTCTTTTTTAGTTCTCTGTAGTGATTGGAAGGGAAGTATATGGCACTGTGAAACCAGTTCTCTGCTTTGAAATTTTTAAGAATTAGAAACTTTTCTATTTCATCTATTGGATATAAGCTAGTTTGTTTTTTGTGGTTGCCAGTATTTAAGAATTGTCCCCTCTTCATATTTGTTCCTGATCTGATTTTTTTCTCCTTTTTCTTCTCCTTCTCCTCTCTCTGTCTCTGTCTCTGTCTCTCTCTCTCTCTTTATCTCTCTCTGTCTTTCTTCTTCTCTCTTCTTCCCTCTCTCTCTTTCTTATCTTATGACTTTCAGGGTGCCTGTACATTGAACTAATTATGGTTTATGTTATAAATGTTGGTTTAAACCTAGTTTCTGCCAAAATACTATCCAGCTTTTTCAGCAATTTATTGTTCATATAAGGAGTTCTTCCATGGGTAATTTATGTTCTCATGTCTTGTTGAAGGCAAATTATTGAGTTTAGTTGTTTCTGATTCTTTCTTATTTAATCTGATCTATTGGTATATGTTTCTATGGTTTTTTTTTAACTAGAAATAAATAGTTTGATGATTCTTACCTTAGAGTATAATCAGAGGTCTATAAGTACTGTTCTCTGGAAGAGACTAACCATTTTTAAAGAAACCCCATTTATTCCACTCAAAAGGAGATCACAAAGTAAACAGAGTAGATATATTTTTAGCATTACCCAGAGAAAGACAGTAGGTTATTTAATCATGGAAAAATGAACTGACCACTTTCCCTCTGATTATGCTTTCTCCTACAGCTTGGCAGCGGATCATCTTACCCCAACATGTTCCCGGAGCCTCTTCTCTGCTCTCGATAGCAATGAGAGCCTGAAGGACCTAGATCTGAGTGAAAATTGTTTTTCAGAGATGGAAATAAAATTTTTGTGTATGGCCTTGGAAAATCAAAACTGCAAGTTAGAGAAACTGAGGTGAGTTCCTGCACGATTCCTTTGTAGATATTCTGCTTGGCATCAGGGACAGGAGTGGATTAGGTAGAGAGAACAATACAAACCAGGCAGTGGAGAGTGGAAACTGTCTGCCTAATCAAGATACAGGGGTCATAACCTTAGACCCTTCCACTTTCACTGTGCTCTAAGGAATAACAAGACAGAGAAAACCTGGTTTGCTAAGGGAATACTGCCTTTCTCTCTAACCACTAATTATCACATCTGTGGACATAGTTCCCAAATTTCTTTTATCAGTCCTAGTCTCTGGATATCCTGTAAACATATCAGACTGAACTTGTGTAAACAAAACTGGTTATGTTTGCAATAAAACCTGCACCCCATCCTACTTTCCCTATTTCTGTTGTGGATATCATCCTTCTAGTCACTCTTGATTATATCTTTACTGTTATTCCTGATTTCTCACTTTCTCACCCCATACACATAATCCGTTACCAAATAATGTAATTTCTTCCTCCATATAATGCCCTTTATCCTTTTTCTTACATCTGTTCATATGACTCACCTTCTGGTTCTTACCCTCATCACCTTTCACCTTCATTATTGCAGTAGCCCCCTAACTGGTTTCCATACCTCAAGTCTTTCCCCTCTCTAATCCATCCAGAGGGAGAATAAGGAATGAAGGGGAGAAAAAGAGAGGGGAGGGAGAAGGTAAGGGGAGCAGAAGGGAGGGGAAGAGAAGAGAGAATAAGAGAGGCGAGAAGAGATAGTCAAAGAGCTAGATAGGAAACTTAGAAGTAGAATATCACTGCAAATCAGATCACCATCACTGCAGTGGGTTAAGGGAGAAACCAACAGAGATGATAAACAATTCTGGTTTTCTAATACTGATTTCCCAGAATGGTCTTATCCTTTATATGAGACTCAAGATGCTGAGTTTGTAACACAGGCACTAGTTAATATCCAAGAAATCAAAGTAGATATTCTCAAGCTGAATGAAGCCCTGAGTGCAGGTTTCTGCAATAAGCACTGTCCTGAGTCATGGAGAATTTTCTTGTATGTTTTCTTATGTCTTGAAGCCATTACTAGACTTTTTGCAGACAGATGGAGCTATAGATCTTTGTTATGGGATAGGCAGTATTCCCTTCTCATCTTTGGACATGTGTCCAGCCCAGATTCTCACCTGAACTTTTCTTTGAGGACACAGAATTTTGAAACAAAGGGTCCAACATCAGGCACTGCTGGACATTGCCTTTCCTTGAGCCTGTGTGGAACACTAAGTTGATATTCTTTTCCACCATTTATCTGTTAGCCCCACTAAAGGCATTAAAGGCATGCCAGACTGAATTAGTGCTATTAGTATTGTGTTTGGCAGCAAAGAGATCCCAGGATAGATGATGCTGTATGTCCATCTTCACCAGGAAAAGAAAAGCCCTAGGACAAAAAAAAAAAACAAAAAACAAACCTTTGCATATATTTCTATATCCAATTAAGATTGTTTAAAGGATATTCTGTTCAGGTAACTGAGGTTCTCCAGAGTAGGGAGAAGGACAAGGAGCTTGGAGGGAGGCAATGGGGGAGGAGTCATACAAATTTCCAGGTTTGTGTCCTGCAGCTTTCTTTACAGGAAAGATCCCATCTCTAGTGTGTGCTACAAATATTCCTTCTCTTTTAGGAGCTCTGGGGTAGTGATTGGAAGGGAAAGTAATGGTACTGTGAGACCAGTTCTCTGCTTTGAAGTCTTTAAGAATGAAAAACTTTTCAATTTCATGTAATGAATATGAGCTATTTTGTCTTTTCTAAGAATTTTCTTCTTTTCATAATTGTCTGAGGTTCCCAATCTGATTCTTACCTTCTCTCATTTTTTTTTTAACTTTATGACCTTCAGTATTCAGGTCACTTCTACATTCTGAGCTAATAATGATATATGTTATGAGTTTTGATGTAAATCTAATTTCTGTCCAAGTGCTATCCAGTTTTTCCAGTAAATTTTTTTTTTTACATAGGAAGTTCTTCCATGTGAAATTTATCTTCTCATGTCTGTTGAGTAATTATTGCCTTTAGTTGTTTCTGATTCTTTTTTATTTAATCTAGTCTATTGATATACTTTTCCATTTTCTTATCTAGTACTAAATACTTTTAATTATTCTTGCCTTATGGTGTAATTTGAGGTCTATAAATGCTTTTCTCTTGAAGAGACTGACAATTTTTAAAGAAACTACATTCATTCCACTGAATAGAAGGTGACAGAGGATGGTGATCATAAAGTGAATGAGTTTTTATCATTGCCCAGAGAAAGAAAAGAAGTGACTTAATCACTGAAAAATGAATTGACCACTTTCTCTCTGATTACATTTTCTCCTACAGTTTGCAGTGCTGTTTTCTTTCACCTGCATGTTCCCAGACTCTCTGCTCTGCTCTCAATAACAATAAGAGCCTAAAAGACCTAGATCTCAGTGGAAATTTTATTAAGGAGGGGGCAATGAAACTTCTGTGTGTCGCCTTGGAAAATCAAGACTGTAGGTTGGAGAAACTGAGGTGAGTTTGCACATGTTCCCTTTGTTCATGTTCTGCTTGGCATCAGGAGCAGGAGTGCATGAGGAGGAGAGAGCAATGCAAACCAAGGAATGGAGAGTGGAAACTGTGTGTCTAATCCAGGTTCAGGATTCACAGTTTTATAACTTTCTTTCTGCTTTCTACTTTATCCATATCTACTTTATCCATACGTTAGCTCACAATTTTATTCTATCAGTAGAACCAAACCCTTCAGTTCCTGTGATAGTTATTTCAGAAGGAGGATCAGTTTTCACAAGGGGTGTTGTTTCACAAGGAATAATGATCACTAGAAGTATTCTATCATTTTTACAAAACTGTATGGGTTCTTTGCCCAAATTTTAATGTCACAATAATTTCTCCTTGATAATTAGAATCTATTACTCCACCTAATACATGTATTCCTTGAACTGCTAATCCCAATTTGGATAATATCCATCTAAAATGATTCTTAGGGATTCTCATATATATTCCAGTAGAGATTTTTTAAAAAAATTTCTTTTCTATCTAACCAAAAGTCCTCTAAACAATGTAAATCATATCCTGCCAAACCAGGTGTTCCTGGATATGATGCTGCAACATCTTGCCTTACAGTCTAATGCTCAGTATTTAGGATCTTATGTGTCTGTTGTTTTCTAATTTATAGATTTGGGGTCATCATTCTGACTAGAGGTGTTCTTTCTTCCAATGTTGTATTATTCAAATTATATAAAGCAGTGAAATTATCCTTCCAATGTTGATATGAACTATTAAAACTTAAATTCCTTTACTGTTCTTTCAATAATCCATTCATTTTTTTCCATTAACCCAGATGCTTATGGATAATATGGCATATGATGTACCCATGCTATATTGTTTAATATACAATATCTCTTCATTTCATTATCTTTGAAATGTGACCCATTGTCACTTTGAATCTGCATTGAGGTTCCATAATATAGACTTATGAAATCTAGAGTTTTACAGGTGTTTTTCTGGGTCAAATTCTTATAAGGACAAGCCACTAGTATACCTGAATAGGTGTCAACACAAGTACATATAAATTTGTATCCTTTATCTTGGGGTAGGGGACCAATATAATCTATTTGGCAGATTTGGGCTGGAATTTTTCCCCTTGCTATCTCTCCAGTTACTACCCAAGAAACAGTTCATTCCTTTTCCAACTGACACATATGACATCTATCTGCTACCTGTTTTTACAATGAATGAGAGATACTAATACCTTGATCTTGTGCCCGCTGGTGTGTGGTCTGGACCCCTAAATAGCCAGTCATTTGGTGGACCCATTATGCTAGTACCAGATCTTCAGTTGGTTTCAAAGTAGGGACAATATGTTGAGTACCAAACTTTGCTAGGCGACTAGCATGTGCATTGTACTCATATCCTGGCATGCTGAGGGCCCCATGAGCATCTGCATCAAAAACTGACAAGTTAGTAACCAATGACATGTCCCATATATCTTCCCATAATTCTTTGCCCCAGACTTGTTTACCATGAATTTCCCAATTTTGATTTTTCCACATGAGCATCCATGTAGCTAACCCATTAGCTATACCACCCATGAATCAGCAAATATATGACACTATCCTCCTTGTTTGGTTTTAATGGCACCATATTTCCACCCATCCCAGTACTTTCTTTAATCTGAGTCTCCCTGAAGGTGTGGCAAACTTGGATACAATGGTTCAGGAAGATCTGTCCAGGCAGTTCTTACTTCTCTATTCCGTCTAACATCAAGACTCTTTCCTTGATACATTTTGTATAGTTCAGTAGTTGGAATACCATCAATTCTTCCAAAATCTACCCCTGCTCTCAGCACAGCAGTAAACAATTCTTTTCTTGTCAGTCTATTCTGACTTTGAATCTGCTGGGTATTTGCTCTTATCACTTCAGGAAATTTATCTTTTTCCCATTTCCCTAAGTCACTTAGCTGCAAAATCTTATCCAGCACCTCTGAAAGAGGGTTCTGTATTTCACCAATTAGTACAGTCAAAATTAGGTGCTTATAAATAGGAGGAGTCATCTTTACTATATGTCTCTGATAAACTGCTAAAGGGATAACGTGTTATGCATTTGCATCTCCAACCATGATAGGAGTTTTCATTACCTCCTCCTTTAATTTTCTCATATAGTCTCTAAGTGAGTACCAGAGTCTCTCTCTACTAGGCCACATAGAATCAGTGGGGTACATTTTACTGCATCCATCTGCAGCTAAAGCTAGCAGATTGTTTGTATTGTTACCTCTTTTAATATGTTAATCTCTAAAAGCTTGCTGTACAAAAGGATTCTGACTGGTACCTATAAATTTCAAGCAATTCATGCTGTCTACTCATACTCTTCCATCCCCTTCATCACTGATCCTCACCATCCAAGACACTAATGATTCTCCCATCCTCTGGATGAACTTGATTAATAAATCACTAATCTCCTGTTGAGTGAAATCCTTAATTATCTCTCTGAACTTTGTTTGGCCTCTCTGATTCTCCTGCTTTCTTCTCAGTATGGGGTGAACTTCTGCCCTTGTAAAAGCCTCCTTGTTTAACATTGTTTCATTTTCCTCCCACACATTCTCCTGGTGGTCATTGTCATGGCAACTAGGTTCAGTCTGTATTAGGGAAGCATGCACATGCCTCTTTTTAGTTTTTCTCTTCTTTTTCTGAGCCAAACCCGCAACAGCTTTTTCTTCTACCCATGAGACTTTCCAGTTTGCTCCTCTAAAGGAGAGTTTGAACACTTTGGCACAGAAAGCTTTCCATTCAAATCAGCTAAGTTCCTCTCCATCTAAGCTTTCTCTTCCAGCAGCTCATCTCTGCTTTTACATATAATACAGTAACTTCTTTGTAAAACCTAGCCTCTTCTACACATCGCCTCCAGTTCTTTCCCTGCTTTTATTTTTATTTCTTGCAAACATGTTTCTAAATCTCTAGGTTCTCCCTTCTGTAGCCTCAGTTCCCAGTTTTCACAGAGCCTTGTACTTTTAGCCCACTCCCTTGCTAGGGAGGAATAAGGTAAATCCTCCCACTGTGGGATATCTATTTCTTCCTCTAAAGCTCTTCTGCCTCCAAATAGAGATCTGTTATTTTTCAAGCCCATCCTTGTTGCCAAATGTAGTGCCAATGCAATATTCACAGCACCAATGGTGACCATAAATATGCTGGCATAGCTCTCAATTGCAAAATATAACAGATTCTCCATATAGAAAACAGAAGTAAAACATTTATTCAGACACCCAAAAACCAAATCCCCAAACCAGAAAGCTGAATCCATCACAGTAACAAAGAAGTTAATACACCATAGCACAGCAAGGAGCCGCACCATCCTTTAGCTTTCCCCCAAACTACTCACAAGCCTAGCTGCTCTGACTTCCATCCTCCTGTGGGCTCTGCTCCATCCTTCAGCAATCTCCTCCTACCACAGGCTCCATGTGATTATATCCAACCTATTAGGAGGTGGGGAAGATCTTTAAAGTAGAGAAGATCTTCAAATTCCTGTTGCCATTACAGATACCATCCTTCTAGTCACTCAGGTTTGCAACTTCACTGTTATCCTTAATTACTCACTTTCCCACCCCATATATATTCAGTTGTCAACCTTTGTGATTTCTTCTTTGAAAAAAAATATGTTTTATCTGTTTTTTATCTCTGTGCAAATAGCTACCCTTCTAGTTCATACCCTCATCACCTTTCACCTTCACTATTGGAATAACCCTCTAATTAGTTTTCATACCTGAGTCTTTCACCTCTCCAATCCATCCAGAGTGAGAGGAGGGAGGGGGGAGGAGGAAAGGTGAGAAGAGAGACAGCTAGGAAATTGGAGAAGAAGTTCAGATATAAAATGTCACTGTAAATCAAGAGAGGAGGTTGAGGGAGAAACCAAGAGAGATTATAAACAGTCCTTTTGTTTTAACACTAATTTGGCCAGTTCTGCTTTTTAGGGCGTTCCTCTCCTCATTTGCTTTTTGGACCTCTTTTCCCATTTGACCTAGTCTGTTTTTTAAGGTGTTATTTTCTCCAATATTTTTGTGTGTCTCTGTTACCAAGCTGTTGATTTGTTTTTCATGATTTTCTTGTGTCACTCTCAATTCTCTTCCCAGTTTTTCTTCTGCTTCTCTTACTTGATTTTCAAAATTTTTAAAGCTCTTCCAAAGCTATTTCCTATTTTTCTTGTAGACTTTTGATGTAGGAGCTTTGACTTTGTTTTCTTCTGAGTGTGTTTTGATTTTCCTTGTCACCATTGTAACTTTATGTAGTCAGAGGTTTTTTTTTCCTGGTTGTTTACCCCTTTTTCAAGCCTATTACTGGACTTTTTGACTCTTTGCTAAAGTATGGCTCTGCTTCCAAGGTGGAGAGCACACTGTCCCAAGCTTCAGTGATCTTGTGTAGCGGTTTTTATAGATACTTCTAGGGACCTGTATGTTTTTACTTCTTCTAAGTGGTGTGATCTAAGGTAGAGATTCCCAAACCTATTTGCCCTACTCTACTCTTCTAAAAAAATATTCAGTGTCCCTCTCTTCCCCCAGGAATCTCCCTATTCTTAAACCCCTTAATGTTTTTTGGTGTAATTTGTATCATTCAAAAAAATAAATTTTTTAAATGATGCATCTTAAATATAAATAAATGTGGGGTTTTCCCTGCATTGAAATTTTGATGACACAATATTATGTCATGTAATCATATAGTATCATACTGTAAACAAGTCACGACATGCATATATTCCTGCTGCTGCATGCTGGACTTCCCAACAATGCAAGAAATGTTTGCCCACCAACACTTGCTTGTTAAGACCTGTTGGCAGATGACCACTGATTGACTATAACTTCCATTTTGTGTTTTTATTTGGAAAATAATATAATCACTATGAATTTAACTCTGTTGCACAACAGATGAAGCATGTAGGAATGGTCTTTCAAAATTTTCTTCTCTTTTTTCCTTATACTTCCACTGCCCCTTTATTTTTATTTAACACCACACAGTTACACCTAAGCCCACTTCCCCCTCTTCCCAGTCATTCTAGTGCTCACCAGAAGGCAGTTTCATCTACTTTGGGAACCTCTGAATTTCTAAGGAAATGTGTTTACTACTCTCTTTGCCTTTATTTTGGTCTGTGAGCAAACACAAGCACTCTTTCTGCCCTAGAATAGTGAGGAGTGTCCCCCCTTTACTGTGGCCATAAGCTCTGTCGTGCTACTGTTCCTCCTCCTCCAGTCCACTCAGGACTGCAGCCTGGATCCAAGTATGGGCAGAGCAACAGAGTCCTGCCCCCAGTAGTAGCAAAGAAATTCCTGTAATCTTTGGACTGGTTGTTTGACCCCCTTGCCTTCTGTGCCTGAGAGCTCTGAAGGCAGCAGCAACAGTAGCTGCTGATGATACAGTCACTCCCAAGGCCTGCTCCTGGTTTTCTGGGGCCAGGGCTGTGCTAGTGTGGCCTGTGCTGCACTGCACTCCTTTCTCACCCTTATGCAATGGACCTGTCCTTCTGACCTTCCAGATTGATTTGGGCTGGAAATTTGTTTCAGTCCATCTTTGTGTTGGTACTGCTGCTCTATAATTTGTTTAGAATCACTTTTTAAAGGTATTTTCATGGAATTAGGGGAGAACTTAGGGGAGTCACTGCCCTTACTCTGCCATCTTTAAGACTGACCATTTTTTAAAGAAACTACATTCTTTCCACTGAAAAGCAGATGACAAAGGATGGTGATCATAAATTGAGAGTGGTTTTTTTTTTGACATTGCCCAGAGAAAGGCAGGAAGTGTATTAATCATGGAAAACTAAACCACTTTCCATCTGATTATTTTTTCTCCTACACTTTGGCATCTTGTCATCTTACCTCTGCACGTTATGAGAATCTCTTCTCTGCTCTCAGTATCAATAAGAACCTGAAAGACCTAAATCTAAGTGGAAATTACTTGGAGGAATGGGAAATAAATCTTCTGTTAATGGCCTTGGAAAATCAGAACAGTGGGTTGGAGCAACTGAGATGAGTTCCTACATGTTCATTTGGGAGATGTTCTGCTTGGCATCAGGGACAGAAGTGTATTAGGAAAGAGATCAACACAAACCAGGGAATGGAGAGTAGAAGCTCTCTGTCTGTCTCACCCTTCTCCCTCTCCCTGTGCCCTAAGTAGTAACATGACAGAGAAAGCTTGTTTTGCTAAAGGAATACTCCCTTTTACTCCAAAAGCCAGTTTTCACATCTTTGTGCATGACTCCTAAATCTGTATGATCAATCCTAGTCTCTGGATATCCTGTAAGCATGTCAAACTAACAGATCTAAACAGAACCAGTTACCTTTTCAACCAAACCCACATGTCTTCCTAAATTCACTATTTCTATTGAGTAAACCATCCTTCTAGCCACTCAGGTTTTCTGCTTCACTATTATCTTTGATTCTTCACTTTCTCACCACATACATATAATCAGTTGACAAATTTTGTAGTTTCTTCTTCCAAAAAAGCCACCTTTATCTGTTTCTTATCTTTGTGCAGACAGCTACCCTTATCACCTTTCTCCTTCACTATTGGAATAGCCCACTAATTGGTTTCCATACCTCGTCTCCCCTCTCTAATCCATCCAGAGGGAGAGTATGGAAGGGAGGGGAGGAGAGACAGTAAGGGAGCTGGAGAGGAAGTTCAGATTAGAATGTATCTTTTCTTACATCTTGAAGCTGTTAGCAGACTTTTTGCAGAATGCTTCCTACGGAATATGCAATGTTCACTTTTTAGCTTCAAACTTGTGTCCAGCTCAGATACTCACTCAAGTGGTTTTTTTTCTTCATTTTGGAACACATATTTTGTTGTTGTTGTTGTTGTTGTTGTTTTTTAATTTTTTTAAATTTTATTATAGCTTGCATCATTCATTTCCACAAGATTTTGAGTTACATATTTTCTCCCTGTCTTTCCCCCACCCACCGCCCCAAAACAGCCATCACCAGTGTGTCCCCCCTCCCCCAGTCTATTCTCTCCTATGTCACTTTTTGGTACGGCAGGATGGATCTCCCAACTGCAGTGCCTGTGTATCTCAAGTTCCAGTTGGATGTAGTCAATAATAATAA
>CM053582.1:131501682-131527602 GCA_028627135.1 Pseudochirops cupreus | reverse complement strand
CGTCCAGCCGCCCCCAGGGCATAGCTGCGGCTTCAGGCCAGGCTGGTTTCGGTTTGTAGTGCTGATATGGTTCCTCGTAGCCGAGCTGACTTTAGTGGGAAGTATCTTTGTGTGCGTTTTGGAGTTCTAGGATTGGTTTAGAGTCCTATTTTATGGGTATTTTGGGGTGGCTATGTGAGAGCTGCGATATGTTGCTGCTGCTACGCTGCCATCTTGGCTCCACCCCCCATTGGAACACATATTTTGGAATAAAGGGTCCAACACCAGGCACTGCTGGATGTTGGCTTCCCTTGTGCCTATGTGGAAGACTAAGGTGGTGTTCTTTTCCACCATGTATCTGTTAGCTCCACTAAAGGCATTAAAGGCATGCCAGACTGAATTAGTGCTATTAGTGTGTTTGGCATCAAAGAGATCCCTTCATAAATACCATGTCTTCATCTCTGCCAGGAAATGAAAAGCACAAAAGCCTTGCACAGATATCTATATTCAATTGAGATTAATTAAAAGATATTCTGTCCAGAGGACTTGGGTCCTATGGGGGTGGAAGGACAAGGAGCTGGGAGGGAGGCAGTGGAGGTAGAGTCATGCAAATTCCCAGGTTTGTGGCTAGCAGATTTCCATTTGTGTACAGGAAAGATCCCATCTCTAGTGTGTGCTCCAAATGGTCCTTCTCTTTTAGGAGCTCTCAGACAGTGATTGGAAAGGAAGTCAATGGTATTGTGGCAGCAGTTCTCTGCTTTGAAATCTTTAAGAGTGTCCGTGTTTGAGGAGTAAAGCAGGGAGGAGAGAAGGGAAGGAGAGTAGGCCTCACCCCATGGCTAACTTTGGGCCTGTTATTGATATTAGGCTGCTACTTGTCCGTGGCTGGATCCTAAGATACTCTCCTTTACACTGGTGATGATAGGCTCATAAAGAAAAAAGGTACCCTGCTTGATCATGACAGAATTTCAGATTCACTTTCACCCTCCTTAGCCAGCCTCCAGTGTCTGAAGCCTGCTCTGGAGGTAGAGGGAACAAGCTAATATTCACTCAAGGCCTTTTGTTCAATACTTCACACATTGGAGTCTCTTACATATCTGAGATGGCTCAGCAAGAAGTCATTTTCATGCTAGAATAAACCTTTACAGTGTGTCATCTTGTAGATGCATTTGAAACTATCTCTTTGGGGTAAATACTTGTCATTAATACCCCCTGTCTGGCAGTTTCATTAGTGGCAGCTAGGTGGCACAGTGACTTGTAATGAAGGAAATTATGGGGAGACAGAGTCTCTGGGTAATTAACAAACAATTTATTAAGTATGGCTAGCAAATAATTAACAGTTTGAGGTCAGTGACCTTCCTGGAATCCAACCCTTCCACCTGCCTTCCAAGGTTGTGAGGATAAAGGAGATAATATTTGTAAAGTGCATTGTCAGCCCTAACGCACTATATAAATGCTATCTATCTATTTATTTGTGTTATCATTGTTTGTCCTTCATTCTTGAAGACCATGACATCTGGAAGTGATGCCATTACTTGCAAATGAATTGGATGTAAGTGGGTGAGAGCTGTGCAGAGTCAGCAGCCTCAAGCTCTCCTCAGGAGCCATCTGGGTCCAGCGGCCAAACATAGATCTGCACAACTGGGGATGGCTTCAGGTGCAGTGGGAGACCTTGACTTTTTTAAGCTAATGTCTTTCTCAGGTCTCAGTTTGATTGAGGCAACAACTTTTAGTGATTAAGGCTAGGTAAGAAATGAGGCCAGGCAAGAGGGGGAAATCATAGTTGCTGCCCTAATAGGCATTTTGTCAGTTTGCTAGATAGAGAGAATAGAGCTGGGCTTGTGAAAGAGGTAAAAACCCAGGAGAGGAATTGTTAATAAATGTGAGGTAACTGTGAACACTGGTTCGTGTATGTCTGAGATTTTCCCTTCTTCTTCCCCCCGAGGACTGGGCTGGTACAGCAGCCTTCAAAATTGATGAGTGAGAGAATCCCGCTAGAATCAGAACAGCGAGAATGTGATTTCTTTCTTATTTCCACAGGTTCCATGTGGAGGAATTACACATAGACATGAATGAAGTGATTGAAGCCATGAAGACCAAAATGTCTTCCACGTAAGTTTCTCATGTGTGATATTTGTTTCAGATGCTTGTCTCCTAGAAGATATTAATACCTGGTAATATAGGGTTACACAAGCATATTTAAATGTATTGACATACATTATACACATGCATGTAATCATTATTCAATTCAACAAAGTTTTTTAGCCCAAGCCCTGCTCTAAGTTGCTGGCACACAGTAGGTGCTTAGTAAATGTTCCCTGATGACTTGGGAATACAAGTATAAACAGTAAATATGTACACACACACACACACACACACACACACACACACACACACACACATACACATTCCCATGCTTTGCTTCACTGTCCATGAAAGTTAGGTGATATGGTGAATTGAGTGTTGGACTTTGAGCTAGGAAGCCCTGAATTCAAATCCTGCCTCAAAACTTACTATCTGTCTGTCACTGGGCAAATCACTTAGCCTCCCAGTGCCTCTGTTTCCTCACCTGTAAATTGAGGTCAGTGAGCTCAGTGGTTTCTAAGATCCTTTCAGCTCTAAATCTATGGTTCTTTGATTCTTTTGGCATGATCTGTCCCTGAGTTGTGACTAAAGTACAAGTGTTTCAAGTGAAGCTTGTCTCAAAAGACATTCCTAATGGCATCACAAGCATTCAGAGATTGATTGTAGGTATAAAAACAAAGAGTGTAAAAAAAAAATGCCCCTCCCATTCAGGTACATCAGCAAAAGACTCCATCAAATTGAAGGTATTCAGCATCTTATGGACTGAACTAAGCACTAACTGAATTTTTAAACCTGCTGATTTTGCTTTGGTTCATCATTATCAGGGTTTGCAATACAACAATTTCTGATGTTTCAGGAGGCATAGTTTGAAGACATGACAATAGTACTCTTTAAGAGAGTTTAATAAGTGTGAGGCATCTGCCAGGCACTTACTGACCCTTATGACTTCAGGAAACAGCATCCTCTTTTCTAAAAGCTTACAATTCTTCACATCCAGCAGCCAAATACCATACTTAATTTCCAATTATGACTAAAGTCATCAATTTTAGTGTAGGAACTTTGTTTTCACTGGGATATGAATCTTCCTGTAACTAACAACAAAAATAATTAATCAGGCAATATTGAGCACCTGACACTGGACAAACCACCTGACTTCTCTAGATCTGTCTTCCTCACTCATAAAATGGGAATCATGATCATTACTTTGCCTACCTCACAAGCGAGTATGTTTTACAAATGTTGGGGCATTATAAAAATGTAAGTGTCATTTGAGCATCTGCTCTATATTTGGCCCGTTCTAGGCATTCATGGGCTATAAAAGAAATATCAAAAATTCCTTCTCCCATTAAGAAACATAATTGGGCATTGAGGGGGAATACAGTAGTCAATCACACTCATAAAAGAGGGATAAGTGAACACTGAAGGAATTGGCACTGCAGTCCTGACTCCTTGTGATGGGAATTTGGAGAAGAAAGGAAGGAGAATAATTAAGGAAGGCTTCATGGAAAAGAAGGGTCCTGAGCTAGTTCTTAAAAGATGAACACAACTTGAAGAAGCAAATGGAAGAGGGGAAGAATCAAGTAGTGTGAGAATAGAGGAAGACCCAGGGTAGGAGGCAGAACAGAAAGGAGAAAGATGTGAATGAGATGGAAAATCAAAGAGATGGGATGAGAGTAGGGGAAAATAGGATTAAGAAGCAGAGTGTTCAGAGGTGTAGCTGTTGGAGTCATTGGGCAGGGTTATTGATTGAAAAAGGATAGAAAGGATAGAAGGAAGGGACATCATAGGATCTTAGGGTTAGAGATGGAAGGGACTTAGAGGCCATCAAGTCCAAAAGTCCAACCTCCTCATTTGTACTGATGAAGAAAGAAGAGAAATGACATTTTTTTAACTTTCAGTTTTAAATTGTCCCCCCCCCTCCCCTGATTCTCCAGCCATTGAGATGTTAAGAAATATGTGGAAGTGATTTTCCTAAGGTTACACAGGGAATGAGTGGATAAGTTAGGATTCAAACCCAGGTGCTCTACTTCCAAATCTAGCACCTTGTGAGGTGTATCTCTTCTAAACTCTCACTGCACTGTTTACCTCCTTTTGTGTCTTTGGGATCCTAGATGAATAGCTAGAAGGGACCTCAGAGGCCATCTAATCTAACGCTCTCATTTCATGGTTAAGAGGATTGAGACCCAAGTAGACAAAGTGTATTCTTCAAGTTCATATGTGTAATAAACGTAAGCAGGATATTCTGAACCCAGCACCTCTGACTCAGAATCCAGTTTTCTTTTGACTGTACCACACAGACCTAAACTTATCATGTGGTACCTTTATTACATTTATTTGTGAACATGTGATCTCATGCACTAAACTGTGAGCTCTTAGATGGCAAACACTGTCTTAATCATTTTTGTATCTTGGTCAGCAATAGTATTTTTTCCTCCAAGTAACAGACCATTATTAAATACTGAGTTAATGAGTGATCACAACTCAAGTATCGTATGGTAAGTTCTCAAAGCTCACTCTAAATCCTGACCACCACCACCCACTTCCCTAATCTTCCCTGGTATGAAATAAAGGAAATAGGGTTCAAGACCTGTGAATTTGAATTTGACCACAAAAGGGAAAACATTTTTAAAGGAAAGTCAGCCTGGAAACCCAAGGAGAGGAAGATGGGGACAATTCAGAACACATGATCTTTTGCTCCAGTCCTGTCCTTCCTTGGACTTCCCCATTTCCACTTAGTAACACCACCCACTTCTCTGTCAACTGATAGACATCTTTGACTGTTAACTCCTTCGTCACCCTCCCCCACCGATCAATTGCTGTTTTGTTCATTTTTCCTACCACAATCCCTCACATCAATCCCTTTCTTTCCCAAAATGCTACTTCTCCTAGCTCATTATCTCTTGCTTTGTGTACTGGCACAGCTTCCCTGTTGATTTCTCTTCATCCAGCTACTCCTCTCTCCAAACCTTCCTATAAGAACTGTCAGAATAATTTTAGTGGCCCTGTCTGGCCATGCCACATTGCAGCTTCAAAACCTTCAATATTCCCCACTGTCTTTAGGGTAAAATATGAACTTCTAGTTCAAGGCCTCATAGAGTTTGGCTCCACACTACATTTACAGCCTTTTATGTCATATTACTGCCTCTTGTGTCCTCTATATTCCAAACCATGCTACTAGCTGTTCTCCAATCTCATCCTGTCATCTCTCATCTCTGCACGTTTTCACATGCTGTGCCCCTTGCCTAAACACATTCCTTCCTCATTTTAAATGACCTTTTAACATTCTTCTGCTCCTTTAGAGTCAAACTTAGGTCTCACTTCCTTCATAAAGCCTTGAGTGATGTCCCTCCCAAAAAACAAAAGAAAACAAAATGAAAAACAAAACAAAGTGAGCTTACCTGTTCAAATATTCATAGAGAACTGTCTGGTTTATTCCTTTCTCCCATCACATTCTTCCTTTATCATACTTATTTATGTGTCCTCATCCCCCTTGGGGGCAAAGGGGCTGGTTTTTTTTTCACCTCATCTCTAGCACTGAGCACAGGGCCTTCCACAAACTAAGTATTTAACACCTTATTTGTTGATGTTCTTTTTTTTTTTCCTTTTGGAGTGGGGAAGGCAGGGCAGCTGGGGCCAAGTAACCTGCCCAAGGTCACATGGCTAGCCCTTGCGCTAAGTGTCTGAAGTCGAACCTGAACTCAGGTTCTCCTGACTCCAGGGCGGGTGCTCCACTCAGTGCACCACTTAGCCACCCCTTTTGATGCTGTTCTTGCTCATAGTTGAAATGAAGTGGGATGGAAGAGGTTTCTTTTGGGGAGAACACATGTGAGAGAGAGAAAGGAAAATCCAGGGACAAAAAGAGAAGTTCCTAGAGTGAGGTTTAATTTAATTCCCAGGAAAGATCCTTTATGAGCAACAGACCTGGCAGCGATGGCTCCATTTCTGACCATGACAGGCTTTTTGGATTCCAAGTATGTGTCTCAGCATCAGGCCTCTAGCAGTGGATAAAGAACTGAGCCTAGAATCTAGAGGACTGAGTTCAAATCCAGCCTTAGATACTTACCAGCTGTGTGACCCTGGGCAAAGTGTTTAATCTCTGAATATATCAGCTTCTTAATCTGTAAAATGGGGGTAACAATTGTGCCTACTACCTCCTAGTGTTGTGAGAATCAAATGAGAATATTTTTCAAGCATTTAGCACAGTGCCTAGCACATTGTTGGTGTCTAATAAATTCTTATTCCTTTTATTCCCTCCACTAGTTTTTTAGAGGGGGGACGGGAGGACAGTTGGAGTTAAGTGACTTGCCCAAGGTCACACGGCTAGTAAGTGTTAAGTGTTTGAGGCTGGATTTGAACTCAGGCCCTCCTGACTCCAGGGCTGGTGCTCTATTCACTGCACCACCGAGCCACCCCACCCCTTCACTAGTTTTTGATGTGAGAGAGCACATGAGAACTCCAGGGTCGGTGTCTATGTCCAAAAACTAGGATATTGTTTTTTTCTGAACTCCATCATCAAAATGTCAACTTTGATTACCTTTTTTCTTTATAGGGAAATTCAAGAATTATTTCCTGATCTTTCCATGAAAGAAGGGGAACGCTGTAATTCCCCACAGGGGCATCTGCGATCCAGACTGGGTAATAAGACCTAGCTAGGATAGGCCTTCATCACCTTATCCTAAGCTATCAAAACAGCCTTCTAACCCATTTTTTTTTTACCATCTCTTCTTATCATACTCACACTTTCAGATTAATCTTCTTCATTCCCAACTCTGATACTGTCACTATCTTGCTGTTGTCACTGCTGAATGAAACTTGAAATCCTTAGCTTTATACCCAAGCTCTTCAGCAGTCTGTCCCCACCCTATCTTTTCAGCATTATTTCTTAATGCTTTGCTACACAAACTTTATGGTTCACAATTTCTCTGTTCATTATTTATAGGGTGACAGTTCTGGTGGCAAGACTGGGCCTGAGTTCAAAGCCAGCCTAAGATATTTACTAGCTATGTGACCCTGGGCAAGTCACTTAACCTCTGTTTCTCTGTTTCCTCAACTATAAAACAGGGATATTAATAGCACCTACCTCCCAAGGCTTTTGTGAGGATCAAATGAGACAATATTTGTAAAGATATCAGCAAAGTACCCTGCACATAACAGGTGTTTAATAAATGCTTTTTTCCTTCCTCCTTGAAAGCAGGGGCTGTTTCACCTTTCTTTGTATCCCCTGCACTTAGCACAGTGCCTGACATGTGTCTGGGGTTTAATAAAAGCTAGTTTAATGACAGTTACATAGTCTTGTTGATTTCACCTCTACAATATCTCTCTTGTGTATTCCCTTCTTTTCACTCACCTGGCTGCTCTCCTAGTTCAGGCTCCCATCATCTGAACTTAATGAATCACCTTAATGAATGATAGTTGGTTGATCGACTGTCATCTTTTTACAGAAAATACCCAAGTTTGCATTTCCATTCCTGAACTGTCTTCTAAGCTTCAGATTTCCATTTCTAACTCTTTATAAGTATCTTTACCTTAATGACCTACCAGCTTCTCAAGGTCGGGATGTTTTACACCAATAGGTCATAAAGTGGATGGAAGACTGGACCTGAGCCAGTAGGACCTTCATTTAAATCCTGTCTCAGATATGTGCTAGCTGTGTGCTTCTGGGCAGGTCACTAAACTTCTGTCTGCCTCAGTTGCCTCATCTATAAAATGGGGATAATAATAGCACCTATCTCCCAGTGTTGTTGTAAGGATAAAATGAGATATTTTTAAAGCACTTTGCAAACCTTAATACCCTGTATAATTTCAATTATAATTATTATTATTACCTACCTCACAAGGTTGTTGTAAGGATCACATGAGATGATACAAGTAAAGTACTTTGTAAACATTAAAGAGATATGCAAGTGTCAGTGATAAGGATGATCATGACTGTAAAATTCAATAACAGAAGAGTAAAACATTCACAGAAAATCAAAATACAGCATTCACAACAACTTATCACAGAAATGGCCACAAAGTTTTCACCACAGTGGTCACAAAATTTTCAGCAAAGTACAGTCATTTAGTCAATCAATCATTCAATCAACTCAGTCATTCAATCATCCTTAAGGAGGCTTGCCTCCTTAAGGGACACAAAGTACAATAGTCAAAGTTCTTATCTCATGGGGCATACTAAGTCAACTCAATCAGTCACTTATTCAGTCAGCATTCACTATTCAATCGTCAGAAAATACACAGTCCCTCCACCCATAGGTCACTAGTAAATTATAATTTCTCAGTCTGTATACAATATCCAAGTAAAGTCCTCTTTCACCTTGACTGGGGGTAGTCTCTCAGATTCCCTGGATCCCCTTCCATGGTCCCAGGTCTGGATTCACCAAACTGTCACCTAGGTTCAAAGGCAAACAGCTCCCAGGTCCTTGTCCAGCTCTCCTCGCACTTCCTGTTCCATGCTGAAGCTAACGGTGTCCAGTCCACCTTAAATCCTTCACAGTCTCTGTTACCTGGAAGTCAAGACTTAACAAAGCCACAGACAGGTTCATGCAAAGTACCAGCGTCACAGTCATGCTTCCTCAGTCTGCGGCAGCTCCAGCTGGCCCTTGGATGTCTTTGGCAGCTCCCAAAAGCTCCGGCTGGCCCTTGGACTCAGCAGCTCCTCAGCAGAAGCTCCAGCTGGTTCCCAGAATCAAAATCACTTCACCCACATTCTCAAAATCAAAATCATTCTCTCCCGCCTGGAGACCTTCCTTCTTCAGCCTCCCTAGTGGCAGCAGCTTCTGCCCCCATGAAGCTTGCTCCAGGAAGATCTGTCTGACCCAGCAGGGGCTTCTTCTTATATACAGTATTGCTCCTCCCTGCTCAGCCCCTTCGTGTCATGTCAGCAACAGGGGTTCATACCTTCTGTTTCTTTAACAGAGGCTCAATTTGAACTAGGTGCTAAGTACCTCTCAGTTTAGCAATACAAAGGGATCTTTAAATTTCATTACCATTACAATGACATATCAACATATTACCTTTCTCTGTGAACCTACTCCTTTTCCTGATGTCCTTTTTCTGTCAATGGTACAAAATTTACTTTTTCTCACTCATGTTCATTAATGTAGAATTATCTTGGCCCTGCATGTAGAATCAGATTTAAAAGATCCAACAGCTTAGTATCTTTTATATTTATTCTACTGTTACCATTTCCTCTGACATGACTTTAGTCCAGGTCTTCATTATACTAAATCTAGACTCCTACAATAGGTTACTGATCTCCAGTCTCTCCTCATTTCAGTATATTCCATTTCCTGCTACTATACCAATCTTCCTAATGTATAGGTGTGACCAAATTGCTCCACTCCTCGGAATCTTTAATGGCTCCATACTCTTTAGCTTGGTATTCAAGGCCTGTGTCCATCTCACCTCTCCAGTCTCATCTCACACTACTCCATATCATGTCTTATTTGCTGTAGAAAAATCGAACTGTTTGGCATCCTCTTTACCCAGCTTGTACTCACCCAAGTCTACCCACCTCTGCTTGAAAAGCTCTTCTTATTTCTCCTGCTGCCATCATTTTACCCATACTCCAAGGCCAACTTCAGATGCCTCCTAACACTTTGTACTTCTGCAATGCATTCACTATATTTGAATTTGTGTTGGATTTATCATCATGTGTATAACGATCCTTACTAGTTAATAAGTTCCTCAAGAGCAGGGATAATTTCTTATTTATATTCATTTCCTTTCTTGTACCTACACCCAGTACTTATTATAGTGTGCATAGTAGGCAATTAGCAACACCTACTTGTATGAATTAAGATGATAGACTGTGGAGAAACAAAAGACCTTACAAAACTGGGAGTGAACTGAAGTCCTCCATCAAAAAGACTTAGGGCAGTCCATCAAACTGAGAGGCAGAAACCAACAAGGATTTTGCACGTGGAAGGAATCAGGAAGGGTAAATATCAAGATAAAAGAAACTATTTTGGTAAGGAAATCAGTCAACATCAGAATCACCTTTTCTCTGTAAAGCAGTTGGAAATCCATGAAGATATTAAGTAAAAAAGCTGTTCCATGATTTCTTTGGGGTGAAATATTATAGGGAGAGGGTAGAAACTATAACAAAGCCTTCTTTGATGATTATAGGGGGATTCCGCATCTCCTGGTTTTTGCAAGAGAGAGCAACATAGGAACTTTGATCATATCTCCCTTTTCTCCTACCACACCTCTCACTGTTCTCTCTTTTCCTGTCTATTTCAATATACAACACTTTCCAGTGGCCTCAATAATAATAAGCAACTTCTTAAGTAATCTCCCACTTCACCCTGTTTCTCCATAGAAACAATTTTCATCTATTTCAATTCTCTAGGATCTCTAGGGAATTTTCACAATTTTAGGAAAAATACGAAATAGAGAAAGATTCCAGATATGGAATCCTTATCTCATGGATAAACCTTTCAAAGATCATGAACCCTACTCCATCCCATTGTAAGGGACTTAGGATTTTGATTAAATTGTTTAGAACATATGACTTGTATTATATCTAGAAACAAAGACCCTTTGTCTCTGAATCAGTATATTCAGAGAGGAAATATTCACCAGTTTTGTTTTGTTTTGTTTAGGTGACACAGTGGAGAGTGTTATGGGTCTGGAATCAGGAAGACTCATTCTCCTGAGTTCAAATCTGACCTCAGACACTAGCTGTGTGACCCTGGGCAAGTCACTTATTCCAATTTACCTCGGTTTCCTCATCTGTAAAATGAGCTGGAGAAGAAAATGCCAAACTCCTCTAATATCTTTGCCAAGAAAACCCCAAATGAGGTCACCAAGTGTTAGACAGTACTGAAAAAAAAATAAGTTCTTTATTACTTAATTTTTAAAAATTATTTTGCCATTTGTTTTTTGTTTTCACCTCTTTGAATGGATAGGGTGGTCCAAATGCATGCTTTGGGTTAATCCTCCTTGTCTCTCCATTTTCAGGGCTACTTGGGAATTATTCTAATGACCAAAGACAGTACAACAGAACAGATTTGGGTGTAATGATATGTGAGCTGGCGACCCAATGGTGATATGGTGACCCAAATACCTTAGGAATTTGTTGGCGATGAAAAGGACCAGATAAAATATAGTCAGTGTGGCCAAACCACAGTTATTTTACTCTTCCATAAGCCTGATTTTCCAAATTGTAAGGAAAACTGAGAGGAAAGAATCATACAAATATTTAACTTCATCCCTCTGTGTAGTGATGCAGAAACAGGAAGAAAATGTTTTTGTTGTAAATAGAGCAGTGTTGCTGGTATCTCCTACAGCTTGGCTTGGGGACAGTGTTATAAAAGAGTGGGGGTGGTGAAGATCTTTCCCAGTGACTCTTCTCTTACCTTCATATTGTTTCTCCTCCCCAGCATCTTTTTTGGGTACTATTTTCAAGCTCTCGGGAATAAACTGTCATGAAAGCTACTGGCCATGATCATCAGTATTTCTTGGACATGAGTTTAAACCCTGGTCCAAAGTGAATGTATAGGAGGCAAGACTTCTCTTTTATGCTTCATGTTCCAGGAATGTGGGTTCCTCAGCTAGGATGAAGTCATACCTTTTGCTCACGTTACCCACGATAGCACTTTATGCCTCTAATGAGTTTGCTATAGTGACCAAAGATGAAAGCAATGTAGCAAACATTTATGGCTTGATGTGAACCTGAGAAAATCAGGTTGTTTTTTCTTTTTCTGAATGTTTTTTTACATATTTAACAATTATTTCCAGGAGAAGTAGCCCCACAAAAAAAACAAGAAGTGACTTCCTCATTATCTCCTTTTGACCCTTTAAAAGACGAACAGTTAGATCTGGAGAGGTGCCACAATAAGTTCCTGGGACCAAATGGACCAGTAAAGCTTGACTTGACAGACCAGAAGAGAAACATATACAGGTGAGAGCCAGTTGTCTCTTCATTTCCTTTTGTCCCAAGGGGAGTTATATTTTGGTGTATTTGACTCACAGATGTAATAGCCCTCTGTCAATCTAGATGGAGCTCCCATTTTCTTCCCTCTACTCTCCTCCATTTTCCTCCATTCCTTTCTCTTCCCTTCCTTCATCTCCTCTTTCCTTTCCTAAATAATTAGTGATGTTTCATCTCAGTGGTGTTCTTCCTCATCATAAATATTTAATGATGTTTCATTATCAAATTTGTCTCAGGCTTTTGTGCTGTCTAACTGTTATGAGGATATGAAATTCAGTCTCTCCCCAGTTGTTCCTTTTTGATAAGGGATAAAGGAGGTAATTGATGTATGTAGAAATTGGCCTACTGTGCAAACTGAGAATCCTTTGACGCTTCTTCTCTTCTACTGAGACAGTTTCTTTTTGTGCTTCCCAGAGTTAATTTACCCATGGCTGGCTTCTACCACTGGCCTGATACTGGACTTGGTTTTTCTGTGAGAAGTGAGGTGACCGTTGTCATTGAATTTGGTACCTGGAATCAGCATCTGGATTGGACTCAGAAGCAAAACTAGATGATTGCTGGCCCTTTATTTCATATCAGAGTTGATCCTGGGGTTGTCACTTCTGTGCCTCTCCCTCATTTTGTGTCCCTCCAAGGTAAAGAGATATGAGGTGAAAATATTATTGTGGGAGCAAGGCATAATATGTGCAGCTATAGACTTAATAGGCTGGTAAATGAATGGATGGCTAGTAGTTTAAAACTATCTAGTTGAGAATATGTCTAGATTTTAAGAGAAACAAAAACTGAGAGAAGGACTATCCAGATTGCAGGATATAAAGCCTCACTGTCTCCCTCCACAGTTTGTTCTAAATATTTGGTGCTATTCGTGATGTTGATGTAGTGGTGATGAATGAAGTGATGATGACAATGATGATGAAGAAGACAGTGAAGATAGTAATGATGGAAGATGGGGTGGTGGTCATGATAATGATCAGTGATCATAGTTGTGGTTTCATAGATAGTATATGTATCCAAATGGATGATACTGGACACTTCAGTGAGCATAGACAAGACCCATTTTTTAAAGATTTATTTTCCTGACCTGTTTAATTGAGTTATTGTTGTCATCATTATCATCACCACCACCACCACCATCATCATCACCATCATCATCATCACCACTGTCATCATCATTATTCTGTCGTCTTCTTTTAGACTGAATCTAAGAAGATGATAATAAATAGGAATAAGTATAAAGTCCTTGTCTCAGGTTAAAAAAAAATTAACTGCTCAAGTTTGGGTTGAATAAAATGTGACCATATATGATTTCCTGTGAAAAAGTCATTGAACCTTAGTAGACTGAAAGCTCGGTATTAGTGGATTTCAAGATAAACATCATTTCTTTGCAACATTTGACCCTGTAGACCAGTGGTTTTCAACCTTCCCAATGCCACGACCCTTTAATACAGTTCCTCATGTTGTGGTGACCCCCAACCATAAAATTATTTTTGTGCAATAAAAATAATTTTACGGTTAGGGGTCACCACAGCATGAGGAACTGTATTAAAGGGTCATGGCATTACGAAGGTTGAGAACCACTGCTGTAGACCATCCCATTTTTCTGGATAATCTCTCCTTGCTTAGCTTCTGTTACATGATATATTCAATATTGTCCTCATCTCTAAGATCATTTGTCAGCAACATGGCAAGAGATCATGGTGAAGCTAAAAGTAGTTTGGTGGTGTATGGTACTGAGCTGCTCGCATATGCTTGATATTTTGTTACCATAGCTTCAGGGCTGCAGAGCTATGTCAGCAAGGCTTCTGTCCCATCATAAAATGGGCTTATTTTGAAAGGTCATATGTAAAAGTATTATTGTCAACACAGGGATACTGACTCTACTTTCCCTGATGTAGGTGGAACTCATGGTAGAAATAGTTCCACAGATTTACATAGCAAGTTTAGTGTAGATACAATTGCAAAATATAAAGACAAGAAAGAATTACTTAAATATCTGGAAAGATGTGCATGCTCATGACTGCACCAAATTAACAATAATAATCATGGTTACCTAAGTTAATTTACAGATTTAGTGTTATGCCAATAAACCCACCAACAGATCCTTTATAGAGTTAGAAAAACATGTGATATTTTGAAGAATAAAATGTGAAAGGAAACAGTAATTTTTGAGGAGTAGGAATGGCCAGGGGATAGCAATTCCAAACCTCAAATCATATTTATAAAACTCCTTTGTAAGGAGTGATCATCTAATCTATTTTGAACTAGTTTAAAAGAAAAAAAAAAGCAGATTGGAAAGAAGATAAGGAGGAAAAATTAAGGCAGAAAAATAAATTATAGAACTCATTTGTTCCATAAACCCAATTTCTCAGTAATTCCAAGAACATAAATTACTAGAGTAATTAATTCTTATTTGACAAGAAATGCTGAGCAAACTGAAAATCTATCTGGTAGAAGTGAGATTTAGAACAACATCCCACCCCATATACCACAGTAAGCTCTAAATGGTTATGCAAGTTGAATATAAAAGGTTATAGCATAAAATAATTAGATGAAAGCAAGATCAAGTATTTTTCACAAACTATAACTAGAGAGTGAGTTCTTTTTTAAAATTTATCTTTATACTTTAGGCAATGAGTTTTTTTAAAATTGTTCTATCACTCCCTCTACTTTCCCTGCCTCCACCCCCAAATGAGCAAATGCAGGAAAGAAGGAAGAATGGAAGAATATAATTGTCTCAACAATAGATATTCTTTACTTGATTTTTCTTGAGTATACATTTGAAACTCTTTTAAGCAATCATGGATTTCCTTTAGGAGTCTGCATTGTTGAAATCAAAACAGTTTCATTTTCCAATAGAAGTATCTAGAGAATTTCATAATCTATAGGAAATCCCTATTTGGCTTGGATTCTAAGCTGGATTGCCTCCATGATAGTAGCAAATGTTCATTCTCTGTTTGTACCTCACACAATAATATTAGTCTGAATAATGATATTATATCCATTGTTACATCTTTCAAGAAACCATAATTTTTTCTTTCATTTTTTTTTTGCTTTTGAGACTTATCTTCCTTCTTATTCAAGCTCAAAGTATCAGCACAATGCTGACTGGCACAAAACTTTCAACCTACTTGGTTTTTCAAATCTGCGTCACTTTGTTTCTCTTTAGGTAGCCTTGTTGCCTTCCCTTCCTGAGGGCTCACCATATTGGTGTCAGACTTGGTGCTTATATCCTACCCTTTAGCCTTACTGCATGCATCTTAGAACTTTCAAATTCAAATGATCCAGCCTACCCTAGTAGCAGTGCAGATTTTTAGAACCATCTGCTTTTCCACTCATCTACCATCAACACTAAAGAAGTAAAGGCAATTGCATGGAAATAAAGGACATTTTGTATTTTTATTTGATGTTACCCATGCCAAGAATTCATCACCAAATGAATAGCTAGCTGGTAATTAACTCATCATACTTAACTAAAGTAATTGTCAAAAAGCAGATACGGTCTATTACTTACATTTCTGCAATATGATAGAAATTGATAGAGCTTGCATCAGTCTGGCATAACCTTTAAGGACCCAGAGTCAACTCCACACACAAAAAATCAAAACCTAAGGAGTCATTTAATTCAAACATATTAACTTAGGAGTAATTGTATAAAATTTGTAGGGTTTTTAGCAGTATTATGGTCAATCATAAATCAAGTATTTATTAATACATATACTTTTCTTTCCTAGCCAGCTTGTGACTTTCAGTTTTATCTTTGTACTCATTTCCCTTAGTTTGATCTCAAAATCTGTCCAAGGAATTTGCTTTTTAAGTTATAGCTTTGGTTAATTTCTTCTTTTTAAATGAGAGACCTAAATCTTATCTGTATCCATAGTACAGACCCTCAGCTCCACTGAGGTCACACAAAGAAAGTAACCCTTGACTACTAGAAAAAGTGTAAGAAAAGAAAAAATAAGAAGTAATTTTTATTGAAATTCTCTGACAGGAGGAAATGTTGATGTCTCCTTGTTCAAAGTTGCCCACTTTAAAGAGGAGGGTTTGGTCCTGGAGAATCCCACGAGAGTGGAGTCATCCCGTGCCATCCTGGAAAATCCTAGCTTCTCTCCCTTGGGAGTTCTGCTGAGAATTATTCATTCTAAATTCATTTCCATTAATTCCACTACTCTGATATACTGCCATCTCAGGGCCAAGGACATCACACTCCACCTGTATCTGATCCCTAGTGACCGTACAATAAGGAAGGTAAGATTAAATTGTTCTACGTATAATCAGCAAAGTTACTTAGAGCTTAAAGAAGTTGACAACTGCATCCTTACCTTACAACCTCCGTTTGACATCAGTTCTATGAGGAAGGCCATTGACATATACAGTAAGTAATTGTGGCCTTCCTGTGTGCTCTCCTGTGACAAACAGGGATTTCTCAAGTTGAAAATTTTTATTTCCCTTTCTTCAGACTATAGATGAAGAAGAAACAAAGTTCCACTTTTTACGCTTGCATAAGCCATCTCCAGTAACCCCAATCTACGTTGGCTCTCGTTTCTTAGTATCTGGATCAAAACACTTGGAAATAATGCCTTCATTAAGTCATTCTGGTTGATCACAAAAGCACTTCTTTTTAATTCAAACTATTTTAGCAAATTCAGCAAATCTCAGCAAAATCCATTGGCTCAGTGTGCATCCCTGTCATGATTCCTAAGCTTTTTAGTGATAAATATCTTACTTTTGTTAAGAAACTTGATATAGGGATTTGAGTTACTTTAAAATAACTCTGAAATAAATATCTAATTTGAATTTTTTTAGTGTAGTCCTGTATTTTAAGGGTATGGCCTTGCCCTGACATACTTACTTTGATTTTTTTTTCCTGAGAACCTGTAATATTTACATATTTTTGCTGTTTCTTCCCTCTAGGAACTAGAACTCTGCTACCAGAGTGCTGGGGAGTGTCAGGTTTTCTCTGAGATTTATTCCAGCAATGTGAAGGAGAAAATCAGTTTGTATTTGAGACACTCAGATGGGACACTGGTCTGGGAGACTCTGGTGAGATCAGGTAAGATGCTCAATGTAGAATGAGTAAGACACTGAAGCTTTCAAGCAAGAATGTGCGTGAATGTGTGTTTGAGTGTGTGTGTGTGTGTGTGTGTGTGTGTGTGTGTGTGTGTGTGTGTGTAGATGTCTGCATAAGTATAGGTATCTGCATTATTATTTTACTTAGAAATCTCATCAGCTCCCACAGACTTAATTATCATCTCTGTGTTGATGATTTTAGAATGTTTTTCCTATCCTAACCCCTCTGTTGACTTCCAGTCTCACATGTCCAACTGCCTTTCAGAAACCTCAGATACCCTGTCTAATAGACATTTTAAATTCAGCATGCCCAAAACTGAACTGATTATCTTTTCCCCTAAGCATTCCCCACTTCCAAATGTCCCTATTAGTGTAGAGGCAACACCATTCTTCCAGGCTTACCACCTATATGTCATCCTCAACATCCCCCCATTTCCCCCTCATATCCAATCTGCCTCCAAGGCTGTCGATTTTGCTTTTGCAACTTCTCTCAAATATATCCCCGTCTCTCCTCTGATACTGCCCCCTCTCTAGTGCAGGTCCTAACCACCTCACGCTTGGAATACTGCAAAAACCTGCTCACTGGTTTGCCTGCCTCCTCTCTCCTGGCTCTAGTCCATCCTCCATTCAGCCACTACAGTGATTCTCCTAAGACGGATGTCTGATCATGTCACCTTCCTAACTTAATGAATTCTCCTCACTCCTTATTGCCTCACAGAACAAATACAAAATCCACTAGCCTTTAAAGCCCTTCATAATCTAACTAATGCCACTCTTCTTCCCCTAACCCTCATCACATCTTTCCAGCCTTCTTAACACCTTATTCCACATCATGTACTTCTTTATCTAGTGACAGTGGGCATCCTGGTGGTTCTTTGAACAAGACAGTCCCTCAATTAGCTATGGACATTTTCTCTGGCCATGACTCTTGCCTGGAATGCTCTCCTTCCTCATTCCTACCTCCTGGCTTCCTTGGCTCCTTCAAGTCCCAACTGGAATCCCACTTTCTACAGAAACATTTTTCCAGTGCCTTTCAATTTTAATACCTTCCCTCTGTGGATTACTTCTTATTTATCCCATATATAGCTTGTTTGTACATAGTTGTTTGCTTGTTGTTTCCTACATTAGGTTTTGGGCTACTTGAGGGGTAGGTCCTATCTTTTGCCTCTTTTTCTATGCATCATGCTTAGCATTGTGTTTGGCACATAGTAGGTGATTAATAAATGTTTATTGACTGGCTACAAGGAAAGAAGGGGAGTCATTGAAGGTAAATGGTCCTATCCTTACTGATCATTAACTTGGAAATAGATTTTACTATCTGAGAATGGTTCTTGTGTTTCTTATTCAGCCCACTCTAATTCTTTAAGGTCAGTAGAAATATCAAGCAGGAAAATAACTTCACCTTACCTGTCATAGTAATACACAGGAGCATCAAATTAATTTTAATATGAATAATGTATGTGCAACATGGTGCTTCTCTGAGTGCTACTGAGAGCACCAACCAAGAGGTAAAGTCTTTCACTCTAGAAATGCTATCCTGCTTTATGAGGCCCATGATGAAAAACAATTCATGGAACTTGGGCTTCTAGCTACCACGGCCTTTGCTTTTTACTCAGTCTTTGGTGTTATTCTCTGTAAGGTGAGGATGACAGAAGGTTTCATTTCCACCCTGTGGTGACCTCTGACTGCTTTCATTTGAGCCTTTTCTCTTTTCCCTACTCCTCCAGGCCCATTGCAGAGTCAGAACATAACCTTCCCATGCTAAGACTAAGGGCCCTGGGAGTATCAAACATCAGTCAATAATTTGATTTATACTTCATTACCCTTTTCTCTCTCCCAGGAGATCTTGAACTTGCACTTTCTTGTGCCCAAGGCTTGTCAGCTCCCACAGGTTAGTAATGTCCTCAGTGTTATAGACACCCACATGTGGATCTTCTTGGGCAACAATTTGAGTATCAGGGGTCTAGGGGAAAGATGACTTATCCAGAGAGGGCATAATGTGTGACCAAAGGCACAGTCACCGAAAGGGTGTCAAGAAGTCTTAGGGCAAATTTAAACTTCTGTAGCTTAAGATTGCAGTTAGACTTTTGAGATGTCCTATGTATCCCAAGCATCCAGAGAGAGACACAAAGTACTTTAGGAATGCCAAGTTTCTGGGTCCAGAGTGATGCAGAAGCAATGTATTGACAACCCATGTCTCTCTAGCTGGAGTGATTGGGGTTGGGGGAGAATTCAGATTCAGGCACATCACAGTGAAAAAGCCTGGTGGTCTTCCCAGATTGTATAGATGTTCACATTCTAAGTTGCCTCTACTTACTACAAAAAAGTGCCAGGACTTGAATGAGCATAAGCCTTAAGGATAGATAGTAGTTGCTCCAGATGGTGAGTAGGATGGATATAGAAACAGGAGGTAGGGAGCTGACGTTCTAAGTTAATGGAAATAAGAGACAGGAGGCCATGGTAGTAACTGAAACACTTTATTACCACATTAAGATATTTCTACCTCTCTGCCAGCACCAGAAGTCCCATAAGTCTTTCCTTTATTCTCTTCTTCCAGGACTTCACTTTATTGACCAACACAGGAATCAGATAATTTCTCGGGTAACATCAGTAGACACGATCCTCGACAAACTTTACAGCAAATTCCTCAGTAATGAGGATTATGAGCACGTATGGGCAGAGAAAACTAACCCTGATAAAATGAGACGACTGTTTAGTTTTAGCACATCTTGGGACAGGAACTACAGAGACTACTTATATGAGGTCCTCAAAGAGACACATCCTCACCTAATGAATGAAATGCAGAATACTAAAAAGGCATCAGTGAGAAAGCCACTGGGAGCTAATGACATTGCCACTTCTCCTTTCAAGATAAATTAGGTTAACAGGTGATGAAAATTTTTATAAAGTTCAAAAATTGTCTAGAGCACAAAACTGTTGTAATGTTGAAGTTTAATTAAAAACATCAATATTTTAACATTTTAAATAATCTTTCATATTTTTCAGTGTTTGTAGCATGTATCCTTCTGAAAGCTTAAAACCGCACTAAAACTTTTGGGACATTCTGTATCTAAAGCAGATACAAGGCAACTTTGGAGAGGAATGCAATAGAAGTTGGGGAAGCATGAAAATCCTATATAGAGAGTAACTAATAAGCTCATTCTTAAAGATGAGAAGAGACAGCAATTCAGGCATGGGGTGGGGGGCAGCCAGTGCAAAGACAAGGAGACAGAGGGTGTCACGTGTTGGGGAACAGCATAGGTGAACTTTAATGTGGAGAGAAACAATATATAAGAAGATTAGAATGGTAGGATGTAGCCAGGTTGTGAAGATCTTTAAATGCCAAGCTGAGAATTTTATATTCAATCCTAGAGGTAATAGGGATCAACTAGAATTTAAGTAAATTCGACTAGAACTTATGTGGTCAAATCTACATTTTATGAAAATCATTTTGGCTGCTGCAAAAAGAATGAATTGGATTCGGGAGAGATGTGAAGCAGAGGGACTATTAGGAGAATGTGTCAGTAAGCCAGATGAGGAGTGACAAGGACTTTAACTAGAGTAACAGGTGAGTGGAGTGAAGGGGACATATAAGAGATTTTATAAGAACAGAAATGGGATTTGGCAAATTATTAGACATGTACAGTGAGAGTGAAGAGCCAAGAATAAAACATATCAAGAAATTGGGCAACTGGAAGGATGACCATGTCCTCAATAGTAATAAGTTTGTTAGAAGCTTGAATTTGAGATGGGGAGGGGAGAGATAATGAGTTCTGTTTGGACACATTCAGTTTGAAATGTCTATAGGAGAGCTAATTCAAAATGCAAAATAAAAAGCAGTTGATGCAGAAATTCATCTCCATTGCAAATAATGCCTAATAGAATGCCTGGTCATGTGACCAACAAGATGGAGCACTAGACATTTTCTGATTCCCATGACTTCTTAAGCTTCTCCAAAAGAGAAAGTGTATGCCAAAAGGAAAGCAACCTCATCAGTCTTTGTGTTCTAGGACACCCAAAACCCCAAAGAAGGTTAAGAAAAATAAAACCATGAACTAAAGTTTACCCTGATCTCAGGAAACCACTCCCCCTCCCATTACCCATCACACTGCTAGTGGTGAGGCCGCACTAGTTAATTCAAAGGCCTGACCTACAAACTTGCAACAAAACCCAACCTGACACCCCTACTTCCTTACCTCTTTCATATGCCACGGAGAAATGAGCTCCAGGCTGCAGAAGTCTGCTAGAGCCTGGGTGACTACTGCCATGATAGCTTTCTGTGTTGAAAACGATTTTTGCCGAAGAGTGGAGAAACAGAGGGTGAGGGACAGGACACATCTCTAGACTTCAAAAAGAACTCAACTCCATGCTTTTTTTCTCTGTCCTCTTAGAGCCTGAAGGACTCAACCTTCAAATGACAGAAATAATCCTGGCTACAGTGATGTCAGTCTGGCAGTACTCAGAGTTGCCAGGCTAGAAAAATAAGGAACAGAGGGAAAGGGAAATGAGGGAGGGGGCACACAGTGTTGTGATGAAGGAGCTTAAGGCACTCCATTAAGCCTGTTCTTTCAAATATTAGTCAGGACAAAAACCTAGGATACTGAACTCTGATTGCCTAGTGTAGGAAGAGGCTGAGATACTTTGAAACACATCTCCCAGGGAAACCACCATAGGAGAGAGGGTGTCAGAAAGTAAGCAAAAGGGGAAAATGAAGAAAGGAAGTGATATTACCAAAACGCTCAAGAGGAAATAAAGCCTCAAAGCCTTGACTATAAGCAAATAAATCAACAAAGAAAACATTAACACAAGAAAATTTGTTCTCCAAATCAACAAACAAGTTTCAGTGTTACATTTAAATAAATATTCAAAATAAAAACAAACTAATATGCCATTTGATGAGGGAGATGACCTTAGGAAATGGTACTACAATGTCTTGTTCCTGAATGGTTTAAGAGAAAACTGAGAAGCAGAAAAGTAAAAGGGAAGAAAATGTAGAAAAAGTAGAAAAGAATTGATGTCCATCAGTTTTGGGAATGGCTAAATAAATTGTGGTACATGCATGTAATAGAAGTTCATTAAGCTTTTAAAAAATTATGAACATGATGAAAAAAAGATGCATTAAAAGCTGTATGTGAACTGCTACTACAAAGTAAAGTCAGCAGAGCCAGGAAAGCAACATAAGTCATGTCTACAACAATATGAATGGAAAGACCCTCTGCCACAAAATAACTGAAACAATATTGTGAAATCATATTGACCTGGATAATATGAGGACATCTCCACCTCGCCACTTTACGGAGCTTGAGACGAACAGATGGAGAGTTTTTCTATGTGTTTATTGATTGCCTAATCTTTTTCTCATTATTTATTTATTTATTTTTTTTGCAAGGAATGGCTCTTAAGTGGGGTAGGGGGAAAACTCAGTGGAAATCTAGGCAATAAAAAAGCCAAGTCTAATAAAATATTTTGAAAATTCATTAATTCTTTCTCTTTTCACAACTTTATTTTCTGAATACTCTGCCCTTTCCCAAGACAGAAGCATAGTTACCTAGAAGGGAGTAAAAGGGAGTAGAAGGGAGTAGACAAGTTACCAATGAGATAAGGTTAACTCTGCTGAAACACTATTTTATTTATTTTGGTTTTTGAACACCATTTTATTTCTCTAATGTTCTTGGCTCACCGAAGTCCCACTTGGTACCTAAGCCAGCTATTCAAGTCTTCCCTAGAGGACTTGAGCTATTCTGATAAAGAATTCATCAATTACAGAATGAGAGGTTTTATGCATTAAAAAAAAACAAAACAACACCTTGGGGGAGAACCAACATGGCAGAGTAGAAAGAGGAAAATTCTGTGAGCTCTCCCACAACCATCTCAAATACCTATAAAATATGACTAAACAAATTTTAGAGCTACAGAACCCACAAAGTGACAAAGAGAAACAAATCTCCCACTGAAGGCAGCCCAGCAGGCCTACAGGAAGGGTCTATCATAGAGCACAGTTCCATGAGACGTGCAGTTTTGGCCTCAGGGTGGCACTGACCCATGGCAGCCAGAGCAGACTTCAGGAGAGTGAATCACCAGCACCTGTGGCAGTTTCCAGACTTATCGACCCATAAACTGCAAAGAACATATAAAAGGTCAGTGTGGAACTCTGTTGGAACTGGAGTGGGGGGGAGGGGAACAGAAGAGTGTGGTCTGGCCTCTGTCCCGAGGATGAAAAGGAGCAGAGGCACAGTGACTATGTAGCTGCCTCCATGTGGCTCCTTCCAGAGCTCCTGGCCTGCAGATCAGAGGGGGAACAAGCAACCATTCAGAAGGTAATACCTCTTGTTTTAACCTGCTTAGATCTGGATTGCTGTCTTCAGTAGGTATGTGGCCAATGGGCCAGAGCCTGTGTGGGCTGCAGAGATACTGCCCAACTAATAGCTCTCACAGCTGAAAAAAACCCCAGCAATTTGGCACAAAGGTCTCTCCAAAGAATTCTACCAGAGCAAGGAGCTCAAAAGTCAACGTGAGCAAGCTGAGGAAGCAAAGGAAGCACAGCAGTCAAACCTTAGATTCCTTTTTGGGGTGACAAAAAGGATCAAAGCATGGAACGGGAGGAAGGCAACAAAGTCTGAACTCCAGCATCAAAAGCTTCCAAGAAAAATATGAACTGGTTGCAAGCCATGGAGGAGTTCAAGAAAGATTTTGAAACTCAAGTAAGAGAAGTGGAGGAAGAGAAACGAGAATGATGCAAAAAAATCATGAAAAGCGAGTCAACAACCTGACTGAAGAAAATAACACCTGAAAAAATAGACTAAATCAAATGGCAAAAGAAGCTCAAAAAGCCAATGAGGAGAAAAATGCCTAAAAAAAGCCAAATTTTCCAGATGGAAAAAAAATTTCAAAAGCTTTCGGAAGAGAATAATTCCTTCAGAATTAAAGTGGAGCAAATGGAAGCAAATGACTTTATGAGAAATCAACATACTATTAAACAGATCCAAACAACTGGAAAAATAGAAAGCAATGTGAAATATCTCACTGGACAAACCACTGACATGGAAAATAGATCCAGGAGAGACAATTTAAAAATTATTGGACTACCTCAAAGCCATGATCAAAAAAAGAACCTAGGAATCATCCTTCAAGACATTCTCAAGGAAAATTGCCCTGATATTTTAGACAGAGGGCAAAATAGAAATTGAAAGAATACATCAATCACCTCTTGAAAAAGATCCCAAAAAGAAAACTTCTAAGAGTATTATAGCCAAATTCCAGTGTTCCCAGGTCAAGAAAAAAATATTACAAGCAGCCAAGAAGAAAAAAATCTCAGTATTGTGGAAACGCAATCAGAATAACACAAGATTGGGGCGGAGCCAAGATGGCAGCATAGAAGCAACAAGCTTCCACAGCTCCTGCATAGCCACCTCAAATACCCATGAAATATGACTCTAAACAAATTTTAGGGCTCCAAATCTCACAAAAATACAGAAAAACAAATCTCCTGCTAAAGGCAGCTCAGCAAGAAGGGCTCATTGCAGCATGCTGGGAGCCGAAACCAGCCCAGCCTGAAACCACAGATTGGCCCCAGGGTGGCCAGGACAAGCCACAGCTGGAGCCTTCAGGAGAGTGGATCAGTGGCAGCTGTGACAGTTTCCAGAATTATCAAGCCATAAGAAATAAGGACCAAGTGAAAGGTCAGTGGAACTTAGCTAAATTTGGGGGAGAAAAGTGGTCCGGCCAAACAGCCTCCAGAGCAAGGAAGTGGCAGAAGCACCGCCCCTGCAGCCGCCTCCACATGGTTCTTTCAGAGCTCCCAGCCTGCAGACTGCAGGGGGGGAGCAAGCAATCATTCAGAGGCTAAGTGCTGTTGTGTTGAGCAGCCTGGATCAGGATGGTGGTCTTGGGTGGTGGTCCTAGGGTGCGTTTTCAGTGAGCAAAAGCTGGTGGGGGCTGCCAAAAAAAAACAGCAGCCTCCCAATAGCTCTGGCAGCTGTGAAAACCCCAGCGATTTTGGACAGAGCTTTTCTCTCTGGAAGCAGAGTTCCACAGAGCTAAACAAAAATCAAGTAATTGACTGGCCAATAAGAACAGGCAAAGGAAGCAAAGTAAGAACAGCAACCAAACCCTAGATTCCTTCTTTGGGGACAAGAAAGATCAAAGCATGGAATGGGAGGAAGACAACACACTCAGAACTCCCACACCAAAAGCTTCCAAGCAACATGTAGACTGTCTATAAGCTATAGATCAGCTTAAGAAGGATTTTGAAAACCAAATAAGAGAAATGGAGGAAAAATTGGGAAAAGCAATGAGAATGATGCAAGAAAATTATGAAAAGAGAGTCAACAACCTGACTGAAGAAAATAACACCTTAAAAAATAGATTAACTCAATGGCAAAAGAGTCCCAAAAAGCCAATGAGAAGAAGAATGCCTTAAAAAGTAGAATTTGGCAGATGAAAAAAGAATCTCAAAAGCTTTCTGAAGAGAATAATTCCTTCAGAATTAGAGTGGAGAAAATGGGAGAAAATGACTTTATGAGGGAAAAAAGGTGCTATTAAGCACATCCAAACAAATGAAAAAACAATGCAATGTGAAATAACTCCTTGAAAAAAACCACTGACCTGGAAAATAGATCAAGGAGAGACAATTTAAAAATTATTGGACTACCTGAAAGCCATGATGAAAAAAAGAATTAGAAACCATCCTTCAAGAAATTCTCAAGGGAAATTGCCCTGATATTTTAGAATCAGAGGGCAAAATGGAACTTGAAAGAATTCACCAATCACCTCTAGAAAAAGATCCCCAAAAGAAAACTAGGAATATTGTAGCCAGGTCCCAGAGTCCCCAGATCAAGGAGAAAATATTACAAGCT